>CM077152.1:8366564-8966564 GCA_039583875.1 Platanthera guangdongensis
GATTCTCGCCGATCGACGAGAATCGTCGAGAATCAATGATTGATTCTCGACGATCGACTACTTCGACGATTGTCGTCGACCGCGGCTCGACGATCGTCGAGTATCATTATGTGTCGTCGAGCGTGGCTCGACGATCGGCGAGAATCGTCGAGTATTGTACTCTGATTCTCGCCGATCCAATGTGATACTCGTCGAATGATTCTCACCGAACCTGCTCATTGATTCTCGCCGATTGTCGCCGATTCTCACCGATTCATACTCGCCGATTCTGAACCCTAGTTCTGGGTGGTCTGCGGATAGCGATTTTCCTGGGTTTATTTATACCTCTAGCATAAATAGAACACTTAGGTTTTATCGGGTAGAGATCCTTTTGGCTACTGTGCGAATCAACCCGACGGAAAGGTTCCGCTCGATCGTTTCCCCGATCCCGATCCCGCCGCCGGAAAGTGTTCCGTCGCCGCGTTCGCTCCGCTGCGACCTCTTCTCCGGCGACTGTCGCTGGTGCTGCTCTTCTTGGCACGGACCTAGCAGTCCGTGGATTAGCCGAGGTGCGGTCTTCTCCTTTCCGATCTTCCGTGTGACGGAAAGCTCGGCGTTCTCCCGCTCGTGTGGACTTCTGCAGAAAACGTGGATACTATTCCACGTAGAACTCGCCACTAGCAAGAAGATAAAGTTTGGAGCTCCTCCGTAGAGTTGTGACTCAACGCCACCGAGGTAATTTTTGCTCAGTTTTTCCTAACTTCTTGATTCAACTGTTCATGGCCCGATCCACATCTCTTTGGTTTTTTCTTGATGTTTTATTTTTCCGCTGCGTGCACAAGCGTTGTGCCAACCCCATAGAGAAACCCAACAGTGGTATCAGAGGGAGGTTCAGCCATGACTGTTGTTTTGGAAGTTTGGTCATTCCAGTGCGTGTAAACCTAGAGATTTAGAAGCGTTCTAAATGTCTAGATTTAGTCTTGGCACCTCACCAAGAACGATTGGAATTTCGGTGGCATTTCTAAGTGTTAGAAATTGTTGTCTCCTTAGCAGTAACCATCCCTCGAGTATGTTTTGGATTTTGAATCCAACGTAGAGAGATGAGCTTGTCTACTGCTTAAGTTGAGTTGTGTTTGCCTTCTGTCCAATGCATGTAAATCTAAGGATTTAGAAATTTCCGGATGTTCAGATTTAGCCCTTCCTTCTATCAAATTGTTGATGGTGTAAGGATGTGCACATAAGGGATGCATGTGGTGTAGAATTGTTTTTCTTTGGATGTGCACATAGATCAAATGTTGATCATGCTTAACTGTTAACCTAAAATTGAAATCCCTTCTTTTAATATTAAGTGTTCGGATGCCTTCCGATGGATGACACTCTTCCTGCCTCGATCGATGAAATGTGGGCTTGCCAAAGCAAGGTGCATTAATCTATCTTGGTAAGGGTGCGAGCGGATAATTGTGATATCCCACTGTCAACATCGGGTCCAGCTTAACTAGGTGACCTCAAAGGTTGAGTGCCTAGAGACATAGGGTTGGCATGCACCATATGATGGATGCGAATAAGGAGTTATTCACCAACCATACAAGAATTGCATGAGGATGCAATTGGCAAGCGTTGCCTACCTAAATAACCGCATCGTGAGAGGAACACCAAAGCGGACTCATTGTGTTGGTGAAATACGGATCTTGTCCACTAAGAGAGTAGCTCGCATGAACTCTCCGAATTGTTAGTGAGGGCTATCATTTCGAATAAAATAGTGGGAGTATTTTAATTGAAGTCCTAATTAGAATAAATTGTAATTGAAATTTAGGTACTGGTTTTATTCTGCATAAATTCTTGTAGAATTCCATGGCAAGTGTTTCACACTCCACGCTGTCTCTGAGAGCCATCCTTGAGAAGGATAAGCTCAGCGGGACAAACTATATGGACTGGTACAGGAACCTGAGAATTATTCTCAGGCAAGAGCGAAAGCTCTATGTCTTGGAAGAAGAAGCCCCCGAGGTGCCGACCGGGAACTCTTCCCGTGCTGAGAAGGATACTTATAAGAAGTATACTGACGATGCTTTGGATGTCGAGTGTCTTATGCTTGCCACCATGAACTCTGAGCTTCAGAAGCAACATGAGAACATGAGGTGCAAGGAGATTGACGAGCACCTCAAGAAAATGTTTCAAGGGCAGGCTCGTCAAGAGAGGTTCGACATCACTAAAGCGTTGTTTTAGTGCAATATGAGAGTTCGAGACTCAGTAGGGACTCACGTACTCAAGATGATTGGGTATATAGAGAACCTTGAAAGGCTGGGTTTTCCTCTTGGTCAAGAGTTGGCCACGGATCTGATCCTGCAATCGTTGACGGACAGTTATGAGCAGTTTGTCTTGAACTACAATATGAATGAGATAGACAAGACACTGCCCGAACTCCTAGGCATGTTAAGAACTGCCGAGATCAACATGAAGAAGGCCAAGCCTGCCAGCCCCATACTGATGGTGCATAAGGGCAAGGGCAAAACCAAGGGCTCTAAGAAGACGAAGGTAGGACCTAAGTCATATCTTGAGCCCAAGTCTTCAGCACTGATCAAGAAGAAGAGCACGGTGAAGGAAGGGAAATGCCACCACTGTGGCAAGGCTGGTCATTGGCGGAGGAACTGTCCTTCGTATATTGAGGGTCTGCAGAAATTGAGGGGAGGTATGACTTCCGCTTCTAATGTTTACGTTATAGAGATAAACCTTTCTGCTCCTTCATCTTGGGTATTGGATACCGGATGTGGTTCTCACATTTGTACAAATGTGCAGGAACTGGGAAGGAGAAGATTGCTGAGTAAAGGGGAGGTGGACCTCCGCGTCGGCAATGGAGCAAGAGTTGCTGCTGTAGCCGTAGGAGTTTACTGTCTTTCTTTGCCCAGTGGGCTTGTAATAGAACTAGATAACTGTTATTTTGTTCCGGCGATAACTAGAAACATTATATCTATTTCATGTTTGGACATGATTGGATTTTTTTTATAATTAAGAACAATTGTTGTTCAATATTTAAGAATGATGTTTGTTATGTTGTAACCCAATTGTTTAATGGTCTTTACGTTTTGAACTTGGACCATCTGATCTATAATGTAGAAAATAATAAAAGACTAAGAACAAATGATTCGAACCCACGTTTCTCTGGCATTGTCGTTTGGGTCATATCAACAAGAAGCGCATATCCAAGCTCCATAGAGATGGACTTTTGGACTCATTTGATTATGAATCATTTGAGCGATGCGAATCTTGTTTGTTAGGCAAAATGACTAAAGCTCCTTTCATTGGTTATACTGAGAGGGCTGAGGATCTCTTGGGTGTTGTACATAGTGATGTATGCGGACCCATGAGTACCATGGCTAGAGGAGGGTATTTCTACTTTGTTACATTTACTGATGATTTCAGTAGATACGGATATGTGTATCTTATGAAGTGCAAATCCGAGACCTTTGAAAAGTTCAAAGAGTTCAAAAATGAAGTAGAAAACCAGTTGGGTAAAAGGGTTAAAGCACTCCGATCTGATCGAGGTGGCGAATACCTGAGTCATGAGTTCCGTGATCATCTGAAAGAGTGTGGTATTGTATCACAGCTCACTCCACCTAGAACACCACAACATAATGGTGTGTCTGAGAGGAGAAATCATACTCTGTTAGACATGGTACGTTCGATGATGAGTCATGCAGATTTGCCTGTTTCCTTTTGGGGTTTTGCTTTAGAGACTGCTGCAATGACATTGAATCGCGCTCCAACGAAAACGGTTCTGAAGACACCATATGAGATATGGACTGGGAAGCGTCCTAGTATGTCGTTCATTAAAATTTGGGGCTGTGAGGCATACGTGAGACGTCAAATGCCTGACAAGCTGGAACCCAAATCGGATAAATGTTATCTGGTGGGATATCCTAAGGAAACGAAAGGGTATTACTTTTACCTACCATCCGATGGCAAAGTGTTTGTCGCAAGGACTGGTGTCTTCTTGGAGAAAGAGTTCTTATCAAGAAAGACTGAAAAGGTAGAGCTTGAAGAAGTTCAAGAGCCACATGTATTGAATGAACCGGAATTGGATTCTGAGATAGGACTACAAGATGTTGTAGCTGGAGAACCTGCTCAGGGAACACAAGTCATACGTAGATCTGGTAGATCGAGGTTTGAGCCTGAGAGATATGGATTTCTCGTGTCTCAAATAGGTAATGTGTTGCTTATGGATCATGATGATGAACCAGCAACCTACCAAGACGCTATGAATGGACCGGACTCCGACAAATGGCTTGAGGCTATGAAATCCGAAATGGACTCCATGTATGCAAACCAAGTTTGGAACTTGGTGGAACCACCTGAAGGGGTACGACCCATAGGGTGCAAGTGGGTCTTCAAGAAGAAGACCGACATGGATGGGAATGTACAGACATTCAAAGGGCGACTGGTGGCTAAGGGTTTCAAGAAAATTCATGGTATTGACTATGATGAGACCTTTTCCCCTGTTGCCATGGTAAAATCCATTAGGATATTGCTTGCTATTGCTGCGTATTATGACTACGAGATCTGGCAGATGGATGTCAAAACGGCTTTCATTAATGAAAACCTCCTTGAGGAAGTGTATATGACACAACCCGAGGATTTTGTATCCCCAGATGAAGCAACTAAAATATGCAAGCTGAATAAGTCCATTTATGGACTGAAACAGGCTTCTCGAAGTTGGAATCTTCGTTTTGATGAGAAAATCAAAGAGTTTGGTTTCATCAAGAATGAAGATGAGCCTTGTGTTTACAAGCGAATCAGTGGGAGCATTGTTGTCTTCCTGATATTGTATGTAGATGACATACTATTGATTGGGAATGACATTCCTACCCTGAAAGTTGTTAAGAACAACCTAGGGAACTGCTTTTCAATGAAGGATTTGGGTGAAGCGACTTATATACTTGGTATCAAGATCTATAGAGATAGATCGAAGAAGTTGCTGGGTTTGACCCAGAGTACGTACATCGAAAAGGTGTTGAAGCGGTTCAACATGTTGAGTCCAAGAAAGGATTTTTGCCCATGTCTCATGGTGTGAATCTCTCTAAGGACCAATGTCCAAAGTCTTGTGAAGACAAGGACCGCATGAAGTTGATTCCATATGCTTCGGCAATTGGATCAATCATGTACGCGATGTTATGTACTCGACCCGATGTCTCCTTTGCTTTGAGCATGACTAGCAGGTATCAGTCAGACCCCTGTGAGTGACAGTCAAGAATGTCCTGAAGTACTTGAGAAGGACTAAGGACGTGTTCTTGGTGTATGGTGGAGAGGAAGAGCTCGTTGTAAGCGGTTACACGGATGCTAGCTTCCAAACTGATAGAGACGACTCCAAGTCTCAGTCAGGTTTTGTGTTTTGCCTGAATGGAGGAGCTGTGAGCTGGAAGAGTTCCAAGCAAGAGACAGTTGCTGATTCTACGACAGAGGCCGAGTATATCGCAGCAGCTAACGCAGCGAAGGAGGCTGTATGGATTAGGAAATTCATCGGCGAGCTTGATGTAGTTCCTAGCATTGTTGGTCCCGTAGTTCTCTACTGTGATAACAATGGTGCAATTGCACAATCTAAGGAACCTAGATCTCATCAGCGCTCCAAGCACATACTTCGGCGGTTTCATCTTATTCGTGAGATTGTCGAACGAGGAGATGTAAACATTTGCAGAGTGCCGACTGAGGAAAATATTGCGGATCCGCTGACAAAGCCTCTCGCACAGAGAAAGCATGATGGTCATACTAGATCGATGGGTATGCGATACCTAAACGATCAACTCTAGCGAGGATCTTGTGGATTGCATGTAAATATGTATTTTGTTGGCTGTTTGTTCATATGATGAACTGTGTACCTAGTTTTTCTTTTGTAATTAATGGCAAATTCTTTTATTGTGAGTTTTTCTATATATGATAGTTAAATGTTAACATAATAGATACCCTTAGAATGTTCGCTTCCATAGGACATCAAGTACGTGACTTGAATGTGAGAGCCTGTGATTTATTTGAAGCTTCATTCTTAAAGGTCCCTGGTCGAGTATCATCATAGAAGCTAAGGGTGATGATGATACATGAAGGCTAGCACGTGTGTTGACTGATGACTGGTTCTCACAGGTCATGATATTGTGATATCAAGTCATCACGTGGGTACTTGTTAGTGAACAAGTTGTACTGGACAGACCCAACCTGAGACTACTCTGTGGATTGTCATCCAATAGTGTCACGAGTAGGTCTCAATTGACAATGGTGTTGTGGTCTTTTGACCTGAAGTCACAGCATTCATCAAGTGAGGAAGAGCGTGCTTTGATGCCATCTAAAGTCTTTCTTGAGAAAGGTTGATGATAAGGGTGGTTGTTGGGCATGTTACGAATCATTTGGGTGTTTGTGTGTGAGCAGATATGGAATTTGTCCTCCTGTATGACAGTAGTTGCATCCATGGGCCCCTTGATGGAACTGGACTGAGAAATGCATGGTCATGCTTGGTTGAGTCAATATGTGATATTGGACTCACCATTCTCTGGAAGTCCGTCCTGGATCAAGAAAACTTGGATTGAGCTATTACGAGGGTGACACGGTCCATGCCTCTAGTTCCTTCCGGATGTAAGGGACAAAGGGACAAAGACAACGCTGATACATTGGTCATAAAGGCTTATGAGTTATTAACTCTTATTGCTTGGGAGCAATGATGCATTGCTAGATGCCGCTCATTGTTTGTGAGGTTTTTGGTTTGATACTTTCGAGATCAAGTGGGAGTCTGTTGGAGTTACCATGATGATCTGGAAGTGGTCAAACATGTAATCTCACTGCCAACGCAATATGAGCCTGCAGGGTCGCACATAAGAGATGTGGAGAAATTGGATGACTGATTGTGTTGGTAAAAGTTACCAATCACCGACCTGAATAGGGTTATGGGCAAATTGTTGCCTTATAGGATCATCGGGTTGGGCAAAGGTTGCCTTGAAGGGCTGGTTAGGTTCGTCGTCCGAGGGTCAAAGACATTAGTCGAGAATAGTCTTCAGATTCCCGCCGATCGGCGAGAATCGTCTCCCTGATTCTCGCCGATCGACGAGAATCGTCGAGAATCAATGATTGATTCTCGACGATCGACTACTTCGATGATTGTCGTCGACCGCGGCTCGACGATCGTCGAGTATCATTATGTGTCGTCGAGCGTGGCTCGACGATCGGCGAGAATCGTCGAGTATTGTACTCTGATTCTCGCCGATCCAATGTGATACTCGTCGAATGATTCTCACCGAACCTGCTCAGTGATTCTCGCCGATTGTCGCCGATTCTCACCGATTCATACTCGCCGATTCTGAACCCTAGTTCTGGGTGGTCTGCGGATAGCGATTTTCCTGGGTTTATTTATACCTCTAGTATAAATAGAACACTTAGGTTTTATCGGGTAGAGATCCTTTTGGCTACTGTGCGAATCGACCCCGACGGAAAGGTTCCGCTCGATCGTTTCCCCGATCCCGATCCCGCCGCCGGAAAGTGTTCCGCCGCCGCGTTCGCTCCGCTGCGACCTCTTCTCCGGCGACTGTCGCTGGTGCTGCTCTTCCTGGCGCGGACCTAGCAGTCCGTGGATTAGCCGAGGTGCGGTCTTCTCCTTTCCGATCTTCCGTGTGACGGAAAGCTCGGCGTTCTCCCGCTCGTGTGGACTTCTGCAGAAACGTGGATACTATTCCACGTAGAACTCGCCACTAGCAAGAAGATAAAGTTTGGAGCTCCTCCATAGAGTTGTGACTCAACGCCACCGAGGTAATTTTTGCCCAGTTTTTCCTAACTTCTTGATTCAACTGTTCATGACCCGATCCACATCTCTTTGGTTTTTTTCTTGATGTTTTATTTTTCCGCTGCGTGCACAAGCGTTGTGCCAACCCCATAGAGAAACCCAACACGGACTGCCCTTGGTCTTGGACTTGTGGCTGATAGAGGTGTTGCTCTGGTGGTGTGCGGACTGCCTCTTGTATGTGCGGACAGTCATTGAAGGGGGATGTTGCTGTCCTGCGGTGTTTGCGATCTCTGCGGGCTGGTGCCTTGTCCGCATAGCTTGGGCGGACTGATGAGAGTTCGCTTAAAGGTGCATCGCTATTGCTCCTGACGGTTTGTTCCTTGGAATCCGGCTAAGTTCTTGCGGACTCAGCGGACGGGTGTTTAGTTAGCGCGCGGGCTGGGGCGGTGACTCTATCCACTAGGGAGGTGACCACACTTCTCACATCGTATATAAATAGAACCCCCGGCACAACTACAGTAACTGAGTGAACAGAAAATGGGGGCTCGGTCAAAGTGCTGCGGTCTCAGTTTTTTTGTCCGCGCGGATTGAATCAGAGTTAACTGTTGTTGTGTGCAGGTCGCGCGGCTAGCTTCAAGGAGCCAGGAGTTTGGCTTTGACTTCGGTCAAGTACTTGGAAGTGTGCGGTCTCTGCGGTCTCAACAGGTTGCTCTGCGGCTTGTCAGTTCTCTGCTTCAGCTTTGCCAAGTTCCAATAACCTGTCCGCCGGTCTCAGGCGGGTAGGCAGTCTGTTCATCAGTTCATCAGCAGTACGCGAATAACGGAGTGTCCGCGCGGCCTTGCGGTCTCAGGCGGACTCTGTGTTCTATTCGGCGTGTAGCAGCTAGAGTTCGGGCGGTTTCAGCGACTAGGCGGACTCGGCGGTCTCGGCGGTCTGCAATTTTGTTCGCTCGGCTTGTTTTGGACTTTCTGTTTTGTAGCTTGTGTACTGACGAAATCATGTCTCGCCACGTATGTCTCGCTTTGTAAAGAAGTTAATGAATAAGATCTGCTTGTTCTTTCATGTGCATGTTGTGTTAAGTGTTGCTCCTTGAGATTTCCGCTTGATCAAAGTGTGAACTGTGTAGTGCCGAGAATATTAATTTGGCTTTGGGCTATCTTGCTGAGCACTTTGAGAAAAATTCAACAATCCCACTATAGTGGGGTCGGCTATATGGATCCTTTGTCGCCATTGTGTCCTATCTTTTGTCATAATCTCATGAATCCCTAAGTGCATCATGTTTTTCCTTACAGTTTCATTCCAAGTCTTTATTGGTCTACCTGATGCAGGACGGCGCGTAGGGTTTGCGCGTCTGTCGGCTTTTTCTAGGAAACCCTAAATGTGTGCGATGAATAATTAATTTCGTCAATTTAGAGCGGGCGCAACACTTAAAAAATTACGCAACTTGGATTTTTTGAAAGCACAAAACTACTTCTTCATTTCAAAAAAATGTATTTTCTTAAATAATGGTTCGATTTTTAAATCCGGAGAAGAAAGTTCGCAACTTTCGTTTTGTTCCCCTTGTCGTGCCACAACAAAAATCGTGAACTCCAAATACATTTCCGTTTGAAGTTTTTGACGCAGCGTTCGCTGACAAAACTCAAGCGAAAACCCAGCAATGAGTCTATTATCTACGAGAAAAGATAGAGTCACACACAAAGGAAAAGATAAAAACAATTACTCACGGAAAAAAACGTCTTTCCGTATTCGAAATCAATGGCGATCACGCGAGAAACTCCTCGTCACCTTCGATCTCCGCTCCGAGGTCGGCCGCTATCGCACACGGGCACCAAGGAATTAAATCGCTCCCTCACACGAGGTGGTTCCACGGAATCACTCAATAAAGTAAGGAAGTCACAAACTAACACCCTAAAATTCACTCGTTCTTCACACTCAAGGTGGATCCACGAAATTTCATTCACTCAAGGTGAATTCACGAAATCTCACAAACACAAAATTTCATTTCACGGTCTCTCGGAAGAGATCAACTACACGTCACAGAAGCACAAAGGAAACTTCATTCATTTTCCTAATCTCACTGTTTGAATCTAATTACTAGCAGGCATCACTTTCAATTAACTCACAAGTGATATTCACCAAATCGGTAACCTTTCACTGGATTAGCAGAACTCACAACACTAATACATCAATCTTATCTGGTTTTCCAATCTTCAACATTCACCCTACAACTATTACACAGGAGCAACAACATTCATCACACGCTTAACACCTACAGCTCTTATACAGAGCTTTTAATCACGCCTAATTTCTAACATGAAGCACACAGTAACCTCCAACGGAAACACATTCACAGCAATTTTCATCAATATTCATCACCAACCACTGTTCATCATCCCTCTCCCGTTTTATACAAGTTCTGAATAAATAGCCATTTCTAAAAACAACAACCCTGATTGATGCAGGACGGCTTGTAGGGTTTGTGCGGCTGTCGGCTTTTTCTAGGAAACCCTAACCGAATGCAACGAAATATGTTTTGTTAAAAAAAAATTTGAGTGGGCGTTGCACAGAGTTTATGAAATTAAGCAACGTAATTTTGTAAAGCACGAAATTCACCACGTTGTTATAAAAATGAATTTTCTTAATAAAAAAGGCTCAATTTTAAATTCGGGAAGGAAACTAGCAACTTTCGTTCTGTTCCCATTGTCGTAGCACAACGGAAATCGTGAACTTCAAATACGTTACCGTTTGGAGATTTTGACGTAGCGTTCGCTGACAAAACTCGGGCGAAAAACCCAGCAATGAGTCTATTATCCTACGAGAAAATATAGATGCACACACAAATGAAGAGATAAAAACAATTACCCACGGAAAGAAGCGTCTTTCCGTATTCGAAGTCGATGACGATCATGCGAGAAACTACTCGTCACTTTGATCTCCCGCTCGAAGGTCGACCGCTATCGCACACGAGCACCAAGGAGAAACTTTGCTCACTCTCACACGAAAGTGGTTCCACGAGATCACTCACTCTAGAGAAGCCACAAACCTAACATCCTAATTTCACTCGCTCTCCCACAAGTGGATCCAGAAGATCTCTAAGCTCAAGAGAAATGAATTCCCCACTACTAATCCTAAATCACTCCATTCGCTAACACTGACATAAAAAAAATTGGCTCCACGGGAAGAATTCACGGAGGCACTTCTCACGCACAGTAATCCCAATTTCTACAGTAACCTAAATGTCCCTATTCATTAACTTTAGACTTTACAACACTATTCCAGCCACTGTTCATCTTCTTCACAAGAAGCAGCGGCAGCACAGGAATTCAAGCTCCATATTTCAGCATTCACAAAACGCAAATGAAACTATTTCCTAACCTACAGCTCTCACGCGGAATTAAGGCTTCACGCAGCAATTTCAACATTCATTAATCACCACTTACAAGAACAAATTACTTCCCGTTTATAGGGCAACACATAGAAGAAAAGAGAAGAAAAATAGAAATCCCTAACCGTCTAAAGCATGGAACGTGCAGCCATGGCGGAGATTGGACAGGTTGAAACCGCCGGAGTGTAGCTCGTGGGGTGCGTTTGTAGCTATCATGGCCTCTGTTGGCGTTAATGTGCTACTTAGGCGTGTGTTCGAGCGAGAAATCCGCAGCTCGTGCGGTCAGCAATGGCGGAGACGGGAGCCCTAGTACGTTCCTGAACCGCTGAAACGGGAAGAAGAACAGTGCAAAGGGGCTGGGTCGGTTCATCTTTAACCTGATCTGAAATTATGGACATTAAATATATATATATAATCTGAAATTCTGGACATTAATATATATATATATATATATATATATATATATATATATATATATAAGCATTTGTATACATACATATATATATAAGTATATTATGTATATAATAGGAGAACAAAGTAAAAAACTTCAACAAACTACGCGCGCAGGAGTGCAACAAATATGACTATGCGCGCAGGTGTGCAACGAACCAAGCTTGATAACATCAAGTTTGCAAAATAAAAGGCAATAAAACATAAAATTAAAATGCATTCATTCATGGTCAGTAGAGATCCGGTCAAGTGCGACGCCGGACACCTTTGCGACGACCTGATCTGGGCTGGTCTCCACCAACTCTTCCCCTCTCGAAATCACTCATCTCTGGTGAGTGCTCCGAGTGGTAGTGCTGTAGAAGATCAGCATCCATGCGTTGTAACTCTTCGGCTAAGACCCAGCTGGTCTCAGTCTCTGGTTTGTCATGTCAACGAACCAAGTATCTCTGAAAACCACCATCAGTAGTGGTTACTGTCTCGTCATCCAATATCTGCTCGGGAACCAAAATCTGTCGCGAAAGTCGATCAGCAGCTCCGGGAACTGCTGTAGTAGACTCATCTGGTATCTCATGCTCAACCTGAAAGCTGTCAGTAGAAATGAGAGGAACTGCAGTGGACGTGTCAGTAGCGGAATGAATGTCGGTATGTCCTGAATGTGACACCTCACTCTCACTCACCAACCCAAAAGAATCAAATGAAGGAGAAGACAATGAAAAATCTAAAGACTCATGCGGGCAATCGTGGAATAAGGTCAGATTGACTACATTAAAAACCGAATTTGCTCCCAAAACGGAAGGCATCTCAAGTTTATACGCGTTTTGCTCAATCCGTTTTACTACTCGAAAGGGTCTAGTCCTACGGTAAGCTAACTTCTACACGGTACCCAAAGATAACCGTTCCGGATTTAGCCGAACCATCACCAAGTCATTAATTTTCAAACTAGTAGCACTTTTTATGTTTTTAAATTTGAGTTGCATAAAATCAATTGTACTATGTAATTTTTCGCTCAAAAATTTTTTATGCAAATCATGCAAATGCAATAAATGAACTACTAATACGACTAACGTCACAAACCGATGGTTTCAGATACTCAAAACAACTCCTGAAATAGGTACATGATCAGGAGGCTCAGAAGGTGGATCATAAAAGAATTCATCGCGGGGGCGATGAACACTCAAGTGCAATTCAGAGACATCAGTGATCAGATGCGTCAACATGGTGTGCGAACTGTCTCTGCAAGTGCGGGTGATAAGTATCCCCACAAACGGAGGGCTGAACTCGCCTCTGGGGGTCTGGTCTCACCCCTGGGTAGCCTGCACACGCCCCTGGAGGGCTGAACTCGCCTCCGGGAGTTTGGTCTCGCCCCTGGGTAAGTAAGGTCCTCTAGGCCCTCCTCGATCATCTTTAGTCTCGATGAATTACGGGTTATACAGCATGAACCGGACCTTAATTAAGGTACGGTTCATGCGGTCCTAACCGCTTGACCGGTGAAAATAAATCCTCCCAAACGGAGCCTAAATTGAACTAAAACTTCATTAAAATGATTAGGCCTTTAAAAACTGAATTGAGAACCATAAAAAAAGTCCAAAAAAGCTGTGCCACTTAGCATTTTTGGGTGCTGCGTATTGCCTTCCACGTGCTTGGTAACGAACTCCGAAGCTCCCCATCCTTCGAATCACGCTCGGGAATCCTTTTTCCACCGAGATTTTCTCTTTCGGAGCTCCAGGCCTCCTCTTCTTCACTCTTAGTCTCCATGAAGCATCCGAAATACATCAAGTTTATTGCGTAGAATCTTAAGGATAGTGTGGCACTTGAAAGGTTTCTTTCTTGGCGCAAAACTAATGTTGGTAGAACACCTCAAATGCCCAAAGGTTACATTGGTCAAAAACAAACGGTGCACAGTTTTTTGTGCTACAATGACATTGAAATATTCTTAAACAAATTCATTTCTGAAGAATCCCATGCCTACATTAGAGTTTTGAGTTAATTATTTATAATAAATTTCAATATCTAAGAGCGTACAAATTTGAAGTTTGAATCAAGGGGCCTTTTGGAGTCACATTGTGGAATAACTTACCTTTGGCATTGACTGGTTGTGTAGATGAGATTATATGTAGAGCATCAGGAAATCTCGCCTGAAGGATAAAGCTGAACATAATAGAAGCTGTGGCCTATACTTTTTTCTTTAACCCTAGACATTATCCAGATCTCAACAAGTTCTCGTAATATTTCTTCAAAACCGTACCTACTAGAATAGTAAACTAGTTCCAACCAACAAATGCAGCAGTAGAATCAACTCAATAGCCATAGCTTGGCGATAATGTGCTGTAATCACATGAAATGACATGAATGACACTTTGAGCACTTCGTTTTCATTACTCCGGCAGTTATATTTGGATTGCAATGTCAAAAAAATCAGAACAACTTTTGCTGGGAATTAAATTTAAAACAATTGGGAGAGAGGGGGAAGATAGAAAAAGAGAGTGAGAATGCACCTGGAACTGAAGGGCGAGGGAGACCTACGATCCTTGAAGGTGAAGCGAACAAATAGGTCAGGCTGGGAAGGAGTAGGAGCGACCGTTGGAGAGCTCCTCTGCAAGAAGCCATTGCCGAATGCCGAGTTAAGCGACACGATAGAGGAGATGATCGACCTTCAACTGCTCGAGCTCATTCTTCCTTCTGATTAATAGGATTCTCGCTCTCATCTCCGTGGCCAGTTAAGCGACACGGTAGAGAAGATGATAGCTTTTGACGGCGATTTAACGGCGATTAACGGCGAATTCTAGAAACGTATAATGAGATTACAAACATAATAAAAGAGTTTAGAGTTTTAACACCAACAAGTAATAAGTAGTGACTACTGTGGCTCTGTTTGGGACAGCTCTGGCGGATTGAAAAGCTGCTGTCCGGATAGAGCTGTTTTAAAATAGATTTCTGGGGAGCAGTTTTGAAAAGCTGCAGAGTGTTTGGGTATTCTGTGCAGAAGTGTGCTCGGAATCGCCCGAGGAAGGACGTCGGGGGCTCGGAATCGCCGGAGGAAGGCCGTCAGGGGCTCGGAATCGCCGGAGGAAGGCCGTCCGACCTCTAAGCATGTTCCAACTGAAGAAATCATTGAATTTCCAAAACCTGTGAGAGAGAAAGCTATTTTGCAAGAGCAGAAGCTGGAGGGAGGGAGATTTCTGAAAAGCTGCAAAACAGCTCCAGATTTTTCAAAAGCTCTTCACAGGGAGCTGTCCCAAACACATATAAAGCAGCTCTGGCGGCTGGAATAGAGATTTTCCAGCCGCAAGAGCTGCGCCAAACAGACCCTGTAGCTCCGCGGCTGCGTTCTGCTCAGGGCGCATGCTGATCTCGAGTCTAATTAAAGTGATTTGGGCCAGGTTGAAATCGAAATTTTTATGTCAAATTTGGCTCAAAATCGACTTAAAGTGTCTTGATTCTGAGACGGCTCAAAGTTAAATTTAGCCGACTTGAAATTGAACAATTTTTCTCTTTATTTCTATTTAACTCGAAATTAAAATGGGCCTCGTTAACTTTAAATTAATAAATGTTTAATATTTTTAATCAATTCAAGCTTATTCAAATCATAATTTGAGGGATTCATGACTGTCTTGAAATCGACTTAAAATTAAATTTGAGTCAAATTGAATTGACTCAATTTGAGTCGAATCAATTTTAATCGATTTCGATTCGTCTTAATATTCGAGCGACTTTCAAGTTTCGAATAATATGTTCAGCCCTATTCAGACGGTAGTCTATGCGGAATGCTAGTCGGAAGCTGTTTTTGGGCGTCGTTCTGAACAGGCAGTAGTCTGAATGTGTTCTTTCTATGTGCGATACAATCTGAACGTCGTATCCGGGGCTTTCTAGCATATTGTCAAAGACTTGGTACTTCACCACTATGTGCGTGAGGCACTGGCTAGGCTTTCCCCGACTTCCACTAACCAAGTAAGTCTTTTGTCAATATGTAGCAGAATAAAAGAAATCTTTTGATTAACATTCTGAATAAAATTACAAGACAGTTCGAACGACAATTGAACAAGACATACAAAAGGTCAAACATACATCAACACTCAATGCTCACAAGCACTCAATCCTCACAAGAGAAGACTCACTAATGTAACAGACTCCAAACACTTCATGATGAAAATGGGGAGGGGTCTTCCACATATATGATATGTCGCTCGAAGCATCCGAATGGTGATCAAAGTGGAATCACCTATCTGTTGCCCCCAGGTGGGTATAAATAGGCAAACCCAAGTAGTTTCTACGGGGTATTGGATATCCATGTAACTGACACGACCCGTTATGTCTCTGAACCCGTTAATTGTCCAAATATACACTAACAATCTCCTCCTATATTTGTGACAAATAACGTATACGTTTCAGAGTGCAGAAAGTGGAGAGTATCAAAACAAGTTTCCGACTTTACACATTTTCATAAGAGTTAGCACAGTTTTTAAAGAAAAACGTAAACATGAGTTTTAAAACAATAACATAAAAATTCAAAAAAAGAAAATGTGTTACTCAATAATAAATAAGTCTGGAAAACAAAAAAATGACAATGGATAAACGTGTAACAATTCTACTCAAAGAGTAGATCATCATCACGCATGTCAAAGTTCACTTTCTCTCATCCATCTTCGCTTGTGCCTACAAGAAATTTCATGAGTTAGACTCTATGAATTCATAAACATATGCAGTGACGTATCAAAGTAAACTAACTCTACATAAATGAGTTTAGTACTTGTAGCAGTAGTGAAGTAATATTATCAGGATCTCTATCCAGTCTAGCTAAGATCAGTCAAGTTTTGATATTGATAAATCAAACGTTGTTATCTTACTCATTATTGACCACTATGTACCTCATCATATGATTTGGCACACCGTCATTTGCAACATTATCAAATGTGGAATAATATGTTATGATCACTAATATTAGATTAACTCATACAACAATTTTCTATTCTCAGTTGAATAGTTCTTAAATCAACTTACAATGAGAAAGATGTTATGTCATCAGGTGTGGAATGACTAGCATCTAACCAACTTAGACTTTCATCAAAAAATTATTTGGGGTTTTCAGTCTATAATTAGATGTTTGAATGTTGTGACTATATGTTCTTGCTATCAAAACAAAAATATAGGAGGAAGTTTCATATTTTTATGAACTTTAATGACATCTCCCCCGATGTTTTTATTGTGAGAACTCTATTTAAGCTCTTTGTCAAGTCGTCTGCAACATTATCTTTTGATCTCACATACATAAGGTTCATAATCCCTAGACTCGTAAGAGAGGTCAACCAGGCTTGTTTCATCTTGAGTTGCCATCTTTTGCTATTAAACAAAATGTTCATAGCAATCATTTTCGTAACCTGATTGTCGTAATAAACTGCAACAGAACTCAACTTCAGGCTCGATAGTAGAATGTTCATCATTAAATCTCTTATTCACTCTGCTTCTTCTCCCGCTGAAGCTACAACATAGAGTTCAGATTTCATAGAAGATAGTGCAATACATGATTGTCTCTTGGACTTCCATGCTATAGCTGCTCCTCCTAGTGTGAATATAAATCCACTAGTGAACTTGCTGTCGTTGATTTCTAAGCACCATGATGCATCAGAATATCCTTTAAAAACTGAAGGATGACCATGGTAACAAAAAGCATACTTTTGTGTGTGTTTTAGATATCATATAAGCCTATTGAGGGCATCCCAATGGTCTTGGCTAGGATTACTAGTGAATCTGCTTAATATGTCAATCGTAAAGCCTATGTCGGGTCTTGTGCATATCATAGCATACATGAGACTACCAATCAGTTTGGTATAATCTAATTGTCTAATCGCAGCTCCATCGTTGCGCTTCAAGCGATTATTGTAAACATAAGGTGTCTCCACTGCTCTACATTCATTGTATCCTCACGTATCCAACATGGCCTTTAGATAGTGGCGTTGACTTAGGGAAATGATATTTTTTCCCAAATCTCACTTACATGCCTAGTATAGCCGCAACTACACTTATGTCTTTAATGCTAAACTATTTTATTAGTTTTTACTTAACGTCATCCACTACGGATTGTTCAGAATCAAGAATCAGCATATCATCCACATATAAGCATATTATAACGACTTTGTTCGATCTATTATACATGTAAAGACATTTGTCCTAGAGACTCGACATGAATCGCATGTTTCTTGCACTATAGTCAAACTTCTCATGTCATAATTTTGGTGCTTGTTTTAGTTCGTATAGCGACTTGATTAACTTACAGATCTTATTTCGTGACCTTCTACTATGAAATCTTCAGGTTGGCTCATGTATATTTCTTCGGTCAAATTTTTGTTCAGGAACGCAGTGTGAACATCCATTTGATGAACAATAAAGTTCTCAATAGACGCAATAACAAGAATTATTCTAATGGTTGCTAAGTGACACACTGGTGAATATACATCTAATTAATTCACCTCATTAACTTGTGTGAAACCTTTAGCTTCTTTACAGAGTAGTGAATCTTTTGATCTCTCGCGTCCTTATAGGTGGATGGATCGGCCTCATCGTGGTAAGTGACAAAGTCACTACCAAAGGTTCTGGGAGTTCGCTCTCTTACCGAAGTCCTTCTAGACTTTATGACACTATTGTCTACCGGGACTAAATAGGAGGTGCTCGGTACTGATTCAGGTTCTTCCTCAATAATAGTTGATTGCATACCTGAGATTGTCAGGTTCTTATCTTTAAGGAACTTATCCTCAAAGAACACAACATCCATAGATTCAATAATTATATTATTAGACAGGTCTAAGAATCTATCTGCAGCACTATCTTCAGCACAACCTAAGTAGACACACATGTTAGTCCTTGGTCCAAGTTTAGACCGTATAGGGTCAGAGACCCTAACATAGGCTATGCAGCCCCAGGTCTTCAGTCTAGTTATAGACAGGGGTCACTTAAACTAAATCTCGTATGGCGTGACGTCTAACTTAGCATGAGGGACTTTGTTTAGAATATTGTTGGCAGTTAAAACTGCTTCTCCCCAATAGCCAATAGACATGCGAGTAGTGAGGAGCATAGAATTCAACATATCTGTTAACATTCTATTCTTCCTCTCGGCTATACCATTCGATTAGGGTGAGTTAGGAGCCGTGGTTTCTGTTATGATGCCTTGAGAGGCAAGAAAATATCTGAACTCACTGGACACGTATTCTCCTCCTCTATCACTTCTAAACCTCTTTATTTTCATGTCGAGTAGGTTTTCTATCCTGGTTTTAAAAAGACAGAATTTTTCAAACGCTTCATCTTTAATGTTAATAAGGTAAATGTTACAGAACCTAGAGCAATCATCTATGAATGTGATCATATACTTCCTTTCTGCTCGAGTGACAAAACTTTTAAAGTCACATATATCAGAATATATAAGCTCTATGGGTGTTATGCTACTAGTAACCGCACTAAAAGGTTTCCTAGTGATCTTAGTCTGAGCACACACATCACATTTCTCAGGCAGTGATTTAGTGTCTATTGTGATCTGATGAGTTCTATCTATTTGGAATATTTTCCAACAGTTCGCGTGCCCTAGTCTCTCATATAGAGTCTTAGGGCTAACTAAGTTCATTTGAACTTACTGAACTAACTCGTTTACTACACTTAGTTGGTATATCTTATTTTGGACGTATGCACATCCAAAATAGTGTGAGTTAACTGACATTGTTACTCTACCGTCACAAAAGGTAAATGACATACCAACACCACATAATAAATTTATAGACACTAAGTTAGCAGCTAATGAATGAATAAATTTAACATTTTTTAAAGTTAAAGTCTTACTTCAGGATAGCAGCAGCGTTGAATTCCCCACCTTCAAGACGTCAGTTGTCTCGCCATTCACAACTATGACAGACTCTTTCACAGTAGTGTTGTAACGCCCCAAAAATTCATAAGAAGGACGAGTAGCGTCGAGAGCTAAGATTGGGTCTTGGTAAGGGTCATATGGCCTAGGACACAGGCGTGTCCATGGCCGTGTCGTGTCGGGTTCGTCGAGAGCCCAGGAAATCGATGATTTTCGCTCGACGATGTGTTGAGACAGGGAACACGGCCTAGGACACGGGCGTGTCCAAGGCCGTGTCGTGCCGGGTTCATCGAGAGCTCGGGTGGTCGACAAACTACGCTCGACGATGTGTCGAGACAGTGAACACGACCTGGGACACGGGTGTGTCCAAGGCCGTGTCGAGCATGTTCGACGAATTTTTTTACAAAGTCGACGAAGAGGCAGTTGACGATCGTCGAGACTTCGAACACGGCCT
This sequence comes from Platanthera guangdongensis, assembly GCA_039583875.1. Classification (NCBI taxonomy): domain Eukaryota; kingdom Viridiplantae; phylum Streptophyta; class Magnoliopsida; order Asparagales; family Orchidaceae; genus Platanthera; species Platanthera guangdongensis. The sequence goes on from CM077152.1 coordinate 8,386,427, forward strand.
GCGACACGAGCGTGTCCCAGGCCGTGTCCTTCTCAGGTTGTGATCCGGGCCGTGTAAGGGGATTGAACACGGCCTGGAGCCCAGGCGTGTTCGAGTTGGACACGGCCGTGTCAAATGTGACACGGGCGTGTCAGGTACCCGTGTCCTTCTCGGGTTGTGTTTGGAACTGTGTCGATGGAGGAACACGCCCAGGCACACGGGCGTGTACTGCATGACACGGGCGTGTCAGCTCTATCACGGGCGTGTTCAAAGCCCGTGTCCTTCTTTGGGTGTGACGGTTTCGGCGTCGATTGTGTAACACGACCTTGGACACGGGCGTGTCACAAGCCGTGTTCGGCCCAGGTGTTTTGATTTTCAGTTCGGATCATGGTCGTTCATCTCCTTCTTTTGGGATCTGATGGTCCAAGGTTGCCCTTGCTGAATTAAGTCTGGGAATAGGGTATAGAAGCTCTCATTCTTCTTCAAACACTCTCTTTCTAAGATCTAAAGAGAGGGGAGTGCAAGGAAGACGGTGAAGGAGAGATCTGGCTGTCGGAGAAGCTTCGGTGCTCCAAATCGTGAGCCGAGTCCAGATCTGTGGAGGCTAGACCGTTGCGATGGTTTTCATCCAGCTAAGTTGTCATGACTAGGAAGAGAGGTCGGAAGGTAACGACACTTCTTCTCTTAATTTTAGGATGCATGTTTAGCATCTTTTACTTTCTAGTTTTTGGCACCAAACTCTCAAATGAGAGGGGTTTGGGTCGCCAAGGTTCAAGAGGAACCTCTGGGTCGATTGAGTCCGTCCCTGACATATTTTTGCATTAGAGATCCGCTCTGTTAGTGGATAAGGCATGATGGGTGAAGCCGTTGTCACGACCGTTAGTCCGACTCGGTGATGTTGTATACGAGCTTTAAGGATTCGTAGAGATCCGTTGTGGCAAGGTGTCGTTTGTGATGTTTTTCTCCTTCTCTCGAGTGAGTACGTGCAGTCGGAACCGGACAAGGTTAGCTCCTCAATGACGGTAGATGGTTTCCTTGGTGGACAAGGTTAGCTCCGCATTGGCGGTAGATGGTTTCCTTGGTGCGCGGGGACGTTGCAGTACGAATGAGGGATTATGATGAGAATGGTTTTTGGATTGTAATGTGCTAAGGCGTGGCTTTGTCTTCGTGGTTGGCTGGCTATCCCGTGACGTGCAGGTCATGTGTGGAGAGTATCTCGGCGAGACTAGTCCCCTTATATGAGACTGATGAGAATGCCAAGCATGGGGCGAGCCCAGGCAATGAGGTCATGAGCGGGTGGGGTCCAACAAGGCTTCTTAGAATCGGTTAGTGTGTTAGACGGAATCATGACATGAGAAATCAGAGCTTTCAGGCAAGCCCGGGTCTAAGATCATGAGCGGGTGGGGCCTTGCCAAGAGTTCCGTATGGCAGCTTGCATGTCGCTGGGGGAATTGCAGTGCCCCCCTTTGTTTGCAGCTTAATGCCAATGGAGAAATGATGAGTACCCAGATGATGTGATCATGTGCTAGATGCATACGCGATAGGGTGCCTTGGGTGAAGCCTTGGTTTTGCATTCATGCTGCATAGTAGGCCCTTTCTCTTTATATGCTCAACAGCAGAGAACGTGCATGTTGTTTGAGACATTCAAGCCTGTTCATTAGTGTTATACTTGTTTTTTGTATATTGTATACGAAGTGCTGACTTGCAGGTTGGAGGGGTACCCCGGGGTCCGTTAGGGGCGGTCGGGAGGAGATGTGTTTGTTACACAGTTTGAGGTTAGCCTTTGCTGACCGACGTTACTCCCAAATTTTACAGGGCAAGGGTCGCAAGCAGGAGCTAGCTCGTCGGCCAGAAAGGCCTAAGCTTCGTGAAATGTTACCATCTGTCACAACCCGCATTTCCTCAACGAGCATATCGTATCAGAGCAAGAGGAACTACAGGTTATGATGTCACGTCGTGTAGGGGATAACTGCACACGCTCAGGCAACTCTTGACGCTTACTTTATAAGTTGAAATTCAACAGTGAAATGTAAGAAAACTTTTGGATTAAATGACCGTATCCCTCGGCCTTAGATAGTAAAACTGTATTTGTACGCGGCGGAAATACTTTGTGTATTTATGATGAGCTCCTATATGCAGTCTAGAGTGATACTACTATAAGAACTCCTCTTTGTTTACGTCATTTAGAAAATATGTCTTAGTGAATCAAAACATGTGTGCATGATATACAATAGTAGGTTTTGTTAACTTCAAAATATCTAATGCAACCTATCAGAAATCCGTCCCAAAAGCAAGTAGATATCACTCCATCCAAGTGAGTCACATTAGCAGTCTAGTTCATATTTTACACAAAAGAAAACCCACCAAATGGGCGCCAACAAGCTGACACGAACCCATTGGGCACATGTATGTCTGTACAATAAAAAGAAGAACTACATCGCTATATATGCTAGGCTAGCTCCCAAGAAACGCCACCAACCAAGCTAGCCTCTCAACCGGCTACAACCTGCACCTGAGGCATTCAAGAAAGAATACCTCAGCAATCAACCAAGCTATACAAAAGAGAGCATGAATTTCATAAGTGATAAAGAAGGGGCTTACCGACCCCGTAGAAATGTTTAAGTAAAAAGAGTGCATAAAACAGGTGCGTACATGTAGAAAACAATGTCATTCTAAAGGGTCAACCGCACCAAGTGCGTACAAGTTCATCAAGTCCTGCTCAAACCGTAGGAGCAAAAGGCAAAACACATGTTCATTCCATCATTCATAGGACAAGAAACTACGATACTAGTAAAGCATAAGCAGCGGTTAAGTTCAATTTCGCAAGGGTCTTATCGGTGGCGGCCCTAAAGTGGAACGCACCAAACAAAACCAGCCCAAATCGGGGCCAAAATGGTCTCTCTAACCACAAAAAACAAAACTCGGTGGCCACAGGCTGAAACCACACCACCCCTTGCAAAATTCTCACACAAACGCTCCTGCCATGGTTCACAAAGTCGCCCCGCAAAACGCCCCATAACCCAGGGTAACACGTTTACTTTCATCGCCCTTACACACGACTACCAATTTCCAACGTAGAGTTTGACGAACTTCATCACATGAAAAAGGTCATAGGTCTTGTATCCAAGAAGAATTACATATAGAGTTTGATTAACATAAGTACATAAACCACATATTTGGAACACAATCATATGTTTTTGATCAATGAAAAATCACCTCCATTTGATAGGCTACATGAATATGAACCAAATTAGCTACATGAACTAATCTAGCATAGGGAAAGTTGTTAACTAAATGAATCACAAATCTAAACATGGGAGAGCAAAGTCGTTTAACATAGGGAATTAGCATAAGGAATTAGCTAATTTGAATTTAGCATAGAGAATTTTAGCATAGGAAATTAGCAAGGTCATTTAGCATAAGGAATTCGCTACATGTATCAAATTAACAAACAAAAGGATTGATCATAATTTGAATCAAGAAGAACAAATACGCATAGGGGAATTGAAAGAGCAATTTAAGGAAGAATTCAACACAAGATCGAAAGCGAGGAAAATGGAAAATTGAAGCAAGAACGAAGATTGGCAAGGGTGGAGAACACCGATTGCCTGAACCGAGGCGATGCCGCGACGGCTGCTCTCCTCTTTCCTTGTCTTGCTTGCTCCCTTGCTCTCTTGCTTTCTCTTTGGGAATGAAGAAGAAGAAGATGAAGATGAAATGAGAAACCCAAGTCTCTGTTTCGGACTTATTTCCTCCAGAACAGAGCTGAACCGTTCGATGCAGGATCAAGGAAATGAACGACACAAAAAAACTGGAAAAAGTCGATTTTCGGGCCGGTCACGCCCTGTGTCACGCCCGTGACACAGGGCGTGTACCATAAGCGGCGCCGAAAGACGGCAATTTCACGTTTATCCACACGGTACACGACCGGGTACATGCCCGTGACGGGTCGGTCACACCCGTGACCTAGGGCGTGTAGCCCGTGTCTCGACACCTCGTCGACAGAAAGTGTCGACACTCGACCCATCTTGACACGCCCTGTGACACGCCCGTGTCATAGGCCGTGTCCCCTCTCTCGACACTCGACACTCGATACTCGACGCTCGATACTCGACGCTCGATACTCGAAACTCAACGAAGCGGGACACGGCCCGTGACACGCCCGTGTCACGGGGCGTGTACTCCATTCGTCGAGCTCAACTCGACGCAAGAAAAATCGTCGAGTCAAGGAGGTCACGCCCAGGTCACGGCCTGGGTCACGCCCGTGTCAGGGGGCGTGTCTCGCACAAAAACGACCATTTTTCCCTTTTGTGAAAAATGTTTCTGAGACGTCCTACACCATTTTTGCCTCAAGCACTTTTTACCCCTTTTTGTTTCCTGAACCAGCAACTTATTTTGAGCTACATTACCCGGACGCGAAAAAGGGCAAGCATTCCCTAAGAGGCCTCACTGAGTCCCTCATATGGACTCCGGTTTGCTGGGGAATCGTGCAACTCGGCAAAGAAAACAGCCACTCGCAAGCCCGCGGGAAAACCATGCTCAAACTACGGTCAAAACCAACGTAACGCCCATCATGCGTACGTAATCAAAAATCCGGGGCGTTACAATCACCCCCCCTAACAAAAAGTTTCGCCTCGAAACTTTTCACAAAACCAAACACACAGCAAACCAAGGCATGAAAATCACATACCAGCTTATCTACGGGAACAAATGAGGGTGAGCCGCCCTCATCGTTGACTCGAGCTCCCACGTCGCGCTTTCCACATCCTGATTTTTCCATAGCACCTTGACCATAGGAATCTTCTTTTTCCGCAACACGCGATCTTGGGAGTCCAATATCTGGATGGGCATCTCCTCATATGAAAGATTCGGTGTCAATGGCGGCACAACGTCCAACACTTGTTTGTCATTTCGCACACACTTGCGAAGTTGGCTCACATGAAACACATTGTGAACACCAGGAAAGTTCACGGGTAATTCTATTTTGTAGGCGGATGCACCAATTCGCGCAAGAATCTTGAAGGGACCCACAAATCTTGGGTCTAATTTGCGCTCTTTTTCAAACCTTTTAATCTCAACCATTGGGGAGACCTTCAAGAAAACGGAATCTCCCACCGCAAATGCTAATTCCGACCTTCGTCGGTTGGCGTATTTTTCATATCGCTCTTGGGCGATTCGGAGCTTCTCCCGAATAAGTCGTACTGCAACTTCCATATCCTCGAGTGCCTCTGGACCCAACAAAGGCCGCTCACCAACCTCAGTCCAAAAGAGTGGGTCCGACATCGTCGCCCATATAACGCTTCGAACGGAGCCATTTGCAAGCTTTCTTGATAACTATTATTATACGCGAATTCCATAAGCCGCAAACGTTCATCCCATGCTCCGCCATACTCAAGAATGTAACATCGAATCATATCTTCTACAATTTGATTTACTCTTTCGGTTTGGCCATTCGTCTGAGGGTGGTAAGCAGTGGAATATCGCAAATCCGTTCCCAAACCCTCTTGTAGACTTCGCCAAAAACGAGAGGTAAAGCGGGAATCTCGGTCTGAAATGATATTCACAGGCACACCATGCAGTCGGATGATCTCGTTCACATAGAGCTCCGCTATTGTCTTCATCGGGTAGTTGATTTTAAAGGGTATGAAATGAGCACACTTGGTCAACCTATCCACGATCACCCACACGGAGTCATGTCCTCGGGGAGATCTTGGTAAACCGGTAATAAAATCCATTGAGATGCTTTCCCACTTCCAGGTTGGAATCTCCAATGGTGTCAACTTACCACCAGGCCTCCCATAATCAGCTTTCACCCGTTTGCAGGTATGACATTCCGATACAAATTGCGCTATATCTCTTTTCATTTCATACCACCAGACAATTTGTTTCAGATCACGGTACATTTTTGTTGAGCCTGGATGGTAGGCCATACTTGAGCCATGTGCTTCCCGACACACCATCTCGCGAATATCCCCAACCGCGGGGATACAAAATCACCCACGATACTTTAACGTGCCTGCACCGTCAATCGCAAAATCTGGTAATTCATCCTTTTCAGTCTGAAGAAATAAATGTAAAAGATCAGGATCATCTTTTTGATGTTGTCTTGCAAGCACCAGCCATGACGGTTCTTCTATTGCCGAATGACTTTGCGGGTCATATTTGCCCACCGCAATATCCATCAATAGAAATTCCTCTACAAGACGGTCGACGGAAAGATGAAATAATTTTCCCGTCTTCCGATTCAAAGCATCGGCTACAACATTCGCTTTTCCCGGATGATACTGAATGTCCACATCATAATCAGCTACATACTCAAGCCATCGCCGTTGGCGCAAATTAAGTTTTTTCTGCGTGAAGACATACTTCAAGCTTTTATGATCTGTAAAGATTTTACACTGTGCACCATATAGCAAGTGTCTCCACAACTTCAATGCAAATATCACCGCTGCAAACTCCAAATCATGCGTTGTCTAATTCTTTTCATGAATTTTCAACTGCCGAGACCCATACGCAATCACCTTTTTGTCTTGCATTAACACACATCCAAGTCCAACGTGCGACGCATCCACGAACACTTCATAATCCTTTCCTTCTGTTGGCAAGATTAACACAGGAGCGGTACATAACCTGTTCTTGAGTTCTAGGAATGAGACCTCACACTTGTCAGTCCACTCAAACGCCACATTATTCTGGGTTAATCGAGTCAAAGGTGCGGCCAACGTCGCAAAACCTTCGACAAATCTGCGATAATAGCCGGCCAAGCCCAAGAAGCTTCGAATCTCCTTGGGTGTTTCCGGTCTTCTCCATTCCATGACCGCAGAAATCTTTTCGGGATCCACTGAAATACCATGGTGATTAATGACATGACCCAGAAAAGCAACTTGCGGCAACCAAAACTCGCATTTGCTTAGCTTGGCGAATAACCGTTGATCTCGCAAAGTGGCCAATACTAATCGCAGATGCTGTTCATGCTCATCAGCACTGCGGGAGTAGACAAGAACATCATCAATAAAAACCACCACAAATTTATCCAAGCAGTCCTTGAACACCCTGTTCATCATATCCATGAAGGCTGATGGTGCGTTGGTCAAACCAAACGACATCACAAGGAATTCAAAATGACCATGTCGTGATCGAAATGCAGTCCGCGGAATATCAGACTCCCGGACCTTGAGCTGATGATAGCCCGAGTGGAGTTTCAATCTTCGAAAATACATAACTGCCACGCAGTTGATCAAACAAATCATCGATTCTTGGCAGTGGGTACTTATTTTTAATCGTCACCTTGTTCAATTCCCGGTAATCGATGCAAAGTCGCATCGACCCATCTTTCTTCTTCACAAATAACACCGGTGCACCCCAAGGTGATGAACTCGGCCGGATAAACCCTTTTGCCAATAAGTCATCCAACTGTGTACGCAACTCTGCTAGATCATGCGGGGTCATCCTGTACGGCGCTTTCGCAATCGGTCGCGTACCCGGCTCCAAATCAATAACAAACTCGACATCACGATTAGGGGGTAGACCAGGAAGGTCAGTAGGAAAAACATCTGGAAATTCACGCACAATAGGTATCTCCTCCAAAAGCGGCAAAACAGCACTCGTCCCCACAACGGAGACAAAACAAGCACAACAGTCGGAAACAAACAACGTACGAACACATACCGCCGAAATCCCTGGAGAATCCTGACAAGAATCACCATACACACTTCCTGGCTGACCATCATCCTTAATAAAATCCAAGCGCTTTCCTCTGCACTGGATGACGGCATCATAACGGGCTAACCAGTCCATGCCCAGAATGACGTCAAAATCGTCCAAATCGATCACCTTGCAATCAACTCTTGCTATGAAATCCCACAACAAAATGGGACAATCAAGAAGACCCCAGTCAGCCACCACAGAAGCGCCTGAAGGAAATTTCACCAAAAACGCATTCTCCACTCGCTCTGGTGTCAAATGATATCGATCCAGAAAGGTTCGAGCCACAAATGAATGGGTCGCGCCAGAATCAAAGAGAACACGCGCCCAACGGTTCTTTACCTTAAAGTTTCCTATAAGGTATATATGCTATGCTAAGAACTACACATAAGAGGCATACACAAAACGAGAACCAGAGGACTGAATCGAACCTGAGATAACCTGCGGTGACGTCTGCGCTTCCTCTAAAGAGACCACATTCAACTTCCATTTGCCTTTGTCCAAGCGCGGAGGCGGAGGCAAAGCCTGGAGTGGTGCGGGTTGCAACACAGCTTGAACCTGTGGGCACCTTGCGCGAAGATGTCCTGGTCTGCCACACTGGAAGCATACCTTGTCTTTGGCCCAGCAGCGGCTCACATCATGACCTCTTCTCCCACAAAATGTACACTCCAAGTCTCTGGTTGGCGCACCCTGAATGGCGTGCACCTGCTCCTTCTTTTGCACCCCCAACCGCTTGAAACATTTTTCAAACGGGTGATCGGTTCGGCCACAGAAGCTACATAGTTCCTTCTTCTTCTTTACGTCTGACTCGTGGGACATTTTCTCTCCCACCAGCTGTCTCTTGCCCTGCCTCATCTGCTGCCCTCTTTGTTTGGCATTTTCGATAGCTTCTACCTTCAATGCCGCCTCAACCACCGTAGTGTAACTTGTCGCTCCATAAGCACTTGCGAACTGCTGCACGTCGCTGCGGAGTCCGCCCAAAAATCTCTTGACTCGATCAGCTTCCGTAGTCACCAAGCTCGGAGCGAACCGACTTAACTTGTTAAACTCAATTTCATACTCACTAACTGTGAGTTTCCTCTGCTTAAAGTAAAAGAAGTCATTCATCAGGCGGTCCCTTTCCACTGCCGGTAGAAACTTGCGCCGTACCATTTCTTTAAACACTTCCCACGAACAGCCCGCCCCTAGGCCTTCCTTTTCTCGTAACCACCAACCTTTCGCCAACCCTTTAAGTTGATAGGCAGCAAGCATAACCGTCTGGTCCTCGGTCACACCAGCATACTCAAACATTTCTTCCAACGTAATCACTCAATCATCCAAGATCACGAAGTCTGCTTTTCCATCATACGTTGGTGGTCCAAGTCGCTGAAACTGCGAGATGAAAGTCATCGCAGGAGGAACTACAACTGGGGGTGTCACTACCACTGAAGGAGTCGAACTAGTGGGGCCTCTAACCGCCTCTTGTCCTCTTGGTGCCAGCCCAGACATCGCGGATGACATAGCTTGGAGCTGGGACTGGACCTCCTGCACCTGCCTCGTCAAAGCCTCATTACTTTGGCGAAGACTATCCATCAGCGCATTATTCTGCGCGCCCAAAGACTCGCCCTCGGATTTGGGAGTTTGCCTTGTCACTGGACGCTTCGACATCCTATAACACGTTCACGCTTATCAAGCTCAAACCCAGTAAAACACACAACGGCTATGCACCGACCATACATAAAGAAATATGAACATCAACTGCTAACTTGCTTTGGGAGTTTGAGAATGATGGTATGCCTAGCCTAAAGATGACTCACCGTCATCCCACGAACTTGTGCCTAAACCATGAATGCATGACTTTCTTTGACCCAAAACCATGTGTGTACAGGTGTCATCATGTACGTCTTAGCTTGGCACATTGTGCTCATGCAATGTTATGTTATGCGTGATGTGCTATGCAATCTAAAAAAAGCCTTAATGCATACCATGAGCGGTCGTACGCATCACAATGCTATGCATCCCATACTACATAGCATTGCATGCAACGAATAAAAGAAAACGTGCTAGTCGCATCCATGTGGTGAGGTTATGCATCTCATACTACATAACCCTCACATGTTGCCCCTATGGTGGATCCATATACAACCACATATTATGCATCTCATACTACATAATATGCCCCGTATACTTCTGTTCATGCCATGAGTATAGTGTACGTGCTTCGGCCCAGACATACTGATGGCACCTCGGTGTGTGTATGAGATGATGCTTAGAAACACAAAATCAAAGAGAAAGTTTGCCCGACCAAATGTCAAGCAAACCTCCCTCTGATACCAACTGTCACAACCCGCATTTCCTCAACGAGCATATCGTATCAGAGCAAGAGAAACTACGGATTATGATGCCACGTCGTGCAGGGGATAACTGCACACGCTCAGGTAACTCTTGACGCTTACTTTATAAGTTGAAATTCAACAGTGAAATGTAAGAAAACTTTTGGATTAAATGGTCGTATCCCTCGGCCTTAGATAGTAAAACTGTATTTGTACGCGGCGGAAATACTTTGTGTATTTATGATGAGCTCCTATATGCAGTCTAGAGTGATACTACTATAAGAACTCCTCTTTGTTTACGTCATTTAGAAAATATGTCTTAGTGAATCAAAACATGTGTGCATGATATACAATAGTAGGTTTTGTTAACTTCAAAATATCTAATGCAACCTATCAGAAATCCGTCTCAAAAGCAAGTAGATATCACTCCATCCAAGTGAGTCACATTAGCAGTCTAGTTCATATTTTACACAAAAGAAAACCCACCAAATGGGCGCCAACAAGCTGACACGAACCCATTGGGGCACATGTATGTCTGTACAACAAAAAGAAGAACTACCTCGTTATGTATGCTAGGCTGGCTCCCAAGAAACGCCACCAACCAAGCTAGCTTCTCAACCGGCTACAACCTGCACCTGAGACATTCAAGAAAGAATACCTCAGCAATCAACCAAGCTATACAAAAGAGAGCATGAATTTCATAAGTGATAAAGAAGGGGCTTACCGACCCCGTAGAAATGTTTAAGTAAAAAGAGTGCATAAAACAGGTGCGTACATGTAGAAAACAATGTCATTCCAAAGGGTCAACCGCACCAAGTGCGTACAAGTTCATCAAGTCCTGCTCAAACCGTAGGAGCAAAAGGCAAAAACACATGTCCATTCCATCATTCATAGGACAAGAAACTACGATACTAGTAAAGCATAAGCAGCGGTTAAGTTCAATTTCGCAAGGGTCTTATCGGTGGCGGCCCTAAAGTGGAACGCACCAAACAAAACCAGCCCAAATCGGGGCCAAAGTGATCTCTCTAACCACAAAAAACAAAACTCGGTGGCCACAGGCTGAAATCACACCACCCCTTGCAAAATTCTCACACAAACGCTCCTGCCATGGTTCACAAAGTCGCCCCGCAAAATGCCCCATAACCCAAGGTAACACGTTTACTTTCATCGCCCTTACACACGACTACCAATTTCCAACGTAGAGTTTGACGAACTTCATCACATGAAAAAGGTCATAGGCCTTGTATCCAAGAAGAATTACATATACAGTTTGATTAACATAAGTACATAAACCACATATTTGGAACACAATCATATGTTTTTGATCAAGGAAAAATCACCTCTATTTGATAGGCTACATGAATATGAACCAAATTAGCTACATGAACTAATCTAACATAGGGAAAGTTGTTAACTACATGAATCACAAATCTAAACATGGGAGAGCAAAGTCGTTTAGCATAGGGAATTAGCATAAGGAATTAGCTAATTTGAATTTAGCATAGGGAATTTTAGCATAGGAAATTAGCAAGGTCATTTAGCATAAGGAATTCGCTACATGTATCAAATTAACAAACAAGAGGATTGATCATAATTTGAATCAAGAAGAACAAATACGCATAGGGGAATTGAAAGAGCAATTTAAGGAAGAATTCAACACAAGATCGAAAGCGAGGAAAATGGAAAATTGAAGCAAGAACGAAGATTGGCAAGGGTGGAGAACACCGCTTGCCTGAACCGAGGCGATGCCGCGATGGCTGCTCTCCTCTTTCCTTGCCTTGCTTGCTCCCTTGCTCTCTTGCTTTCTCTTTGGGAATGAAGAAGAAGAAGATGAAGATGAAATGAGAAACCCAAGTCTCTGTTTCGGACTTATTTCCTCCAGAACAGAGCTGAACCGTTCGATGCAGGATCAAGGAAATGAACGGCACAAAAAAACTGGAAAAAGTCGATTTTCGGGCCGGTCACGCCCTGTGTCACGCCCGTGACACAGGGCGTGTACCATAAGCGGCGCCGAAAGGCGGCAATTCCACGTTTATCCACACGGTACACGGCCGGGTACACGCCCGTGACGGGTCGGTCACGACCGTGACCTAGGGCATGTAGCCCGTGTCTCGACACCTCGTCGACAGAAAGTGTCGACACTCGACCCATCTTGACACGCCCTGTGACACGCCCGTGTCACAGGCCGTGTCCCTCTCTCGACACTCGACACTCGATACTCGACGCTCGATACTCGACGCTCGATACTCGACGCTCGATACTCGAAACTCGACGAAGCGGGACACGGCCCGTGACACGCCCGTGTCACGGGGCGTGTACTCCATTCGTCGAGCTCAACTCGACGCAAGAAAAATCGTCGAGTCAAGGAGGTCACGCCCAGGTCACGGCCTGGGTCACGCCCGTGTCAGGGGGCGTGTCTCGCACAAAAACGACTATTTTTCTCTTTTGTGAAAAATGTTTCTGAGACGTCCTAGACCATTTTTGCCTCAAGCACTTTTTACCTTTTTTTTGTTTCCTGAACCAGCAACTTATTTTGAGTTACATTACCCGGGCGCGAAAAAGTGCAAGCATTCCCTAAGAGGCCTCACCGAGTCCCTCATATGGACTCCGGTTTGCTGGGGAATCGTGCAACTCGGCAAACAAAACAGCCACTCGCAAGCCCGCGGGAAAACCATGCTCAAACTACAGTCAAAACCAACGTAACGCCCATCATGCGTACGTAATCAAAAATCCGGGGCGTTACACCATCCTTGTAATGCTTTACTTTTGAGTTTTTGTATATTTGATGTTGTTGACTTCCGGCTTGCATGCCGAGGTAGCTTAGGTGTGCTTATGCACTTTGATGTTTATGTATTGTGGGAGATTTGGACTCTCTTTTGTTGTAAGGTCATAAGGCCGTTTCGAGACACTTATGGATGTGAATAACTTCTAGTCTTGGTTGATGTTTTCGCTGTGTTTTGCTTATGAGTTTTGAGTTTGGGTAGTTATATCATCTTATAATGCTAAAGTTGTGGCGTCTGTATGTTGTGGGGTCCCGGCGGGACCCATATTATACGGTCATTACAGGGAAGGTGTTACATTTTGGTATCAGAGCCAGGTTGGATTCAAGGTCGGTGCGTATAGAAGTTATCCACATAAGAGTAATGCGGGACAGTGAGTGTCCTTATGCTTGAGTCTTGTGATTAGAGACTGATTCCCTTGTTTTTCTCAAGAGTGCAAGTAACGAGCCGGGTACGTGAAGTCCAAGAGAAGAGCTTTTAGCGAGCAGCGCCACTGCTCACGGTCCTTTAGGTGTGGGTGTAAACCCAGCCGACTTCTGTCGCATGTTAGCAGAAGCAATGGTGGCAGCCCAAGCTGCAGCGACAGCTCAGGTAGCAACCCCTGCTACACCAGTTACGGCGACGGCCGTACCGGGCGGAGAAGCCAGACGAGTAGAGCCTTTGGTAGAAAGGGTGGTTGTCGGGCGTGGAGACCGGCAAATGAAGTATTTTCCGAGCTTCCATCCCCCGACGTTCAAAGGAGTCGGTACACTGACCGATGCGGAGGATTGGTGGGCACGGATGCAAGAGCTTCTGAGGGCGGCAGAGATGTCAGAGGAGAAGAAATTTGAGTTTGTTGCCTTCATGTTGGAGAGAGACGCAAAATTATGATGGGTGAGCCATAGCGGCCGCCAATTTCCTGGACACACCCCGTCCATGGAAGAATTTGGGGATGCTTTCCTAAAGAAGTACATACCTATTTCAACAAGGTTGGCCCTTTATAGACAATTTCTGTACTTGATGCATCGAGATAAGACGGTGGACGAGTATGTTTAGGAGTTCACTCGTTTGAGTCGTTACGCAGGGATGACCATGGCGGACGATGAGGAGAGGGATAACCTCTTCTACCAGAGGCTGAGGGAGAATCTAAGGCAACCCTCATTGTCATGAAGAGAGCCAGTTTCAATGAGTTGGTTGAGGCGGCCAGGACGTTGGAGAGTGATTTAGAGTGAAGCCAACGTCGCAAGGGTTTTGCGCCCAAGCAAGGAGAGAGGAAGTCTTCTCAATCCCAAGGAAAGTCGGAAGGGAATAGATGGAGGAAGAAGCCTCACCCGAACAAGTCCGGTGAGAAAAGTAAGAGGACGTCCGGAGGGTCTCACTCTAAGGGGCCACCGACGTGCTTCAACTGTGGTAAGGTGGGGCACATTGCTCGTTTTTGTAACCAATGAGGTGCGGAGCATGAGGCAAGGCAGGAGCAAACTGTGCGCTCCGGCCCCAGTGTCGCAGAGAAAGGGAAGATGGCGGAGTCTAGCGCTTCTCGGTTCCAACCAGTGCAACCAAGGGCCTACAACCTTGGACAGCAGGAAGCAATCCGCCAACCCGATGTGGTCACAGGTATGAGGAAGTTTAAGTTTAACCTTGTGCTTCATGCTTTTAGACCATTATGATTTATGTCTATGTTTTAGGATTTGTGTTAGTCGCCGGATGCCCCTCTAGGGTGTTGTTTGATACGGAGAGCGTCACACTCCTTTCTTGCGGAAAGCTTCATCCGGGGGATTGGAGTTGAATCATTTTTGGTGGACGCGGAGCTGAAGGTGCGCAATCCCAATGGGTCATTCATGACCACCGGGAAGAAAGGACGCATTTGTTGGGAGCTAGGCGGAGTTGACTTCGTGTTGATAGCAGCGGTCCTACCGTTAGTCGAGTTTGATGTGATTTTGGGACTGGACTGGCTAGCGGAGCAGGGTGCCAGTATTGATTGCCTATCCAAGGTGGTGACCCTGAGAAGCGAAGGGCAGACGAAGGTCAAGTTTGAGGGCCTTAATGGAGTGGCCCATTCTCTGATTTCGGCCTTGCAGTTGACGCAGGCAGTTAATCAGGGTGGAGTAGAGCTTGTAGTGTTATTGGAAGTTCGCCTTTCCAGGTTATCACTTGGGGAAGTGCCAGTGGTGGCAGAGTTCGAGGATGTGTTTCCTGAAAATCTTTCTGGGGCATCTCCTCAGCGGGAGATCGATTTCTCAAATGAGTTGGTACCTAGAGGCACGATCAGTGTCACGTCCTCCGTTTAGGATGGCACCAAAGGAGTTGGCTGAGCTCAAGGTACAGTTACATGAACTATTTGAGCAGGGGTATATCAGACCCAGTTCTTCACCGTGAAGCGCGTTGGTGTTGTTCGTAAAGAAGAAAGACGGTAGTATGCGGCTGTGCATAGACTACCGAGAGTTGAATAAACTGACTGTCAAGAATAAGTATCTGATTCCTCGGATTGACGACCTGTTTGACCAGCTGGTGGGGTCGGTGGTGTATTCAAAGATGGAATTAAAGTCAGGATACTATCAGTTGCGAATTCGAGACGAGGACATACCCAAAACAACGTTTGGTACGAGGTATGGTCACTTTGAGTTCTCGGTGATGCCGTTCGGGCTGACGAACGCACCATCCGTATTCATGGATTTGATGAATCAAGTCTTTCGGAAATACTTGGACTCTTTTGTAGTTGTCTTTATTGATGATATCTTGGTATATTCCAAATCGGAGGTGGAGCATGAGACTCACTTGAGGGTAGTCTTGCAAGTGTTGAGGGAGAACCAACTTTATGCAAAGTTCTCGAAGTGCAAATTCTGGCTCGAGAAGGTGGCATTTTTAGGCCATGTGATTAGTGTGGATGGAGTGGCAGTACATCCAACAAAAGTGGAGGCCATCAGAGATTGGCCAGTTTTGAGAATCGCGGCAGAAGTCCGAAGCTTTCTTGGACTAGTCGGGTACTATAGAAGATTCGTGGAAAACTTTTCGCGGATAGCTCTACCCCTCACGTCACTAACTCGTAAGGATCAGAAGTTTATGTGGACTTGGGAGTGCAGTCAGGCATTTGAGACACTGAAGGAAAGACTGATGACGGCTCCAATCCTAAGTCTACTGATGGGGACCGAAGGATTTCAAATCTACAGTGACGCATCAGGATGCGGTTTGGGTTGCATTTTGGTGCAACATGACAGTGTAATAGCCTTTTGGTCTAGGCAGCTGAAGCCTCGCGAGAGGAATTACCTCGTTCATGACTTGGAGTTGACGGCAGTAATTTTCGCGTTGAAATTATGGCGGCACTATGTGTATGGTGCGAAGGTGGAGATCTTCACGAATCACAAAAGCCTGAAGTATCTCCTAGATCAAAAGGACTTGAATATGCGGCAGCGCAGGTGGGTCGAGTTCTTTGGAGACTACGAGGTGGCGATTCAGTATACGCCAGACAAGGCCAATGTGGTGGCAGATGCCTTGAGTAGAAAATACTCGGGGCAAGGGAATTGGATCGAAGCTCATGATGAGCGGTTGGTGCGGGAATGAGAGTCCCTCGGCTTGGAGTGCGTAGCAAGGGGCGAGTCTAGCGTGGCTCGGTTAAACTGGATTGAAATGTAGAATGACCTGTTCGATCGTATTCGGGAAGCGACTCGTTTGGATGTGCAGTTTCAGCCATTCGTGGTGGAAGCTCAAAAAGGCGAGAGCAGCGCCTGAGAGATGATTGACGGGATTCTGAGGAAGGATGGAAGGATTTGTGTACTGCAGTTCGGCAAGCTCCATGAGAAGTTGATGTTTGAGGCTCACTTCACAAAGTACTCAATTCATCCGGGCAGTACAAAGATGTACTTGGATATGAAGAGATCCTTTTGGTGGCCTGGACTGAAACGGGACGTAGCTTTGTACGTGGATCGATGTCAAACTTGTGCATTGGTGAAGGCCGAGTGTCAGAAGCCGAGCGGGTTCCTGAAGCCTCTTCCAATCCCCTAATGGAAATTCAATGACATCTTCATGGATTTTGTGCATGAGTTACCTAGATCACGGCAGGGTAACGACGCAATTTGGGTGATTGTGGATCGCTTAACCAAAGTGACTCACTTCATCCCAAACTGGAAGGAGGATAGCGTGGAGAAGCTGGTGGAGTTGTATGTTCGCAACATTGTGCGACTATATGAGATTCCTAAAAGTATAGTCAGCGATCGTGATGGACGTTTCACGTACAAGGACTGGAGGTTGGTTCAGAAGAGTCTGGGCACAAAGCTAAAGTTCAGTATAGCTTTCCATCCTCAAACTGACGGGCAAATCGAAAGAACGAACAATACTATGGAGGATATGCTGAGGATGTGTATTCTTGACTTCGACAAGAAATAGGAGGATCACCTCTTCATGGTGGAGTTCGCGTATAACAATAGTTACCAAGCAAGTATAAAGATGGCGCCATACGAAGCTTTGTATGGGAGGATGGTGTCGAACACCAATGTCGTGGACAGAGGCGGGAGACACCAAACTATTGGGAAAAGAAGTGGTAGCTGATGCTTGTGAGTTGGTACGGACCATTCAAGAGCGCATGAATGTGGCTCAAGATCGGCAAGCAAAATATTTTAATGCTCGCCACATGAAGTTGGAGTTCGTGGTAGGCGATTGGGTCTATTTGAAGATCAAGCCGTTCAAAGACATTTCACGGATTCGCCGACTCAAGAAGTTGAGTCTAAGGTTTTTGGGACCTTTCGAGGTTGTTGAACGGGTGGGAGAAGCAGCGTACCGATTGGCATTGTCTGCAGAGTTGAGTGGACTGCAAGACGTCTTCCATGTCTCCGTCTTGAGAAAAGCCTTGGTAGAGGCTAATGTGGTGATCGAATCGGCATCGGTGCCGATAGAGGAAGACTTGAGGACGCATGTCTTTCCAATTGCTATAGAGGATTCAGAAATTCGGCAGGTGCGGAACAAATAGTTCAAACTCATAAAAGTCTGATGGGACAACTGCGGTCGAGAGGAACTCTCTTGGGAGCGAGAGCAAACCATGCTGGAGGAGTATCCAGAGTTTTTCCGTTCAGGTATCATTTAAGTTTTGTGTGCCTTTCCTTTTATTTTTTTAATTTCGGGACGAAATTCTTTTAAGGGGGAGAGAGTTGTAACGCCCCAAAAATTCGTAAGAAGGACGACCAGCATTTAGAGCTAAGATTGGGTCTTGGTAAGGGTCACACGGCCTAGGACACGGGCGTGTCCATGGCCGTGTCGTGCCGGGTTCGTCGAGAGCCTGGGAAATTGAAGATTTTCGCTCGACGATGTGTTGAGACATGGAACACGACCTAGGACACGGGTGTGTCCAAGGCCGTGTCATGTCGGGTTCGTCGAGAGCCCGGGTGGTCGACAAACTGCGCTCAACAATATGTCGAGACAGTGAACACGGCCTGGGACGCGGGCGTGTCCAAGGCCGTGTCGAGCGTGTTCGATGAATTTTTCTACGAAGTCGACGAAGAGGCAGTCGACGATCGTCGAGACTTCGAACACAGCCTGCGACACGGGCGTGTCCCAGGCCGTGTCCTTCTCGGGTTGTGAGTCGGGACGTGTAAGGGGATTGAACATGACATGGAGCCCAGGCGTGTTCGAGTTGGACACGGCCGTATCAAATGTGACACGGGCGTGTCAGGTACCCGTGTCCTTCTTGGGTTGTGTTTGGAACTATGTCGATGGAGGAACATGCCCAGGCACACGGGCGTGTACTACATGACACAGGCATGTCAGCTCTGACACGGGCATGTTCAGAGCCCGTGTCCTGCTTTGGGTGCGACAGTTTCGGCGTCGATTGGGGAACACGGCCTTGGACACGGGCGTATCACAAGCCGTGTTCGGCCCATGTGTTTTGATTTTCAGTTCGGATCGTGGCCGTTCATCTCCTTCTTTTAGGATCTGATGGTTCAGGGTTTCCCTTGCTGAATTAAGTCCGGGAATAGGGTATAGAAACCCTCATTCTTCTTCAAACACTCTCTTTCTAAGATCTAGAGAGAAGGGAGAACAAGGAAGAAGGTGAAGGAGAGATCCGGCTGCCGGAGAAGCTTTAGTGCTCCAAATCGTGAGCCGAGTCCAGATCCGTGGAGGCTAGACCGTTGCGAAGGTTTTCATCCGGTTAAGTTGTCATGGCTGGGAAGAGAGGTCGGAAGGTAACGACACTTCTCCTCTTGGTTTTAGGATGCATGTTTAGCATCTTTTACTTTCTATTTTTGGGCACCAAACTCTCAAATGAGAGTGGTTTGATTCGCCAAGGTTCAAGAGGAACCTCCGGGTCGATTGAGTCCGTCCCCGTCATGTTTTTGCATTAGAGATCCGCTCCGTTAGTGGATTAGGCATGGTGGGTGAAGCCGTTGTCGCGACCGTTAGTCCGACTCGGTGATGTTACATACGAGCTTAAAGGATCCGTAGAGATCCGTTTCGGCAAGGTGCCGTTTGTGATGTTTGTGATGCTTTTCCCCTTCTCTCGAGTGAGTACGTGCAGTCGGAACCGGACAAGGTTAGCTCCTCAATGACGGTAGATGGTTTCCTTGGTGGACAAGGTTAGCTCTGCATTGGCGGTAGATGGTTTCCTTGGTGCGCAAGGACGTTGCAGTACAAATGAGGGATTTGGGTGGGAATGGTTTTTTTAATTGTAATGTGCTAAGACATAACTTTGTCTTCGTGGTCGGCTGGCTATCCCGTGACGTGCAGGTCATGTGTGGAGAGTGTCCTGGCGAGACTAGTCCCCTTCTGTGAGACTGGCGAGAATGCCAAGCATGGGGCAAGCCCGAGCAATGAGGCTATGAGCGGGTGGGGTCCAGCAAGGGTTCTTAGAATCGGTCAGTGTGTTAGACGGAATCCTGACGTGAGAGGTCAGAGCTTGCAGGCAAGCTCGGGTCTAAGATCATGAGCGGGTGGGGCCTTGGCAAGAGTTCCGTGTGGCGGCTTGCATGTCGCTGGGGGAATTGCAGTGCCCCCCTTTGTTTGCGGCTTAATTCCAATGGGGAAATGATGAGTACCCAAACGATGTGATGATGTGCTAGATGCATACGTGATAGGGTGTCTTGGGTGAAGCCCGGGTTTTGCATTCATGCTGCATAATAGGCCCCTTTTTTTATATGCTCAACAGTAGAGAACGTGCATGTTGTTTGAGACATCCAAGCCTGTTCATTAGTGCTATACTTGTTTTTATATATTGTATACGAAGTGCTGACTTGCAGGTTGGAGGGGTACCCCGGGGTCCGTTAGGGGCGGGCGGGAGGAGATATGTTTGTTACACAGTTTGAGGCTAGCCTTTGCTGACCCACGTTACACCCAAATTTTACAGGGTAAGGGTCGCAAGCAGGTGCTAGCTCGCCGGCCAGAAAGGCCTAAACCTCAT
This sequence comes from Platanthera guangdongensis, assembly GCA_039583875.1. Lineage (NCBI taxonomy): Eukaryota > Viridiplantae > Streptophyta > Magnoliopsida > Asparagales > Orchidaceae > Platanthera > Platanthera guangdongensis. The sequence continues at coordinate 8,406,562 of CM077152.1, forward strand.
GAAGTGTTACCGTCCTTGCAATGGCTTTACTTTTGGGTTTTTGTATGTTTGATGTTGTTGACTTCCGGCTTTCATGCCGAGGTAGCTTAGGTGTGTCTATACACTTTGATGTTTATGTATTGTGGGAGATTTGGACTCTCTTTTGTTGTAAGGCCATAAGGCCGTTTCGAGACTCTTATGGATGTGGATAACTTCTAGTCTTGGTTGATGTTTCCGCTGTGTTTTGCTTATGAGTTTTGAGTTTGGGTAGTTATATCATCTTATAATGCTAAAGATGTGACGTCTGCATGTTGTGGCGCCCCGACCGAACCCATATGATACGGTCATTACAGGGGATGTGTTGCAAGTGTGCCCTGTCATAAGATCAGTATTGTTGCAAACGTGACACGTCGCCCCCAAATCCAAGTACCACTCTGTACTGGCCTTAGCATTTTCGACCATCGCAACAAAATAAGAAGGCTCAGCTAGGCGAACTATATTGGCTTGGTTATCATCTTGTGTTGCTTTGGTTCTTTCCCGTTTAGAGAGTCTGCAATCAGATGCGATGCGCCCCCACTTGTTGTAGTTAAAGCACTTGCCCTTGAACTTTTTAGTGCGTTTGTTAGTGCCTGCAACTTGGGAGCTACCATGAGAGGATTTGGTCCTTTTAGAGTTCGGCATGCGTTTAGAACTGAGGAGCATGTTAGTCGCAGCCTTCTGCTTGCTAACAGATTCTAAAGCGTGTCGAGTTCTATTTTCATCCTCAATGCGAATAAATCGTTTGAGGTCATTAAGACCAACCCGCATCTTCTTGCAGTACATTTCAGTTTTAAAATTGTACCACGTAGAGGGCGGCTTATAAATGATCGTGCCAACAACAAAGTTGTCTGGCAGGAAGATATTCTCACGATTTAAAGCATCTACTAAAACTTCAAAATCTGATACCTGAGGGAGAATCGTCTTCTCCTCGTCGAACTCGAACATGAATGAATGAAATTTGTCCACCAGGTGCGCCTTGGACAGATCCTCCTATTGCCCGAAGTGCTCCTTCAGTTCCTTCCAGATTTCCTTACCAGTGTTCATCTTGATGTACGTCTTCGCTGGGCTGGAGGACAGACAGTTCAGCAGGTAGTCGCGACAGAAGTCCTCATCGTGGAATCACTGAGCTTCGTCATCAGTCCCAGAAACTCCAGCATTGTTCTGTGTACAACACGTTCAAAAACTTCATCCCAAATTGTGTATTCAACTCCAATCGGCAAATTCGATCGTCGTGAATTTCTCCAGTTTTATCATCGGAACCGGAGAGGAAAAGTTAATCCCTTTCAGCATTATGCCTCTTTCTCTGATCTTCCGCTAGAGGGCCAAAAAACATTGTAGATCTAGATTCCACTCCTCCGAAACCCAAAAAAAACACTGATGTTCCCTCTTCGATCAACAACAGTACACAGGAAATGAAGAAAAAGGACGTGATGTGTTATAGGAGATGAACATTCGTTCTTGTCTAAGCCTAAACCAAATGGAGAACCAAGCCACTATACACTAATCAACACACATCTACAGATGGCTTGATTGAGTTATCATGGATGAACTAGAACTAAATTTTTGCGAACAAGAACGCATAAGGGATCGAGAACACCAGCCTATCCAAAATATGTTTCAAGATTCTGAAAAAGTACATGTTCAAGTTGGTGACAATGGTGAAAAATAAAATTACAACATTGACAATGACTTGTTAGCAATATGCCCTTCTCTTTGATGGCTAATCCGAAGATAACACTCATTTCATCAATAAGTTCTTTAATTAGTTTATTAATTCAAAATTCAAATACTTATATTCAGTTGTCTAATATAGGTGTATTTATTACAATGTCTGCCAAAGATGCTTTAGTAGAACCCGACATTCAATATATGTCGAAGGCTACTACCAAATGATTTGGAAGCATTGGTTTTCCTCAAACAAAATCGGGATTTATGAATTTTGGCTTTGATGTTTGTTGTCGTGAATGAAGAAATAATTGATGATGAAAACCAAAGTGACGAGAATGAGGAGTTGAACTTTTGAAATGGTATATTATATTGTCTGTTTGTAACTTTGAATATTGGATTTTGAAATTTTTGAAATGATACATTATATTATCTGTTTGAAACTTTTGCAAAAATTACAATATATTGTATTTACATTTCTATCATTTACAATACAATATACGGTATTGCTAGCATTGCAATACCAATATATTGTATTGTTAGCATTGCAATATTAATATATTATATTATTTATTTTCAAAATTACAATACAATATCAGATAGTATTGTTTCAATTCCTGTTCACGCTTGTACATGCACCGAGCTTCTCACCCAGTGATTCTTCCCCGACGCCTCACGCCAAAGTTGTTGTGGTTGAGGAATGAAGAGTTGCTGATTTGACTGATGAAAATAACGTGTTAATAGATGCTGTCAATGTGGCACAGTTTGTACTAGATCGAGTTCTACATCTACATACATAGCCGCCACATCCACAACTGCTAAGGTTGCCATGGCGTCTTCAAGAGAATATTAGAACTCGTCGGTTCAATTAGATGAGTATGGAAGGGATGTCAACCTACAGAAGCGCATGGATTTTGCCAGGAGGTCCGATGCCAGAAAGCGTAGAAGAGTTAAGGCTGAGACCAAGATGATAAGGATGCTAATCTCATTCATGTGATTGTGGAGAATTGTAGGTAGCTCTTTTGATATACATATAAAGAATATTGTATTGCGATGAACGAATGACGATGGTGAACATTTGAAGCTTTCACATGCCAAATCTTTTCACATCAGCTTCTTAGTTTGTAAAACTGATATGAAAAACATTCTGCAATTGAACATAAGTTTTCATTTTTTGTCCAAAAAGAATCTGAAAATAATGCTTCAAACAAACATAAGTTTTAGTTTTGCCATAAAACAAAAACGCATGATTTTTTTTGTTTTGAATCAAAACAAAAACATTTCAATAAAAAAACCATCGTTTTGAAAGCTGGACCGGACCAGACGGTTCGACCGGTCTAACCGCGAACCGGTGAACCAGCCGGTCCTGTCAACACTAGAAACCGGCCCCCACCAAAATCGGGGTTAACCCGTAAAACCGGGCTTCCTCCTGTAAAACCGGTCAACCTGAGCAGGCAGAAACAAACCGGGCGAGTTTTAATAAAATATTAAAATTGCAGAAGAGACAGGTTTCAATCCTGTACTAGGAAGGAGGAAACCAACGTCACTGCCTAATACACCAAGATATTCTGCTGCCTAACTCCTGAAATATAATATATATATATATATATATAACATATTTATTTGTTCAAAATATAATGATATATATATATGATTATAATAAAATTATATTTAATTTAATCTTTCTTATAACATTTTTCAATTATATTTGATTTTTAAGTTAAAGGAAATTTATCATAAGTTTATAATATTAATATATTTTATTTAATATAAATTAAAAGATTAAGATATAATATTTTTAAGCAAGTATTTCACAAATGTACATTATACTTATTATTTTTAACATTAATAATGTGGTAAATATTTATATATATAAACATATAAATGTAAATATCTACCATGTCTATTTTGTTATTTAATTGAGGCAGTTGACATAGTTCGCATAATTCATTTATTCTCACGTGAACCCGCCCCATATATACATATATACAACAGTTTGATCTGATTGGACCGGTTTAACCTTGAACTTTTCATTTCACCAAATTATCTGTTTCGATTTTCAAAATCATGTAAAATACTCCAAATAAACCGATCCTTCAAACTATTTAAAATTTTGATTTTAAGAGTGCAAATAAACATATTGGGCGTACGCTTATTTTCTCCCACCGCTGGTTAAGGGTCTGTTTGGCGGAGCGGCACAGCAGCGGCATGCAGCCGATTTCTGTGCCGCTCTGCCAAACAAGAAAAAGACACTGGCGGTGGCAGCCTTGCCACCGCCAGTTACCTGCTGCGGGTGGGCACCCGCGGCAGGGCAGCGCTGCAGCCCTTTTTTGGGCTGCAGCGCTGTTTAAAAAAATATATTATAAATTATTAAATATTATATTATATTAAATATTATATTATATTAAATATTATATTATATAAAATATTAATTATAAAATATTTTATAATTAATAAAATATTAAATATTAAATATATAGAAAATAAATATTATATAATATATATACATAAGTTTATAATTACATAATTAATGTTTATATATATAAATTTATAATTATATAATTTATAAATTTATAATTACCTAATTACATTAAATATTAATGTTTATAATTTATATATATATAAATTTATAATTATAGAAAAAAAATTTATGTCTCCGAGTTGTGACTTTCATAATTACATAATTAATGTTTAATAATATTTATTGCGGGTCACTCGAGACTAGGGGTGCAAGTTGAGTTGAGTCGGCTCGAAAAAAGCTCGAGCTCGAGCCTATGGTGCTTGAGCTCGACGAGCTCGATTACGAGTCGAGCTCGAACTCATATTGTCTTGTTCATGAGCTCGCGAGCCGGCTCGAAAAAAGCTCGAGCTCGAGCCTATGGTGCTTGAGCTCGACGAGCTCGATTACGAGTCGGGCTCGATTATGAGTGGAGCTCGATTACGAGTCGAGCTCAAACTCATATTGTCTTGTTCATGAGCTCGCGAGCCGGCTTGCGAGCTTTTTATTTATACATTTTTTTAAAAAAAAGAAAAAAAATAAGAAAATACGTGCGTCTTGAGTGAATCGAGTGCGCATACGTGCGTCTTGACGTCCGTTAGGAATTGTAGCGTCGAGTCGGACAAGATCGGGAAAACAATCTATGGCTCGTCCGAACATATTTTGGGGAAACCTATCAATATTAATATATTTACTTTTATAATTAAATAAAGTTAATGTCGAGCAAATTGTTTATTTATTTTTAGATTTCATAAATTCTACGGGTTGTTTAATTATTACTATCTCTGTTTAATTCTGCACCACTGTTTCACACAACACTGCAAATACAGTTTTCCAAACAGTTTTATAAATTTTTTCACCACTGCAAAACAGCTGATTCCTGCATCACTGTTTCTCACCACTGCTTCCTGCACCGCCACAGCTTAGCCAAACAGGGCATAAGGCTCCGTTTGGGGAGACTGGTTTGGTACATGCGGTGGTAACCGCTTGACCGCTAAAAATAAGTCCCCCAAACGGAGCCTAAATAGTACAGATCAACACTCCACAAGTTTGCAATGGCTTCGTTTGAAGCTTCCTCCAGGTTTGTCCTTCGTCCCATTCATCTCTTTCTCGCCCCAACTTGTCTCCCTTCTGCATCCCCTTCCCCATCATCGTTTATTTCTCTTCATATTTGCCGATCCATCCCGTCATTCTTGTTGCCCCTGCTGCAGGGATGAGGGAGAGGGCTCTAATCAAACCAGTCTCAAAACCGTGAGGGAATCTCTTATCCGGCAGGAAGATTCCATCGTTTTCAGCCTCATCGAGAGAGCTCGGCATCCCTACAACGCTGCGGCATACGACAATTCGTCCTTGAAGTCCTCCGGCTGTTCACTGGCTGAGATCTTTGTGAGAGAGGCAGAACATCTTCATGCCAAGGTGTTCTTCATTTTCTCCCTTTCTTCAGCATACTATTTTTATGTAGATTCTCAGGAATGATGAGGCAAATTTTTGTAGGAATTCCTAAAATGGGTTTTTCTCGGCGAATTCTTCCTTATTATTACTGCCTAACTCGTGATGATTCGTGAACTGTTGCCCCCTAATGGAGGGCTGAGTCTTGCTCATCCCTGTACATCACTTTTTGCGGAAAATTTGTCACAATGCCCTCATTATCGGTAGAAGTTACAGTCTTTTCTTTTTTAAAAGTAATGGTGGGTTCAATGGAGGAAATATTTGTCCGACCCGGGCATCAAGTAAAATTTTGGATTTTTGATTAAATAAATATTATTACAAGTGACAAAAAAATAACAAAAGAGGAATATTTCTTGGCTGAACGGTGTGCACTAACATGATTATCAAAAAGAGAATACCACAAGCCAATAAAGATTCGAACATAACAAAAATAATGTCCAGAGTGAGCTCATAAGTGTGGATATACTGAATTCAACACATTTTGCTATTTAATGGATAAACATAGGGTCTACTTGTTTGAATGTTTTTGCTCCATCTCTATTGTGCGAAAAACGGCACGGCTAAAAAATTTGTTTGCTAACCCTCTCATTCACATCGTCATTTTTAGTCTTTTTTTGAGATCACAAACACTTCCCTCCATTTGTAGTCATTTTTAGTCTTTATTCAAGGTTTTTGGGGAAAAACAATGTTTAGAAAGTAGAAGGATTCAAGAAAACCTATTGTCTGCTGAAATCAAATCGAACGAAACTCATTTTGATGCAACTCTGTAGATATACACCTAATCAACTTTGCGACTTCTCTTCCTTTCTTATTCAACAGTTTCTCTCAGACATTTTATCAAACAACTCCCTTGCATCTTCCTAGTATACTAGAAACTGAAGACATGGTTAAAAAACAAAGAGGGGAGTACTAGAGAACAAAAACAAAAGAAATGAAGATAAAAAAATTAAAAATCAAAGGGCGGGGCTTAGATAAACATACTGAACAAAAACAATTCACAATTGCAGCTTCTCGATTTTAGGCATAGCAGGCACTGCCATTTTCTTTGCAACAAGGCAAAGAGCATCAGGTTTCTTCTTGTGAGGAAGAAACACATCGTAATTTCGCTACATATATAAGAAGAAAAATTAGGCAAAAAAAACTAGTCAAGAAGAAAAATTAGGCAAGAAAAATTAGAGAAGAAAAGGATGAACTGCACATACTATGAATCTATTATACATATGCTTTAACTTATGATGGGAACAGGAAGTGAGGAAGAGATTGAGCACGTCATAGTAGGAAATAAGAACATCGGAAGTTAGGGTTGAGGCGTTGATTGATGACGGGGTGGTGGAAGCCAGAAGCCAGAATGTAACTCTCGAGTCTCAATCGACGATGGATGGCTTCGCATTCGTAGGCAGACGACAGCGGCGGAAAGGGGTGGCGGGCTTCAATTTCGCGAAATTACCTAAGGTCGCGCCTAAATTTTGCGAAAACACACCGGGGCACGTGCCCGGGTGTGTCTGGGCGTGGGTCCGCCCCTGGGTGGGTTGATTGATAACCATCTAAATTTTTAAATATCAATGTAATCTGCTCCCGTGACTAACACATGAATGTTTTGCTACCATCTTTAACATCTATGTTTAATTCAATGTAGATGTTAAAAAATTTTATAAGCTCCAAGGGGTACCATGTAACTGCCCGCAGATCCTAAATGTTTGAAATCCATATTATGCAAGGGTTATTGCTTTTGCTATTTTGAATAGAAAGGTGATATCAGCATTTTTTTGTTTTCATTTGCATTTCACATATATTGCTACTTTCATCTTTTTGAAGTTGACACCCATTCAGTAATTTAGTTCAATTTAAATTCCATCTATAGTTTAATTCCATACAATGAAGTGGCTTCATATCAACATTTATTGTTTATTATTGATGAGCCTACATGCATTCTATGCATGTGGTTGTGCACGAATAATATAACTTTTTAAATTTGGATATTATGTTTCTAGGCTGGAAGATATGATAACCCCGAGGAGGTTCCCTTCTTCTCAGAAGATCTACCTTTGCCTTTGCTTCCTCCATACAATTACCCACAGGTAAGTTTCTCTCACTTTTTACTCGCAACTATTTCAAATCATGTACCAATTCTCGGGACAATAGGTACTACATCCAGTTGCTGCATCTGTGAATATAACCAAGACAATATGGAACATGTATTTCAATGAATTGCTGCCAATTTTGACTACAAAGGGCGATGATGGTAATTATGCATCCACACTGGCGTTAGACCTTGCATGCTTGCAGGTACACAAATTAGGATTACCTTTTGATCTCTCTCTCTCTCTCTCTCTCTCTCTCTCTCTCTCTCTCTATATATATATATATATATATATATATATATATATATATATATATATATATATATATATATATATATATAGTTTTAATGCAGCATTTTGCAACAGGCTTTGTCAAGAAGGATTCACTATGGAAAATATGTTGCAGAGGTTAAGTTCAGGGACGCCCCAATGGATTACAGTTCTGCAATCCATGATAAGGTTTTTGTCTTTCTATTTGCTTTTCTCACAAATTCATCTGAGCTTATGTCTTCATTTATGCCTCAACTCTAAATTATGCGCGTGTTTCTTATGAACATGATGCAACTGTGCGGTGTATTTGCTATCATTTTTTTATTTTATTTTCAGGCTATTTTGGCACCTAAACATATTATGATATGAACGTGCAAGAAAGAAAGAGAGACTAGAGAGGAAGAAGAGACTAGGGTTAGGGTTGAGGAAAGGGAGGAAAGAAACCTGATATGTCTTCAATGAATCCTTCCCAAAGCAGCCCCGGGCTATAAATACCCGGGGAGAGGAGGGGGCCGGCCGGCCCCCCCAAGTGGGGCTGAACCGGAGTGGTTCAGCCCCCCTTCTGGCTGATTTAATGAGTGGGGGCTGAACCGGATGGTTCAACCCCGTTGTCTTGCGCGCGCTCCTTGGTCCGCCGCTAGTATTTATGTCCCGAGAACCCAAGCGGGTGTGGGGGCATAACATTCCCCTCCCCACCAAGCACCAGCTTGTCCTCAAGGTGGAAGTCCGGAAACCGCTCGCGGAACTCCAACAACTCGACCCATGAGTTGTGCCCAGCGTCCAACTGCCGCCATTTGACGAGTACCGCTGGTCGATATTCCGTGCCCGACTTCTTCCATTTGGTAAGCAAAATGGCCTCTGGCGACGGTCGTAACTCACCCGTGCTGGCCGCCTCGGGGAGGAAAGGGCTGGCCCGAACGGAAGCCCCGAGCTTCTTCTTCAAAACAGAGACATGGAATGTCGGGTGGATGCGGGACCCTGCTGGAAGATCCAAGGTGTAGGCCACTGGGTCCACCCGACGTAAAATGCGGAATGGCCCGTAGTAACGTGGGGCGAGTTTCTGATTCATCCTCCGAGAAACTGACAGCTGGCGGTAAGGTTGGAGCTTGAGGAAAACCTCATCACCCACTGCGAACTCCCGCTCAGTACGGTGCTTGTCTGCCTGTGCCTTCATGCGGTCCTGAGCGACCCGCAGATTGTCCCGAAGTACGGCTAAAGTGCGATCCCGATCCTGAAGTGTCCGCTCCACGGCTGGGAGAGCGGCGCTGGAGGGCTCATAAGAACTCAAGGTAGGGGGAGGGCGGCCGTATACCACCTCGAAGGGGGTGACCTTGCTGGCTGTGTGGAAGGACGTGTTGTAACAGTACTCCGCCCAATGCAGCCACCGGGTCCACGTGCGTGGCTCGTCCATCACAAAACACCGTAAGTAGGTCTCCACCCCCCTGTTGAGGACCTCTGTCTGTCCGTCCGTCTGGGGATGGTGGGCTGTGCTCATACGTAGCGTAGTGCCCTGGAGCCGAAAGAGCTCCCTCCAGAAAATGCTGATAAAGACCGGATCCCTGTCGGAAATGATGGAACGTGGAAGGCCATGGAGGCGCACAATCTCCCGCGCAAATAACTCTACAACTGTCTCCCCTGTGTATGGATGGCTCAATGGTAGGAAATGACCATACTTGGAAAGCTTGTCTACCACGACCAGGATGACAGACTTGCCTTGGGACTTGGGCAACCCGTCAATGAAATCCATGGAAATGGTGTCCCACACCTGGTGCGGGATCTCGAGCGGCGTAAGAAGCCCAGCCGGTGATGTGGTCTCGTACTTCTGCCTCTGGCAAATCTCACACTCCCGTACAAATTGCTGGACATCGCGGCGCATCCCCTTCCAGAAGACATTTGCTCGGAGCCGCTGAAGTGTCCGGAGAATCCCTGCGTGACCGCCTGTGGGTGAAGCGTGAAACTCCTGCATCATCGCCGTCCGCCATGGCGACGCGGAGGGAATGACTACTCTGCCCTGGAAGTACAGCCGCTGGCCCTGAAGATGGTAGCCCGGCTCCGTAGCGTGACCCTGCTGTAGTGCCTCTACAATGGTGCGTAGCTCGGGGTCCTGGAGTACCGCTGCCTGTATCTCGTCCAAGGTGATGATCACTGGCCCCGACACATGAGAGAGGGAGCTCTCAGGTAGGCGGGAGAGTACGTCGGCGACCACATTCTCTCTGCCCTGCTTGTACACAATCTCGTAATCATACCCCATCAACTTGGTCAAACATTTCTGCTGCAGTGGAGACGTCAAGCGCTGCTCTAGGAAGTGCTTCAAACTTTGGTGATCCGTACGGACCTGGAAGTGCTGTCCCAGAAGATAGGGTCGTCACATCTCGACCGCATGTATAATTGCCAACATCTCCTTCTCGTACGTTGAAAGCCCCAGCGTCCGTGGGGCCAAGGCCTTGCTGAAGTAAGCGAGCGGGCGGCCCTCCTGCATCAGGACTGCCCCGAGGCCGACACCCGAAGCATCAGTCTTCACCACAAATCCCTTGGTAAAATCCGGCAGCGCCAACACCGGTGTAGTGGTCATGGCCTGCTTTAAAGCCCGGAAGGCCTCGTCTGCCTCGATGCTCCACTGGAACGCATCCTTCTGCAACAGCTGTGTCAGAGGTCGAGCAATCTTGCCGTAGTCCTTCACAAAACGGCGGTAATACCCTGTCAGCCCGAGGAAGCCACGCAAGGCTCGCACCGTCGTGGGCTGGGGCCAGGACACCATACTCGCAATCTTCTGTGGGTCTGCTTGGACCCCCCGGGCGGACACAAGGTGCCCCAGATACTCGACCTGACTCTGTCCGAAAGAACACTTGGACTTTTTGGCGAATAGCCGGTGCTCCCGCAGTACGGTGAGGACATGTCGCACGTGCTCCAAATGGTCGTCCCAAGCCCTGCTATAGATTAGTATATCATCAAAAAATACCAGGACATACCGGCGAAGTAGTGGTCAAAAGATCTCGTTCATCACAGCCTGAAAGGTGGAAGGAGCGTTGGCCAACCCGAACGGCATCACCAAGAACTCGTAGTGACCGTCGTGGGTGCGGAACGCTGTTTTGTGGACATCCTCTTCCTTCATCCGAATTTGATGATAACCGGACCGGAGGTCCAGTTTGGTGAACAGACTCGCTCCATGCAGCTCATCCAGCAACTCCTCAATCATAGGAATGAGAAACTTGTCCTTGAGGGTGGAGCTATTCAGCCCCCGGTAATCGACGCAGAATCGCCAGGAGCCATCCTTCTTCTTGACCAAGATGATCGGAGAAGAGAACGCGCTGGTGCTGGGCCGAATAATGCCTGTCGCTAGCATCTCCCGTACGCTGCGCTCGATCTCCGCCTTTTGAACATACGGGTAGCGGTAAGGACGGATATTGGTAGGGTCCGTCCTTTTCTTCAGCTGTATCTGGTGATCCCGGAAACGCGAGGGAGGCAGAGTGTGCGGCTCCTGAAAGACGTCCTCAAACTGAGCTAAAAGCAGTTGTATCGGGTCCGACGCTACCTGCGTGTCGGCCCCTCCTGCCGCCACCCCGAGTATCATGGCCATCATACTACCCTGCTCCACCAGTCTCTGCAGGCTTCGTAGGGAGATCTCCTTGAGAGGGGCGGATCGGATATTGTGCAAACAGTAATCCGTCCCCTGCTGCGTGAACTCCAGTGTCATGCGATCCCAGTCCGTGGTCACCCGCCTCAGTTGGCGGAGCCACTGTACCCCAAGTACCATGTCAGACCCTTTTATCGGAAGGAGGTAGACGTCGGTGCTGCACACATATCCTGTAAGATGTATCTCCACGCCCTTAAGTGCCCCTTCGCACCGCAGTTTGCTGCCATCCGCGACCATCACCTGGAACGCCGCGTTCCTATCAACGGGGTGTCCTGTCTTCAGCGCCACCTCAGGGTTGATGAAATTGTGGGTGCTCCCACTATCAATGAGAATGGTGACCCTTTCCTTGCCAATCCTTCCCTTGATCCTCATAGTGGTGGGTGCCACACATCCCTCCATGGCCTGAATCGAAACGCCAAACTCAGCTAGATCCAACTCCTCGGCTTCGAGGCTCGGGTAGTCCTCCTCCTCGTCCTCCTCCCGCAGCATGAAGACATGCACCTTCTGGCATCGATGCCCCGATGCGTATTTCTCGTCACAGTTAAAACATAATCCTTTCTCCTTCCTGGCCTGCAGTTCAGGCCAAGTAAGCCGCGTCACTGTCGGTCGGGCTGTCGGTGCCTGCTCCCTTCTACCTGTTGCTGGGGCGGGCGGGACCCTTGGTGGGGCCCGACTTCTCTGACGGCTGAAGCGCTCCTCCTGTATGCGGTCCAGACTGATGGCATGGCTTAGACTGCGCGGCATATACGCGTGGACCTCATCCCTCAAATGGTCCCGCAGGCCGGATATGAAACAACTGAGGAGCGTCTTCTCTTCCCAATTAACCCGATTTGCCAGCTTCTCGAAGTCCGCTCGATATTCCATCACTGTGCCCTTCTGACGGAGTTTCTGTAGCGTGGCCTCCACATCCTCGTACTCCAACGGCCCGAAACGTGCCACGAACCCTTCCACAAAATTCGCTCATGTTGCGTATCCGTAGGCCCGTATGAACCACTGAGCCCACTGATATGCATCCTCTTCCAGATGGAAAGAGGCCAGCTGCACCCACTGATCATTCGGTATCTCTTGATAAGTGAAAAATAACTCCGCCTTTTGCACCCATTCCAAGGCATCCCCGCCGCGGAACTTAGGGAAATTCATGCGAGTTCGCTTCGGGGGCATGTAGGGCCGTTGATGCATATCCCCATGTCTCCCGTTGAACTCCGGTCCGTGCTGTGGTCGGCCAAAAGGGTCATGGAAATTCGCTCCCCCTTGGCCGCCGCCCCATTGCTGCCCCCCGCCTTGAAATCCCTGTCGGCGTAGCTGCTCGGGCCATGTCTCGCCGTTCCCAAACCTCATCGGCCCTCCCACGTGCTGTGGCGTCGGTAGAAGGCCCGTTCTTCCTCCGAAATGGGCGTCAACAGCCCCCGGTGGTCTCAAGGGAGCTACTGTGGCCTCCCGGGACCTCCAAGGGTCCCCTGCGGTCCCCTCCTGGGCGGCGGAAGGTCCGCCTGCCCCGCTCCCGGCCTGCACGCCCGGATGCGGCAGTTGCAGGCCGGTCCAGGTCGCTGGCTGGCGGAGGGAGTAGGCGCCCCCTGGGCGGCCACCGCCGGCCCCTTCGGGCGCTGTCGACCAGCCAGGGTGGCTGCAGATCCACGCAGTGGCCGATCCGGCGCCCGTTGGCTCCGTGCGGACCGGATCAGTCCCGATTCCGCCGGTACCGAAGAGCCCAGACCCCGCCGATCCTCCGTTGATATTTTGTGGCGCCTCGGTTTCAGAATCGCTGCCTTGAACCGCCTTGCCCTTCAACGATTGCATCAACAACGACTTGATCTCCTCCATACGTCCATCAATGCGTTCCTCCATGTTTTTTGTGGACGTGTTCAAGCGGCCTTCCATGGCAGCCACCGAATACGCCAACCCTACGTAGTTCTCCTCTAGGGTAGCCAATCGTGCGGTCTCCGCCTCCGAGCGTGTCACCATGGTCGCAGGAAGGAGGCTCTGATACCAAATGATATGAACGTGCAAGAAAGAAAGAGAGACTAGAGAGGAAGAAGAGACTAGGGTTAGGGTTGAGGAAAGGGAGGAAAGAAACCTGATATGTTTTCAATGAATCCTTCCCAAAGCAGCCCCGGGCTATAAATACCCAGGGAGAGGAGGGGCCGGCCGGCCCCCCCAAGTGGGGCTGAACCGGAGTGGTTCAGCCCCCCTTCTGGCTGATTTAATGAGTGGGGGCTGAACCGGATGGTTCAGCCCCGTTGTCTTGCGCGCGCTCCTTGATCCGCCGCGAGTATTTATGTCCCGAGAACCCAAGCGGGTGTGGGGGCATGACATATTATCATCTACTTCCCCAGAGCATCTTACATGATTCTTTGTATCCATTAATGTCAAAGCATCTTACCTTTTTAGGGTTGTCACACACAATTCAAAGTCTTGAAGACAAGCAAAATTTTCCTTGAACTCTAAATAATCACAAAACAATATTCAACAATCTCCCTCAAACTGTGATGTACATGATCATTCTCTGTTTCTTAACTATTTATCAAAGCTTGAGCTATGCAGGATACTTTTGTCAAGATACTAAAACACGTTTGGTAGGATTATAAGTCATGCAAATACTCACATCAACACATTTTTTTATGAAATGACAATCCATTTCTTTATGTTTAGTACGGTCGCAGTGAACAAATTTATGTACACTGCTCACACTCACCTGCCTGTCGCAAAGCAACTTCATACTCATCACTTCTGACTTCGAGCTCCTTCAGTAAACTTCTAAGCTGAACTCTTTCATGTATGCCCAGAGCATGGACAAAATACTTAGCTTCGACACTACTTAGAGCAATAACATGCTATTTTACTCCTCGCTGTTCCAAGGTTACAACAAATAAAGGTACAATAACCAAATATCAATCTCCTTTCTGGACAGAACCCATTCAATGATCATCGATATAGATTTCAACCCATTTGTGATTTCTCTTCCAAAAAGTTTCTTTGTAGGAGTTCTCTTTACATAGTTTATAATTTACAATACAACTTCAAGATGCTTTTTGTTACAATGTGTATTTTTTCAGTTTTTTTTTATTTCTTATCATTTTCTGTATTATTGGTGTATCCGCCTCCATATATAGAAGGGACAAGTTCTCTTATGTGAATTATTATTGATTTGGTTCTCTCCAACATGGTATCAAAGCAAATCCTGGTGCCCTAGCTCCTCATCTCTTGAGCCCGTTCTTCCGCCTCCCACCTCTCCGTAGCGCTGGTCCTCTAGCGCATCCTGCGACTCTTCTCTACCCGCTTACTCTCCTTCCAACGCGGGGTTTCCTGCGAGTCGGTCGTCACCAGGCTTCCAGCACAGAGCCGTCCGCGCCTCTTCCAGCATCGCTTCCCGCGACTCTTCCTTGGGTTTCCAGCGCCGCTTCTCCACATTCGTCCGTCTTCCAGCGCTGGTTCTCTTCCGGCCTCCTAGGGCTTGTAGCCCTTCTTCTTCCGGCGCCAGATATATGGTGAGTCCAGTTCTCCTTTCCAACGCCACCTCCTTGGTTTTGTTGCCCTGTTATCGGATGGATTTGATTTCTATTCCTCCTCCCACCTTCTTCGATCATTGCTTGGCGTAATCGGTTGTTTCTTGTTGCATTACATGGCGTGTGGTCTCTAGATTTCTATTCTTGAGCTACTATTTTTTCGCTCAGTGATTCTACCTCTACACCGGTTCCTCCTCCTGCAAGTTCTCTGCGTGGGAGTCATGATCACAATACTCCACAAATTACTACTATCAGATTAGATGATTGGAATTATCTTTCCCAGTCTCGCTCTATCACATTTGCTCTTAAGAATCGTCGCCTCTTTGGTTATACCACTGAGCAAACTAAGGAACCGGAGAAGTCTGCCCCTGATTGGCCTCAATGGGATTTCGAAAATTTCTTAGTCATGCTTGGCTAACGAATTCGATGCAGGAGTCTATTTCTCGCCACTACTTATTTCTAGATACGGTCGTTGATATTTGGCGACGTGCAGAGATTACATATTCTCGAAAGGGAAATGCTGCACAGATCTTCCAGTTGCGACGGAAGATATCCTTACTTCGTCAGGGTGATCACCCCCCCCCCCCTCAGCTTACTATTTGGAGTTCACTCTGTTGTATCGGGAATACGATCATTTCAATTCCCTCACCTTTGTTAGCCCTGTTTATGAGGCTATGGTCCGTGCTCGGGAGGATCAGAACTGGATCTTTGAGTTTCTTCATGTTCTTCATCGGGACTTGGATCAGATTAGTGTTCAGATTTTGGGACGTTTGCTGTTACCATCCCTTCCGGAGGTTTATAACATTGTCCAACAAGAGTTTGATCGTCGTCAGTCTCTTCTTCCCGACCCTGCCCCTGAGAGTTCTGCTCTAGCTGTTGTTACTCCTTCGTTGCTGGGGGCTCATCCTACCCGTGATTCTAAGATGAAGGGTACTGACAAAGACCACCTCCTATGTGATTATTGTGGGAAGACCCGTCATACCGGAGACACCTGCTTCCGTTTCCATGGTTTTCCTCCACCGAGAGTTGGTACAACCACGTACCAACTCTCGTGGTGGTCATGGCTTTGGCCGCTCCACTAGTCGCACATCTCATCGTTATGCCCATCTCAGTGATGTTGTTGTGGATACTTGCTTTGCATGGTGTTGATCACTCAGTCCTCCCTGTGCTTTCTCGGCGGATGAAGTCCTTGCTCTACGTCGCATGATGCAAGGTCTTTCTGATTCTTCTACATTGTCTTTGTATGCCCACACTGGGACCCCAGGTGCTCACTCTGCTACTTCTCACCCTTCCACTCATTGGATCATTGACTCCGGAGCCACCGACCATATGACTGGCTCCGTCTTAGGATTTATCTCCTATACTCCTCTCTCTAGTCGTGATAAGGTGAGCATTGCTGATGGTTCCTTTTTTTTCTATTGTTGGGAAGGGCTCCATCTTCTGTTCCTCTCTCACCTTATCGCCAGTTTTGCATGTTCCAAATTTCACACGTAATTTGCTATCTATTAGTCATTTGACTAATTCCATGAACTGTTCAGTAACATTTCATCTTTTCTCTTGTGTGTTTCAGCCTTTCAGGACCTGTAGACGAAGACGATGATTGACTCTGGTAGTCAGGTCAATGGTCTGTACGTGCTCAACTCCAGCCCAATGGCCCCTCCTCGGGCCCTTCACTCCAACATATCCTGTAAGACTCGAACGTAGATTGTTATAACCATTTTTGTATAAAAATAATAAACTATGTGAATATCCCCGATGATGAAAGAACAATTCCCGTGCTGACTTGACGTCGCACTTGTAATATGATGTTCAGATACTTTTATGTTTAATGGCGACAGCTGAGTTGGCCGGCTGTTTTAGGCATTAGTAGATTGGGGTTTATTTTTGAATTCAGGTTGGACCGGCCTAGTTGGACTGTGGTGTTGGCTGTGCATTAAATAAAAACCGGTTGTACCGGTTCATTGACCGGCTGCCTAGGTAAAGCGGTGGATACTCCCGTTTTATAACCGGCCCGTGTTCCTTCTTCTTCATTTCGACGGATCGACCGACGGAAGCCCTCCTGCGCCGATTGCCATTGCCCCCCCAAATCTCCTCTGTTTCTTACGATTTCTCCTTCTTTGGGAAGGTAATCTCTTTCTCTTCACTCTTTCTCTTCTTGTATGAAGTTTGTGTACGGATTGATGATGAAGGAAAACCCTAGGATTTGGGGTTTTGGTTTTGATTTTTTTTTTATAAGCAGAAGTTTCCTTCTTGTTTTCAAAACCCTAAACCTTGATTTGAACTCATTTTGGGAGTGATGAAGTTAGAGTTTCATTAGGGGTTTTGTCTTGACCCCTTGCAATCCTTTGGTTGCCGGCTATATTGTGAAGAGTTAACTGGGGGCTGTTTTTGTACTTTTGGGCTGCTGGGTATGATCTGTCCGGCTGTTTTTGTGGGGATTGACACCATAAATTGAGCTGCCGCAACCCTTAATGTTGCCTTCGTGACAACCTTTGTGGCTGTGCATTGGAGCAACTTGAATAGATATATGCTGAATGGTGTGTCCTCTTTTTGATCACCCATGTTAGTCCTTCACTAGACAACTCCTAGAGGTCGTAGTTGTGACCGTCGTAGGAGCTCGCTCATAACTATTTATGGCGCAACCCTAAAGTAAATGATATTTTGATACGACAGAGGATGACATCCGGCGATAGACGTGACGTGAACCCTTCGAAGGACAAGGGCAAAGGAAAACTTGGGGTGAGTTTTTACTGCTTTTTCCTCTTTTGTGAACATTTCAATTGCTTGATATCACTGGATATATGAATCGCCGAAAACGCTAACGTGTCTTAGCGAGCGATAGAATTCTGAGGGGAACCAAATACAAATAAATCCTATTTTAAAGTAAATTGAACGAATTGAAATGATTGAATTGAATGAAAATGGAGAACGCGTCGACGCATCGAAATACTAAGGGTCGGCCTAGTAGGGGGGAATGTTTCAGACTCCTACACCTCGTGAGGGGGGTAGAACTCTCACACCTCGTAGGGGTGGTCGAACTCCTACAAATTATGATATGAATCCGAGTAGGAAGCGTTAAAGCCTGTGCGCGTAGAAGCGCCCTAAAGCGGATAATAATCGGAAGGGTCGATGAGCCTGGATAATTGAAATATTCAAATGACCCTAAGTATTTCAAGAAACGAATTATGAATAAGAGAAGATTAATAAAAGCAGTACAACTGAAATATGAATTGATATCAGAGATAGAGATGTTGATTTTACCTGTTCCTAGCTTAGTAACATGTTCATATAAATTTCATTGCTGCTGACTTTCTTGTCTGCTTGCAGTGCGAAGTTACAGGTAAGAGTAAGAATTCACTTAGTTTCATAACTAATTGGTTCCTAAATTGTAGGAACCGAGCACCAGCGTGCCAGACCCCGCTAGACGGGCCCATGCGGAGGCAGAGCGAAGACCAGTTGAAGACGTGGCTTATCCACGGATTAGCATGAGTTTATTTCTTGTTCTTTTGTTGGATAGTGGTAGTGTAATATATGTAGACACTCTTGTGTCTGACATTTAGACAATGTATACATGTATTCTGGATATTATTGAAATATGATGTTAGGTTTTCACTGGTACACTCCTTTTATTGTACTGCTGCGTATAAGTGTGTGAAAAACTCACTCAGAAATAACGATTTGAATTGTGACGGAGTTGAGACCGTTACAATTAAGTGGTATCAGAGACATGTTTTTCGTAGTGCGTGTAACGCAGAGAGTACCAGGATGGAACATACATCACAATGCCGAGATTGGAATATCATTATATACTGAACTGTCTTATGCTTATTCCTTAGGAACCTTTCCAAGTGTATTCGAGCCGCAGAATGCGAGAGGCTCTGAATGAACCTGAGGATTCAAGGGATTCTAGATCAGAAGAAAGTGTGAGTGGGAAACAGCCTTCTGTCGTGCATATCGCCGATATTGCACAAGCTATCGCAGAAGCTATTCGGCTGGTTCGGGACACCCCTCCAGGTGTACCTCCTCCTTGCGTACCCCCAATTGTGCCAGTTGTACCTCCTCCAGCATATATGGAACCGTAGCAGCTTCGCTCAATTGACATTGATATGAAGCAATTTTTAGAATTGAAACCACCGACGTTTCGCGGTGGGTTGCCTCCGATCGAGACGGAAGATTGGATCCTGCGGATTGAAACGATATTTGATACGATGCGGTGCCCCGCGGAGAGAAAGGTGGAGTTGGTTGTTTTTCTTCTGGAAGGAGAGGCTAAGAAATGGTGGGTGAATTTGATGGAAGGAAAGTTTCAGACTCGCGGTTTGGCGAATGTGTCTTGGGCAGAGTTTGTTCGCGAATTTACAAAGTGGTTTGTGCCGTGGACAGAAAAGAGGCAGCTTCAGGAGAAGTTTTTGCGATTGGTACAAGGAAATCGCTCTGTTCTTCAGTATGAAGCCGAATTTTCCAGCTTGGCGTACTATGCAGAGTCTGCAGTGGCGACCGAGGAAGCTCGTTGTGTACGGTTCCAGGAAGGGTTGCGGGATGATATCCACGCTTCAGTGGTTACGTTTGATATTACGGAGTATGCACTGCTGGTGGAAAATTCTCGATTAGTCGAGCTAGATAATGAAAAGAGACAGATGAGGACATATATGAGAAAGAGGTTCAAAGAGGGTGTTAGCCAAGAGAAGTCGGGCGGAACAAGTGAAGCCCCGTGGAAAAAGAAGAAGCAGCCACAAGCAGTGTCAACTGGTAGCACTCACGTGTCCCAATCAACGTCGACCAAGTGTGCCAAATGTGGCAAGATGCATCGAGGGGAATGCTTGACCGGAGTCTGTTTTTACTGTCGCCAACCGGGCCATCGTCGAAAGGATTGTCCAAAACTGCAAAGGGAGGAAAGTTCGAGGGGAGCTCCAGCCTTGCCGCCTCAGAAAATTTACCATATTGGGACCTCCAGAGAAGGGGAGTCGATAGCATCGGCACCCCCTGAAGGGGCCAGAGAGGAGAGGCTAATTCAGGCTCGAGCTTTTAATCTCGGTCAGCAAGAGGCGAAGGCAGATGATACTGTTGTTACAGGTATGTTGCTTGTTCATGATCAAGTCTTGAAAGTTTTATTTAATACTGGTGTCAGTCAATCGTTTATTTCAACATCTATTCTTGAATCAATTCATATACGGTCATATTAAGTGGCTCAACCTTTGAGTGTACTGCTACCAAACAATACGATTTTGATGACAAAAGAGTGAGTCGTAGTCTCGCTGCTTTTTAATGATAAAAAAATTGAAGTTGATGTTGCAGTCTTACCGTTAGTTGAGTATGATATCATCCTCGGTATGGATTCACTATCAAATCGAGAAGTTGTCATTAACTGTAAAACGAATGAGGTGGCATTCAAATGCCCAGATGGAAGTCCGATGATCTATAAAAGTCTGGGCGAAGTGGCAAAACCAGAATCTCGGCAATGAAAGCCAGAAAAATAGTACAAAAAGGCTGTGACGCCATTTTGGTGATGATTAAAGAAACAAAAGAAGAAAAGAAAGAAATTACGGCTGTGCCCGTAGTGCGGGAATACGTGGATGTATTCCCAAAAGAGTTACCTGATGTGCCTCCAGCCAGAGAAGTTGAATTTGAAATTAAGGTGACTGAAGGAGCTGCTCCTGAGGCAAGAACTCCGTATCGGATGGCGCCAAAAGAATTGGCCGAATTGAAAGTGTAATTGCAAGAATTGTTCGATAAGAAATTTATCCGACCGAGTACCTCACCTTGGGGAGCTCCAGTATTATTTGTGAAAAAGAAGGATGGATCTCTCTGTCTATGCGTCGATTATCGCGAACTGAACAAGTTGACAATAAAGAACAAATACCCTCTGCCACGTATTGATGATTTGTTTGATCAGTTAGTGGGCGCCCGTGTATTTTCAAAAATTGATCGTTGATTAGGATATCATCAGCTGAGAATTCTAGAGGAAGATGTCTTCAAGACAACATTCAGTACTAGGTATGAGCATTTTGAATTTGTAGTTATGCCTTTTAGCCTAACGAATGCTCCTGCCGCTTTTATGGCCTTGATGAATTATGTGTTCAAGACATTATTGGATCAGTTTGTGATAGTGTTTATCGATGATATCTTAATTTATTCAAAAACAGAGGAAGAGCATGCCCAGCACCTGCGTCAAGTCTTACAAACCCTGAGGGAACAACAGTTGTATGTCAAATTCTCAAAATGTGCGCTTTGCCTGATTGAGGTGGCCTTTCTAGGTCCTGTGATTAATGCAAAAGAGTTGGCTGTTGATCCAGTTAAAATTGAAGCAATAATCAACTGGACCCGACCTAAATCTGTGATTGAAGTACGAAGCTTCTTGGGCTTGACTGGTTATTATCGGAAATTTGTCAAGGACTTTTCGAAGCTAGTACTATCCTTGACACAATTGACTCGAAAGAACGTAGTGTTTACGTGGGGGGACGATTGCCAGCAAATATTCGAAGCCTTAAAAGGAAAGATTAACGACGACGCCAGTATTAGTGATGCCTGAAGACTCAGATGGTTTCCAAATTTATAGCGATGCGTCCCATAAAGGATTGGGTTGCTTGTTGATGCAACGTGGAAGGGTGATTGCTTTTACTTCTCGACAATTAAAGGATGCCGAAAAGAACTACCCAACACATGACCTGGAATTAGCAGTGGTTGTGTTTGCCTTGAAAATTTGGCGTCATTACCTGTATGGTGTTCAATGCGAGATATTCACAGATCATAAGAGCCTGAAATATATATTCGACCAACGAGAAATTAATTTACGTCAGAGAAGATGGCTAATATTCATTAAAGATTATGATCTAGATATTCAATACCATCCAGGAAAAGCAAATGTGCTCGCAGATACATTAAGCAGGAAGAATATTGTTACGCTGTCAGTGATACCGCAATATAATAGGAAGCTTCTTTATATGCTTCAGGAAATGGAAATATGCGTAATAATTACGCCTGAAGAAACGCAAACACAACTATTCCAGCTGCGAATTCAATATTCACTTAAAGAAAGAATTCGGAAAGCGATAACTCAGGATCCCTTTTTGATGGGGATAATTGGAAAATTGAGAAACGGAGAAGTGAGTGTCTTTATTGAAACGGATTCCCTATTATTCCTGAATGGCAGATTATGTGTACCAGATGCTGATAGCCTACAGAAAGATATCTTGTATGAGCCGCATAATACGCCATATTCGATTCACCCTGGTCGGACAAAGATGTACCACGGTTTGAAACAGGACTTCTGGTGGGCACATATGAAGAAGGATGTCATTCAGTATATTGCACAGTGTCATACCTGTCAGATAGTGAAAGCAGAACATCAAAAACCTGCTGGCTACCTTCGATCTCTCCCCATTCCGGAATGAAAATGAGATGATGTTGCAATGAATTTTGTATTTGGCATGCCTCGCAGTAAAGCTGGGAATGATGAAATTTGGGTCATCATTGACCGATTGACAAAGAGCGGCTATTTTATACCGATCAAACAAAGCGGACCAACTGAAAAATTGGTGGAACTCTATGTAAATGTAATCATGAGATTACATGGTATTCCGCGTACGATTGTGTCAGATCGTGATGGACGGTTCACATCGGATTTGTAGCGACGAGTACACAACAGATTGAGAACAAAATTGTTGTACAGTACTGCCTTCCATCTGCAAACAGATGGCCAGTCTGAACGCACCATCCAGATGCTCGAAGATCTTTTACGAATGGTGGTTTTAGACTTGAAAGGCTCTTGGGAAAAATACTTATCGCTAACTGAATTTGCGTATAATAATAGCTACCAAACAACGATCCAAATGGCTCCGTTCGAAGCTCTATATGGGAGGCGATGCAGAACTCCTTTGAGCTGGGCAGAAGATGACGAAAAGAAATTGTTTCCGCAGAAGAGGACTGAAAAAATTGAGGAAAAGATCCGTATTATTCAACAAAAAATGAAAATCGCACAAGATCGTCAACAAAAATATTATAATGTCCGACATCGTCTGGTGGAATTTGCTGTGGGCGATCAGGTGTGTTTGAAGATATAACCGTTCAAAGGGATTTTCCGATTGAGACGGATTGGAAAATTAAGTCCAAGATATATTGGTCCCTTTCCGGTGATTGAATGTCTTGGCGAGGTAGCATATCGCTTAGCTCTGCCTGTCGAATTGCAATGATTGCATGATGTTTTTCATGTATCTGCACTTCAACGATATATTTCGAATCCAGATTTGATGGTATCTACCAGTGATGTGCAGATAGAAGCTGATTTGTCAAGTCCGACAACACCTTACCAGATTGTTGATCGGCAAAGCAAAAATCTTCGGAATCGACAGGTAAATTTTGTCAAAGTCTGGTGGACCGGTCATTCCGCCAAGGATGCTACCTGAGAGCGAGAAGACTTGCTGAGGAAAATATTTCCCTATTTCTTTGGGAATCAAGAAGATGTTTGAATTTTCGAGGACGAAAATTCTGATCAGGAGGGGAGAATTTGTAAGACTTGAACGTAGATTGATATAACCATTTTTGTATAAAAATAATAAACTATGTGAATATCCCCGATGATGAAAGAACAATTCCCGTGCTGACTTGACGTCACACTTGTAATATGATGTTCGGATACTTTTATGTTTAATGACGACAACTGAGTTGGTCGGCTGTTTTAGGCATTAGTAGATTGGGGTTTATTTTTGAATTCGGGTTGGACCGGCCTAGTTGGACTGTGGTGTTGGCTGTGCACTAAATAAAAATCGGTTGTACCGGTTCATTGACCGGCTGCCTAGGTAAAGCGGTGAATACTCCCGTTTTATAACCGACCCATGTTCCTTCTTCATTTCGACGGATCGACCGACGGAAGCCTTCCTGTGCCGATTGCCATTGCCGCCCCAAATCTCCTCTGTTTCTTACGATTTCTCCTTCTTTGGGAAGGTGATCTCTTTCTCTTCACTCCTTTCTCTTCTTGTATGAAGTTTGTGTACGTATTGATGATGAAGGAAAATCCTATGGTTTGAGGTTTTGGTTTTGATTTATTTTTTTATAAGCAGAAGTTTCCTTCTTGTTTTCAAAACCCTAACCCTTGATTTAAACTCATTTTGAGAGTGATGAAGTTAGGGTTTCATTAGGGGTTTTGTCTTGACCCCTTGCAATCCTGTGGTTGTCGGCTATATTGTGAAGAGTTAACTGGGTGTTGTTTTTGTACTTTTGGGCTGCTGGGTATGATCTGTCCGGCTGTTTTTGTGGGGATTGACACCATAAATTGAGCTGCAATTTGCAGCCCTTAATGTTGCCTTCGTGACAACCTTTGTGGTTGTGCATTGGAGCAACTTGGATAGATATATGCTGAATGGTGTGCCCTCTTTTTGATCACCCATGTTAGTCCTTCCCTAGACAACTCCTAGAGGTCGTAGTTGTGACCATCGTAGGAGCTCGCTCATAACTATTTATGGCGCAACCCTAAAGTAAATGATATTTTGATACTGCGGAGCATGGCGTCCGGCGATAGACGTGACGTGAACCCTTCGAAGGACAAGGACAAAAGAAAGCTTGGGGTGAGTTTTTACTGTTTTTTCCTCTTTTGTGAACATTTCAATTGCTTGATATCACTGGATATATGAATCGCCGAAAACGCTAACGTGGCTTAGCGAGCGATAGAATTCTGAGGGGAACCAAGTACAAATAAATCCTATTTTAAAGTAAATTGAACGAATTGAAATGATTGAATTGAATGAAAATGGAGAACTCGTCGACGCATCGAAATACTAAGGGTCGGCCTAGTAGGGGGTGGGGGGAATGTTTCAGACTCCACCTCGTGAGGGGGGTAGAACTCTCACACCTCGTAGGGGTGGTCGAACTCCTACAGATTATGATATGAATCTGAGTAGGAGGCGTTGAAGCCTGTGCGCGTAGAAGCGCCCTAAAGCGGATAATAATCAGAAGGGTCGACGGGCCCGGATAATTGAAATATTCAAATGACCCTAAGTATTTCAAGAAACGAATTATGAATAAGAGAATATTGATAAAAGCAGTACAACTGAAATATGAATTGATATCAGAGATACAGATGTTGATTTTACCTGTTCCTAGCTTAGTAACATGTTCATATAAATTTCATTGCTGCTGACTTTCTTGTCTGCTTGTGGTGCGAAGTTACAGGTAAGAGTAAGAATTCACTTAGTTTCATAACTAATTGGTTCCTAAATTGTAGGAACCGAGCACCAGCGTGCCAGACCCCGCTAGACGGGCCCAGGCGGAGGCAGAGGGAAGACCAGTTGAAGATGTGGCTTATCCACGGGTTTGCATGAGTTTATTTCTTGTTCTTTTGTTGGATAGTGGTAGTGTAATATATGTAGACACTCTTGTGTTTGACATTTAGACAATGTATGCATGTATTCTGGATATTATTGAAATATGATGTTAGATTTTCACTGGTACACTCCTTTTATTGTACTGCTGCGTATAAGTGTGAAAAACCCACTCAAAAATAACGATTTAAATTGTGACGGAGTTGGGGCCGTTACACATCCGACCTCTATTCTGGCATTGTCTCTTAGGACACCCATCTATCCCTGTTATGCAGCTATTGTTGCCTTCTATGCCTGCTGTTGTTTTTTACTTCATTTATTTGTGATGTCTATGCTGTTAACAAACATTGTCGTACTACATTTAATCATGTTCCATTGCAAAGTTTAGTTCCTTTTACTGTGATTCACTCTGATGCTTGGGGATCTTATCCCGTATTTTTCATTTTTGGATGCGTTTAGTTTGTCATTTTTATTGACTGTTTTTCTCGCACTACCTGGTTATATTTACTGCGCAAAAAAGTGATGTTTTCCCCACCTTCAAAACATTTTATAACACGATCTCCACCCAGTTTAATGTTAAAATTCAGATCCTCCGCAATGATAATGGTCGTGGATATCTGGATTCACACTTTACTGAGTATCTGGCTGATCATGACATTATACATCAAACCACTTGTGTTTATTCTCCTGCTCAAAATGGGGTTGCAGAGTGTAAGAATCGTCACCTTTTGGAAGTGGTTCGCTGTCTATTAGCCACAATGCATCTTCCCAAGTATTACTTGGGCGATGTTGCCCTTACGGCCGCGTATCTTATTAATCGCACGTCCTCCCGTATTCTTGGGAATGTCACTCCCCTCGGGACTCTACGGGTTCCTCCCTCTCAACTATCTCCTAAGGTGTTTGGTTGTGTCTTCTTTGTTTACATTCATTGCCCTCCTTCCACCAAGCTTGATCCTCGTGCTCTCTGGTGTGTGTTTATTGGTTACTTTGCTACTCAAATGGGTACACATGTTTTCATCCTCCTATTAAAAGGGTTTTCGTTACCATGGATGTCACGTTTCGTGAAACTGAGGCCTATTATCCTGCCCCGGGTGACTCACCTTCTTTGCCCTCTTCGTCTTTTCCCTCACCGTCTGTGTCCTTGCCTGTTTCTCCTTCATATCCCTCACTTTAGGGGGAGCTTCTACCGTCAGATTTGAGTGATATTTTTGTCCATACTACTATTCCTCCTACCGCTCCTACTTTGCAGGTGTACACTCGGCAGAGAAAGAAGCCCAATGACACACTTGACCTACTACTAGAACAATCATTGGACCCGGACTCAGGCCCTTTTGAGCTTCAAATTGCTCTCCGCAAAGGTATCCGGTCATGCACTCAACATTCCCTTTCTAATTATGTTTCTTATGACTCATTCTCCACATCCCATACGACCTTTGTGTCTTCCCTTGCGTCTATATCCATACCAACATCCTGGCTGAGTGCTCTGGAGATTCCCGTGTGGAGAGAGGCAATGTTTGAGGAAATGGCTGCGTTTGAAAAAAACAATACATGAGATTTAGTGCCTCTTCCTCCTGGGAAGAAACCGGTTGGATGCAAATGGGTATTCTTTGTTAGACAAAATTCACAGGGGTTGGTTGAAAGGTGTAAAGCAAGATTGGTAGCATGAGGGTACACTCAAACTCCTGGAATTGACTATCAGGAAACGTTTGCGCCTGTAGCAAAAATGAATACTATCAGAGCCCTTTAATCATGTGCTGCTTGTAAAGGGTCGGATCTTTGACAACTTGATGTGAAAAACGTCTTCCTCCATGGGAACCTGGAAGAGGAAGTTTATATGTCTATCCCACCCGGCATTACTCCTAGGAGTTCAGTGAGTCACATCTACAAGTTGAAGAAAGCCCTATATGGGCTGAAACAGTCTCCGAGAGCTTAGCTTGAGAGATTTCACAAAGCTATGTTGTCTTTTGGGTATCACCAGGGCAACTCAGATCATACTCTGTTTATCAAGCATAGGACTGGTAAACTTACAGCTCTTATTGTTTACGTCGATGACATTGTTATCCAGGCGATGATGTGGAAGAAATCACGCTTCTAAAACAAAAACTGTCTACCGAGTCTGAGGTCAAGGACCTAGACAACCTCAAATATTTCTTGGGCATTAAAGTGACAAGGTCCAAACATGAGATTTTTATCTCTCAGAGAGTATACTCTGGACCTTCTTGAGAAGACTGGGATGAGTGGTTGCCGACCAGCGGATTCTCCTATTGAAGCAAACCACAGAATGAGTCATGACGATGGAGAGGGGGTTGATGACATACCTGAATTTCAGAGGCTTGTAGGGAGAATGAGCTACCTGGCTCATACCCGTCCAGATATAGCTTATGTTGTGAGTGTTATCAGCCAGTTTATGCACTCCCCGAAGACTTATCATGCTAATGTTGCCAACAGAATACTCAGATATCTCAAGTCCTCACCTGGGAGTGAGGTTTTATTTTCCTCCAGTCCTACTCTAAACATTGAAGTGTACACCGATGTTGATTGGGCCGAGTCTGTCGAAGATCGACGATCTACCTCAGGATATTGTTCTATGGTTGGTAGAAATCTTACTACATGGAGAAGTAAAAAACACATGTCGTGGCTAGATCAAGCGCTGAAGCAGAGTTTCGATCTATGGTCCATGATGTTTGTGAAGGTCTCTGGTTGCGATCGTTGTTGAATGACTTGTGACTCTCTGGAGATGAGCTCATTCGGTTGTATTGTGAAACAAGACAGCTATTAACATTGCACACAATCCTGTCCATCCTGATTGTACTAAGCATATTAAAGTGAATCGTCATTTCATCAGGAAAATATTGAAAAGGCAATTGTGTGTGCTCACTTTGTCCCCTCAGATAGATAACTTGTTTATATTCTCACGGAAGATTTGAGTGGAAATACCTTTGGAAGAATTGTTGTCAAGTTGGGCATGATCAACATCTCACGTCCAACTTGAGTGGGAGTGTTACAATGTGTATTTTTTTAGTTTTTTTTATTTCTTATCATTTCCTGTATTATTGGTGTGTCCGCCCCCATATATAGAGAGGACAAGTTTTCTTATGTGAATTATTTTTGATTTGGTTCTCTCCAACACTTTTCTTTTGAACAGTGCATATAAGTTCGCAATAAAAGCAATGATCAGGCTTGGTATGGGTTAAATTAATAAGTTTTTCAACCAATTGTTGAAACATTATTCGGCAAATTCAACATTGTCTTCTTTCAATCTAAATTTCACATTTGATTGCCTCAGTATCATTTTAATTCCATCATTTCAGATCACTTTTCTGGGCTCCTGACCTCTACTTCTTGTTCCAGTTCCTACCCTGACTATTCTTGTTATGCTGCTGTTGAGGCACATCAAATGTTTACCGAGTCTGAGGTCAAGGACCTAGACAACCTCAAATATTTCTTGGGCATTAAAGTGACAAGGTCCAAACATGAGATTTTTATCTCTCAGAGAGTATACTCTGGACCTTCTTGAGAAGACTGGGATGAGTGGTTGCCGACCAGCGGATTCTCCTATTGAAGCAAACCACAGAATGAGTCATGACGATGGAGAGGGGGTTGATGACATACCTGAATTTCAGAGGCTTGTAGGGAGAATGAGCTACCTGGCTCATACCCGTCCAGATATAGCTTATGTTGTGAGTGTTATCAGCCAGTTTATGCACTCCCCGAAGACTTATCATGCTAATGTTGCCAACAGAATACTCAGATATCTCAAGTCCTCACCTGGGAGTGAGGTTTTATTTTCCTCCAGTCCTACTCTAAACATTGAAGTGTACACCGATGTTGATTGGGCCGAGTCTGTCGAAGATCGACGATCTACCTCAGGATATTGTTCTATGGTTGGTAGAAATCTTACTACATGGAGAAGTAAAAAACACATGTCGTGGCTAGATCAAGCGCTGAAGCAGAGTTTCGATCTATGGTCCATGATGTTTGTGAAGGTCTCTGGTTGCGATCGTTGTTGAATGACTTGTGACTCTCTGGAGATGAGCTCATTCGGTTGTATTGTGAAACAAGACAGCTATTAACATTGCACACAATCCTGTCCATCCTGATTGTACTAAGCATATTAAAGTGAATCGTCATTTCATCAGGAAAATATTGAAAAGGCAATTGTGTGTGCTCACTTTGTCCCTCAGATAGATAACTTGCTGATATTCTCACGGAAGATCTGAGTGAAAATACCTTTGGAAGAATTGTTGTCAAGTTGGGCATGATCAACATCTCACGTCCAACTTGAGTGGGAGTGTTACAATGTGTATTTTTTTAGTTTTTTTTATTTCTTATCATTTCCTGTATTATTGGTGTGTCCGCCCCCATATATAGAGAGGACAAGTTTTCTTATGTGAATTATTTTTGATTTGGTTCTCTCCAACACTTTTCTTTTGAACAGTGCATATAAGTTCGCAATAAAAGCAATGATCAGGCTTGGTATGGGTTAAATTAATAAGTTTTTCAACCAATTGTTGAAACATTATTCGGCAAATTCAACATTGTCTTCTTTCAATCTAAATTTCACATTTGATTGCCTCAATATCATTTTAATTCCATCATTTCAGATCACCTTTCTGGGCTCCTGACCTCTGCTTCTTGTTCCAGTTCCTACCCTGACTATTCTTGTTATGCTGCTGTTGAGGCACATCCTGAGGTCGCTTCGAACGGAAACTGTTGCATTTTTGTACTTTTTGCTGATCAGCATCTAATTTTCTGACAATGTCCACTAAACTCTTATAATCTGCATTGACCATTTTCATCAACGGCTGCCTCAGCGAATCACGTAAACCATCCACAAAACGGCTGCACTTCTCGTTCTCATCCCCCTGCATCGTCCCCGCATAACGAGAAAGATGGGTCAGCTCTCGTTCATAAATCACCACTGTCTTGTCCCCTTGGATCAGCTTAAGGTACTTCTCCAGGAGGCTGCGACACTCAGACGAGGGAACAAACCAGCTAGCTAGCGCTAACGAGAAATCATTCTAGATGAACATGTCTGCGGTACGACCTGACAACATGGGTAAACATAAACCATTATGCTAAAAGAACAAGGAAATCTAGGTAAAGACAAATGTTGCACTAAGGCACTTACGAACGGGGTCGTCCGCCAATTGTCTGGTCCACCACTGATGGGCCTCCCCTTTCAGGAGAAAACCCGCTAACGGAACCTTCTTGTTCTCTGGGCACTCCATCACCTCAAGCAATTCACGGGTCTTAATAAGCCAATCATCAGTCCCCATAGGCGTCTCTTCTCCAGTGAAGTTGGAGGGGTGAAGATCGCGGAGGTTCCTCAGATAACGCTCCAACCCTAAATCCCTTGCAACTGGCACTGGAAGTGCAGCTGGATCTGTAGTAGGCAGTGCATTTCTGAATTCCACCATAGCTAAGGCCACCGCTCTAGCAATAATGGCGGCCATATCTGCTGGGTCTGACACTGTTGGAGTTGTTAATGTTGTAGGAGCTGGAGGCGCTGCTGGGGCACTATTATCATCCATGGTTATCTCAGGTGTAGTATTCTGGCGAGAAGGCTCGCCGGCCTCACTGGTACGCGACGCCTATAATAAGAAGGATAGGAGAATTAATGATGTCTGAGAATAAAATTAAGGATCTACTAAGAAGAACAATGCATACACATCTTGAAACCAAATAGAACTGGATGACTCTAATGCTGAAAGAGTGATTAAAATGAAATCCTATGACTCTCTGAATTTTGTAGGTCATGAGATTTTAAACCTGCCTCTGATACCAATTTGTAACACCTCAACCTAGTTTAACAACCTATCAGACGTCCGGCCGGGTCCAGCGACAAGAAGTCAACTAAGAAATAATATTACAACTAGTACATAACAAACATAAATGAAAAGAACTGAGATGTAAGCTTACATTATAAATTGCAAAAGAATATAAAGTTAAAAGTGTACCTTATCCTTATGATTTCACAGAGCCACAAAAAGTGAATAGGAAACAAATAACTGTATATCTGAAAGTTTAACAACAAGTATGGTACAAGAAAATCTTAAATGTTAATAATACATGTATCCAAAACTAAACATCATGGTATTAGAAGTAAAACAACGACTGAAAGGAAACAAACTATATGAGCGACTTCATAGTCACGCTCATCCTAGGCACAGTTTCCCACCTGGGTCCCCTGTAAAAACATGTCCAAAACATGGGTCAGCTCAAAAGGAGAGTAAGAAAAACTATTCCTCCTAGTGACAATAAAATTTGTTTTAGGAGAAAATGTATGCATGCTTTGAAAATACTTTTGTGCTGTAGAAAAGCTATATGTTAACGTATTGTGCATGATTTTCTAAAACAAAACTAACAAAATTAATGTCTGTACTACTTACTCATAATGTGTGACACCCAAGTTCTGAATAAGTTGGTTACTAGGAGTTTCTAGGTTTGGTCTAAACTTGAGTCTAATTCCACTTATGGTTGTTGCTCGACAGAGTTCCAGGCTGAGTAGCTCCTAACGCGCATACTATTCTAACGATCGGAGTCGTACTGACGAACTCAAGTGTTCTAGTGTCTCGCGAACACAGACTCAAATCTAATAGTTTCTAAAACGGGATACATCTCCAAAACAATTTGATTCATAGGGTATACTACCACCCACGAGAAAGATAGCGCGCCTGCTAAGACGGATGCAGAGAATACTGACAATAGTTTTAGAAATAGTTACTTTGATTGAACAATTTATGGTTTAAATATGCGAAAACGCTTAAAATTTTAAAAAAGTGAGAATTTAATGCACATACATTTCCTTGAAAATTTAATGCTACACACAGTGCTGAAACGAAAGTGAATGCAATAAGCAACAATAAGGAAAATGTCATAAATAAAATATTCTAGTACATCAGAAACATCCTAGGAGTTGTCCACAATACAAGAGAAAATGACTTACAATGACTAGTACATGATAAAACACACTGACAGTAAAGAAACCAAATACATAGAACCTGATGTAAGTAACTACCAAAAAAACCTACATGCAAAATTGTAGCTGAACGAGAAGTAACTCAAGGAGTCGGCGACGCAGTCACGAACCCTAAGACAAATTCCAAACAGAAGGAAAATGTCTCAGAACATAAGAATTAAATCATGAATAAATTAATCAATTAAATTGTGAGCAAAACAAACAGCCATAATCGAACATTGATGTATCTTGAAACAAAACTAGTAAACACACTAACATTTAAGTCAAACAGACATTTCTGAAATGATAGTCTACCCCGGGATATAACCTAAAATTATTCATGTAATATGTTGTAAGCCGTGATCGATGAAGGGTGTAGGTGCTATAGCGGGCGCACATGGTTCACGATCAGATCTGCGTGCAAGTCTTGTCAGAAAAGTAATCCTGCTTGTCGTGACCATGACGGCAGACAGATGCTCAGTTAGACGCTACAGTTCAAAGATTTGCTTACAATTACGGTTTTTTTTTTGAGTTTCATACTTAGGTGATTATTTATCATATTATTTTATGACAACATTATGTGAGTTCAGAGGTTTGCAAAAGCACAAACAAAAAGAACGTTTGTAACGGAACCATAAGGAACAGATAACAAAGTTAAATCTCAAGTTTGCAAGTGAGAGGAAGTTCTCTACTTGCCTTAAGGTGACGTCGAAAACCCTAGCGATAGCTAAGCGGCGCCAACGAAGTTAAAACCTCTAGTTAAACCTGTTCAAGATCAAAAATGTATTTCAAATTGCATTAATAAGATTCTTACGCTTGCATACGTGTTTGACAATCGCACTACACAACATGAGAGATTATAAATTTACCTCCCTCAAGGATGAAGGGAGAGGGAACTGCCACGAGGGAAGCGGTGTTTTGACGGCGCTTAGGTTCGGGAAGCCCTAAATCGGAGAGGGCTTGGGGCGATTCCCCCACTAAATCTGATGAGCGGCACCGAAAATACAAACAAAATTGATATTAGACGGACATACGACAACCACAAGAAGGATCGATGTAAATACATTGACTGGAGCAAAATTTATAACAACAAAAAAATTAGGGCAAAATCTGAAAACATAAGTTGAGCGGTGATCCTTACCTAAGGAAGCCAGATCTAGACTCCAAGATCCACGTAGAGGAGTTTCGAGCGAAAACCCTAGGCGCTCCTCTTGAGATTCACCGGCCGGCGGAGAGGAAAAAGGGGGCTGTCGGAGAAGGACTTTGCTTGCTGCATCACTGGCCGAAGAAGAAGGAGAAAGGAAGGGATTGCTGCTGAAATCGTCGGCCTGAGGAGGAGGAGGAGCAGGAGGCGCAGCCGTCAGATCTGGGGTCTGCCGGCCAGAGGAAGAGAAGAGGAAGAGGCGTCGGCCCTAGAAGGAGCGATCTCCGGCCACTGGAAGGCGATGCGGGGGCTGACAGGCGCGTGGGAGGCAGAGACGGGGTCATCAGAGTGCGCAGGAAGCGGAATCAGGAGTTGTGGCGTGCGAGAGGAAGCTGGACCAGAAGAAATGAATTATCGGGGGGGGGGGGGGGGGGTTGGCTCGTTCTCGGGTTATAAGAGGGAAGGAATAAGGTATTATTATTATTATTATGAGATGTTATAATTATGGGTTGCTACAACGAAAGACTGTACTGTTCGAATGGTCTAACTGTTTTGAGACTTATTAAAATTACACTCCTATCGCTTGCACTAGTTACATATCAATTGCATTGACAAACTCTATTGATATTAGAAATTTCCATACATCCGTATCGATATTACTGAATTATATTAAGCATTATTATACATGCTATTTGATATGTCTAGCTAAGAAGAGTAAGAATTTCTTACCGTAGTATTTTGTCGCTCGTACACAAGACGCGGCAGCATATTAGTGTTTGACACTCCCAAAATTTCTTTTTCGACCGAACGTCAAGTTGACGACTCTTGAAGCCTGAAATTCAGCATACACCCTAATGAATTTGTCAGCAAACTAACTAAAACCATCATGGTAATGGACCGTAGAAAAGCATAATATCTAGAAAGGATTGATACCTCGCTCCTAAAACCACGGAACCTTACACTGCAGGCCAACCAATATTTGAGTGAAAGTGGTTGCGAACTTCGATTCCTGAGATCGAAAATGAGGCGAACATATAAAAACTGAAATCGTTAATATAAAAATGTCAAATTTCATTCTCCGATGATTGGAGGAGAAGTGAAGGTTCGATACAAGCCAACACTTCGAGAAAACTTACCCCATGGACATGTCCACGGTTTAGGGCCGGAGGAACATCACTCCTGCGAAACTTCTGGAGAAAGCGCAGGAGAAAAGGGCGGCAAATAAATCTAAAATCCTACTATAACCATGAGAAGGAGTCGACTAAGGCTGTAAGGGCGGTACTCACCTTCTCAGGAAGTTTACAGAACCTTAGGAGAACTGCGGACCGGCTAGGGCCTGCTATGCCACTGCAAAGGAAGGAGGAAGCAAACGCCGGCTGATATCGAGCAGCAACAGGAAGGATCGCCGCTGGAAGAGTGAAAATGGCGACCGGCTGCTGGATCTAAGGCTTCGGCTGGTAAGAAGATGTCGCCAGGAAGAGGGGGAAACAGCGACCGTTCCGTTGTGGGAGAGGCGTGTGATAGTTAGCGAGAAGTGAGGGTTACGAGCTTATAATCTCACGCGCCCCTTTTGCGGTTTTGATAACTGTCGGGTGAGGAGAGGCGAACCGCTCTTCACCATATTATGAGGAATTTCACACTTAATTTATTATCAATATGATATTTCATTACACTCCGATACTTAAAATTTATGTTACACCCTCGCACTAAAATTACATGTGGCGAACACGTACACAACGATTGATTTTACTCCAAAAATTAATGTAACACAATTTAACATACTAAATTCGTACCTCGACAAGACGCTGTCGCGATCAGATTCGCTTGTGCTCAGACCCTACAATTTAACTATATTTAGCATCAGTGTACGTATGTTACAAATCTCCCCTTCTAAATAAATTTTTATCCTCGAAAATTACAAACATACCTGAGTCGAAGAGGAAAACATAATCAACATTGCTCCTAAGCTCATCCTCTCTTTCCTACGTATATTATGGTCAGTCACAATTCATCCAAAGGACTTTCACAAACAGAATCTGTCGACTCCGGAGCTTCTGAATTCTTGAGTCCACTATTCTGACTGGTTTGACATTGATTCTAAGATCTGATTTAATTGGTGTCTCTTCGGTACTGATTATCTGATTAGGATCTCTAACTATTTTTCTCAGATATGAGACATGAAATACATCATGTAGACCACTCATTTACTCAGACAAAACCAACCTGTACGCAGCCTCACCAATACGTTCTAATACCTCGAAAGGACCAACGAATCTGGGACTCAATTTCTTCATCCGCTTAATTCGAGAGTCTCCTCTAACTGGTCTGACTTTTAGATATACGTAATCACCAACACTAAATTCCATTGCCTTGTACCTCTGGTTATAATACTTGGCCTGGTGATCCTGAGCTCTCTTCATACGTTCTCGAATGAGCTTTATACGATCAATGGTTTTGTCAATCCATGATTCTCTGATGGTAGATCTTTCTTCGCTTTAAGCCCAACACAACGGTGTCCGACAACGTCTACCATAAAGGGCCTCGAACTGTGTCATCTCAATGTTTTCCTGAAAATTGTTGTTGTAGGAGAACTCGACGGGAGTAACGTACTTCTCCCACTTCCCTCCGAAATCCAAGATACACATCCGGAGCATATCTTTCAAGGTTCTATTTGTACTCTCAGTCTGACTATCTGTCTGGGGATGGAAGACTTTACTGAAATATAGCTTAATGTCCAATCTCTCCTGAACGTGTCTCCACTCTCTAGAAGTAAACCTGTCATCTTTGTCTGAAACAATAGTCTTGGGAACACCGTGAAGTCGAACAAACTCATCAACGTATAACTGTGCCTATCTGGGACCCTGATTTGTCTTCCTATTGGGTATGAAATAGGCAACTTTAAAGAGACGATCAACTATAACCCATATAGATTCATTCACACTCTGAGATCTGGGAAGACCATGAACAAAATTCATTGATATGTTTTCGAAATTCCACTCTGGGATGGGAAGCGGTTGCAACTTGCCTCATGGCCTCTGACACTCAGCTTTAACTAACTTGCAAGTTTCACACTTCCTAACATATTCAGCAACATCACCCTTCAAGCCTGGCCAGCCATCTGTCCTTCATGTTTCATCCTTTCCACGCAATTTGCTTTCCATTAGTGATATTACCCGCTCTCTCAATTGCTCGGTAATTTTTTTTCCTGATTCGTGTGTTTTTCAGGAACTGGGTACGAAGCGGAGCATTAACAGTGATAGGAACCGCGGTGGTCTGTATTACTTGGACATGCCCTCATCTCAGGCCCTCTCCTGTTCTACTGTTACAACTGAAGATGTTCGTCGCTAGCATCGCCGGCTTGGATACCCTTCTCCTATCTATCTTCTGAAACTTTTTCCTGTTTTTTCACCATTTTGAAACATTTTGTCTGTGATGAATGTGACAGATTTAAACATGTGCGACATAGTACATCACATTTGTCATCTCCATGTAGTACTCCTTTTGATATCATTCACTCTGATGTTTGGGGACCATCCCCTGTTGTATCTACCTTTGGTTTTTGGTGGTTTGTCACCTTTATTAATTGCTTTTCTCGCACGACTTGAGTTTACTTGTTGCAGAAAAAAATTGAGGTCCTTGTCTGTTTTCAGTTTTTTCACAAAATGGTTCAAACTCAATTTAAGGGAGTCATCTGAGTCTTGCGTAGTGATAATGGAGGCGAATATGACGATCGAGGAGCATTTGGCTCATACCTTGCTGATCGTGGTATTATCCATCAGACCATGTGTGTCCACACTTCTACCCAAAACGGTGTCGTCGAACGTAAAAACCGGTACCTATTGGATGTTGCCCGCTGCCTTCTTGGCACTATGCACCTTCACAAGCCCTATTGGGCTAATGCAGTTCTTACTGCTGCTCACCTTATCAATCGGCTTCTCTCACGTATCATTGGCTATGCTATTCCTCTAGCACGACTGTCTACCATGACTACTGTCTATACTTCTCGCCTTTCTCATCGTGTCTTTGGCTGTGTTTGCTTCGTCCATATCCATTCGCCTCACCGAAACAAACTAGACCCACGGGCTCATTGGTGTGTGTTCCTCGGATACTCTTCCACTACTAAAGGGTATCAGTGTTATCATCCTCCCTCCGGTCGTCTATACTGCACTATGAATGTTACTTTTCGGGAAGACGAATCATATTTCATGATATCGACTCATGTTGTTCTTCAGGGGGAGAGTCATGTGGATATTCCTAGTCATGTGGATCTTCCCCTTCCTATCCCTCCGGTTCCACCTCCTCCACCACATCCACTATAGCTCCTTCCACCACAATCTTCTCTATCCCAGGAACAGGGACCTCCTATCCCTCTACCTGAAGTTCCAATATCTCCGTTCCCCCACATGTATCACCCACGCTATGTGACAAGCTCTTTCCCTCGATGAGGAACTCAACACAGCTATAATTTAATATGCTTAGATTTTTATTTTGTATTTACTATTAATTACTCAAATCTTCCCTGAGAGAGTATAATTATAGATTGCACTCTATCTTTTGAAATTATAGGAACCTCCCCTGTAAGTTTACATTTCTTAACATGCATGCACAAAAATAATTAAGCCTCTGGAGATTTTCAGGGGGTAGTTTTGTGCATGCATGTTATGAAACGTAAACTTGCATGGGAGGTTTTTGTAAGTGCAACCTATTAGTTTTCAAACCCACAGTGGAGGTCCCGGTAAACGATAATTTGTATTTACATAGTAAAATATCAAATATCACTGCTATTGACACTTCGGCAAAAATGCTCAAGTGGGTCTGGTAGAACTTGTGTTAGGAGATCCGTGATGCATCTTACTTAGCAGTATGGAGTATATACCCTCTACAGGAATTATAATGAAACTGCTGCATATATAATCCTCTATTTTGAAATTTTTGTGGTATTGGACTCTCATAATTTTATAAAGAAACATATAAAATTAAATTACTTTAGAACACTGAGCAGCTTACTTTGTGCATTGGGTGCCGTGCAGAACCACTAGTTTAGTGTCGAAGAGATTGGTACTGTGTACCTTTTACCCTTCAGAGAGGACAGAAAACTTGACAGACTGCTCACTAACTCTTTCTGGGTGCAATGCTTCTATGAAAAGCTTTAAGCAACTTTTTGAAAAGAAAGTGAAGAAGGTGAAAGCAAGGAAAAAGTTGTTACAAACACACTCTTCCTAGGGTCCGTTTGGCATGGCGGTGGCGGTCATGAAGCTGTGGTTATGAACCGTCATTCTCGAACGCCCGAACTCACCAAAGAAACTCCATCCATTTTTATGCTCAAAATTCTTTTTTTTTGTGACGGTCATTACCATTGTCATGCCAAATACATTTTATGACGGTGGTGTTTATGCCCAAACTCACCTGAACAAAAACACCGTGCCAAATGGACCCTAATCTGAGTTTATTGCTGCTTGAACTGCAGGACAGGGAAGCATTGATGAGAATGCTGACATTTGAAAGGGTGGAGGAGATGGTTAAGCAGAGGGTTGCGAAGAAGGCAATGGTGTTTGGGCAGCAGGTGACATTGGAGGAGGACAACTGGAGCGGCGACACATTGAATTACAAGGTGGACCCGACCCTAGTTTCCCGCCTTTACTCGGACTGGATTATTCCGCTGACCAAGGTCGTCGAAGTCGAGTATCTCCTCCGCCGCCTTGATTGAATCCGCTCCTGCTTCATCTACTTATGTATTATCTACTTGATGCTGAATAAGTTTACAATGTAGGCATGAACTCAGTTTTTTTTAATGGGGCTGTGATCAAATATGGGAAATCCAATAACTGCGCCACATATTTCTTCTGTCAGGGTTTAATAAAATTTCAGAAATATACACTACAAGAATATTCCGACTTCCTGATAGCTTCGTATTTTCACTCTGTTTTATGGCTTCTTATTTCTATTCTCATCTTTTTTAATGGGGCATGAACTCTGTTTTTATGGATCTTTGCATCATTTTGAAGTTATTGTACAATTTTTTTTCAATTTTGAAGATTTTGAAGAATTTTATGGTCCCTTTGAAGAATTGTCATGCCGAATACATATTTTATGACTGGTATTTGTCCAAACTCACGTCATACAGACTATTAGTCATTGAGATTCATTTGCTTTCCTTTTTTTTGCCCCCAAATAACCCGCCTATTCACATCTTGCCTGGCTTAATCTCGCGCAGCGTGAGTCTTTCGTTCAGCAGGGGTCAAATTAGGGCAGTCTTCTGAGTTCCAATCACATCATTCCTGATATCGCAGCCCGCCAATTATGTTTGGCACTTTGCACCCTCATATCAATAAATAAATAAAAATTCGATTTTTTAATACTGAAAATTGAATACAGGAGGGTATTTTGGTCTTTAATTTTAATCATTTCATTCATTACTAATTGCACACCTATTTTGTTCCTTTTTTTAATCATTCTATTCATTACTAATTACAGACCTAAGTTGTTTAATTGTTGTAGCTTATTTTCAACTAGCTATTCTCTCCCGAAATATTTTTGTCAAAACGCACGTTCCCCCATTTCAAAGATTCAAAAAAAATATTGTAATGGATTTTTTATATAAAATTATTTTATAAAACAACATTTTGTGTGAATTTATCTCCACTTGTTCGATGTTTTAGTGCTTAAATAAATAAAGGGACTTCCCCGATGCCGATTTTATAAAATTTTACGGATATTAGTGATATATATATATATACACACATATATTATAGAAAAGTACTCTAATTTTATAGAAAAGTACTCTAATTTTTGAAATACTTGTATTGTAATAAGACATGAAAGCAAGGGTGTTCCCAATTCTCAACACATGTGCTTCGTTAACTGCATAGAAGCAACGTTAAAACCAAGTTCGGCGCAAAGTAATACTTGTAATGTTCATAAGATAATATCATTACACAAAATAGACACATAATTTCAAAATAATCTTGAAGTGATGAAACTCTTCACTTCTCATGCGGTGCCATCCCAAACATCGCCATCACCTGCTAAATAAAAATACAATTCATGCATATTCATCCCCAAAAACACAATTTATTTGATACATGACATTTAAGAAAAGGTAAATTACTTGTTGAGAAAAAATCTCACCTTGATTAAATGACACGGATACTAATTCTTGAGTTGCACTATAGTTTGTCATTGTGTTCTTCATCTTCACCTATATTTATAAATGTAGCAAACTATTGTTAATCTTCAAGAGGTTTTAACATCAAAACTTTTAACTAATAATTGATTTTTGACATAGCGATAATTTCGATCGAAAAGTTGATGTTGTTGGTTATATTGGCTCAACATTATTTGATGCTTGGCCGCAACTTTTCTTGTTATGGCCCGTCACTCCACAATTAGAGCATGCATATTTGCTACTTGATCTTTTCAAACCGTATTTATGACTAGTCATCTCATCTGTGTCTTTCCTTCTAGCTTGCAATGAAGGTCTTCCAGTTTTTTTTAACAGCCCATGGTACCACAATATTTTGATTTGCACGTGGCCACTCCCTTTGCCCCTTAATAGGATTCAGCAGATGTTCATATGCTTTCAAGTATGTGCTTTTTTTGTACCAATAATCTACATAGTCTTCAACCTTTTCCCTTTTGTAGAATATACATGCTATGGCGTGCACACATGGTATTCCAGTGAGATCCCACTTATTACAACTGCAACTTTGGGAAGTTAATTCAACAGTCCATTTATCCCTGGCCCACCCTTTTACCTTCAAATTTGTCGTTGTCATTCCATTTCAAAATGTAATCATGAACACCTCTTTTGCTGGTTTCAAGAATTTTTTGGATATTAGGACAAATGTCTCCACTAACCTTAAGCATCTTATCTCTTTGTGTATATAATCTACTCATCATAATCACTCTTATGATCTCAAGCATTGTTATGATGGCTTTGCCTCTTGCCTTTAAGATTACATTGTTGAAACATTCACATAAATTGTTGAGTAGCATATCACACTTTGGTCATGTACTAAAATGTGATATTGCCCACATACCCAACTGTATGCATCTATATTATATGCCCTCAATTTCTCCATTTCATTGTTAAAATCTACCATTCTACTAGTCAATGTAGCCTTCCACAATAAATTTTTAAGTTGCAAACCTTTATTTAATTGCTTAAAATTGTTGTACAAGTGTCTAAGACAAAACCTATGCTCAACATTATGTAGTAATTTTTATACAACTCGTATCAAACCTTTTTGCTTATCAGACATGATTGTCCAAGCATAGTTATTAACAATATTCAAATCTCGTATCAAAAGACCAATAAACCATTCCCATGATTTTCCATTTTCCTTTGTAACCATGGCATATGCTATTGGATAAATACCGTTGTTCCCGTCAACACCAACCACACATGGTAAAACTCCACCATTTGTGGTCTTTAAGTGTGTCCCATCTAAACCTATAATGGGTCGACATCCTCCAAGAAAACCAACCTTCAAAGCACCCCAACATATATATAACCGCTCAAAAATACATGCCTTTGATCTCAAACTTTGTTTACATTGTACTTTGACAGTTGTGTTAGGATTGGTTCGCCGGATTTCTTCGCAGTAGTCCCATAAACTAGCATATTGCTCCAACTCTGTGTCATGATTGATTTTATTTGCATGTTTTTTGCTATATACATTTTCCAAATAGAAAGAGATGTTCTATTATCCATTTGCATCATTTCTTGCATCGAAGTCACCGGCCACTCAGGGTTGCTCCTAAGATGGTGTTGATATTGTTTTGCAAGGTAATCAGAAGTACAATGTTTAGAGGTTGCAGTCCTAAAACATGTGTGTTCACCTTTAATGGTCTTCACTTGAAAAGTATAGTATGATCACTTTTTGATATGAAGGAGACGTACATTTGCCAACCACAATCACAAGTTACCTGAATTTTATCACTACAATTCTTGGTAAATTTGATTGTCTTTCCTTGCATGTTAGAATATCTCCTAACAGCTTCTCTAAACTCCTCAGCTGTAGTGAAACACAATCCAACTTCAAAATCAAAATGTGATTCGTTAGCATTTCCTTGATAAATTTGATAACTTGATGATTTTTTTTATCGGAGTTAGAGATTAGTGGACATTTAGCCTTGTAATGCTTCATTTGATTTTGTTCACTTCTATGTGATTCACTTGGTTCCTTCAATCCAACCCACTCAATAACTTCATCAATATTTTCGTCATACTCCATATCATCGTGCTCAAAATCATCATCTATGAAGTCATCACTAAAACTAGATTCATTCTCATCTATGTTCTCTTCATTGCTAAAAGATTCACTTCTATCATCAATTTCAAGTATATTTTCTACCACCGGATCGAAGTTACTTTGAGGATGAGCATCAACAGTTTCAACATAAACATCCACTACTCTATCACGGTCGATATGCCTAATCAAATTTTTAACTTCTTCATCAGTATCAAGCAAAATCATATTAGTGCAATCTTGCGAGCCACTTAAGTTACAGTAAAATCTAACCCAGCCCAAGTGCCCAATCAATGTAGATATTGCATGCAAATCAATCAAGATTAACTCATTATAATCACAGTAGTCAAACACATGTACTAAATCAGGCATATACGACTTTCTGCTTGAACCAAAAAATGACCCGGAATGGTGCATTCTAACAGTAAACAACGAAGCTTCATATGGCATGTAAAGTGCACTTTCCTGTGATTCTTGATCTCTCATAATCCAAACCATCCTTAATTAAATTATGCAATGTGACAACAGAACAACCTAAAAAATTCACAAAGTGAACAACTTCACAACCTAAAAAAATTTACAGGAAATCCAAGACGCTAAACTACCGGACTAATGAAAGAACTTGTTTTTATACCTTCCAATAGCAATGTGCAGCCACGGGAAGAAGAAAGGTTGCAGCGGCAAGATCGCGGGAGGCATAAGAGAAATCGCAGCAGCAACAATACACCTCCATGGACTGCGAAAATGGTAGAAAAAAGCCTTGATTAGAGTTTTGTTGCTGCGCATTTTCCAAAATCAATGGACTAAATTTTTTTTTTACCAAAGTTGGAAGAACTCTGCAATGAATCGTCGGAGAAGAGGAGGCAACCGAGGCCGTGGAGTTGGAAGAACCTCTGCGATGAATCACCGAGAAGAGGAGGCAACGACGCCGTGGAGTTGGAATCGCGTCGGAGAAGGAGAATCGCGACTGCTGTTTCCGAACCGGAAGAAGGAATAGGGGGGGGGGGGGGAGTTCGGTGATTTTAGGTTTAGGTTATTTGGAAATATCCAAACTGCCCTCAGCAATAATCAAATTTTTTAAAAAAATCAAGTAAAATAGCATATTTAATAACTAAGGGTGCAATCTGCAAAAAGTGGGACTTTAAAGGGTGCAAAGTGACAAAGATTAAAACTGGGTGTGCAATGTGCCAAACACCTCTTATTAGAGGGTGGTAAGTGCCAAAATTCCGTCGAGGTGTCAATCGTCGTTCTTGATCCCCCATGCAGTAGGTGGTAGCCGGCAGGCCGCTATCCTCCAGTTGTCCTGTTCTCGATCCCGCTGCTCGGCAGCAGCGAGCCCGCTGTTTTCCGGATCCAGATCCGGACAATATTCACGGTAATCCTTCTTTGTTCTCTCTTCACTCCTTTTCCGAGTTTCCTTCCTAGTTCTTATGTCGATTTGGTGGTTCAAAT
The DNA here is from genome assembly GCA_039583875.1 of Platanthera guangdongensis. NCBI lineage: Eukaryota > Viridiplantae > Streptophyta > Magnoliopsida > Asparagales > Orchidaceae > Platanthera > Platanthera guangdongensis. The sequence continues at coordinate 8,450,797 of CM077152.1, forward strand.
GAGTGTATTTTGGGATGGGGTCCGGGGGGTGTGCAGTGCGGCTATTGCACTGCACCGTAAAGTGTGGCTTCTGATGTTGACATCTGGCAAAAAAAATTTAATGGTCCTGATTTTTTCTTCTCAAAGCAGGCTGTCAAAAAGTAATGGCCCAAAAATTTTCCGTCATTTCTTTTCCCTTTCCCGTCGGCCCTCTCCCTGCTTTCCCGCCATTTCTTCTCGCAACTCTTCTCTTCCTCCTCCATTCTCCCACTCAGTCGTCCATGACGGCGCCGACAAACTGGCCGAAATACCATCTCAAACGAGATTGCAGTCTGATCTCCGTTCTAACAAAATAATGTCGTTTAGAACAGAGCAAACAAGGGAAAAAGAGTCAACCAAAACAGAACAGAATATATATCTGATAAGAAAAAGCGTCGACAACTTTCCTGCTTTTCCCTTTATCATTTGCAGATCGCCGGATAACGGCGTGACGCCGACGCAGTTATGGGAAGAAAGAATGGCTACTCATGGCTGACGACGGTCAAAAAAGCAGAAGAGGGAGAGGCGGAGATGGAGTTTTCGCAAGTCCCAAAGCCGCGAACAGCAGGCGCAAGTAAACGCGCCGCCGCCGCCGGAGAAGATGGCTGCGGAAGAGGCGGAAGTTGCAACCACCATGGCGGTTTGGCTCACAAGTCCGTCGGCTTTCTTACCGCGGAGAAGAAAAAATCAGGGCCATTAAATTTTTTTTGCCATATGTCAACATCAAAAGCCGCACTGCACCCCCCCCCCCCCCCCCCCCGGACCCTTTGGGATGGGCCGAAAACCGGTTTTTTGGCACTTTGCACTCCCAAAATGCAATTTTTGGCACTTTGCACCTCAAAAGTTTAAATATTGCACTTTGCACCCCCGAATCTCATTTCTTTGGCACTTTGCACCCTAGGCCTGTCAAATCGGGGGTAATTTCATCTTTAAAATGTATTTAAGTTTTCCAGCCCTCCCAAATTTCTTCCGGTTTTGTTTTCCAGCGGCTGTCTCTCGATATCGTCTTCCCTGTTTCTTGCCGCCTGCTTCCAGCCACAGCCTTCCGCTTCTTTCCAGTCTTCGGCTTCCTTCCAGTCCGGTGAGGGTTTTGCCCGACGAAGACAGTAGCGCCGCCGCTTTGCCCCTGCCGTTGTGGTCTTGTTCCCCCTCTCAACCCACGACGATTTCGTCGCCATCATCACTACCACGGACGTCATCAACCCCGCTGGTATGTTAATTGTTAACCATTTGAGCTAATTTTAAAGGTCCACTGGCAGAAAATTTCTTCTCCCTCTTTTTGAAGATTGTTGCAGTCCCCATGAAGAAAACAGAATGCGATGTCTAGTATTATGGAATACCGAATTATTTATTAAGCTGGTAGCATGTTTGTTGATGGAGATGTTTTGAATTAGAAATTTGGCGGGCTTATGCCTGATTTCCTTGACAGTTGATGGGCAAGTGAAATGTGAAAAGTGGATTCATGACGATGACAGTCATTCTGAGGAGACAACGCCGCATGTATGGAATGTAGTAGTTTTGAACTGTTTTAGTATGAAATGAAGTAGTTTTTGGAATGTTTTTGTATGGAAAAAATATAATAAGACTGTTTTTGTTTGGAATGAAATAGTGTTTGGCTGCAAATATCATTTTATTACGTTGTGAACTCTGGTGGCGAATAGCAAGTAAATTATATTTGGCCTGCAAGTAAAAATTCGAACATTCTAGGGTGCAGAGTGCAAAAATGAGCATTTTTGATGAGATCCGGACGAAATTACCCCTGATTTAACAGGCGTAGGGTGCAAAGTGCCAAATAATTGAGATTCAGGGGTGCAAAGTGTAATATTTAAACTTTTGGGGTGCAAAATATCAAAAGTTGCATTTTGGGGGTGCAAAGTGCCAAAAAGCCGCCGAAAACCCCTATGTTTCTCATATTCTCTAATTTTGTCTTAAATGTGTAGCCAGCTAGATAACAACAAAACAATAGGCACAATGGATGATCAATACATTACCTGAGGAAGATCAAGATGATTAACTGAAGACTACAAAAATTTGCATCAAATACCCAGTGATAATATTCTTAAAAATTGTCGATTTACAATTACATGAGCTTAACCATCAATTTAATTAGGTGAGTATGACGTTGCATCATTGTATGACTTGTTTGAATCTCATTAACTACTTTGATTGTTTTTATAAACAAAATGTGCTTAGAATTGCAGAGCTTTGTTTTAATGACTTTTCAAATTTGGAATTGTTTAATTTAAATTTTCAACCGTTGTGAATATGAGAATCATTGAGAGGTTTTCTAACTTGAAGGAACTTGATCATCTCTCTATCATACCCATTGAAACTGAGAAACATATTATTTATCAGCATATCTACAAGCTATTGAGTTCATACTGATCCTTTCTGTGATTAGTGCAAGTGTCGAAAAAGTATTCTCAGACATAAATTATGTAAAGAACATGTTGCACAATAGTATGAGGCATCATTGTCTGGTTACCTTCATTGAAAAGACGTGTTTTTGGATGTTTACGATGGTAATGTGGTCAGTTGTTTTCAAAAAATGATAACTTGTCGTGGACAATTGTACTTTTTTCATGTATTATATAATTTTCAATTAATACATTTATGTCACTTTGTATGACTTTATAATATCAAACCATTTTTTCTATATTGTCATTTAGAAATTTTTATTTGTGCATTCTCATTGCAAAATTTCTGAATCTGCTACTATCGCCGGTGGATAAAAAAACATTATCATTTGGAATTGTATACAAAATATTCGCCCAATGCTTGCAAAAATATAAAATATTTAATGTCGTAAACAATTATTTAAAATGTATATTTATTTGCAAACTTATTCTCTCCATTGAATGTTAAAACTTGAAACTCAAAAAAATTATAATTGATCATGTTATTTTTAATAATGAAATGGATATATGTATATACACGCAGTCCGTATATACATATACCCGCATTGTTTATTATCGTGCTGCTTTAGGCTCCCTTTGGGGGGACTTATTTTCGCCGGTCAAGCGGTTACGACTGCATGAATCATATCTTAATTAAAGTTTGGTTCATGCGGTCTTAACCGCTTGACCGATGAAAATAAGTCCCCCAAACGAAGTCTTAGGGCTAAGCGGATGGGGGGGGGGGGGGGGGGGCGCAAATTCATGGCAACGACGGTGTCGACCCGGTTTCATCGCCACAACCACCTGCCTTATTTCGCCGGCCATCCGCCAACGCGGAAGGGGGCGACACGCCTTAACAATCTGCAGTAGTTCTGCGCAAATCTGGCCGGTGTTAATGCCGGCGGCTACACCTTCCCACTATCAATTCTGCATATTTCTCTCCTGGCGGACAACCGATTTGCGCATATCTCAAGCGGTTCTCCATCCAGCGGCGTGCCGACACCTTCCGGCTATTGATTCCATCCAGCAAGGTCTTCTTGCAGGTATTAGGGCTTTTTACTGTGTTATTATGCATTGTGAATAACTGATTGTGGAGATACATTGAAATCTGATATTACATTTATGCATTGTGTTATTTCAGTGTTTGATCATGGAGATAGATTCAAATCAAAATGTATTTGATTCAGATGGGCAATTGACAAAATGCACCCTGAAAATATAGGGTTTTGACAAAATGCATCCCAAAAGTTTAAAATTGGCAAAATGCACCCCCAAAGTGAGTTTTCTTAGCAATGTGCAGCCTAGAGTGTACATTTTGGTCATTTTATTTTTTGTCTAGTGAGGGTGCACATTGCCAAGAAAACCCACTTTGGGGGTGCATTTTGCCAATTTTAAACTTTTGGGGTGCATTTGCCAAAACCCTATATTTCCAGGGTGCATTTTGCAAATTGCCCGATTCAGATGACGAAAGGCTTTCAAACCATATTTCTATGTCATCTGAACCACTGCAAAATACTAGTAATATTTTAGAACCATGTCGGTCTTTAATTTGATGATTTAGATTCAGTCTACAGTTTCTACAATGCATATGCACGCAGTGTTGGTTTCGGAATTAGAAAGAATTCAAGTGCAGTCACAAGTTAGTAAAGAATTGATCTTGAAGAATTTTGTTTGTGATAAAGCACGTAAAAAATCAATATTCAACAAAAGAGCTATCAATCTCAAAGAAATGTTATTGGACTGGCGTGTACTGCAAGACTAAGGCTCCGTTTGGGAGAACTTATTTTCACCGGTCAAACGTTACGACCGCATGAACCAGACCTAAATTAAGGTCGGTTCATGCGGTCGTAACCGCTTGACCGGTGAAAATAAGTCCTCCCAAACGGAGCCTAAATTAGATGTCAGGAAAAACAAAAAAGGAAAATGGGTTACAGGATTTGAAAGATCATAATCATAATCAAGTTATGTACACCAAGAAGAACAATAAAGTATCCATCACACAATGTTGGACATAAAAACTCATCGTAAAGAATGCTATGGATTTGTTTCATGAAGCTGGTGTAGGTCCATCAAAAATGCAAAAACATTAAATGCTAACAATGTTAATTTTGAAATTAGTTCTCAAAACGTTATTGATCATTTGAGAAATCAGAGAAAAATAATGGTGGACATGTGTCATGGTTGTCCAATACTTACAATCACAGGTGCATAAAAATTCTAACTTCTATTATGCAATAGAGTTAAACTCATATGGGATATTAAAATCATTATTTTGGGCTGATTCACGAGCCAGGAATTATTATATAACTTTTGGTGATATTATTGTATTTGACGTGACATACAAAACCAATAGGCTTTCAAACCATATTTTTATGTCATCCGAACCACTGCAAAATACTAGTAATATTTTAGACCCATATGTCGGTCTTTAATTTGATGATTTAGGCTCTATTTGTTTGGGCGTTTCGGAGCTCCGTTTTGGGCAAACGCCGCCGGAAGGCGGGTAAACAAATGAACCTCCGCGGCGTTTGCTCAGTTCCACCCGCCCCCCCTTGAGAAACGCCCCAAAAAGCTCCGTTTGGAGCAGCCACCTCCCCCCTCCGTTTCGAACACTCCGTTTCCACCCGCCGAATCGATCCGCCACCGCCGAAACAAATGATTTCTTAGATTCAGTCTACAGTTTCTACAATGCATATGCACGCAGTGTTGGTTTCGGAATTAGAAAGAATTCAAGTGCAAAGTCACAAGTTAGTAAAGAATTGATCTTGAAGAATTTTGTTTGTGATAAAGCAGGCATAAAAAATCAGTATTCAACAAAAGAGCCATCAATCTCAAAGAAATGTTATTTGACTGGCGTGGACTGCAAGACTAAATTAGATGTCAGGAAAAACAAAGAAGCAAAATGGTTTGTTACAGGATTTGAAAAAGATCATAATCATGAGTTATATACACCAAGAAGAACAATAAAGTATCGATCACACAATGTTGGACATAAAAACTCAATTGTAAAGAATGCTATGGATTTGTTTCATGAAGCTGGTCTAGGTCCATCAAAAATTGCAAAAACATTAAATGCTAACAATGTTAATTTTGAAATTAGTTCTCAAAACGTTATTGATCATTTGAGAAATCAAAGAAAAAATAATGTTGGACGAGAATGTGTCATGGTTGTCCAATACTTACAATCACAGGTGCATAAAAATTCTAACTTCTATTATGCAATAGAGTTAAACTCATATGGGATATTAAAATCATTATTTTGGGCTGATTCACGAGCCAGGAATTATTATATAACTTTTGGTGATATTATTGTATTTGACGTGACATACAAAACCAATAGGCTTTCAAACCATATTTTTATGTCATCCGAACCACTGCAAAATACTAGTAATATTTTAGACCCATATGTCGGTCTTTAATTTGATGATTTAGGCTCTATTTGTTTGGGCGTTTCGGAGCTCCGTTTTGGGCAAACGCCGCCGGAAGGCGGGTAAACAAATGAACCTCCGGCGGCGTTTGCTCAGTTCCACCCGCCCCCCCTTGAGAAACGCCCCAAAAAGCTCCGTTTGGAGCAGCCACCTCCCCCCTCCGTTTCGAACACTCCGTTTCCACCCGCCGAATCGATCCGCCACCGCCGAAACAAATGATTTCTTAGATTCAGTCTACAGTTTCTACAATGCATATGCACGCAGTGTTGGTTTCGGAATTAGAAAGAATTCAAGTGCAAAGTCACAAGTTAGTAAAGAATTGATCTTGAAGAATTTTGTTTGTGATAAAGCAGGCATAAAAAATCAGTATTCAACAAAAGAGCCATCAATCTCAAAGAAATGTTATTTGACTGGCGTGGACTGCAAGACTAAATTAGATGTCAGGAAAAACAAAGAAGCAAAATGGTTTGTTACAGGATTTGAAAAAGATCATAATCATGAGTTATATACACCAAGAAGAACAATAAAGTATCGATTACACAATGTTGGACATAAAAACTCAATTGTAAAGAATGCTATGGATTTGTTTCATGAAGCTGGTCTAGGTCCATCAAAAATTGCAAAAACATTAAATGCTAACAATGTTAATTTTGAAATTAGTTCTCAAAACGTTATTGATCATTTGAGAAATCAGAGAAAAAATAATGTTGACGAGAATGTGTCATGGTTGTCCAATACTTACAATCACAGCTGCATAAAAATTCTAACTTCTATTATGCATTAATAGAGTTAAACTCATATGGGATATTAAAATCATTATTTTGGGCTGATTCACGATCCAGGAATTATTATATAACTTTTGGTCATGTTATCGTATTTGACGTGACATACAAAACCAATAGGCTTATGATGCCATTTGCACCATTCACATGTGTTAACCATCATAGACAATCAATGTTGTTTGGTTGTCAGATGGGACAGAGATGGGACAGAGATGGGACAAAGAATACGTTCATATGGTTATTCAAACAATGGTTGACATGCATGCTTGATAAACAAACTCATGTAATTATAACAGACATGAACCGTGCAATGTTCAATGCAATTAAAGTTGTCTTTCCAAACAGTAGACATCGATTTTGCTCATGGCATATCAATAAGAACCTTGTGGAGCATGTGTATGAGTTCCGTGATTCCGAAAGTGAATTTGCAAAACAGTACAAAAGGTGATATTATAGCAGAAATCAACAAGAAAGTGAGATATGTTGGAAAGATTTAGGCTTCATTTGGTTCGGCGGTGGCGGGTCGATCCGGCGGGTGGAAACGGAGTGTTCGAACCAGAGAGGGGAGGTGGCTGCTCCAAACTGAGCGTTTTGGGGTGTTTCTCAAGGCGGGTGGGTGGAAACGGAGCAAACGCCGCCAGAGGTTCATTTGTTTATCCGCCTTCCGACGGCGTTTGCCCCAAACGGAGCGGCGAAACGCCGAACCAAATAGAGCTTTAATAGAAAAACAAACGTTGCAAATAAATAAATGGTTATTAAAAATGTGGGAACAGAAACATCATTGGCTTCCAGTATATTTTCAAGATGTTTTTGTTGCTGGAATGACTTCTACTGGCAGAAGTGAGAGAATAAATTCATTTTTTGATGGATTTGTTAATACACACACATTTATCGGAATTTGTTTTTCAATATGAGAGTTTTAGCAACTCGTCGTCATTCTGAGGAAGTAGGAGATTTCAAGACAATGAATTCCTCACCAATACTTATCAATAATACCAATTTTTTAAAAAAATGCAAGCAAGTCTATTCAAGAACAATATTCAAACTTTTCCAGCAAGAATTCAAAGAAAGTTTAGGGTGTGGACACCAAAAGTAAAACAAATTATTATTCAATAAAAGCACATATCTAGTTGGATCATCTTCTCAAGTAGTGGACAATTGGTTTAAAGTTGTTTTAGAAGATTTTGAGACAAAACATTTTATGCGAATGTGCAAAGTTTGATATAGGCTTTGTTTTGGGGGGATTTATTTTCATCGGTCGAGCAGTTACGACCGCATAAACCCGACCTTACTTAACCACTCGACTACTGAAAATAAGTCCCCCCAAACGGAGTCATAATCTATCTATGGATAAAAGGCTAGATTTTTGCCGCTGAAACTGAAAGACTGAGCTTACTGCTTAGCATTAGGTGTTTAGTTTTGACATTCGCCGCTGAAATAATTGCATTTTGATCAAACTCATCAGAGCGAATAAGTCGTGCCAAACAAAGCTTGGGTCTGGGCTGCCGATAGGCCGAATATAAGAGTGTAAGTTTCCTACAAAAGAGTTGATTTGTCGATAGCTAAATCGGATCTGCCAATAAAATTATCTTTTTTTTCATAGAGCACCATGATATCTTTGACAGCACGATGGTGTAAATGTGTAATGATTTTCGTGAGGCAAAAATAACGAGGGGCTTTGACACATTGCATCCTTGAATTATTTTATTTTGACACTTTGCATCCCGAATTTTTAAATTGATACTTTGCACCTCCTAATTATAAATTTTTTGACACTTTGCACCCCAGGATTGAAATTTTAAAGGTATTTAGGTCCATACATCACTCAAAATGCACAGTTTGACATTTTGCACCCCCGAACTATCTTATTTTGACTATTTATAAAGTGTCAGAGTGAGGCTTTTGGGTGGTGGCCGGATCTAAATACCTCTCAAGTTTCAGACTTCGGATGCAAAGTGCATAAATTTTATAATTTAGGAGTGCAAAATTATAGTGCAATTGGCAAAATGCACCCTCGAAATATAGACTTTTGGCAAAATGCACCTCAAAAGTTTAAAATTGGCAAAATGCACCCCTCAAAGTGGGCTTTCTTGGCAATGTGCACCCTAAAGTGTACATTTTGACAATTTCATTTTTTGCCTAGTGAGAGTACACATTGTCAAGAAAACCCACTTTGGGGGTGCATTTTGCCAATTTTAAATTTTTAGGATGCATTTTGCAAAAATCCTATATTTTCAGGGTGCATCTTGCAAATTGCCCAAAATTATAATTTTATAAATTTAAATGCAAAATAATATTCGAAAATGCAAAAGTGCCAAGGAGCTTAATAACACTAGCCGGACTAATGCGAGGGCCATGCACTAACTCTCGTAACAAAAAGTTTCCAATTGGCTGCGGCGGCAGTCTAATTAGCCGCGGCATCCTCGCGCATTAATCAAACTAGCAAGCAAGTTTTCCCCCCTCCTTCCGCTCTCCCAGGCCCCAGTCGTCGATTCCTTCGAGTTCTCCGATGGCGTACGTCGACCACGCCTTCTCCATCTCGGACGAAGATATCATGATCGAATCTCCGTATTCCGTCTCCCGCCGGCCGCCCGTCAAGGAGATCGCCTTCGCCGTTGCCCTTCTCGTCTTTGGATCCGTCTTCATCGTCGCCGGCGTCATTATGGCCACCCACAAGGTCGGCGGAGACAGGACCCATGGTGAACCCCACTGCTTCTTCGTTGCTCCTCAACCTAGGGTTTTCTCTATGCATTTCTGAGTTTTTTTTTTCTTTTTTTGGTGGGAGTAGGGTTGTTCTTTGCTGGGCTGGGATCGGTGCTGTTCCTTCCGGGGTTCTATTACACGCGGATCGCTTACTACGCCTACAAAGGGTACAAAGGATTCTCGTTTGATAACATTCCGCCGGTGTAGAGGTGGTCTCATGGAGCCTCTTTCCCTATAGAGAGAGGCTCATATGTACATGTTTACTTCTCTTTTCATTGTTTTATAGGAATCAGAAGGTGTGTGAATTCTCTGAGTTTTAATGAGAAGACTTCCTGCTGTGCATATATTTTTTTACTCGGTATCTCTTTCGCGCTGCCTTCCTCTTTGTTTTTGAGGCTTAGTAAAAATTGAAATCTGGAAAAGTTATAAATGAAACAAATGAACTCATTGTAGTTTCTTCTTTGGAAAATTGTATATTGAGGATGATGGCTTAGTTTAGTTTATCTTTACTATTGTAAACAAAGGCTTGAAATTATATTAGAGAATTCTAACCATTCTAAATATACCTAAACTCAAGAATATTGAAAATTTTAACCATTTATTATACCAATAAGCACACAACTATTTTTTTGAATTAGATTCTTCTTAAGCATTAGCTACATTGAAGGTTGATAAATAATTAAATATATGGTGTATATGGTCATGAACCGTTGTTTGTGAGCGTCCGACCTCACCTAAGGAACCTCTACCACTTTTATGTTCAAAACTATTTTTCTTTTGTTGGTGGTGGTCATAACCATTGTTTTGCCAAACATGCATTCTATGAAGGTGACCTTTTTTTGTCTAAACTGTAAGGGGCCGGGGAATGACACCCACAGCCGCAACTACAAATACAGGATAACAAGAACACAAACAATGTAATAATCAACACACGACGAACACACTGATATCCACAGCCAACCATGCATTTTATAGATATCACAATATAAACGCAATACACCAATAGGAAAAATACAGGATCCGATAATGGGCACCACGGGTGGAATCGGACACCTCCACCCGTTGAGATAAAACAATATTTACTGCAGTCTGTTGAACAACGAACGCACAAGGTTCACACACGAACCTTCCTCATCGGACGACGACCAACTTGCTGCCACCATCGGAGAGAGCATGGTTGAGGTCAACTGCACTCACACACACCTTCGACACCAAGCCCGCACAGCTACACCACTTCCAACGGCCAACCCTTGTCGAGCCCAAGTCGGCCCAAGTCAGCCTTCTGACCTTCAGTAACGACAACGATTTCCTTCTGAGATCGGCAACCACACGTTTGTGTCACCCTTCCTTGCGGACAAGAAAGGTAGCAACACCTTGCGAACAAGGAGGAAATACGACGACTTCACCGTCAGCGTACAGGAGCAAGAGGGGCGGCATATTCTCTTTCGCAAACTGAGAGGAGGCACAAATCTCTTCGTCTCACGCGAACGGGAGGCACGACGCTACTTCTCCTCGCCGGAACAGAATGGATTGGGCAGCGTCACTTCTCTCCTGAACGACAGGCGCGATTTCTATCGGGCTTATCCCAGGTGACTATTTCTTCTACTTGGGATGAATCGAAGTTATTTTTTACCCTAGATCGACAACAGGGGGGTATTAACCCCATATCGGATCCAGATCCGAACCAATCTGAATCCTAACATAAACTCACCAAAGTAAAACATTGCGCGAAACAGAGCTTAAGGCTCGGTTATGGCGGTCGTAAACGTGTTGGTTATTATTAGAAAAGCCCATGTAAAAAGGCCCATTTGATGACCCATTTTTCCTCCTCCTTCTTTAGTCCCACATCATGTATAGGATTTATTCTTCTCTCTTCTCTCCTATATATTTGTATTCTCTCCTTGTATTTAGATACTTGAATAATACATACAAGCTTTGGGCACTTCCAACATGGTATCAGAGCCAGGTTCCGTCTAGCTGCGGACTGCCCTTTTTTTGTCCGCCCGGTCTTCTGCGGACTGTCTTCCTGTCCGCTCCGGTCTCGTGCGGACTGCCTGCCTTCCTGCATCCGCCTCTCTGCGGACTGCCCCTCTGTATCTGTCCGCTCGGCTACCCTGCGGACTGCATTCCTGTCCGCTCCGGTCTCGTGCGGACTGCCCTTCTGATTCCGCTCCTCTTCTCTCCCTCCGTGGTTCCACCCTCCTCAGGCTTCTTATAGCCATCTTCTGCTCTGACTCGTGGGGCCCACCTCTCTCTATCCGCTCCGGACGATCATTCCTGTCCGCTGCACTCTGTTTGTGTCCGCTCGAGCCTCTTTGCTCGCGGACTGCTCCCTCTAGCTCGCTCTATTTCTGTCCGCTCGAGCCTCTGTGCTTGCGGACTCTCTCTCCGCCATCTCTTGCGGACTGCTCCTGTCCGCTGCGGGCTCTCCTTGTGTCCACTGTGCGCTCTTCTCTTGCTGCGACCTCTGCCCGCAACCTGCCCCCAGTTCGCCGCGACCTCTGCCGCGACCTGCCCCCAGTTCTCCGCAGTCTCTTGCGGCCTGCTCCTGTCCGCTGCCGCGACCTGCCCCCAGTTCGCCGCGGCCTCTGTCGCGGACTGCTCCAGCTCTGCTCTCAACAGCTGCGATCTGCTCCACTGAGCTGCGACTTCTTCCAACTCGCCGCGACCTCTTCTCGCGGACTGCTCCTGTTCGCCGCGGCCTCACTCAGTTCGCCGCGACCTCCAGACCGCCGCGACCTCCAGACCGCCGCGACCTCCAGACCGCCGCGACCTCCAGACCGCCGCGACCTCCAGACCGCTGCGGGCTCTCCTTTCTCCCACTGCTTGCCGCGCGGTTTGTTCTCTCCGAGCCCTGCTGTCTGCTGCTCCTCAGTCGCTATGTCCTCCAGCGACTCCACTACCGCTAAACCCCCTGCCGACCACGTGGCTCCTCTCGAACTCCGCGATGAGCTTCAGATTACTACTATTTCTCTCTCTAGCAAGACCAACTTCATTCTCTGGGTCCACTCTGTCCGCCGGGTCTTACAGGCCAAGGGTCTTGCCCGTCACCTTACCCAGGGCCCACCAACTCCTCCTACTGATGATTGGCTCCGCAATGACGGTCGCGTCCAGACCTGGATCCTGAACTCGGTCGAGGGTGAGCCGTACCAGATGATCATGTATCATGAGACCGCTAAAGCCATGTGGGATGAACTTCATTCGTTGTACTCCGGGAAGGACAGCCTTCAGCACCTTTTTGACATACTCACTGATCTTCAAGCCTTGGATGTTGGCAAAGCTCTGGACATGACCTCCTTCGTGGCCCGTGCTAAAACTCTCACGGAAGCCTGGATTCAGCACCAGCCCGCGACTACTGATCTCGCTGCCCAACGCGCCCAGAAGGAGGCTGTTTGTATTGCTATGATTATGGCTCGCGTCCCGCCACACCTGCACAGTATTCGGGCCCAGGTTCTGGCTTCACCCACTACCCCTTCCTTCTCTGATGTCTGCTCGATGTTACTTCGTGTACCACCTCCACCGGAGGCTCCTGCACCACCCTCGCCGGCCCTTCTTCAGCAGGCCCTTCCTCCTTTACTTCCACAACCCTCTTTTCCTCGGGGTGGCCGTACGGGCTCCCGTGGGCGGGGCCGTGGTGGCCGCGGACGGCCCAAGTGCACCTACTGCGGCCGGGATGGCCATACTGAAGCCGTCTGTCACAAGAAACATGGCTACCCCCCTCGCCCGCCTACTGCTGCTGTTACTGATAGCTCTCCTCCGCCTGGTACGGATCTTGAGGCTCTTCGCCTTCAGCTGCAACACCTCCAGGGGCTCCTCAACCCCCCTTCTGCTTCAATTGCCTCCACCTCCCATGCAGGTATTGTCTCCACCTCCACTGCAGGTACTGCCTGTCTCTCTTCCAGCTCTCGCTGGATCCTGGACTCGGGAGCCACCCACCACATCACTTCCATGCGGCCGCCCCAGTTCTCTGCTGCTGCTCACCCACCGTCTATTACTGTGGCCAATGGTGCGCTTGTCCCGGTCTCCGGCTGCGCGGATCTCCTCCTTCCTCCCTCTCTCTCTCTTCACTCCGTTCTTTATGTGCCAGCCTCGCCTTTTAATTTACTCTCTGTTGGTCGTCTTACTGCTGATATGAATTGCTTTATCACCTTCACCTCTTATGGTTTTTTGATACAGGATCGGCAGACGCGGATTACCATTGGTAGGGGTCGGCTGCAGAACGGGCTCTACCTCCTCGATGTCTCTCCCACATCCCTTTCCTCTGTTTCCTCGTCAGATTGGCATTGTCGGCTTGGGCATGCCCCTCTACCTATCCTGCAGAAGGCGCTTCCCGACCTTTCTCTTCCTGTTTTTAAATGCGATTCTTGTATTATTGGCAAACAACCTCGCTCTTCTTATCCCGCTCATTGTACTAGGAGCTCTGCTCCGTTTGATTTAATACATTCTGATATTTGGGGACCCTATAAAGTTTCTAGCATTTCTGGTTATCGTTATTTTATAACATTTATTGATGATTACTCTCGTACTACTTGGTTGTATCTCCTGCATGATCGCTCTGAGCTTCCTCGTGTCTTTCAGGCGTTTGTGTTAGAGACTCGTACGCAATTCTCTACCACCATTAAAACTTTCCGCTCTGATAATGCCCGGGAATATACTAGCCACGAGTTTGCCACTCTCTGCGCCAACTTCGGTATTGTTCACCAGACCTCTTGTCCCTACACCCCTCAACAAAACGGGGTCGCCGAACGCAAGAACCGCCACTTGCTCGATGTGGCTCGCTCTCTCATGCTTCACATGCACGTTCCCAAAGTCTTCTGGAACTTTGCGGTGTCGACTGCATGTTTTCTTATCAACCGTCTCCCCTCTCCCGTTCTCCAGAACGCTACCCCCTTCAGCCTTCTTTTTCCCTCCACACCCGCCTTCCCCCTCACCCCCCGGGTTTTTGGATGTACCTGCTTTGTCCATACCCTGAGCCCCACTCTTGACAAACTGGATCCCCGTGCGGCCAAACACATTTTTGTCGGCTACTCCCGTACCCAAAAGGGCTATGTTTGCTACTCTCCGATCACCCGGAAGGTCTCTGTTTCAGCTGATGTTACTTTCCGGGAGGATCAACCCTTCTTCCCTCCTCCTTTGCCACCACTTCTACCACCACCTCCTACAACACCCTCCCTTCCCCGGCCGGTGATCCACGTCCACTCACCTCTCACCATCCCTACGCCTCCTCCCACCATTGACCCTCCTCGACCCTCTGTTATTCGGGTCTATGCTCGTCGCCCTCTTCCTCCCGTTGCTCCTCTGCAGTCGGCTTCGACCTCGGCTTCTCCGTGTTCTGCTGCTCCGGTGTCGGCCTCTACCGCTCATCCAATGGCGGACTATGTTTCTCTCCATCGCCTCTCTCCACCTCTTCAGACCTTGGCTACTTCGCTCTCCTCGGTCTCTATTCCTACTTCTGTCCAGGACGCTCTTCAACATCCTGGGTGACGTGCGGCCATGGAAGAAGAGATGACTGCTCTTTGGGCCAACCAGACTTGGACCTTGGTGCCCCTTCCTCCCGGCCAGAAACCCGTTGGGTGCAAATGGGTTTTCGTCATTAAACATGCTCCTGATGGGACCATTGATCGCCTCAAAGCTCGGTTGGTTGCTCGTGGCTTCACCCAGCAACCGGGGCTGGACTATGACGAGACCTTCTCTCCGGTCGCTAAGCTCAACACGGTCCGCATTCTCCTCTCTGTGGCTGTCCATCGCTAGTGGCCCTTGTTTCAACTCGACGTCAAGAACGCTTTCCTGAATGGCGACCTTCAGGAAACGGTTTACATGCACCAACCTCCCGGGTTTGAGACCACGGGGGAGTCACGGGTTTGTCATCTTCTCAAATCTCTATATGGTCTCAAACAATCCCCTCGGGTATGGTTCGACAAGTTCAGCAAAGCTCTCCGGGACATTGGCTTCACTCGCAGCTCGGCTGACTTCTCATTGTTTACTCGCCACCAGACCACTGGTACGGTTCTCCTATTGGTATATGTCGACGACATCATTATTACTGGCAGTGACTTGGACGGCATACAGGCCGTTAAGCTACATCTGAGCTCCGTGTTCCAAACTAAAGATCTGGGTCCTCTTCGGTACTTCCTCGGTCTGGAAGTGGCCAGACGGTCAGATGGGTTGGTTCTCTCTCAGCGCAAATATTGCCTGGATCTTCTTCATGATGCAGGCTACTCTGGTTGCAAGCCTATTAACACTCCTATGGATGCAAATCACAAAATATGTGCTCAGGGCTCAGATTCTGATTCGCTTCTATCAAATCCAGAATATTACCGTCGTCTAGTTGGGAAGCTTATCTACCTAACAGTTACAAGACCTGATATATCTTTCGCTGTGGGACTTGTGAGTCGCTATATGCACTCTCCTCGAAACTCTCATCTCCAGGCTGTGGAACGCATTCTCAGATATCTTAAGACAGCTCCTGGCCAAGGACTTGTATACAAAACCTCATCTTCCATTCCTACACTAGTGGCATACTCTGATGCCGACTACGCTGGCTCCCTCGACGATCGACGATCTACTAGCGGGTTTTGCACCTATTTCGGAGGACATCTGATTACTTGGCGAAGCAAGAAACAAGCAGTGGTTGCTCGATCCTCAGCAGAAGCAGAATATCGGGCAATGGCTGCTGTGGTCTCTGAACTCACATGGATTGAGAGTCTCCTTACCGACCTTGGAGTTAAACTACCTTCACAAGCTCTCCTCCTTTGTGACAGTCAAGATGCCATACATATTGCCAAAAACCCGGTCTTCCATGAAAGAACGAAGCATATTGAGGTAGATTGTCATTTCATCCGAGAGAAAGTCCACATGAAGAAGATCGAGCTCAAGCATGTTCCGGGTACTGAACAGGTTGCTGACATCCTCACCAAAGCTCTACCTAATACCCTCTTCTATCAGTGCCTATCCAAGCTTGGCGCATACGACTTGTACGCTCCAGCTTGCGGGGGAGTATTAGAAAAGCCCATGTAAAAAGGCTCATTTGATGGCCCATTTTTCCTCCTCCTTCTTTAGTCCCACATCATGTATAGGATTTATTCTTTTCTCTTCTCTCCTATATATTTGTATTCTCTCCTTGTATTTAGATACTTGAATAATACATACAAGCTCAAATTGTAAATTATGGTACACAACAGTTATGAACCGTCATTCATGAACGTGTGGGCGAGAAAGATAAATTTGTAGACAGCTCAAATTGTAAATTATGGTACACAAGAAAAAAACAATAAAGTAGGTATTATTATTGATACTAGTTGGAGGGATGCGGTTGCTGGGGTAAGTAGAGAATGTGATAGAACTATAACTCTTAAATTAGTCATAAAAAAATAATTAATGCGATTAGTACTTATGCGTCTCAAATAGGATTAATTGAAGTTATTAAAACGCAATTTTGGAAAGACTTATATGATTTAATAAGAGAAATCTCACTAATGGCCTGTTTGGCTAAGCTGTGGCGGTGCATGAAGCAGTGGTGGGAAACAGTGGTGCAGGAATCAGCTGTTTTGCAGTGGTGGAAAAATTTATGAAACTGTTTGGAAAACTGTATTTGCAGTGTTGTGTGAAACAATGGTGCAGAATTAAACAGAGATAGTAATAATTAAACAACCCGTAGAATTTACAAAATCTAAAAATAAATAAACAATTTGCACGACATTAATTTTATTTAATTATAAAAGTAAATATATTAATATTGATAGGTTTCCCCAAAATATGTTCGGACGAGCCATTGATTGTTTTCCCGATCTTGTCCGACTCGACGCTACAATTCCTAACGGACGTCAAGACGCACGTATGCGCGCTCAATTCACTCAAGACGCACGTATTTTTTTATTCTTTCCTTTTTTTAAAAAATGTATAAATAAAAAGCTCGCAAGCCGGCTCGCGAGCTCATGAACAAGAAAATATGAGTTCGAGTTCGGCTCGTAATCGAGCTCGACTCAAAATCGAGCTCGACTCATAATCGAGCTCGACTCGTAATCGAGCTCGTCGAGCTCAAGCACCATAGGCTCGAGCTCGAGCTTTTTTCGAGACGGCTCGCGAGCTCATGAACAAGACAATATGAGTTCGCTAAGACAATTCATTTTTGACCGATTTACGAGCGACTCGAGTGACCGCACATTAATAATAAAATATTAATATATATTAATTAAAACATTAATACATAAATCATTTAATTATAGAATTTAATTATGATTAATTAAATGTTAATATTTAAATTAATTAGCGTTGATAATTGGGCGTTGATATCCGCACCGCAGTTTTAGCTAGTCGCACCGCACTTTCACCTAATTTTTTGCGCATTTTGGAAATACGTCTTGTACATGCAATAGACAATCTCGCATAATTTTGAGGTCGTTCAATCTTCCAAAGGACATCAGAACGCACAAATTCGTGCTCGAGTCATTCCCGAGATGGGATGATTTGTATTTATAAAATTGCAGCAAAGATTAATTAATTATGTTATTAATATTAATAATATATAATATATTAAAAATATATTAATTATGTTATTAATATTAAAAATTATAAATTAAAATAAGTATTAATATTTTAATATTATAAAAGTTAATTATTTAATTAAAATTTATATATTAAAACTTAATTATATAAATTAATATATCAATTAAAATTAATTATATTATTAACGTTAATAACATATTAATTTTGCTAGTTCCGTAATGTACTATTAATATTTATAAAATATAAATTATATATATATATTATAAATTTAAATATTAATTTTAAAAAAATAAAATAAAACTGCAGCGCTGCAGCCTTTTCAATGGCTGCAGCACTGCGGGCGGTGGCATCTGGCCACCGCCCGTATGTCATTTCTGTTTGGCGGGGTGGCAGCTAAATCCGCGACATGCCGCTGTGCTGCCGCTCCGCCAAACAGGCCCTAAGAGATAAAAGTTTTCATAAGAGCAGACTTAAATAAATATATAGAGCAAAAAATATAAATTATACAGTCGTTCATGGAGGATTTGAGTATGAAGAAAGTAATGAAGAATGAATAATCATTTTAGACTTTGTCATAGCATATGAGTTAATTATGATAAATACGTTCTCATGAATAGTGAAGAACATTTAACTATATTTAAAGACAGACCAAATAACTCACAAATTGATTATTTTATGACTCACAAAATGGATAAAATAATTTGTAATGATTGCAAAGTTATATCAGAAGAAAGTTTAACAATACAACACATTCTAGTGGTGTTGGACGTGCAAATTAAATATATAAATTTAAGAAAAAGATAAAAGTGTTGTCAAAAATTCGATGGTAGAACTTGAAGACGGAAAAATATGTTGTTTTCAAGACAACGATTATGAAACAACTAATTGATGACCCTTTTATTGATTCTAGTATCTCATGGAAAGTTATGTTTTCACATCTAAAGATAAGTTGAAAGAACGTACTTGGGGAGTCAAAAGGTCATGCACCCCCAAATAAAGAATCTTGATGCTGGAAAGAGAAAGTGCAAGACAAAGTGAGGACAAAAAAAGTTAGCCATAAAACACTTTATACTTGCATGAATGATGAAAAATTCGCAAGGTATAAAGTCGTTTAGAAATTAGTTAAATATGCAGTAAGCAAAATAAAAAATTAAGCTTATGAAGAATTTATAAGTAATTGGATATCAAAAATGAAGAGCGTGACATATATAAAATTGCTTGAGCTATAGAGATGATGACAAAAGATATAAGTCAAGTTAAATGCATAAACGATGAAACATATTTGGTTTTGACAGATGATGTGACTATTAAATAGCGATAGAAAAACATTTTTATTAACTCTGCAATGAAGTAAAAGACAACGAACTGAGCTTGAAAAAGTTAAGTAAATTGGAGGACATATGAACATAACGATTTTATCGTAAAATTCAAGCATCAGAGGTAAATGATGTTCTAAAGAAGATGAAAAATGGTAAGACGATTGAGCTAGATGATATACCCATCAAAGTATTAACATGCCTAGGAAAAAAAGGAATTTTGTGGTTACATGTTTCTTTAATAAGATAGTGAAGATAAAAAGGATGTCAGACCAATAAAGACCATTAGAGGTACTTGTTCGGCGTTGTAAGAGTTTAGTCACTAGGCATGCTAAACCGGGGAGGGATATACTAATAAGGACTTGAAATGAAACTATAAGGAGAGACGTGATGTACTTAGACATAAGTGAGATTATGACTAAAGATGGAGCACAATGACGACAAAGTATCCATATAGCCGACCCCACTATAGTGGGATAAAGGCTTGAGTGTTCTCGTGTTGTTTATGTTTAAAACTATTTTTCTTTTCTTGGTGGCGGGCATAACCATTGTCATGTCAAACATATATCTATGATGTTGGTGTTTTTGTTCAAACTCACCGCCGTCACCGGAGTAAAATGTTGTGCCAAACAGAGCCTAAGAGTCAAGTGCGTACTAAGAATCAATCCTACTTTTGTTATTTGACTCTTGTATAAGTTTGTTATAATTCTTAAACTAGAGGTGCAATTCCATCCAATTGATATAAATATATTGAAATAAATTCTACGAGTTGTGTCCAATTTAAAGCATCAAATTGTACTTATTTTATTATTATAGTAGATAAATGTATTGGAGTATACTATGAATCAAACCTTGATTTTGTAATATCTTATAACTCCTCATTTATCTATAAATTCTGTAGTGTTTATATTTACCGATGAGATCATTTTGAAATGAGAAGACTGAGTTTTTTGGGCTTAAGTTGTTTTTATCAAATTGTATTTTTTTCATTGTTTTGATTTGTTTTAACGTTTATACTTCTCTAATTTCTACCAACTAGCATTGATAGATAGGTGAACATGCTAGAATGCTGAGAAGCAGCCACGTGAGGCCACTTGATATTAAGTTTCCATAGCATGAGAACTTGGAGATAATGAATTTGAAGAAATATACCTTGAAATCATTTTCATAAGAATGCTTGCTAAAAGTATATACAAAAGTGAGTGAATTAGCTTTAGCACTTAAATCAAGTTGATAACACGACAAAGCATAACACCTGAAATACTTCCCTGGGACAATACATCAGCTTATGAATTACAGAAAGGTAAACAAATATGCCAAAACTTTCTTAACACTAGATGTTTATTCGTAAATCATGAGCTTGCAATTCTTCTTTCAGTACAAGTGTGCAGCCCGGCAACCTTCAGGGATGTATGCCCCTAGATGCGAAGCACTTTGTTGCAGAAAGCAGATTTGTTTTAATCAAGCGGAAATGTAAGTATATTTTGTCGAACTAGCTGGACATAAGTTTGGAGGTGTTCTTGTGTAGGTGGACTGTGATGTTCAAGTTTTTAATTCTTCCTGCACACGCATAATAGAATGAATGTCCGTACTTAACTCATGGAATCGGCTCTCTACCTCTGATACTTGCGCAAGTAATTGAAGGATTTCCATATTAGGTCTGATTGCATGTGATTTCTCCCTCTACTCGGCTTAATTTGTTGCTAAGAAACCTCTCCCTGCCCTATAAACTTAAGGCCCAGGGAGGCCTTTATTTCTCTTGCATGACTGCTACAAGAAAATGAAAATTAACAATGAATGTTTGTTATGGGTCTTATTATGACATTATTTATTTCTGAATATGCATTTATTATGTCATAAAAATCGTGTCCTTATACAACGTCATTATTTCTGTCGCGTTTTTATGTGGTGTTTTCGTAGTCGCATATCCAAATTTATTATTTATTTCTATTAGAAGCATGTTGTAAGTCCAATTTAAAGGACACTAGGGGTATTGTGTGAGCAGACAATGAAATAGTTTATTTTCCCAAACCTTAAAAGAGATCTTGGAAGCTCTCTATTTTGAGCACGCCCCACATAGGCAGCCGTGTTCAAGGCTCCGTAGTATCTCCGCCACCGTTTCTCCACCTCCGGCATCCTCCGAGTAGGCCCTTAACAACCTGGTATTAGAGGAGTTAATCCTTCCCCCACCCCCAACTTCCATCGGATTGGCCGACGCTCTGTTGTTTCAGCCCTTCGTCGTTCAAACCGGACCCCTCTCCGCTCCTTCCACGCCATCAATAAACATCACACCGCACCTCATCAAATCCACGACTGATCGGCCTCATCCCAAAGCAGACTTTTTTCTCCATGCCTACTCAGATCCAGTTATCCCTCGACGTTCCAGCTTCATCAAATCCACAACGACGCAAGCCTCTGTGCTCTACATTTGGCGCTTGTGCTCGACCTCTGTGCATGCCTCTGTCCTCATCTCCCTTCTCTGAACCAGTCGGCCACGATAGAAAAAGTCGCGCAAGTAGGGCATACCACGACTGATCGCGATATTCTCGATGATTCCACCGCACGTCAATCCCGCTTGACGCGTCTCCTGCACAAGGAAACAACGGGCATTGCGTCCTCTGCAAAAGGAAATGCACATGTAGCATTCGATCCTTTTCTCTCGAATCCTGTGCGACGCGAAAGAGGAATTAATTTATTTCTTTTTTGGTCGTCAATAAGGCGGGCCTTCACATTTATTTAAGTTCTAAGCCAGTCGGTCCACAACAAATTGCTCAACCTCCAGAATAAAAAGAACAAAGATTGAAGTATATTTTGTTGTCAACATTGACGACGACGTGGATCTTACAGCAACTCCCAAACGCCGCCTTCGAGCAATCTAGTCGTCTCACCTACTCCTTATCTCATGCTACCTCCATCCACAATACGGGATACTCGCCCGATTTTTTGGATGCTATGAACCAACTGCACACAATTATATCCTCCATGGATGCACGCCTTCAAGATGTAGAGGCAGGATTTCGGGACGCCGACGCATGCCATCAGAATGACCTGACAACTCTCACTACCAAGGTTAATGGACTAACATTAACACCTCCCGTGGTTACCACCCCATCCACGGATCACGCCAGCAACAATCAAGTTCTGTCATTGCCGCTCATCCGCCATGAGTCGCCATCACAAACCCTCTTACGCCCTGAAGCTGCTATTCTCTTGCGCTATACCCGGTTGGAATTCCCCACTTACAATAGGAAAATTGATCCCTTGGACTGACTCATTAGGTGCGAACAATTCTTTGGTCATCAACAAACTCCAATAGCTGAACGGCTTCCTCTGGACTCCTTCCACCTTCTCGACTCGGCCTTGCTTTGGGCCACTCGTTTTCTCACTGATCAGTAAGGTCTGACGTGAGCCGACTTCAAATGATTTTGCAACCTGCATTTCAGCTCTCTCATCCACAGTAACCCCCTCGGTGCCATCACGACAATGCGCCAGACGGGCTCCATGGACGATTATCTGGACTAGTTTCAACTTCTTCTAGCACACACCACACTTTCCCCAGAGATGCAGGTCGCCATCTTCACCGCCGAACTTCTCGAACGCCTGCAACTTGATGTTGAATTTGAGTCTCCTCCAAACTTAGTGACTGCTATGAGTTTGGCCAGACTATGCGACCATTGCCTCCAATAGCACGGGTCTATTTGTCCACCGACAAGAGCATTCAACAAGTTCCGAGGGCCATCCAGCCCCACCAATCCGTAAACTATCTCGGGCCGAGATGATGGAACAACGCGCACAAGGCTTATGTTTCAACTGCGGCGAGCAATACCCTTGCAGCCACAAGTGCAAGTGACTTTTCTATCTGCACGTCGAGGACTCTGATTATGATGGTGTTAAATAACGCGGACATCATTGATCTCCCTCGAGCTCGAGGACAAACTCTTTTTGCAAGGCGTGAGAGATACTATGGGTCTTATTATGACTTTATTTATTTTTGAATATGCATTTATTATGTCATAAGAGTCACGTCGTTATATGCCGTCGTTATTTATGTCTCGTTTTTATGTGGTGTCTTTTTTATTCACATGTCAAAGTTTGTCATTTATTTCCATTAAAAGTCTGTTGTAAATCCTATTTAAAGGACACTAAAGTCCTTGTATGAGCAGACAATGAAATAGTCTATTTTTCCAAATCCTAAAAAAGATTTTGGAAGCTCTCTCTCTCTCTCTCTCTCTCTCTCTTGATCACGCTCGACTTAGGCAACCGCAGTCAAGACTCCGTAGTATCTCTGCCACCATCTCTCCACCTCCGGCCATTCATCTGGCAACCTCTGAATAGGCCCTTAACAATATTATTAGGGAAACATGAAAACTATATGCTGATCTTGCGTTTATATATAGCATTTCGTTCCATGAAATTATTTAGTTGGTGTATTTAATGATTCAATGATCTAGATTGTGCTCCTTAACCTTCATAGACAGTGTCATTGCTTTTTATACCTTGACATGTTGGTTAATTGTGAACACAAAACAATAAATTTTTTTGGTAAACAATGCCTATTGAACGGCTTCGATAAAATTTCCAATTCTTTCTCATGCCCTAACTTCCAGGAGTCATCTAATTACTGTTGGTGGATGGACCAAGTACTGGTGGCGAAAATTCCAATTCTTTCTCATGCCCTAATTTCCAATTCTGTTTGTTGTCTCACAACCCTAACCTTGGCATGTTAACATGGTGGCACGCGACAACTTTTTCCTAGGAGGGCTTATTTGATATGATATCAAAAGAGGCGAGTTCCAGAGGTTGTACTATCCAATGAGGTCTTCCTATTGCGGTTCTAGGAGATTATGGTAAGTGAGACCTCCTAAGCGGGATTACTGCTACGAGATCTTCTGAGTGTACTTTTTTTTTGCTTCATATTTGATGTCATCTTCCTAGGCGATCTTCTCCTATCTGCCGCTCCCCTTGACGCCATTCTTTCCTTGTTTCCAGCTACCTCAAGTTCCATGTCTACTGGGGGTGAAATTAGTCATGCATTTGTCCCCTCATTTAAGAAGAGCATTGAAGTCGTCATTGTTGAAGACAGGAAAATCTTAACTTCAAATATTCGAACCTAGGCGTAGCCTAAGGTTACTGTTCTTGCGGTCGAATGCATCAATTCCGATGGCTAGAGCAAGACAGAGATGTCTACAAGTACACCACAGGTGCTTCAACAAGGTGGTCCGCCACGTACCTAGAAGTTTGGGAGAGACTTACTCTCCACAACCAAAAGGCTGAGCGAGCTACGAGGAAGGCACGAACATGGCGAGTATGACACTTGGGGGGGGGGTCTCAACGTGTCATTTTTGGTACCCCTGTGATTCTATTTATAAATAAATCTTGGGGTGGGGGGTATGTATGCGAGAATACTCCAACCCCGCGAGATACCTGCTATGAGACTTAAGGAGCAACCTCGCCCACATTTAGACTAGTTGGCGCTACTCGCTTATAGCAAATGTCGCGAGAACCCTTCCTCTGGCGGTCTTTGAATAATCGCCAATACTGGTGAGTTACAAGGGGTACTCATCCATGCTGACGGGTTACAAGGGATACTCGCCCATATTGATGAGTTACAAGGGCTACTCGCCTATTCAAGCGAGTTAAAAAGGTTACTCGCCCGTACTAGTGAGTTACAAGGGCTTCTCGCCCATATTGACAAGTTACAAGGGCTATTCGCCCATACTAGCGAGTTACACCCTCGGTGCCATCACGACACTGCGCCAGACGGGCTCCATGGACGATTATCTGGACTAGTTTCAACTTCTTCTAGCACACACCACACTTTCCCCAGAGATGCAGGTCGTCATCTTCACCGCCGAACTTCTCGAATGCCTGCAACTTGATGTTGAATTTGAGTCTCCTCCAAACTTAGTGACTGCTATGAGTTTGGCCAGACTATGCGACCGTTGCCTCCAATAGCACTGGTCTATTTGTCCACCGACAAGAGCATTCAACAAGTTCCGAGGGCCATCCAGCCCCACCAATCCGTAAACTATCTCGGGCCGAGATGATGGAACAACGCGCACAAGGCTTATGTTTCAACTGCGACGAGCAATACCCTTGCAGCCACAAGTGCAAGTGACTTTTCTATCTGCACGTCGAGGACTCTGATTATGATGGTGTTAAATAACGCGGACACCATTGATCTCCCTCAAGCTTGAGGACAAACTCTTTTTGCAAGGCGTGAGAGATATTATGGGTCTTATTATGACTTTATTTATTATTATTTATTTTTGAATATGCATTTATTATGTCATAAGAGCCGCGTCCTTATATTACGTCGCTATTTATGTCTCGTTTTGATGTGGTGTCTTTTGTATTCACATGGCAAAGTTTGTCATTTATTTCCATTAAAAGTCTGTTGTAAATCTTATTTAAAGGACACTAAAGTTCTTGTATGAGCAGACAATGAAATAGTCTATTTTCCCAAACCCTAAAAAAGATTTTGGAAGATCTCTCTCTCTCTCTCTCTCTCTCTCTCGATCACGCTCGACTTAGGCAACCACGGTCAAGACTCCGTAGTATCTCTGCCACCGTCTCTCCACCTCCGGCCATTCATCTGGCAACCTCTGAATAGGCCCTTAACAATATTATTAGGGAAACGTGAAAACTATATGCTGATCTTGCGTTTATATATAGCATTTCGTTCCATGAAATTATTTAGTTGGTGTATTTAATGATCCAATGATCTAGATTGTGCTCCTTAACCTTCATAGACACTGCCATTGCTTTTTATACCTTGGCATGTTGGTTAATTGTGAACACAAAACAATAAATGTTTTTTGGTAAACAATGCCTATTGAACGGCTTCGATAAAATTTCCAATTCTTTCTCATGCCCTAACTTCCAGGTGTCATCTAATTACTGTTGGTGGATGGACCAAGTACTGGTGGCGGAAATTCCAATTCTTTCTCATGCCCTAATTTCCAATTCTGTTTGTTGTCTCACAACCCTAACCTTGGCATGTTCACATGGTGGCACGCGACAAATTTTTCCTAGGAGGGCTTATTTGATATGATATCCAATGATCAAAAGAGGCGAGTTCCAGAGGTTGTACTATCCAATGAGGTCTTCCTATTGCGGTTCTATGAGATTATGGTAAGTGAGACCTCCTAAGCGAGATTACTGCTACGAGATCTTCTGTGTACTTTTTTTTGCTTCGTATTTGATGTCATCTTCCTAGGCGATCTTTTCCTATCTGCCGCTCCCCTTGACTCCATTCTTTCCTTTTTTCCAGCTACCTCAAGTTACATGTCTACTGCGGGTGAAATTAGTCATGCATTTGTCCCCTCATTTAAGAAGAGCATTGAAGTCGTCATTGTTGAAGACAGGAAAATCTGAACTTCAAATATTCGAACCTAGGTGTAGCCTAAGGTTACTGTTCTTGCGGTCGAATGCATCAATTCCGATGGCTAGAGAAAGACATAGATGTCTCCAAGTACACCACAGGTGCTTCAACAAGGTGGTCTGCCACGTACCCAGAAGTTTGGGAGAGACTTCATCTCCACAACCAAAAGGCTGAGCGAGCTACGAGGAAGGCACAAACATGACGAGTATGACACTTTGGTGTCATTTTTGGTATCCCTGGGATTCTATTTATAAATAAATCTTGGGGTGGGCGGGCATGTATGCAAGAGTACTCCAACCCCGCGAGATACCTGATATGAGACTTAAGGAGCAACCTCGCCCACATGGAGACTAGTAGGTGCTACTCGCTTATAGCAAATGTCGCGAGAACCCTTCCTCTGGCGGTAGGGGCGAGCATGAAAAACCGCAAACCGCAAAAACCGCCCGCACCGCAAAAACCGCACCGCGTAGTTTAGGTGTGGTGCAGTTTTAAACTTTTACAAACCGAGCGCGGTTCGGTGCGGTGCGGTTTTTGGATTTTGAAAACCGCAAAAACCGCACCGCACCGAATATTGTGTATTTAATTTTTTATAATTATGTGACGTCACATTTAAGTATATTAAGTAAGAGTTGATATATTTATACGATATATTACCGTCAGAGTTATTATAATTAGGTGAGCTATTTTGCTGAATCATCTCTTCCACACACACTATAGTGGAATAAAGGCTTAAAATTATAAGGAAAACATGATGTACGCATTAGTGGCAAAGATATATAAGAATGAATGAATCTCCTGCAACAAAGTTTAGCATGAAAATATTTGTCTATAAAACATGATATTCACAAAATATTATATAGTTCATAAGTTGGTATGACATCTCCAAAAAGAAAGACAAATAACTGCATTAAAATTTATGAAAATGAAATCACATGTTGTAAGAAAATGATATAATTTAATATAATAAAAAGAGAAAACATCAAAACATAAAAGAACTCATAAATTATCAAGCAACATTCATAGTTCTGATGCTTACCTGTAGTGTATGTAAAATACATGTTAAAAACCGCACCGAAACTGCAAAAAACCGCACCGAACCGAAACCGCACCGCATAATTTCGGTGCGGTGCGGTTTTGCTCGGGCAAAAACCGAGCCCTTACGGTGCGGTTGCGGTTTGGGCCAAAAACCGCACCAAACCGCACCGTGCACACCACTATCTGGCGGTCTTTGAATAATCGCCAATACTGGTGAGTTACAAGGGGTACTCATCCATGCTGACGGGTTACAAGGAGTCAAGGACTACTCGCCCATATTGACGAGTTACAAGGCTACTCGCATATTCAGGTGAGTTAAAAAGGTTACTCGCCTGTACTGGTGAGTTACAAGGGCTTCTCGCCCATATTGGCAAGTTACAAGGGCTACTCGCCCACACTAGCGAGTTACAAGGGCTACTCGCCCACACTGACATACTCACCACTATTTTCTTCCATAAGGATGTCGAGTACTCTTCTGGTGAGGTCTACGAATAGTCGTCAGGCTATCGAGCTGAATGGTCTGCGAATAGTCGTCTCCGTAGTCATTTATGATCTCGACGAATTACAGGTTATACTATCATAATGTTCTAGAAAAAACATTTTACCCATCCACTCATTGGGAATTATAAATAGTCTCGATGTCTTTTATGAAAACATCGTCCTTCTACTTCCTTCACTCCTTCCCTTTTGCGATTCTATGAGTTATGACTAGCTCCAATGAGCCATTGCAAGAGTATTTTAATCATCCTTGCCCAATCCGACGACAAAGCGGGCCCTTGTGTTCGACGTTCATATCGAGACAGACCTTTTTGAGGACTCATTGAGTGCTTCAAAATGTTTGAAAATTATAAATCCCATGCAGATATGTGCAAGCGAGAACAAGTATTTCAGGAAGGCGAACAGATAATGGTCTGAATCCGCCCCAAGAGGCTCCCTTCGGGGACTGCCAAAAAACTAAGCGCCAAGCGAATGAGCCCCTACTCGGTCATAAGTCGCATCGGGTCGAATGCTTAATGACTTGATATCCCTATAAGTATGTGTATTCTCCCAGTATTTAATGTTGAAGATCTGATGTCATAGTACGAGCCAACCGAGTATGTGGACCCAAACAGTGAGGACTCTCATTCACCCACACCTCCACTCCCGTTGCCTTGCCACCCATATATTCCACCCACTCATGATGTCCACCCACACAGTTCACCCATTTATGATATCCACCCACTTGGGGACTTGTCTTTTATGGTTTCACCCACATCACCGCCAATCGCACCGGGATCTACCACTCGTGAGTTGAGCGCTAAGTGCATTATGGAGATCATATCCCACAAGTACGTTCCTGCTACATATGACCCTCTATGTCGTTAGTGCACTGGCAGGGCCGCCTAGACGTTGATGACCCTTGGATACTACCTGGAGAGCTTGATCGTCTCACCCATGGACTTCGATTTTAGTACGACCGTCTCCATTCATTGGAGATGAAGGTTTTTATTCGGGCAAAGTTGACGAGGATCCATCAGAGCATGCACCTTGAGGTGTTCGCCGCAAGGTGGGACCCACGTTCATGACTAATGTAGGAGGACTTGATCAGATCGCCGATCCGACCCCGCAGATGCGTTCAGATCAGCGTTTTGACACGATTTCATATATTATATTATCAATTTTCTTTTATTTTAAGGACGGATGACTTCGTTAATAAGTTGAGTGATCATGATTCATGATATTTCCCGTAGTGAGTGTTTTAAATATCTTGGATCGATAGTTCAAGAAGACGGAGGTATTGATAAAGATGTGACAAATAGAATCCAAGCAGGTTGGTTGAAGTGGAGAGGCGCCCCAGGGATCTTATGTGATCGTAAAGTACCATTAAAACTTAAGGGCAAGTTTTACCGTACTGCAATCAGATCAGCGATGCTCTATGGTTCTGAGTGTTGGGCAGTGAATTGTGTACATGAACAAAAAATGGGACTTGCGGAGTTGAGAATGCTTAGGTGGATGTGTGGACACACAAAACTGAATAAAATTAGGAATGAATGTATTAGAGATAAGACAAAAGTAGCACCAATTGCAGAGAAGATGTGAGAAGCTCGACTAAGATGGTTTGGACACGTACAAAGGAGACCATTAGAGGCACCTGTTAGGCGTTGTGAGAGTCTAGTCACTACTCAGTAGGCATGTTAAACGAGGGAGGGGTAGACCAATAAAGACCTGTAATGAAACTATAAGAAAAGACATGATGTACTTAGGCATTAGTGAGGTTATGACAAAAGAAAGGGCTTAATGACGACAAATGATCCATATAGCGGACACCACTATAGTGGGATAAAGGCTTGAGTGTTGTTGTTGTATTCTGTTGTAATCGGGCTACCCCCATCTCCGGCCAATCATAGCCGTCGATTGTCAGATGTCTTAATATCTCTTTAATGCATTGCAGATTTTGGAGAAAGAAATTTCCGGAATCCCGTGATCACTCCACGATGTCGTCTTTGTGGATTCCTAGGTGACGACTCCTAGGCTCTCTCCCTCCCCCCAAAGGTAACCCTAATCCATAGCCACCCTCCTCCACCTCCAAATCCCTCTACCGCCGCCCCTGTTGGTGATTCCTGCTATTGCCAATCTTCCCAGACGCACACCCCTTGTTTCAGCAATTCTATTATCACCGATTTTCTTGTTCCCGCATATCTTGCAGATTTTCGATTTCTATTCCCTGCAGCTGATTTCTTGTGCCACTGCAGCACCTTCTGCTACATCCACCCTCCTCTAATTCTTCATTTTATGTTACCGCCAGCCCTCTCCTTCTACTGCCACTGCCCTCCCCTTCATTCCTGCTGCCGCCATCCACCCTCAGCCGCCACCCCTCTTCTGTGGAACTACCATCAACCTCTCCTTTATCCGATCTACCTCTCAGAACCCGGATCCGCTTCCAAATCATCGAGTCCACTCTCCCGCAGCTTGGATCCGCCTCCATATAGCCGAATCTACCTCCCCACCGCCCGGATCCGCCTCCATACTGCCGGCTCTACCTTTCCCGGCCCGCTCCCGTTTCCCACAGTCAGATCCAACCTTCTTTATTGTCGTCCCGCCTCCGGTTTCGCTTCGGGTCACCGTCAAAGCGCATCTTTTCTCCGAATCTCCATTGCCTGGACAACCCCCTTATTCGATGAGCCTCATGTTGTATTGTGTTAGAATAGCCCATGTATTAGGCCCATGTTTTGGGCCCATTTTTTGTTCTCTCCTCTTTAGTCTCATATCTTGTATAGGATTTATTCTCTCTCTCTTCCTCCTATATATTTGTATTCTCTCCTTGTATTTACATATTGGATTATTATTTTTTGCATTATATTATCATTTTGGATCTCATACTTGTTTAGATGAGATTGCATGTGGATAGATTTGCTTTAGATTGCTTGTGATTTGCTGGTGTGACTTATTTTCCGTGCGCTTCGTTCTGACCCTCCGAGCGGAGGAAAACAATTAAATATTTTGGTAACTGAATGTCATTCTCCTTTTACATATTATTGCATGGGTTAAATATTATTACTTCTTGCATTGATTTGTCTCCATCATCGACGATTACATTGCATGTAGAATAGGGATCAACGCGTCAATTTCTCATTTCCAACCCCCACTTGTCTTGGATTTGTGCACCCCATAGCCTATCCTTCATTAAAACCTTCGTACGAATTTTGTTATTTATTATCACGGTATATTTATTATAAGAAAAGACATGATGTACTTAGGCATTAGTGAGATTATGACAAAAGATTTGACACAATTTTGACAAAGGATTCGTATAGCCGACCCCACTATAGTGGGATAGAGGCTTGAGTGTTGTTGTTGTTGTTATTGTTATTATCATGGTATATTTATTCATTTGAGTTGTGGGTGCCATGCCAACAATATTGAAGGGTGACAAGATATTCATTGAGTTTGACGGAACAACCACTTAGGCATTACTATTCTTCTTCAGTTTTTCAAAGGGTCCAAACTTTTCCGAGTATAACTTCTCTTACTGTCTGCTTGGTGCTCACTTTTTCTTTAGATACGCCATAACATTTTCGCTAGTTTCAAAATTTTGGTGCCTATGATTCTTGTTCGCAGATATCTTTCATCTCATGTTTTTTTTGTAAATCCTCCTTCACTTCATGCATCATTTGTATTTGAGTTGCTAATGTAGTAGCTAGTGCGCTCTTCATGGTCTCCTTCAACAAGTTATGCAGACTGTGTATGTGTTTTGGCTGATTTGGAGTATATAATTTCAAATAATAACTTCTCTATCTTTGAATTAACCGCATTGTTATTCCCGAACTTTACTTGTCCCGAGTAACATCACGGTATATATATATATATATTTATCTTTATACTATAAGCAAGGATCTAATCAGCTCATGCTGTAACATGATATAACATTTATATTTTGAAATACCCTCATTAAATATGCTTTCGGGCTTTAAGTTGAGGACATTATATGGTCTTTCCCATAGTGACTTAGGTCAGACAAATGTTTATGGTCTTTGACTCAGGGCTTTAACTTATTAGACTTTTGTCCAGTCGGTCAGTATCACGCCGAAAACACATCCCGCCAGCGCCTTCCCGCCTTTGCGTCACCCTTCTTTCTCCCCTCGGCACGCCACCATCGTCTCGTCGCATTCGCATCCCGTCGCATCCCGTCGCTCCTTCTCCACATAGTTATAACACTACCCCCCTCCACAGTGCCATTTTGTTCTTTCTCCACAGCAGCCGGGAAACCTCAAATCTCCTACACGACGATCCTCCCCGGTGCCTCAATAGAGCTTCTCCACGGTGCCTCAACAGAGCTCCTCCTACAACATTACTCATCTACCGGAAATTTACTCATCTACCGGTAATTTGTTCCTCTAAAGATTTTTACTGCCGGTTCATTCACAGGATGCGAAATGTTTTTCTCTTTTACTGCCGGTTCACTGTATCTCTTTTCATGTATCCCTTTTTCATGAAAACTGCTTCACTTTTTGTTTTGATTTTGAGTTATCCGTTTTCATGCAATCTGTTCCTTTTTGTATCTCTTTTTCTATCAATTTTCAGAGCTTGACCTCTACTTTTCGTGTGTTAACCTCTGAATGTGATTTAATGTGTCCTGAAATAGAGGTGTTAATAGGCAGTTGCTGGCTTCTAAGACAGTTCCCCGCTGAAATAGGCATTTGTGAACATGTTAGATTCACAGTTCTGCTTTCATAACAAGGTTTAAACTTTAAAATCAACACAAATATTTTCCAATTGTTTTTTCACCTGCATAGTTGGGCCCAAATTTAATTTATTTAAGTACTCTCATTTTTTAATCATTCAAAGAGAAATTTTTGTTCTGATTTCAGAATTATAATCAAAACAAATATGAAAACGGGATTCAATAACTGTATTCAGAGCATGAGAAATAGTTATGAACTTCAATAGTCGATTATAGAACTTCATTTTTCTAAAAAGAGCTATTGTTATGAATTTTATTTTTCTCAATTCAGAACTTCATTTTTTTAATCAGAGCTGCTCCTAAAATTTTGTATATGCAGTGCAACATTTAATCAGAACTTTATAATCAGAACTTCATATTTTAGGAGGAATTCTGTCGATTATATCAGAACTTTATAATCAGAACTTCATTTTTTATGCTATAACTCAAGTTTCTTCTCTGTCACAGTGAAAGAGACTCTGTTCATCATAACTTGGAAGATCAACTTAGAACAAACAACACACGCATTAAAGGGAAAAAAGATAACAACCCAAATAAAGAACTTCAATATACATCACTGCTAGATGACATAGAAGCATGTTTTTTTTTGTGAATGAAGAAAGAGCACAAAAAATAAATTTTGAGAAGGTGATGAAGTGCAATTAAAAATATGAAGTTCCTACAACACATTCTCCAAGCAGTATAACACTCAACTATGTTTGGCGAATCGAGGACGACAGACCGTTGCTCGTTACAACTTAGAGGTTAAAAAAATTTTCTATCTCGCAACAGACAACATGCTGCACCGAAGGAGTACTGAATGCTAACTTGGTTGCCGGTGTGCTTGAACGCTGGTGGTGGTCGTTTTCTTCCCTTCTCCACGCACTTGGGGACTTGGGCGTTCCTCTGACTCGAAGGCGGCTTGAAGATGTCCCGAGGGAGGAGTTCGGCAGAGCTCTGGCCTGAGGAAGAAGAAGACTCCGGGAGCGAAAAGGTGAGAGATGAGGAGGCCTGAGACTCATTTTATAACCTCTAGGAGTTGTTTATGCCCCCACCCCCCTCACTAACTTGGTGGTTTAGTGGGTGGTTGCCTGTAGATCGGACGGCGACAGACGCACAATAGTGATCGGACGGTGGCCAACCTGCAAGCGGCGGCGGCGGCGGGCGGCGGTGGTCGGAGGCGGCGACGTCCGGCGGCGGAGGTAGGCAGCTCCCGTGTGAATATGCGAAGAAGAAATTATGTCTGTTCATTATGATCAACGCTTGTACACTTCGTGAATAACAAATACCATCCCTACTCTTAGCGGCGCATGCGGCTGCGGGCTCGCCGGCCACCGGCCGCCCAAAGTTCGTCGGCGTTTATATAACAGTTTCATTCCAGTTAAAATGGTTGAACCTTAAACCTTTATTTACACTGATTTGATGACCAGTTGAAAACCTTAAAGTTTAAGGATTATTTTCTCAAGTTAAAAGAAAGGCTATTGTTAACAACAATTTGGTTTTAGCTATTCGCAGCTCATTGTTAACCGCACTTCATTTTTTTCTTGCCGCACCCCGATATTTTTTTAACGCATCCAAAAATATCTTTTAGTGGTGTGTGTGAGATGGCTAATAGAGTCGTGTTGGACGATGATTTCTCTCAAATATTATACTTGATTACCCGAAAATATCTGCGTAGGGCTGATATATTTTCTCCATTTTTAGAAAATTTGGAACGAAAAACCCACTTAATATATTTTCCTCATTTTTAGATTTTGGTACCTGAATGAAACACTGTTAACCGTAGAGGAAGGTGGCGAGAGAAAGATGCAACAGGTGGGAGTGTCAGTGCTAATAAAGGAGATGGGAGCGGCTCAACAAATAGGTGGGACACAGGCGCCGACGGAAGGAGCACGCTGGAAGGAGCGCCGACTTGTTTACCAGAGAGGAAGATGACGCGAGGAAGATGCTGGAGACGGGAGCAGCTCGGCGAAGAGGAAGACAAGGTGCGACCTCCGCGAAATGGGGGAGATGAGTGCGAGTAAAGTTTTAAGAAAATTTTTTTTTAATACAAAATGAATTGCGGATAGCCATATGAGAAGTGTCAACAAAAGAAATTGGGGACTCATTTCTTAAAAACAGTAGAATTTATGGACGAATTTCTTTAAATAAAAATTTGAGGAGCAGGACATGTCAACAAAAGAAAAGCGCGTCGCCCGGAAGCTTCCGGACATTTTTTTGCGGCCTCCCGGAAGCTTATGTAATTACAGTATAAATAGAGGGAGCAGCCACTGTATCGGATAGTAAGAACAAAAATGCGTTAACCCACTTTGTAACAAACAACCTTTTGTTGATGAATAAAGCATGTAGTAGTGGCGCCCAACATCTCCCACCTTGATGCCTCTTTAATTTCTCATTTTCTTAAACACTATATGGAGGCCGACAAGGTTGATAGTGTTGGCGAAATGACCGGAGGTCTGTCTCCGGCTTCGTCGGAGC
This sequence comes from Platanthera guangdongensis, assembly GCA_039583875.1. Lineage (NCBI taxonomy): Eukaryota > Viridiplantae > Streptophyta > Magnoliopsida > Asparagales > Orchidaceae > Platanthera > Platanthera guangdongensis. The sequence goes on from CM077152.1 coordinate 8,486,042, forward strand.
AGGATGCGGCTCCACCGGAACCATGGCCGGGTTTCATGGACCCCGGAGAGATGGGAGAAGACGAATCCTCCGAAGGGGGAGACTCTACGGACCCGGCATCTCCGGAATTTTACAACGGCGGCGCGGCTGAGAATGAGGAGTTTGAGGCGGCGGCGGCTAGGGGTGCCCGGAATACGCATCCACCGGAAGTTCCAGCATTTGTGGGCTATTGTGGGATGGGGGCTGTGTTAGGAGCGAGTGCGGTGATGACCAACCCGCCGACAGGGCTCGGGGACGAGGATTTTGCTGTGTTCATGTTTTTCTTCTACGTGCTCTTCCTCTTTGGGCTCGGACTCATCATGTTCCGCGCGAAGTTGTTGGAATCTGTTTAATTCTTAGTATAATTATGTTGGTTGTGTAATTAATTGCATGCATTAAATTTTATAAAGTTCAGATTTTGATGACGATCTAGTTCTATTTTTTGGGTGCTGATATTTGGACTTAGTTGAACTTTCTCCCGCGACACATCGCGCTCTACAGGTGCTGCGGTGTTGTAACTCATGTCGGAGGATTATTTTAGGCTATGCTCCTTCTGCAGGAAATAGAGTGCATAAATTAGAATTGAAGTCAATTCTAATTCTAATGTTCGGATGAATATAAGAAGACTATCATTAAAATTGAAATTAGTAATTTTTCATGGAGTTGACTGAATAAAAAAAATAAAAAAATACTGAAACTGGACAAAACAATAGATAAACACATAAAATTAAAGCTTTTATACATTTTTTCTGACCAATTTAAGCATAGCTTCCATGTGGACATGAATTATTAACAAAATAAACATGTAATTTAACATAACTAATACATTTCATACCCTAGCATTCATACACGACATTCAATCCATACCCTCTAATCAATAACAAGCTCCAATTTAAGCTCCTAATCAAGAGTAAATAGCACAGTAGGAACAAATCGTGAGCCATTAAACCTCTCAGGAGGTCCATTACATTAACCACGACCAATATCAGGCATTCACATCCAACCACTCAAAGGAAATTTAACCAAATCTATCAATAGATACTGCATAAAGGAAATTGTGTACAAACAACCAATGCATACTGACCATTGCACTCAGAAAGGGATTCTTCAAGAGCTCCTATATGAGAAGCTCGGGTCCGAACACCATGGCTTCTTGTAGGCCATCAAATCCCAGAAGAGCCAGGGCAGTTCTTCAGAAGAATCTACCCCAGATTGCTGCTTTTCTATGTTCTTTACTGGAGCATCTATGGATCTGTACAGTTTCTGAAGAGTGCGGCGGTTGATCTTCTGCGAGGTGGCTGGGGATCATGGTGATGTCCTGGGATTTGCAATCAGGGTGAAAAGTTTTGTGAGTTGGCCATGATGGTCGTGACTTGAAGTGATGGCCTGAGCTTTGGGAGGTGACGGCTCGAGCTTTGCAACCCTCCTCATTCGAACGAAGAAAAAATGATGAGGCAATGCGCAGTCGGTCGGGGTGGAAGAGTGGGCGGGCTGGAATCGTGATTTCTGACCACGCGAGGCCGGAAATGGGGGGTGGGGGGAGCAAGTTTCTTTGTTCAATTCTTATTGGAATTGAAATGAATCCCAATTCTCATGAAATTCGCCCTGCTCCCTTTCTAGTATGCTCCATTTCTAGTGTGCTTGGAATTGAAATGAATTTCAATTTTCATGACGTGAGACTTAAATCGTTCCATCGCTCGAAATTCGCTCTGTTATCTTTCTAGTTCGCTCACGCTCAACAAGCTCTCAGGCGCAGCAACAGACAGTGGGAAAACACTCTACCGGACGCTCTTTAAGGCTTCGTGTACTTAGCTATTTTTAGAACTTTTCGATACTTAAAGCTTGTAATAGAGAGGTGTCATGCCACCCTACAGGGAACTCAAACACTTATAAACTAAATGAATATAGTAGATTTTGGTCTGATACCGATCCAGCCACATGATTTTTTTTCTTTCTAGATTTTCCACCTTAAAACTTATAAGTTAGGGCATCAAGTTTTACATTACATCCAATCGTTGAAAAAAGGGAGCAGGAAAACATAAGATAAAGCTAAAGAACCAAAATGCTATGCTACCCTAAAACCAAAGAAAGATAATTAATAGTATTCTAATATCTCTCCTCAAATTCATAATGTTGCAACTACAAGCATAGAGGGGTTTGCCAACCAAAAAATGAAAATACTGAATGCTATGGGACTTTGTAAACTGATCAACAATCTGCGCGGAAGAAGAAACAAAAGGCAACCAGATAGTTCCATGCTCAAGGTGATGACGAGTGATATGACAATCAATCTTTATGTGATTTGTCCTTTCATGAAAAATTGAATTGCGAGCAATCTGAATAACACTTGTATTGTCATAGTACATAGAAGTAGGGTGGGGAGAAGAAACACTCATATCACTAAGCAGCCGTGGTAACCAAACTACCCCACGAGTTGTCGAAGCCATAACACGATACTCAACTTCAATGGAAGACACAATAACAACATCTTGTTTCTTACTCCTTCACGAAATGAAAGAATCACCTAAAAATATACAAAATCAGGTGTCAGACTTGCGACGATTAGAAGGGTCACCTACCCAATCGACATCAGAATAAACACGCAGCACCAAGGAAGAAGAAGATGAAAATAAGAGACTTTAAAATGAAGTGTCCCCCAAATATCTCAGAATACGATGAACCGCAACTCATTGAATTATGGTAGGGGAAGCAACATGAGCAATATTTGAGCGTGTAATAATAAGGTAAACCAAGCTACCAACAATAGTGCGATTTAAAGTAGGATCAGACAAAGGAATACCGATTGCCAAGTCTCGTTGTTGTAAACTGTGAAAATAAATCGTAACTCGTTATCGGCTCGCCGAACTCTGATTTTGACATTGCCTTTGGATATTTACCTTTGGCGCAAATTTCGTCGAAAACCAAGTTGACCTTAGTCCAAATCGTCAAATAAAAGGGTTAGATCATTTATAAATTATATTATATATAAATAAACTTAAAGATTTTCATATAAAAGGCCGGCCTAAGCTTAGATTAAGGTTTTTCGGTCTTCTGTCTTCCTGTTCCGTCGAACCAGAGCTCGCGAAAGAGAGGAGGCGCTCTTCCGGGAGTTTTCCGACGGCCACCGCGGGAGCTCTAGTATCTGGAATCTTCAACAGGGTGTAGATTTGGAAAGCTCTCGCCGAGATCTACGCGTGTGCGGTGAGTATTTTCGATTTCGTCGATTTTTGGTGTTGGAGTGAGTAGCCCTAACCCTAGTCCTTTTCGTCCAAATCATTTCAGAAATTTGTTGTAGTTTTTTGTTGACCGATCTTGGACGTGGAGTGCTTTGGAGACCGAAAATCGAAAGATTTGAGGCAAGTGGTGGACTATCCCTCTTGCTTTATTTTCTTTCAGTTCTTCTTCTTTTCTTTAAAATTGCAAGACCGATGACATTGATTTGGTATTTCCTAGTGTTGGTTTTCTTTCCGGTGAAAATGATTTTTGGTTTTTAGTTAGACAATTCATTGAGTAGTTTAAGTAAATTCGTCGAGTAGTTTAAGTCAGTTCGTCGAGTAGATATGTTAAGTCCACGGGTAGTTACGTAAAGTCCGTCGAGTTCGTCGAGAAGTTCGTAGAGTCCGTCAAGTGATTACGTTGAATTCGTCGAGTGATCACGCCGAATTCATCGAGCTATTTTGTCTAGTGCGTTGAGTAGTTAAGCCAAATTCGTCGAGTAGTCAAGCCAAATTCGTTGAGCGGTTGTGTCAAGTTTGTCTAGTATTCTGGTAAGATTTGTCGAGTTATTATGATGATTCATCGAGTTATCACGTCGAATCAACGAATTTATCGTAAGGACTGTTTTTACTTAAAAATTCTGGGTTTTTTCCTTCCGTCGTCGTGGTGATTCGATGTCAAGTCTCATGTGGCGCTAGATTTTGGTTATGATGTTTATGGACTGTTCGTTGGGTTGTAATGGATGACCACTACCACAGTGCCTGTTTGTGAATCATTGCACCCGATGGTTTTTGTTATGGACTGTTGGATGGATTGGATGGATGATCACCACCACAATGCCTTTTTAGATGTTTTAGTCTGATAGTTTGTACAACCCCGTATTCGCAGAGTGGGGGTCCTCCCGGCAGGCGCAAGACCAGATTAGTTTTATAATCTTTTGAGCAGTTAGAGTTCCTGCCCGCGGCCTGGCGGGGCGAGACCGGCCAGAGGCCGGGGGTCTCGCCCCTACCCGCGGCCTGGCGGGGCGAGACCGTCTTGTGGCCGGGGGTCTCGCCCCTGCCCGCGGCCTGGCGGGGCGAGACCGGCCAGTGGCCGGGGGTCTCGCCCCTGCCCGCGGCCTGGCGGGGCGAGACCGGCCAGTGGCCGGGGTCTCGCCCCTGCCCGCGGCCTGGCGGGGCGAGACCGGCCAGTGGCCGGGGTCTCGCCCCTGCCCGCGGCCTGGCGGGGCGACATCGACCAATGGCCGGGGGTCTCGCCCCTGCACGCGGCCTGGCGGGGCGAGACCTGCCAGAGGCCGAGGGTCTAGCCCCTGCCCGCGGCCTGGCGGGGCGAGACCGACCAGTGGTCGGGGGTCTCGCCCCTGCCCGCGGCCTGGCGGGGCGAGACCGGCCAGTGGCCGAGGGTCTCGCCCCTGCCCGCGGCCTGGCGGGGCGAGACCGGCCAGTGGCCGGGGGTCTCGCCCCTGCCCGCGTCCTGGCGGGGCGAGACCGGCCAGTGGCCGGGGGTCTCGCCCCTGCCCGCGGCCTGGCGGGGCGAGACCGGCTAGAGGTCGGGGGTCTCGCCCCTTCCCGCGGTCTGGCAAGGCGAGACCGGTCAAGGTCGGGATCTCGCCCCTGCTCCCTGCTCCTCAGTTTCTTCGGTTTTCGCCCCTGTGCTGGGCCCCAAGGTGGAGGAGGGGTGGGGTGGTTTAACCCCCGCTCCCCTCACGGGTCTGGGGAAGGTAAGGGGGATGGTTTAGCCTCCTTTTCCTCCGGACCTCTTTTGGCCATGTTTTTACCATTTTACCCTCGGGGTGGAATTACCTATTTACCCCCCGGTGTGGCTGTTTTCTATTGGCCCAAGACTTTTTTGGCGTAGGGGTATTTCTGGCATTTTGGTTCATGGGGTTGGGAAAACTATAAATAGACCATTGAGAGTGATTTGGAGAGCATTGCATTCAGAGCCACAAAAATCACTTTGCTCTCTTCCTTCAAGGCACCTAGCTTAAGCATTGGTTAGGGAGGGGGAGACTTCAGAGGTCTTCCGGGTGTGAGATGAGACCTCCGCGCTAGAGCCGAGAGTCTGTTTCTAGCTTCTTGATCTTTGGTCCGTGACGTTCCTCCAGGTGTAGTAGGTGTGAGGTCACCCCTTTCTAGGGACCCCGAACTCTACAGAAGTCAATTTTGGCTTCAACACTTTTGGTGCGGTGAGCGTGGAGAGTGACCAACACAGAAGATCTTGGGAGAGTGTCATGACTGGTGGTCAGGGAGGTAGTGGTGATCTCAACGAGCTCCCCAGCCCAGGACCCTTTGTGGGGAGGAAAGAGTTCATGACCTCCATCCAGGGCATCATGGAGATACTGCAAAGCATTGCTCCTCAGGGTGGTAGCTCCACCCCGACCCCACAGGAGCTAGCTCCCCCCCTTTTCGGTGAGACAACTTCAATGGATCTCGGCAAGACAGCCTCCAGGGATCTCGGCGAGGCAGCCCCAAGGTGGTTAGGCGAGAGTGCCACAGGGAGGCAGGCACCCAGGCAACTCCTATCTCCACCACATCAAGTTTTGGCGGTCGGCCAAGGGAGAAAAATCCGAAGGAGGAATCGCTCCGGGGGGGAGGAACTGAGGCCCCAAGGAATAGGGAGTGAGTGGAGAGATCTCACCCTAACTCGCCCAGAGTTCCATATGTATTTTCCTTGTAATGAGTAACCCCTGCCAGGTTAGGTCAGGGTAGGTTGTATGTAATGTCTTTTTTCTTTACCAAGTACTTTTTGCTCTAAGATGGTTCCGCTGACCAGGCTCCCACTAGATGGCAAGGCAGGTTGACCTCTCGTGGAGGTCAGGTACCCTTTGCTCCAATGACGGTTCCGCTGTCATGCTCCCACTAGCTGGCAGGGCAGGTTGACCTCTCGTGAAGGTCAGGTACTTTTTGCTCCGAGATGGTTCCGCTGCCAGGCTCCCACTATCTGGCAGGGCAGGTTGACCTCTCATGGAGGTCAGGTACCCTTTGCTCCGATGACGGTCCCGCTGTCAGGCTCTCACTAGCTGGCAGGGCAGGCGTACCTCTCGTGGAAGCCCAGGTCCCTTTGCTCCGATGACGGTCCCGCTGTCAGGCTCTCACTAGCTGGCAGGGCAGGCGTACCTCTCGTGGAAGCCCAGGTCCCTTTGCTCCGATGACGGTTCCGCTGTCATGCTCCCACTAGCTGGCAGGGCAGGTTGACCTCTCGTGGAGGTCAGGTACCTTTTGCTCCGAGATGGTTCTGCTGTCAGGCTCCCACTAGCTGGCAGGGCAGGTTGACCTCTTGTGGAGGTCAGGTACTTTTTGCTCCGGGATGGTTCCGCTGTCAGGCTCCCACTAGCTGGCAGGGCAGGTTGACCTCTCGTGGAGGTCAGGAACTTTTTGCTCCGAGATGGTTCCGCTGTCAGGCTCCCACTAGCTGGCAGGGCAGGTTGACCTCTCGTGGAGGTCAGATACTCTTTGCTCCGATGACGGTTCCGCTGACATGCTCCCACTAGCTAGCATGGCAGATTGACCTCTCGTGGAGGTCAGGTACTTTTTGCTCCGAGATGGTTCCGCTGCCAAGCTCCCTTTAGCTGGCAGGGCAGTTTGACCTCTCGTGTAGGCCAAGTACTTTTTACTCCGAGATGGTTCCGCTGCTAGGCTCCCACTAGCTGGTAGGGCAGGTTGACCTCTCGTGGAGGTCAGGTACTCTTTGCTCTGAGATGGTTCCACTGCCAGGTTCCCACTAGCTGGCAGGGCAGGTTGACCTCTCGTGGAAGCCCAGGTCCCTTTGCTCCGATGACGGTCCCGCTGCCAGGCTCCCACTAGCTGGCAGGGCAGGTTGACCTCTCGTGGACGTCAGGTACTTTTTGCTCCGAGATGGTTCCGCTGCCAGGCTCCCACTAGCTGGCAGGGCAGGTTGACCTCTCGTGCAGGTCAGGTACCCTTTTCTCCGATGACGGTCCCGCTGTCAGGCTCTCACTAGCTGGCAGGGCAGGCGTACCTCTCGTGGAAGCCCAGGTCCCTTTGCTCCGATGACGGTCCCGCTGTCAGGCTCTCACTAGCTGGCAGGGCAGGTATACCTCTCGTGGAAGCCCAGGTCCCTTTGCTCTGATGACGGTTCCGCTGTCATGCTCCCACTAGCTGGCAGGGCAAGTTGACCTCTCGTGGAGGTCAGGTACTTTTTTCTCCGAGATTGTTCCGCTGTCAGGCTCCCACTAGCTGGCAGGGCAGGTTAACCTCTCGTGGAGGTCAGGTACTCTTTCCTCCGAGATGGTTCTGTCACAGGTTCCGCTGCCAGGCTCCCACAAGCTGGCAGGGCAGGTTGACCTCTCGTGGAAGCCCAGGTCCCTTTGCTCCGATGACGGTCCCGCTGCCAGGCTCCCACTAGCTGGCAGGGCAAGTTGACCTCTCGTGGAGGTCAGGTACTTTTTGCTCCGAGATGGTTCCGCTGCCAGGCTCCTACTAGCTGGCAGGGCAGGTTGACCTCTCGTGGAGGTCAGGTACCTTTTTCTCCAATGACGGTCCCGCTGTCAGGCTCTCACTAGCTGTCAGGGCAGGCGTACCTCTCGTGGAAGCCCAGGTCCCTTTGCTCCGATGACGGTCATGCTGTCAGGATCTCACTAGCTGGCAGGGCAGGCGTACCTCTCGTGGTAGCCCAGGTCCCTTTGCTCCGATGATGGTTCCGCTGTCATGCTCCCACTAGCTTACAGGGCAGGTTGACCTCTCGTGGAGGTCAGGTACCTTTTGCTCCGAAATGGTTTCGCTGCCAGGCTCCCACTAGCTGGCAGGGCAGGTTGACCTCTCATGGAGGTCAGGTACTCTTTGCTCCGAGATGGTTCTGCTGCCAGGCTCTCACTAGCTGGCAGGGCAGGTTGACCTCTCGTGGAGGTCAGGTACTTTTTGCTCCGAGATGGTTCCGCTGCCAGGCTCCCACTAGCTGGCAGGGCAGGTTGACATCTCGTGGAGGTCAGGTACCTTTTGCTCCGAGATGGTTCTGCTGACAGGCTCCCACTAGCTGGCAGGGCAGGTTGACCTCTCGTGGAAGCCCAGGTCCCTTTGCTCCGATGACGGTCCCGCTGTCAGGCTCTCACTAGCTGGCAGGGCATGCGTACCTCTCGTGGAAGCCCAGGTCCCTTTGCTCTGATGACGGTTCCGTCGACCAGGCTCCTACTAGCTGTCAGGGCAGGTTGACCTCTCGTGGAGGTTAGGTACTTTTTGCTCCGAGATGGTTCCGCTGTCAGACTCCCACTAGCTGGCAGGGTCGGTGGTACCTCTCATGGATTCCTTTGTTCTCTTTGCTCCGAGACGATCCTGCTGTCAGGCTCTCACTAGCTGGCAGGGCCGGTGGTATCTCTCATGGACGCCTCTGTTCTTTTTGCTCCGAGACGGTCCCGCTGTCAGGCTCTCATTAGCTGGCAGGGTCGGTGGTACCTCTCGTGGATGCCTCTATTCTCTTTGCTCCGAGATGGTCCCGCTGTCAGGCTTTCACTAGCTGGCAGGGCCGGTGGTACCTCTCGTGGATGTCTCTGTTCTTGTAGCTCCGAGACAGTCCCGCTGTCAGGCTCTCACTAGCTGGCAGGGCCGGTGGTACCTCTCGAGGACCTTAAGTCTTTTTTACCCCGAGGGCGTCTCGTCACCCAGGCTCTCATTAGCTGGCTTGACAGGTTGACCCCTCGGGGAGGCCGAGTATTTTCGGGTCTATGAAGGACACTCAGCGAATACGTTGGGTTGGATGTTTCTTTCCGAGCTTGTGTCAACCTCGCAAAGAGCGGAGATTGTGTACAACCTCATATTCGCAGAGTGGGGGTCCTCCCGGCAGGTGCAGGACCAGATTAGTTTTATAATCTTTTGAGCAGTTCGAGTTCCTGCCCGCGGCCTGGCGGGGCGACACCGGCCAAAGGCCGGGGGTCTCGCCCGTGCCCGCGGCCTGGTGGGGCGAGAGCGGCCAGTGGCCGGGTGTCTCGCCCCTGCCCGCGGCCTGGCGGGGCGAGACCGGCCAGTGGCCGGGGGTCTCGCCCCTGCCCGCGGCCTGGCGGGGTGAGACCGGCCAGAGGTCGAGGGTCTCGCCCCTGCCCGCGGCCTGGCGGGGTGAGACCGGCCAGTGGTCGGGGGGTCTCGCCCCTACCCGCGCCCTGGCAGGGCAAGACCGGCCAGTGGTCGGGGGTCTCGCCCCTACCCGCGCCCTGGCGGGGCGAGACCGGCCAGTGGCCGGGGGTCTCGCCCCTGCCCGCGCCCTTGCGGGGGGAGACCGGCCAGAGGCCGGGGGTCTCTCCCCTTCCCGCGGTCTGGCAAGGCGAGACTGGTCAAGGTCGGGATTGTTGAGAACCAATGTCCAGCGGGATTGGGTGTGTGTGGGACCGCATATTTGGGCTTCCCCATCGCGTTCCAGGTCTGGGTGTTGACCCCGGTGGGCCCCCCGTGTGGCGGAATATCCCCGCCATCCCGTGGTTGGATTAGTCCCACATTGCCTGCAGCGGGTGGTCCTTGGTGTTTATGTACCCCCGTCCCCCCTGACCATTACCTCGGGGTTTTGGGAAGATGTGTGGTGACGGGTGGTTTCCACATGGTATCAGAGCCATCCCGCTGCGGGGGTGTGTTGAGAACCAAGGTCCAGCGGGATTGGGTGTGTGTGGGACCGCATATTTGGGCTTCCCCATCGCGTTCCAGGTCTGGGTGTTGACCCCGGTGGGCCCCCCGTGTGGCGGAATATCCCAGCCATCCCGTGGATGGATTAGTCCCACATCGCCTGCAGCGGGTGGTCCTTGGTGTTTATGTACCCCCGTCCCCCCTTACCATCACCTCGGGGTTTTGGGAAGATGTGTGGTGACAGGTGGTTTCCACATGGTATCAGAGCCATCCCGCTGCGGGGGTGTGTTGAGAACCAATGTCCAGCTGGATTGGGTGTGTGTGGGACCGCATATTTGGGCTTCCCCATCGCGTTCCAGGTCTAGGTGTTGACCCCGGTGGGCCCCCCGTGTGGCGGAATATCCCCGCCATCCCGTGGTTGGATTAGTCTCACATTGCCTGCAGCGGGTGGTCCTTGGTGTTTATGTACCCCCATCCCCCCTTACCATTACCTCGGGGTTTTGGGAAGATGTGTGGTGACGGGTGGTTTCCACATGGTATCAAAGCCATCCCGCTGCGGGGGTGTGTTGAGAACCAAGGTCCAGCGGGATTGGGTGTGTGTGAGACCGCATATTTGGGCTTCCCCATCGCGTTCCAGGTCTGGGTGTTGACCCCGGTGGGCCCCCCGTGTGGCGGAATATCCCCGCCATCCCGTGGTTGGATTAGTCCCACATTGCCTGCAGCGGGTGGTCCTTGGTGTTTATGTACCCCCGTCCCCCCTGACCATTACCTCGGGGTTTTGGGAAGATGTGTGGTGACGGGTGGTTTCCACATGGTATCAGAGCCAGGTTGTCCTACTGCGGGGGTGTGTTGAGATTATATTAGCCAGCAGCACACGTGTGTGTGGGACCGCATGTTTGGGCTTTCCCCATCGCGTTCCAGGTCTGGGTGTTGACCCCGGTGGGCCCCCTTGTGTGGCGGAATATCCCCGCGGTCCTGTGGTTGGGGTTAGTCCCACATCGCCTGTAGTAGGCGATCTTTTGTGTTCATGTACCCCCGTCCCCCCTTACCATCACCTCGGGGTTTTGGGAAGATGTGTGGTGACGGGTGGTTTCCACATGGTATCAGAGCCATCCCGCTGCGGGGGTGTGTTGAGAACCAATGTCCAGCGGGATTTGGTGTGTGTGGGACCGCATATTTGGGCTTCCTCATCGCGTTCCAGGTCTGGGTGTTGACCCCGGTGGGCCCCCCGTGTGGCGGAATATCCCAGCCATCCCGTGGATGGATTAGTCCCACATCGCCTGCAGCGGGTGGTCCTTGGTGTTTATGTACCCCCGTCCCCCCTTACTACTACCTCGGGGTTTTGGGAAGATGTGTGGTGACGGGTGGTTTCCACAGGGATCTCGCCCCCACTCCCTGCTCCTCAGTTTCTTCGATTTTCGCCCCTGTGCTCGGCCCCTAGGTGGAGGAGGGGTGGGGTGGTTTAACCCCCACTCCCCTCAGGCGTCCGGGGAAGGTAAGGGGGATGGTTTAGCCTCCTTTTTCCTCCGGACCTCTTTTGGCCATGTTTTTACCGTTTTACCCTCGGGGTGGAATTACCTCTTTACCCCCCGGTGTGGTTGTTTTCTATTAGCCCAAGGCCTTTTTGGCGTAGGGGTATTTCTGGCATTTTGGTCCATGTGGTTGAGAAAACTATAAATAGACCCTTGAGGGTGCCTTGGAGAGCATTGCATTCAGAGCCACAAAAATCTTTTTGCTCTCTTCCTCCAAGGCACCTAGCTCAAGCATTGGCTATGGAGGGGGAGACTTCAGAGGTCTTCCGGGTGTGAGGTGGGACCTCCGCGCTAGAGCCGAGGGTCTGTTTCTAGCTTCTTGATCTTTGGTCCGTGACATTCCTCCGGGTGTACTAGGTGTGAGGTCACCCCTTTCTAGGGACCCCGAACTCCACAGAAGTCAATTTTGGCTTCAACATAGTTTGTATTGGAAAGAATGTCTTCATCTCAGTACCTTTTTATGTTCAATGTTAATGGTTCACTTTTTGAGCCGATTAGTCTCTTTTATTATATAAATATATGATTAATTATTTGTATAGTACTTATCACACTTGGTGCAAGTCTCTCTCATATAGCATATTTGTGTTGAATTGTTTATGCTTATTGTTCATATACTTTTATTTGTTGTTGTATTGTAACAGCCCAAAGTTCTGAAGCAGGAAATTTTTGGGTGACACGGCCTGGGACACGGGCGTGTCCCAGGGCGTGTCAGGTGACACGGCCTGCGACATGGGCGTGTCGCAGGGCGTGTCGAGGTTGTGTCGACGATTGGGCTTTGTCTCGACGATTTTTGCTCTCGACGATCCGTCGAGAGGAGGCACACGGCCCAGGACACGGGCGTGTCCACGGCCGTGTCGCATGCTCGACGATTTTTGCTCGACGATCGTCGAGTGTCGAGAAGTGGGTGTCGAGTGTTGAACACGGCCTATGACACGAGCGTGTCACAGGGCGTGTCAAATCAGGCGACGAACTCAGCTCGCCGAAAGAATTCGACAGGGCGTGTCTTTGTGCCGTGTCTGGGCACACGACCTGGGACACGGGCGTGTCACAGGCCGTGTGAAGTCTCGGGATGATTTGGGATTTTTTTCCCAGGCACACGGCCACAGACACGGGCGTGTCTGAAGGCGTGTTGGTGACACGGCCCATGACACGGGCGTGTCCCGTGGGCGTGTCACTGGTTTGGATAAGTCGGTTGACCACCGCTTGAGGCACACGGCCTGGCACACGGCCGTGTTCGAGGCCGTGTCGGGTCAAAATTTGTGTTTTTGGCAGAATCGTGGCCGTCCATTCCTTCAGTCTGGATCCAAGGGCTGAAGCCTCTTCTCCTTTTTCCTTAAGGGCCGAAATCAGAGAAGTGTTGCTCACTTTAATTTGGCCTTCATCTTTCTTCAAGAGAGAGAAAGAGAGAGAGAGAAAGGAGGAGGAAGAAGGAAAGGGGGCTGCTGGTGGTGGTGCTGCGGTTTACCGACGAGAGATCCGAAGCCAGCGTTGCGGAGGAAACGCTCTTGCGAGTCTTGCAAGCTAGCTTGGAGGCCATGGCACCGAAGCGATCGTCAAGGGTAACGACTTTTCTTCCTAGCCATGTGAAGGCTTCCGTTTTGGCATATCTTTTGCTTCCCCCATCAAGAGGTGGCTGCTTTTGGGAGTCGTTTGGGTGATTCTTGAAATCCCCTTTTTGTTAGCATATAGATCCGGAAATGGAGTACGGAATAGGCATGCTGTGTGAAGCCCATCTGGACAGGTTGGTCTGGATTGGTGATGTTGCATACGAACCAGAGAAGACTCCGTGATAAACGTGTAGTGTACGGAGTCTACGGGTTATACCTGCGAAAAGGAGTAGCAGGAAGTACTGGGGTGGTAGCCCAGGAAAAATAGCCATGTGATGGTTTTGGGTCCAACCTGTGAATGAGGCACAGGAAGTACTGGTGGGACCAGGAAAGGCCCTTTTTGTGATGCTTGATGTCATAGGGTGTCCACCTGTGGAGCGAGTCACAGGAAGTACTGGTGTGCCCAGGAAAGACCCCTGACATTTGTACTGATGCGGTGTCCACCTGTGGAGAGAATCACAGGAAGTACTGGTGCGCCCAGGAAAGACCCGCTGTTGCTGTGAGGAAATGGGTATAGTGACATACCCAGGCTTGAATGCCAGGAACAGGATTGGTGAGACCGACCCGCGCCTTTGATATAGCCATGAGTACGCTGCACGCGGAAAGGGCAAGGCGATTTGAGCAACGGGGGGGTGGAGGATCCGACCTGCGCTATGTCTGTCCGACGTGAGACCAAAAAGTGCGGTCTGTTGGAGCGCATAGCAAGAGTCTTCGGCCTGCGCGCCATGACACAAAGGGGGGCTACGGGCCATCCCGGTGTCCGAGGACTAACTCCGGCTGCACGCCATGGAGTAAATGCTCAAGAGAGTTACCGTTGGGTGATAACCCTGATACGGTGGTGGGCAAGAGGTTGCCAGAACACCAAGGATGTGCCCTGAGTGCACGGACCGTTGAGCTGGGTGGCGAACGGTTGTGATGGCTTGTGTGCGTGAAAGCACTTTTTGCTGATATAGCTTGTCATACTTGTGATATGATATGCCTGCAGGGAAACATACCGCTGCCCCGAGAGAAGGGGTAGAGTCGTTATAATTTGGTCAGCTGAACACTGACCGTTGCTTTTGTTTGCCACCGGTGGGTGGATTGTCCCTTGCACAGGTACTGGAGAGCCGAGCGGGACGCATAGAGGTTGATGCTCCTGCTGGTGTTGCTGCTGCTGTTAGCTGTTAGCCCTCGAAGGCTGTTGTGTTCTTTTGAATGTTTTCTTTTATTGTGGCCGGCCTGCGCGCCAATATGTTTTAGGCCACTGTTTGAAAGCCCTGTAAGGCCATAAGGCCAACGCTTTTGACATGTTGTAAGACATTCCTATATGTATATAAAATGTGGAGTTTTATGTTTGGACATTCATGAGGAGTTCAAGTAGTTTAGGCTTCCGCTAGAATGCTTGTGATAGGTGCGATGCGCTACTCTGGTATCATCCTGTACCTTCACCGACTGTTTTGTGGTATATCATGTGGGGTCCCGGCCGGACCTTCTAGAATATATCATATGAACGGATGAGGTTGTTACATGTATCATAGTTACTTTTGTTGGATTGATAACTTTTTTAACTCATTAGCCTTTTAAATTCTGTTTGAACTGTCTTTTGTGTCTTTGCGCGGAGACATTCTCTTCTTTTTGAATGTCTCAGGTGCGGACTGATAATAGTTAGAGCTGTCCAAATTTGATTCTTCCAGACCTTCTATAGCTGATTTTTTTTCTCATCAGTGAGAGTTAGTCTGTTGTTTTACTGACTATGTAGTATATCTCAGACTTGTACTATTGATGTTATAGGTTCGTGTCAGATTGTTAGCGCCCATAACATAGTTTCTTTTATATAAACTATTTATTTGTTGTTTCTACTGCAGTGCTACTACTACCGTCTGTTGTTTATGCGTTGCTCTCTAGGATGTTTTTTGTTAGGATGCCTATTAGTTGTTTTATATGTATGAAAATCTATATTTTACTCATAGTCATGACATTGTTTCAACCAAACATCATTCTATTTTGAATATCGTAAAAGTTCCTTTTCTACTTATATTAAATTTAGAAATGTGCACAACATTAGTATATTGTTAGGTCTGCATGCTCATGTAGGATAAAATAAATTAAACTCTATAGTTTTCCGCTGCATATATACTTTTCTTCTTATGGACTAGCTGATTCACTGAACCGAGTGACAAAGTCTTTGAACTTTAAACTTAAAATACGCTCTTTAGCCAAAATTTATATGTCGTTTATAAAAATAACTGTAGAGACGGAGCTGCCTGAGCGTCTGTATTTGTCTCATACACGGCGTGACATCATGACATATATTTTCTCTCATTTTGATATTATACTTATATATATCGAGGAAATGTGGGTTGTGATAATTGCTGCACAAGAAGATTTTCCTGGAGCATCTTCATCAATCTTTGGAATTGTCCCCATACAGGTAACTTACAATATGTAATTTTTCATTTCTTAATTTATGGATTTTTGCAAGATCCTTTAATGTTTACGGTTTTCTTATAAGTTTTATTTCGATGTGCACATGTGATATGCTATTTTACTCAAGTAGAGAAAACTCAACAAAAATTTCTCAAACCAAACTCAAGGGGCTTGTTTAAGATCATATAAGACTTTTTTAAGCTTGTAAACTTCACCGGGACTATGAGGAACACCTGGAGGCGGAATCATATAAACTTCCTTTTGGAGGTCTCCATTCAAGAAAACATTTTTAACATTTATCTGAGATATGTGTCATTACGAATAGATCCATCAACAATAAGATCATGAACAATAGTCATTTTAGAAATATGGAAAAAAGTCTCCTCATAATCTATACTATATTATTGAGAAAAACCATTGGCAACCAATCTTACTTTGTACCATTCAACAGACCCATTAGACTTGATTTTGATTTTATAAATCCAACGAGACCCAATAGTACTCTTACCAGAAGGTAAGGGAACCAAACTCCAGGTATCTATTTTATTCAATGTAGAAAGTTCTTCTTCCATAGCCTGTTGCCAAAGAGGATCAAAGGCTGCCTCTTTATAGGATAAATGCTCAAAGAGATCGTGCACCAATGCTAAAAATAATGTAAAAGAAATTGAGTAACAAGAGTAAACAATGTTAGGTAATTGAATGGACTTACGAGTGCGAGGAGAATAACGAGAACGAGGGTCCACAGTCTTAGCAGGTGTTTGGGTAACCTCTGGAAAAGAGCTAGTAACGGAGAACAAAGTACCAGTATTAGCAGAATTAGAACCATGGGGTGAGACATTATCAAGAGTTCACAAAACATTAGAGGGCACACTATCAATGTCATCATAGAATGGATCAAGACGGATAATATCGGATTTAGTTAATTCATGAGTACTGTCAGGTATAAAAAAGAAAGATATGTGTTCAAGAAACACAACATGACGAGAGACATAAAATTTTTATGTAACGGTGTCAAAATAAAGATATCCCTTCCGCCCCTCACCACAATCAAGAAAAACACAAATAATGGATTTTGGTGATAATTTGGCACGTTCTACATGAGGTCGAAGGACAAAGCAAGTGCAACCAAATATTTTTAAGAAAGTGTAATCAGGAGCATGCTCATTTAATCTTTCAAAAGGTGACAAATATGAACAGTGAGAGATGAAACTTTATTAATCAAATTGACAGCAGTAAGGACAACCTCTCCTCAAAAATCACTAGGAACATATGCCATGTCGCCTAGGCTGCTTTACATGGCATGCGGCCGCGGGCTCCGGCCAGGCCGCCGCCGTCCTGGCTGCGGGCTGCTGGCCAGGCCGCCGTTAGCCTGGCCGAGGGCTCCGGCCAGGCCGCCGCCGGCTTGGCCGCAGCTGCATGCCATGTCGCCGCTGGCCTGGTCGTAACCGCCGGCCTGGTCGCGGTCCAGATCGCCCCTTGGTCGGCCGTCGCCGAGGCATAGCCGCCACATCGCCGTCGGCGGCTTACCCACCGTCCGATTGGGATGGGCTCTCCTCACCATCCGATCTGGTGGGTAACCACCCACTAGCCCACTACATTGGTGGTGGGGCCTGCCATGATCCTCTCCTGGAGGCTAAAAAGCAGCCCCAGGGCCTCCTCATTCTTCATCTTTTGACTTCTGGTCATCTTCTTTCTTAGGTCAGAGCTCGTCGGACTCCTCCCTCAAATCATCCTCCAGCCACCTCGAGCCACCGCTAGCCACCGCAAGCCACCACGAGCCACCAGTGCACCACCAGCCGGAAAACGCCTAAGTTCCAGAGCGAGCAGAAGGAAGAAGGCGATCCTTGCAAGTTGCCGCGCGGCGGACCCGCACTCCAAGCTATAGAGCACTCTTGCCACCACTCGAATTCTAGTACCCAAAGCGCTCCCGCGGGAAGCTGTAGTCCTCTTCTCTCACCTTAAGTTGTAACGGGAGCAGCCTGTCACCCCGATTCTCCAAACACACTGTAATCGCAATCCGCTAGTGGATTTTGACCGGCACAGATCCGGTCACGTGATTTTTTACCCAAGTGAGGGGTTTTTCCACGTCATCACATCTTGAGTCGATCTTTCCTTTTCTCTGACAGTGTGCGCGCTCGACCGCCCCACAAGTTAAGGCGGCTCAGTTGAATCCGGTCCGACCGGGGCATCGAGTTAGCCCGCAACAGGTTGGCGCCGTCTGTGGGAAGCGACTTCTCAGCATCCTAAAAATACAGTACCCTTAACACAACATTACTCATAACTAAAGACCGAGGCAGGAGAAGCTGCCCGCACGATAGAAAGGACAACATTCGGTTGGCAGGTTAGTCCAGTTCCCCCTCATCGACATGTCATCATACCAGAAAGAGAACTCCCCAGTTCGGATGTCCACGGTCGTAGAGCCCGTTTAGACAAAGGATCTGAAGTTTAGCATCACTACAATCACCCAGAAGCAACAGGAATCAGGCCAACAGAAGTTGAAGGGCTCACACGCGAAGAAGTTCTCAACTTAATCACAGAAGAACGCGAGCGGGCCAAGCAATATGCCGCTCCCGCCAGCCGCCCTCTCCATCATTACTCGCCATTTGCACCCGAGGTTCGAGCACACTCAATCCCTCACGGTTTCAAGCTCCCAAAGATCGAGGCATACAATGGTACAAGTGACCCGTCAGAGCATGTCAGACACTTCGCAATCATGATGCAACTTGGCAATGCCCCAGATCAACTATTGTGTCAAGCTTTCCCACATTTTGGCGTGGAGCCGGCACTTTTTCGGCAATTTGCTCTCGATACCTTGGAAGCACGGCCCTTCGCTGCCTCCATCTTCTCGTCGGAGGTGATCATGTCAGCAGGATAGGAAGGATATGATAGCGGGAAAATCCTCCTTCTCTCGCTCACTTCGCTCTCGAATAACAAGGATTTGGGGGCAATTGATGGGTTGCACCCCCCATTTATAAGTAGAATTCCCCCATGATCTCCTCCAAAAGGGGAGAACATGGGGTTGACTGGTCAACCCCACCTCCCATTATGAGGAGAACATGGGAGGGGGGGGGGTACTCCCTTTCCCCACTTAGGGAAACCACCCCCATTGGGAGGTAACCACCGGCCGGCCGCCGCCGCTGGCTGGCTGCCGCCGCCGCCGGCTGGCCGCCGCCGACGGAGTGGTCACTGCCGGCCGGGCAGCAACCACCGGATAGGCCGCGGCCCGCCGCCGGCTAGGCCGCTGCCGCGGTCACTAGGCGGACTACAGCCGGCTAGGCCGCGGCTAGGGCACCGCCAGCCAGGCCGCAGCCGACCTGGCCACTCCCGCCGGCCAGCCCGCTGCCGGCCAGGCCGCGGCCGGCCAGGCCGCTCCCGCCGGCCAGGCCGCTCCCGCCGGCCAGCCCGCCGCCCAACTCTCTCTCCTCCCATCTCTCTCTCTTTCTCTCTCTCTCCCTCCTCTCTCTCTCTCCCCAATCTCTCTCATCATCTCATACTTTCTCTCATGATCCAATGGCTTTTGTTTGATCTATGGTGTACCTCCAAATACCTATATTGCTTTATATAATAAGATATATATTAATTATATGATACATGTTATTAAATTCTACTTTATCATAATTATAATGATTATTATTTAGTCATGGCACAATAATTTATGTGTCATCACTCTTACAAGTGTGTATTCTCAAACTCAAGCTTAAGCACTTATACTTTATTATAACTTGCAACATCTTTCACCTCTTCTGGTGATAACACCCAACAATACCTCCTCATTTTTCTTGTGCGCAAAAAACTATGAAGTCCACATTCATAGTTGCAATCACCATATCGAGTCACCACACCTGTACAACCCCGTATTCGCAGGTTTTGAGTTTTTAAGTTTTTGGAGCGGTTTGAACACTTGGTGGCCAATTTTGGCCTAACCCTTGAAACATACTAGTAGGGGGAGGAAAAATCTGCCTCCCCCCAGTGGCCCTTTTTTTTTTTGGGGGGGGGGGGGGGGGGTGCGACAAGTTGGCTGGCACCCGCCCCGACCTGATAAGTGTGAGGTGGGAGCAGCGAGACCGGCCAGGGGCCGGGGTCTCGCCCCTGCCCCCTCCTGCTCCGCGGCCTGGCGGGGCGAGACCGGCCGGGGGCTGGGGTCTCGCCCCTGCCCCCTCCTGCTCCGCGGCCTGGCGGGGCGAGACCGGCCGGGGGCAGGGGTCTCGCCCCTGCCCCCTCCTGCTCCGCGGCCTGGCGGGGCGAGACCGGCTGGGGGCCGGGGTCTCGCCCCTGCCCCCTCCTGCTCCGCGGCCTGGCGGGGCGAGACCGGACGGGAGGCCGGGGTCTCGCCCCTGCCCCCCTGCTCCGCGGCCTAGCGGGGAGAGATTGACCGGAGGTCGGGGTCTCGCCCCTGCCCCCTTGCTCCCCAGTTCTTCAGGGTCACCTGCTCTTCTCGGGTGCCCGGGGAGATGGTGGGAATGGCTCCTCCCGCTCTTGGACCTCTTTTGGCCATGTTTTTACCGTTTTACTCTCGGGGTGGAATTACCTCTTTACCCCTCGGTGTGGCTGTTTTCTATTAGCCCGAGGCATATTTGGCGTAGGGGTATTGTTGACATTTTGGTCCATGAGGTTGGAAAAACTATAAATAGACCCTTTGGGGTGCCTTGGAGAGCATTGCATTCAGAGCCACAAAAATCCCCTTTCACTCTTCCTTCAAGGCACCTAGCTCAAGCATTGGCTAGGGAGGGGGAGACCTCAAAGGTCTTCCGGGTGTGAGGTGGGACCTCCGCGCTAGAGCCGAGGGTTTGTTTCTAGTTTCTTAATCCTTTGGTCCGTGACGTTCTCCTGAGTGTAGTAGGTGCGAGGTCACCCCTTTCTAGGGACCCCGAACTCCACAGAGGTCATTTTTGGCTTCAACACTTTTGGTGCGGTGAGCGTGGATTCCGCTGCCAAGCTCTCACTAGCTGGCAGGGCAGGTTGATCTCTCGGAGGGTGAGGAGGTCTCACCTCGAGATGGATTCCGCTGCAAGGCTCTCACTAGCTAACATGGCAGGTTGATCTCTTGGAGGGTGGGGAGGTCTCACCTCGAGATGGATTCCGCTGCCAGGCTCTCACTAGCTGGCAGGGCAGGTTGATCTCTCGGAAGGTGGGGAGATTTCACCTCGAGATGGATTCCGCTGCCAGGCTCTCACTAGCTGGCAGGGTAGGTTGATCTCTCGGAGGGTGGGGAGGTCTCACATCGAGATGGATTCCGCTGCCAGGCTCTCACTAGCTGGCATGGCAGGTTGATCTCTCGGAGGGTGGGGAGGTCTTACCTCGAGATGGATTCCGCTGTCAGGCTCTCACTAGCTGGCAGGGCAGGTTGATCTCTCGGAGGGTGGGGAGGCCTCACCTCGAGATGGATTCCGCTGTCAGGCTCTCACTAGCTGGCAGGACAGGTTGATCTCTCGGAGGGTGGGGAGGTCTCACCTCGAGATGGATTCCTCTGCCAGGCTCTCACTAGGTGGCACGGCAGGTTGATCTCTCCGAGGGTGGGTAGGTCTCACCTCGAGATGGATTCCGCTGCCAGGCTCTCACTAGCTGGCAGGGCAGGTTGATCTCTCGGAGGGTGGGGAGGTCTCACCTCGAGATGAATTCTGCTGCCAGGCTCTCACTAGCTGGCAGGGCAGGTTGATCTCTCGGAGGGTGGGTAGATCTCACCTCAAGATGGATTCCGCTGTCAGGCTCTCACTAGCTGGCAGGGCAGGTTGATCTCTCGGAGGGTGGGGAGGTCTCACCTCGAGATGGTTTCCGCCGCCAGGCTCTCACTAGCTGGCAGGGCAGGCGTACCTCTCGTGGATGCTAAATGTTTTTTACCCGGAGGGGGTCTCGCCACCCAGGCTCCCATAGCTGACATGACAGGTTGACCCCCTCCGGGGGTGAAGTGTTTTTTACCTGAAGGGGGTCTTGCCACCCAGGCTCCCATAGCTGGCATGACAGGTTGACCCCTCCGGGGGATGGAGTGTTTTTTACCCGGAGGGGGTCTCGCCACCCATACTCCCATAGCTGGCATGGTAGGTTGACCCCTCCGGGGGGTGAAGTGTTTTTTACCCGGAGGGGGTCTCACCACCCAGGCTCCCATCAGCTGGCATGGCAGGTTAACCGCGCAAGAAAATCACACTCAGTGAATACGTTGGGTTGGATGTTTCTTTCCGAGCTTGTGTCAACCTCGAAAAGAGCGGGGATTATGTACAACCCCGTATTCGCAAGTTTTGAGTTTTTAAGCTTTTGGAGCGGTTTGAACCCTTGGTGGCCAAATTTGGCCTATCCCATGGAATATACTAGTAGGGGGAGGAAAAATCTGCCTCCCCCAGTGACCTTTTTTTTGGGAGGGGGGGGGGGGGTGCGACAAGTTGGCTGACACCTGCCCCGACCTGATAAGTGTGAGGTGGGAGCAGCGAGACCGGCCGGGGGCCGGGGTCTCTCCCCTGCCCCCTCCTGCTCCGCGGCCTGGCGGGGCGAGACCGGCCGGGGGCCGGGGTCTCGCCCCTGCCCCCTCCTGCTCCGCGGCCTGGCGGGGCGAGACCGGCCGGGGGCCGGGGTCTCGCCCCTGCCCCCTCCTGCTCCGCGGCCTGGCGGGGCGAGACCGGCCGGGGGCCGGGGTCTCTCCCCTGCCCCCTCCTGCTCCGCGGCCTGGCGGGGCGAGACCGGCCGGGAGGCCGGGGTCTCGCCCCTAACCCCCCTGCTCCGCGGCCTGGCGGCCTGGCGGGGCAAGACCGGCCGGAGGCCGGGGTCTCGCCCCTGCCGCCTTGCTCCCCAGTTCTTCGGGGGTCACCTGCTCGTCTCGGGTGCCCGGGGAGATGGCGGGAATGGCTCCTCCCGCTCTTGGACCTCTTTTGGCCATGTTTTTACCGTTTTACCCTCGGAGTGGAATTACATCTTTACCCCCCTGGTGTGGCTGTTTTCTATTGGCCCGAGGCATATTTGGCGTAGGGGTATTGTTGACATTTTGATCCATGGGGTTGGAAAAACTATAAATAGACCTTTAGGGGTGCCTTGGAGAGCATTGCATTCAGAGCCACAAAAATTCTCTTGCTCTCTTCCTTCAAGGCACCTAGCTCAAACATTGGCTAGGGAGGGGGAGACCTCAAAGGTCTTCCGGGTGTGAGGTGGGACCTCCGCGCTAGAGCCGAGTGTCTGTTTCTAGCTTTTTGATCTTTTGATCCGTGACATTCTCCTGAGTGTAGTAGGTGCGAGGTCACACTTTCTAGGGACCCCGAACTTCACAGAGGTCATTTTTGAATTCAACAACACCATCTATGTTTGCTCAGTTCATTGTGCAAATTTGCTTGCAAATGCAACCAATATTTGTGTTCCATTCAAATTTCATGTGCATGCAACCAATATACTTTTGATGTAGTCCAACTTTTTGCACCACAAATCCATACTTGCTTAAGCATTGTTGTTGAACTAAATCAAACCATTTTGAACCAAAGTACAACAAACCATTGGCGGAACCAATAAGAGACATGCCCTTGCGTGAAATAGGGATAAAAATTTGGAGTCCTCCGTCTTCCTGGCCAAGACCTTAAATCGCGCTGCTTTCCCAATCCGCCAGCCACTTTCTTTCCTTCCCAATCTACTCGTCATCCTTGCCATCACTCACGAACAAACCCTCACATAGTGGTCTTATTCTCAGCTTCTCCACAGGCGGAACAACGATTTTGCAAAGAAGCCTTCTCCAGTGGACCAACTATCCTCAACGACGACAGAGCACTTGCGCAATTCCAGATTTCTGGTTGGAGAAATGCAATTTGAGTTCCACTTATGCTATTTTGATTCTATCCGTTATGCATATTCCATGATGCTATCAAAATTTTTTTTTTATCTCAATATATATGCTAATTAGGTGTTCTTTGCGTTGCTATTTTAATGAATTATATGGTTAAATTTATAATGCCCAGGGCCCAGGCTATGTAAAGTTTCTAATTCTGTCACAACAACAAGCCATGCTTCTTTCGATTCAATTATGATTGCGTCTTTTTCTGGCATGTAATCCTCAATTTATGCAGTCAAAATGATTATCTTATTAGAATGAATTTTATTCTGACTGTTATTTTAAAATTTTATAAGGAATCATTTTTTTGGAATTACAAAAAAAAAAAATGAGGGTAATTACAAAAAAATAAAACGCGCTTGAAATTTGTACTGTATTTTACATTTAACTTGCCATATTTCTTCAACCCCCGACTCCAATACAATTGAGCATGACATTGTGAAAATAAATAAAAAAACCAAAATCCAAATGCTAATTTCCACTATCAAAATAGGTGCTCATATAATTTTGCTCCATAAAATATCGAAATAAGAAATAATTGTGTTAATTAATATTGCCAATAAAGGCCCTCACAATGAATATATTGGTTAACCAAGCACAAAATCAAGCAAACAATATTTTAGTTGGATTTTATCAATTCAGACAATAAGTGAGTATAACTGCAAAATGTCCGAGTCCGATTAGCGGGCGTTTCGTACAAAATACCATAATTATCTTCGGAGGGGGTTTAATGCAAAATGCCCAAAGGTGTGTATTGACAATACCATCCGAAAACCCTAGGAGGCTACCCCCTCACTATATAAAGTGCCGAACGCTTCTATTAGCTCTTTCCTGGTAAGCATTGCTAGAGATCTTCGAAGATGTCGAAGCGCGGTAGGGTTTCACTTTTCTCGACAATGTTCTCGCAGTGCTTCCTTTTCTCTTTCGTTTTACGTAATTGTGAAATCGATCTTCTTTTACCTCTTAAATTCTCATTTTCGTTGTTGACCTCGTTATGCAGGGAGGGGAGGATCCGCCGGAAACAAGTTCCGAATGTCGCTTGGTCTGCCCGTGGCAGCGACGGTCAACTGTGCCGATAATACGGGTGCAAAGAATCTGTACATCATATCTGTGAAGGGCATTAAGGGGCGCCTCAATCGACTTCCATCCGCCTGCGTTGGTGATATGGTGATGGCTACCGTTAAGAAGGGTAAGCCCGATCTGAGGAAGAAGGTCATGCCTGCTGTCATCGTAAGGCAGCGTAAGCCCTGGCGTCGAAAGGACGGGGTTTTCATGTACTTCGAAGGTGATCTCCCTCTCTCTTTCCCCATTTTCCAGTTCATTATGTTCTGTTTTTGTTATTTACTGTTGAAAATATGTGCCTAATGATCGAACCATTGATTCTAGTAAGATTTTCTTTCTCCTTTGGTTTCAAATGACTTTGATGTGATTTTGCGCTTCCTTGAATCAATCTTAATTGGATTCTTAGCTACTTTAAATAGTGTTAAAGCCAATTTTAAGCAGGTTTCGAGTGGTCTCAAATTTTTTATTGAGTATACTTGAAAATGATTATGATGGTACGCACTTGAATCTAATATTAAAAGTGAATAAACATGCTGTAAACGAATTTTAAGGATGCTAATTTGATACCAAGAAAAGAATCTTTTCAATTGAAGAAACTTAGAATTTGCTGTTCGAAGGAGGAGTTAGATGCGCTCACACTCTTAAGAATCATGGATGTGTAAATGACTTTTACTTGTAATTTCATGTATGTTTGTTGATTTGAAATTTTTTGATGGATTATATAGAGTTAATACCGTACTTCATACTTGTCAGTAGAAACAAATCGATTATATCACATGTGTGTTTGATATAGCTTTCTTTAAAATTTTGGTCTTGTCATTTGATATAATACGTGTTTTCTAAGATATCAGCTAATATATGGAAAATTTGTTTATTTTTAAAGTAATTTAAAGCTCCTAAATTTTTTATTTCTCTATGCTCATTTGAACCTGAATGAACTCTTAAATTCTTCCACACTGCCTGTTTTCCCCACGTATGTCTTTGATGAACTAATGTGTCTTTTGCTAGAGCTCGTATCTCTAATGAATACCATCATCTCCGACTAATTCTTGCACTTGGGTGAACATCCCTTCTTATGCCCATAGAAGGAAGCCATCATATAGGAAAAAGATAAGAAAACAAAAAGAAAAAATA
This sequence comes from Platanthera guangdongensis, assembly GCA_039583875.1. Classification (NCBI taxonomy): domain Eukaryota; kingdom Viridiplantae; phylum Streptophyta; class Magnoliopsida; order Asparagales; family Orchidaceae; genus Platanthera; species Platanthera guangdongensis. The sequence goes on from CM077152.1 coordinate 8,511,378, forward strand.
AGCATTAAAATTGCAGTGTAGCATTTATCTCACTGTCATAGGATGTCATCCAAATTTTGGAGTAAATTGACTAGTTCAAAGCTCTATAGGAATCTATTTTAAGCATTTGATGAAAAGTGGATGAGAAGGATACACGTTTGATTTAAATTTTGATACCGAGAAATGCTCATGGATGCCTGATTTTGCTTTCTGTTGTTTTGTCTGCATTCTATTTACATGGACAAAGTTCATGCATTTATGTTTCCTGAATTTTCTTTCACACATTTATAACCATCAAGTTGCATTAAGGGATATCTAAGATAGAGTTAGCGTCAATCTAGGAATTTATTTTTGAGTGAAAAATGCCACAAATAAATTCAGCAAAACCAATTTATTGTTTTAAAATTAATTGGTCATTTTGATGTACATCATCATTTTACACTGGATTACATCCTAAACGTCATATTGCATATTAGTCACATTTCATAAATATTTTGACTTATTCCTATGGCAAACCAACGGAACCAAGGTCAAAATATATTTCACTCTACTGAGAAGTTACACAGATTGTCTAATAGGAAAGAAAAATTGCTAAATATACAATAACCACAATAGATTCCATTGATCTACTAAGATTACTCACTACAACACTCATTATGAGTAATGTATATATATGAATAATTAAGGTAAGTGTTGAGAGAATAGATACCCCATTACAATGAATAATCATGAGAGACCGCGATTAATGATTAAAAAGGACGATCAAGATCTTTTCAATCAGTCTCTTTTAGAGTTTTTCAGCAAGATCATTTTGCCGACACTTATGTAAATCTGGTCTGTATGGATCACTTGATATTGAAACATCTAATCCTGTACTTCAAAAAAATGTAGAGGATATTTTTGGAGTTTTTTTTCAATCCTCTCTATGTTGATGATTTTGATATGAAAGGGCATTATTCAAATAATGGAGAAAAAAATGGAAGATGATTATACAATTTTTTGTAGTCGCTCTATGATGATGCCACTAGTGATTCTTATGTAGAATCTTTTGATCATATGCTAGAAGAATTCTTAGGAGAGATTTTTTGGAAGATGATACTAGGAATGAATGTACGTTTTGCGGTTGACCTTAATATTAATCATAGCTCTAACCATGCGCTAACACCTGCATCAAATTATAAGTTGGATCAAATAATAAATCAGAACTCATACATGTTCTTAAACACCAGTGTACATTTGATTTTGATTTAGCTAAAAATTCGCATCCTCGTGATTACAACCATTTGCTTACGAACAAGCCAATTGATCCTATCGTCGGTTCTAGATTATCCGAGGTATCTAAAAGTGGAATGAACCATTGAAGGAATCTAGATTTAAGATCACATATTTGTGACCAAACTACTAAAAATATTACACGGTTACACCTATTAATTTTGAGCTGTTTATTCTCCCTTACCCTCTTAATAACAATAATCTGTTTGCTAATGAGCAAACTAATTTTTTTATTTGGATTGAGGACAGTAAACCTATTGGATAATAAAAAAAATATTTGAAAATTTTGTTTTAGCCTAACATTTCGTCCCAATTCCAAGTCCTTTTGATTCATAGAATTATATTTAGCCAACGTAGCGGTGAGAGTGTGATCAGGTAAGTCTATGACCATCATCATTGATGAATTTCTTCGGAGACTACCCCATAGCCATGAGAGGATAATGCTAAGCTTAGTGGCGACAGTACTTTTTTCTACACTATATCTAAGACGATCTAGATCTATTTTTATTACTTAGAAGTCGATATAACCTGTTGATATGTTGTGTTGAAAAGCATAGATATGTAGTATACATGGGAGGATAATGCTAAGTTTAGTGGCGACGGTACTTTTTTCTACGCTATATCTAAGACGATCTAGATCTATTTTTACTTAGAAGTGGATATAACCTGTTGATGTGTTGTTTTGAAAAGCATAGATATGTAGTATACATTGAAGTTATTTCCAGTTTTCTTCCTATTGCACTTCGAGCATAGAGCTTCTCTGTCTACTTCCTACTTTCGCTTTTTATTTGATATACGCATACACGTGCCAGGCAGGGTGTGATTTGGACATTTTATACATGAGGGAGATCACGTCTCCCTCTTAATCATATTTTATTGTCATATAGACTATATATTACTTGTTTACATCTGCTATGATCATTTGATTGAGTTCCGGGATGTCCACGATTGATTTTGAAGCACAAATGCATCTGCTCTATATTACTTGTTTACATCTGCTAGTGATTATAAGCTTGCCTTTACGTTCTCGCTACTTTTATTACTGCTTATTCATAAATTATTACTTATCATCTTGTTTGTGGATGTATGGATCTCGCTAAGATTCAACTCAGTATAATGCACAGGAAATCATTCTCAAATGATAATTAACGGCTTAACGAAGTCCAACAATTGAAGGCTATTTGCGCGCAAAAAACTTCTAAATTGGTCCTCTCGGCCTACATCAGTTAGAATAGAACGCATTAACATATCTTATTTTCAACACCCTTGCTTTGGTTTACATCATTAATCCTCTCCTATCAAAGAGAAAAAAAACTGAAGCCCATAACTACCATTAATCTTCCCATCCCAGCAGTGAGTCCACCCCACCCCATTTCTCCAAAACTGCCACTCTCCTCATTCCCTAGACATGCACCCCTCTGTCTAATAACCTCGCACTCAATTAATTCAACATACAACTCCCCTCCAGAAACTCCTATTTCCAGTAATCTCCCAACGCAGACAGCCACCTCACACTATAATCCTTTCTAGAACTGATTTGGAGTCCACTGGAAATTAATTAGTCTGCTGGAACTCCGTCCCCGTACAGTCCAGCTAACTGACAGCCCTCCTGCCATACTTTCGGTCACCACGTTGAGTCACTTCCACTCCATAAGAACTCATACCATCATTCCCCAAACAACCTTGATTGCATCCAATGCTTGGAAGGTCTGCCCAACCGTCCAAACCCTTCCAAAAGTTTGAATTCAGTCCGCCATCATCTCACCAACTATCGGGACCTCATCGAAAGTTCACCTAACCTTCTATCCTATAAACATTGTAATTTTATTGATTGGTTGTCATTTATTTTGGGTTGAATCTTGTGTGAATTCACTGTTTTGAAAAAAATATTAGTTTGTAGTCTGTTCCAATATTATCCTACATGTCGTGTTTTGTTGGTGCACATGTGTTTTACCATTCTTGTATGTGTAATACATTACTTGTTTCCATAATTGAAGCTCTATTTGACTGAGATTATTGTGTCATATTATTTATAATTTCAATTGTTACAAGCATAGTTATTGATTCGTGTCTAATTCATTCAAACATATATACACACACACACACACACACACACACACACACACACACACACACACACGAGTGACAGGCACGGGCCTCCGGCCCGATGGCCACGCGCCACAGTACCCGGCCGGCGACGGCGGGCTTCGCCCGCCCTCGCCACTGTGCCCGACACGGGGCTTCGCCCGCCCCCATCATTTTTGCGACAGTACCCGCCCAGCGGCGGTCTGCTTTGCCCTCCGGCCCCTCCCCTGATATTTTTTAATCATGTAATTTTTTAATTATTTTCAATTTAAAATATTATAATTATATATTTTTTTATTTAAAATATTATATGCATATGTTTTTGTTAAATATATTGTTTTAATTAAATACAATTTTTAATTATTTTCAAAATTATTAAAAATTATTTTATTATCTATAATATATTATTATTAATTTTTTATAATAATGAAATCTAAAAAATCTTAAAAAAAAACCTAGCCTCTCCCGATCCACCGCCCGCCAGTACAAGCTTCTCCACGCCGCCGCCATCGGAGCCGCCAGCGGGCTGACCGGTGCCCACCGGCCGATTCGCCGGACCCCAGCTAGTTCGCCGGGGTCCGGCGAACCCGCCGGTGGGCAGCTGTCAGCCCGTCGGCGGCTCCGCCGGCGGCGGTGTGGAAGGAAGGTGAGGTCGGGCGGAGTGGGGGGCATCAGGATTTTTGTAGTTTGGGAGGAAGCTTTTTTTGGAGATTTGGTTATTTGCAGGCCTGATTAACTTGATCCAAAGGCTAATATTGATTGAATGGTTTTTTAATGCATGGCTTTTAAAAGCCATCCATATTTCTTTATGAAATGCTATAACCAAATCAGTACTTTTAAAAGAAATTTTGGTGGCTTGCTTACAGACATGACTTGAAGTACATACAGTTTTTAGTGCGAAGGCAAGGATGAACATTGGCACCTTGTTTGTAGATTGAGGTCGATGAGTGATTGAGTCATTGCCCTGACATATTCCATCGAATCATTGAGGCTTTCTCATCGGGAGATGAAATTATCATGTGGGAAATGGACGTAGAAGCATGGATTAAAAGTTATAACACCTTTGGCCTTTATGTTTCATCTCCACATTCTACTTCATTTCCCTCACCATCATCATGCAACATTGCATTTTACAACTCTAAAAAAGAGAAGCTCAGTAGTTCAGTATAGTTGGCATATCGTTTTTAGTTAAAAAAATTATCACCTCGAGCAAGCTCTTCAGACTTCTTAACATCAATCATCATGTTTTCTGTTTCATTGATGTTTGTCTTGCAAGACAACCAATCTCAAGTACTAGTATTGAATGCTGTTTTAGATGCTATCTTTGAGATTTAGATGGCTAAAATATCTCTTGTTACTAGGGCTAGAACTGTGAATCTATTAAAGTTAACTTTCCACTAATTCAAGATATCAGTATAGCAAATTTACTTCATTTCTTTTAGGTGTCAATTCAGCTGTACAGGTCGACACTTATTCCTCTTCAAAATCAGCTAAGAAAACCTTTCTTTGAATAGCGATGAAGCTAAATTCAACATTAAATTCATTTTTGAACCTCCCACTGCCAAAACTTGATACTTGGCTAGAAACGTTTGACCCATATCTAAATTTGCAATAGATTTGTTATAATCATATAATCAAGAGAATGTGCATTCAGTCTGACTACATCAATGTTTGTTTTTATAACATCATAAACCTCATTTAGGCACTTAGTCAAACACTTGAACTTACTGTTAGAGTTCAAAACAAAATCTACATATAATAATATATGATTTTTTTATCCAGACTACCCCGATACTTATTGTATTTTTCCTTAGTTTACAGTAAGCATAGCAAAGTCAGGGCTATTGTATGATTTACACGTTGAATTAATTATGTGTTCCATCATCAAAATATTTTGAAAATAATAAATGAGAATTTGTACTTTAAACTTGAAACCTCTCAATTCAGTGTAAAACATCTTTAGAAGCATTATAAATAGTTTGACATTCCTCCCATAAACTGCAGTAGGAGGCCTACAAAACTTTTTATCAGTAGTTAAATAACTCAGATATGATATTTTATCCTATAATCCTTCAAATGCATTCTTAAATTTGATTGATTTCTCTAACATCAAGTAGGTGGAATTCTACCTCCTTTCAAGACCTAAGTTTATAAAGCTTTGCATTCTATGTCTGTATTTGCACCAACAACAGACTTCTTGGCTTCTCCATTCTTTGATGGGATCCTTTTAAATATTTGGTTGTCATCAAATTTTCTCAATGGACTTGTTTTATTCTGATAATCCTTTAATAATTAGATTCAAAATATGGGTGGAACAATGAACATGTAAAAACTCATGTTCTAATATTGTACTCTTCCAATCTTTGTCATATATGTAAAAATTCTTTATTTCGCTTCCAGTTCTCTCTCTAGTGTGATCAATGTACAACCTCGGGCTCGCGAGAGGCCCTCAAGATGCGAATAGAAGAAATTTGGCGAGAGATGCTGATAGGCGAGTGGGACCAGATGGTCCACTCGCAGGAGGCGAGACAGGTGGTCTCAGAAATGGGCGAGACGCCCCCTTTTGAGACGCGAGTAGGCTCTTAGCGGCGAGAGGGTCCCATAGCAAAGGATACCTGCGAGACGAGCAGGAAGGCCCGTCTCGCCGATGGGTGCTCCCCCACTCGCCACATGGAAAGAAGACCGTTTTTACATTTCTACACCCAAGGGGGATTTTACTCTTCTACCCCGGGTGGTCAGCATATAACTCTTCAGAACAGCGGAGTTTGGCTGTTGGCAGACCCGACCAGGGGTACTCTGGTAATTCCAGGTCAGCTCAGTATGGTTATTGGCAGTTCAAACTCAGAAAACTATAAATAGACTCATAGGGGTTTTTCAGAAGCACTTTTTTTCCCGGGACTTGAGAGAATTTTTCTGTGCTTTCTGAGGAGCTCCAAGCCCAACTTTTGGCTTTGGAGGGGAAGCTCTCAGAGATCTTCCGGGTAAGCGGTGGGACCTCCCTGCTGAGGCTTTGGGTCAGTTTCTGGTCCTTCACGATCAGTCGGAGGACGGAGCTTGGGACGAGTAGGTGTTGGCTACGCCCCTATTTTTCGAACTTTTGTCGAAGACAAGTTTTGGCTTCAACAGTTCTGGTGCGGCGTGCGTGGAAGGTAGCCGATACAAGAAAAGCTTGAGTTTAGTTCTATGGCAGGAGGTGAAGGTGAAAGATCTGGTTCAGGAGGTTCCCCCTCCCTGGGAGAGGAGGCGACGAGGAAGATGCTGGAAGACTTCAGGCGAGAGGTCTTGCAGACCATCAGCTTGACCTTCTTGGCAAGGAGCGAGTGGGCAACGCCTCAGGTTCCGATAGAGGAGGTCCCGCTCTTGGGCGAGAACGCCCCTGGACAGCGCCCGAGGAAGGAGGTCCCGACGGAGGCTGGCGAGAGGGACGTGGCTGCGCGAGAGCTCTCCCCAGGCCAGCGTCCCAGGAAGGAGATTCCGGCAGAAGTTGACGAGAGAGAGGCGGTTGTACGAGAGCTCTTCCCGGGAGCCCGACATGTCCTACTACTCGGGGAAGGATGACCCTGTACAGCACGTGCAGTGGTTTGAAGATGTTGTTTCAATAAGGCAGATGACGGATGCCTTCAAGTGTCGGTTGTTTGCCATCACGTTGAAGAAGAAGGCACGAGACTGGTTCCACCAGTTGCCGGCAAGGTTGATTTACAGTTTCGAGGATCTGCGTCGAGGTTTCCTGTTGAGGTTCTCAACATCGAAGAGGCGTAAGGAGGCGGAGTGCCTGTTCGCGGTGAGGCAGAAGCAAGACGAGACGTTGGGACATTATGTGGATCGATTTCAGGAAGAGATCCTCTTGGTCCAGGAGGTCCCAGGGTATACGCTGATGCTCGCTTTTACTCTGGGACTGAGGCCGGGTTTCTTTAGCATGAAGTTGAAGAGAGTGCCCCCCTCTCTTTTGAGAAGCTCATGGAGAGGGCGGCGAAGGAGACAGACTTCGAGAGGGCCAATCCGGCGTTTGCAAGGAAGATGGCCAGGTTGGCGGAGGATGATGTGAAGGAGCCGGAAACAGGAAGGCGGAGGGAGCAGAGAGAAGAGAGGAGGAGGGAAGAGCCCCGAGGACAGGGGAAGTAAGGACTGCATCAAGGACGGGGGGCCCGGGAGCCAAACAACCGGTTAGGTTCGAGGCCTCAGGAGGGGCACCCTCAGGAGCTAGGAGGAGGTTTCCAGGGAAGAGACCACTTTCGCGAGCTGAGGAGGTTCGATCAGCCGGCACAGAGGCAGGAGCTGAGGGGACATTTCCCGCATCAGCATGAGACGATGGAGGTCGGTCGAGGTAGAGGAGGAAGGAGAGGAGCTCGAGGAGGAGCTGGAAGGAGGGATGGTGGAGAAGGGAGAAGGGGCAGCGTGGCGTTGCCTTTCTGTGACTTCCATCAGGAGGAGGGCCACACAACGTTCACCTGCCCAGAGTTCTTAGAAATGAGAGAAGCCAGGGGGTCGAGGAGGCAGGTTCCGCCAGTAAGGATCGAGGAGGTGCAACAGGAGGAGACGAAAGATAGATGCGAGGACCGGGTGGATGTAGGAACCAGGGGAGGGATCAGGGTGATCCACGGAGGAGTTGGGATTGAGACAACTCGAAAGGGGAGCCTCCAGACCATGTTCCGAAGGGGGGTAGCCTCGACCTCCCAGGCCCCCCTCCAAAAGAAAAAATTATCTTTTCTTCAGTGGACATGACAGATTATGAGGACCCGTTCTGTGATGCCTTGGTGATCCAGACGGCGGTCAAAAACTTCACGGTCTCCAAGATCCGGGTGGACAACGGGAGCTCCGTGAACGTGATCTTCAAGAAGGCTTTCGATGAGATGCAGGTTGAGACCAAGAGGGTCATAGCATCAGATGGGCCGTTGTTTGGTTTCTCCGGAGAAAGGAAGTAGAAGGAGGGGTGGGGCTGCATGTGAAGTTAGGGGTCGTGTCACGGAACTGCAGGTTCGTGATCATTGACGCCCCGAGTAGCTATAGCGCCATCTTTGGGCGTCCCCTCATCAGCGCCTTTCGTTGCGTCCCCTACTCGTTTCATCAATGCTTCAAGTTCAACAACGGAGGGGTGCAGGTTAGGGTCAGAGGGGACCCGAAGGTGGCAAGACAGTGTTACGTTACGACAGTCAACACCATATCTTGGATGACAGAGGCGGAGGAGTTGGAGAAGGAGATGGCGGCGCATGAAGAGGTTGTCGGAGAGGAGGAGATGGGCCTAGAGGAGGCGAGGAAGGAGACTGAAGAGGTTGTCGGGGAGGAGGAGATTGAGGAGGAGCAGAGGGGAAGAGATGTGCAAGAGGTCTAGGGGGACGGAGAGTTGGAGCCGCAAGAGGGTCGGCATGTGGAAGTGGAAGGAAGAGGAATTGAGAGGGAGGCCCATGAAGGCGTAGAGGTTGAGCAGGAGCATAGTGAGAGCCTAGGGGAGGCGATGGAAGTTGAGGAAGCAGGAAGGGAGGAAGAGTTTGGACAAGAAGAGGAGGCAAGGGCCGGCTGAGAGCAGTCGCGGCTGGAGCCGGCTGAGGAGGTGGTAGAGATGGAAGTCTTCACCAGCGCCGACCAAGTACAGAAGGTACAGATCAGCGGGGGTCTGAGTCCCGAGGACCAGGAGCGAGTGCGGGCTTGCATCCAAAGCAACATCGACATCTTCGCCTGGAGCGCGGCTGACATGCCGAGCATTGATGCGGATGTGACCTGCCACCGCCTGAACCTGGATCCCAGGACGCGCCCCATACGCTAGAAGATGAGGACCATCGCAACCAAGCTGGAAGAGCCAATCCGCAAGGAGGTCAAGAAGCTTCTGGAGGCTGGCTTCATCTCGGAGATCCAGTACCCAGGCTGGGTCTCCAACGTGGTAATGGTAAAGAAAGGGGGAGGGAAGTGGCGCATGTGTATTGACTTTTCTTTATTAAATAAATCGTGCCCCAAGAATTGCTACCCCCTGCCTCGAATCGACGTGTTGGTTGATTCAGCCGTTGGTTTTTCAATTTTGAGTTTTTTGGATGCTTTTTCAGGTTACCACCAGATCCGAATGCACCCTCCCGACGTCAAGGACGTCTCCTTCATCACCAGGGAGGGATGCTTCAGTTATAAGATGATGCCCTTTGGGTTGAAAAACGCAGGGGCTACATACCAGCCCATGATGGATCGAGTCTTCCAAGGCCAAAGGGGGAGGAACCTGGAGGTCTATGTTGATGACCTAATGGTTAAAAGCAAGGGCGTGGACTCGCACCTTCGGGACCTGGAGGAGACGTTCGCCACAGTGCGGAAGTTCAAGATGAGGCTGAACCCCTTAAAGTGCGTTTTCGGGGCGAGCCGTGGGAAGTTCCTTGGGCATCTCCTGACTCCGGCGGGGGTGGAACCCAACTCAGATAAGGTGAAGGCTATCCTAGAGGTGGAGTCACCAGCAACGCTAAGGAGGTCAAGCGCTTGACATGCAAGCTGGCCGGCCTAAGTAGATTCCTCTCTAGGTCGGGAGAGAAATGCTCATCATTCTTAAAGGTGTTGCGGGGTAACCAAAAGTTCGAGTGGACCGCCGAGTGTGAAGAAGCTTTTCAATGGCTGAAGAAGCAGCTCTCCCTGGCTCCTCTACTTCAAAGCCCAAAGGAGGGGGAGGACTTGACCTTGTATCTTGGAGTGGGAGCAGAGGCGGTGAGCTCTGTTCTTGTTAGGGAAGAGGGCAGGAAGCAGTTGTCAATCTACTATGTTAGCAGGATCCTAAAGAAGGCAGAGCTTTGTTACCATATCTTAGAAAAGTTGGCATACGCCTTGATCATTTTGGTCAGGAAGCTCCGACCATATTTCCAAGCACATTCGATCAGGGTGATGACAGACCATCCCCTACGTAATATTTTTGAAGGAGTGGAACACTCGGGCAGGCTGGTCAAGTGATCTATCGAGTTGAGTGAGTTCGATATCTCATTCGTGCCAAGGCTCTCCATTAAGGCACAGGTGGTGGCCGACTTCTTGGAAGACTACGGTGTGGAGGTCGGGGCCGAGGAGTCGCGGCCGCAGGAGGTGTGGAAGATGACGGTTGATGGAGCCTCGGGAAAGCACTCACTCGGAGCAGGGGTGGTATTGACAAGTCCTTAAGGGGTCACCACAGAGCAAGCGGTGGTCTTGCACTTTCCAGCAATTAACAACCAGGCGGAGTACGAGGCTGTGATAGCCGGCCTTCGTTTGGCAAAGTAGCTTGAGATCCAGGATGTGGAGGCTTTCACGGATTCATTGGTGGTGGCATCGCAGATTCGAGGAGAGTTCGAAGCTCGGGAACCCACCCTTGTGAAGTACTTGTCCAAGGTAAGGGCAATCATCGGGGGGTTCCGGACGTTCTCTATCCAACACGTTCCCAGAGAGGAGAGTACAGTTGTCGATCAGTTGGCTAAGTTTGGACCTCGGGGAGGGGGAATCTTGACCGATCTGTTCCGTCCAGCAATCGAGGAAGGGGAGCTCATGGAAGTAGATCGGCGACACTCATGGGTGGATACCTTCGTAACCTTCTTTGTCACGGGCAACCTCCCTGAGGGGATCAAGGAGGCAAAAAACTTTCGGCATAAGGCGGCCCATTATCTCATGCATGAAGGAAGCCTACATCAGAAGATGCTTTCGGGCCTTCTGGCGCGATGTGTGGCGGAAGAAGAGACCCGGCGGATTCTGGAGGAGGTGCACTCTGGGGAATGTGGTAGCCATTCCGGAGGTAGAACGTTGGAGGCAAGGGTGGTCAGGCAGGGGTACTTCTGGCTCACCCTGAGGAAGGATGTCGCGGAGTTTGCGAGGAGGTGACGAAAATGCCAGCTCTACGCCCCCCTCCAGCTCTTGCCCGCTCAGAGGCTCCGAAGCATCACGACACCATGGCCGTTCGCTATCTGGGGGATGGATTTAGTTGGGCCTTTCCCTTCGGCTAGTGGGCAAAGGAGGTTCCTCTTGATTATGATCGACTACTTCTCTAAGTGGCTGGAGGTCAAGGCGCTGGCCAAAATAACCTCCCAGGTCATCAGGAACTTCGTTTGGCGAGAGATCATCTGCAGGCACGGGCTGCCTCAGGCCATCGTCACGGACAATGATCCTCAATTTGCAAGTGAGGAGTTTATAAGTTTCTGCACTCAGCTGGGCATCGATCTCAGGTTTGCCTCCGTCCACCACCCCAGGAGCAACGATCAGGTAGAGGCTGCGAACAAAATCATCATGAATCTGCTCAAGAAGAAAGTAGAGAACTTGAGGGGGAGTTGGGTGGAACAGCTCCCCTCAGTATTGTGGGTCTTGCGGACAACTCCGAACACGGCTACCGGCGAGACCCCATTCAAACTTTGCCATGGGTGTGAGACGGTCCTGCCCGTGGAATTTGAGGTACGGTCCCCACGAGTTGCGGCTGCAGGTGATGGAGACGAGGCTTGTAGGCTAGAAAATGAAGAGGGCTTATGCCTCTCGCTGGACATGGTAGAAGAGCTACGCGACGTCGCGGCCATCAGACAGGCAGAGATCAAACGACGGATGACAAAATATTTTGACAAGCATATCATGATCAAACAATTCGCGGAAGGAGATCTGGTGGTAAAGATAGTTGATGCTGCGGGGAGATCCGCCCCAGTGGGTAAGCTCAACCCAAATTGGTAAGGGCCTTATATTGTTGAGAGGGTCCTGAGAGCTGGAGGTTACCACCTCCAGGATGTGGAGGGTAGGACCATGAGCCACACCTGGAACGACAATGATTTGAAACGCTTCTATCCATGAGAAGGGAGGGCAAAAATTGTATACTCAAATCACGTTCATTATAATATATTTTTCAAATCACTTCTTGTCTTGACCTCAAGATGCGAATAGAAGAAAGTTGGCGAGAGATGCTGATAGGCGAGTGGGACCAGATGGTCCCCTCGCAGGAGGGGAGACGGGTGGTCTCAGAAATGGGCGAGACGCCCTCTTTTGAGACTCGAGTAGGCTCTTAGCGGCGAGAGGGTCCCATAGCAAAGGATACCTGCGAGACGAGCAGGAAGGCCCGTCTCGCCGATGGGTGCTCCCCCACTCGCCACATGGAAAGAAGGCCGTTTTTACATTTCTACACCCAAGTGGGATTTTACTCTTCTACCCCAGGTAATTTTACTCTTTTGCCCCGGGTGGTCTGCATATAATTCTTCAGAACAACGGAGTTTGACTGTTGACAGACCCGACCAGGGGTACTCTGGTAATTTCAAGTCAGCTCAGTATGGTTATTGGCAGTTCAAACTCAGAAAATTATAAATAGACCCATATGGGTTCTTCAGAAGCACTTTTTTTTCCCGGGACTTGAGAGGATTTTTTTGGGCTTTCTGAGGAGCTCCAATCCCAGCTTTTGGCTTTGGAGGGGAAGCTCTCAGAGATCTTCCGGGTAAGCGGTGGGACCTCCCTGCTGAGGCTTTGGGTTAGTTTCTGTTCCTTCACGACCAGTCAGAGGACGGAGCTTGGGACGAGTAGGTGTTGGCTACGCCCCTATTTTTCGAACTTTTGTCGAAGTCAAGTTTTGGCTTCAACAATCAAGGATTCTAACAAAATTAAATATTCTTATTTGTTTCCTCCACCCTTTATCTATGCAATCCTCAGTTAAACATATATGACCATATTCTTGGATGGAGGTTCATTTTTCAGTTGTTCAACATAATCTTTCGGGATTCAGTTCTTTCTTCAACTTTTTTCCATTGTATAAATGTTGGTGCAATATTTAACATTAGTTATTCAAGAAGGTGCATTAAACCTCAACTCAAATTGCTTGTCAAAATTCCTAAAACCTCAAATGTCCACAAATCATAATGACAATTCATTTATTATCACCATTTTACCATTACTAACCCACATTCCTCTTCATTAAAAATAGATGCTTTCAGTGCTCTAATTATAATTCATTCTCTTTTTTTCGGTGCATGACATGTTTTTATTGGTTTCAATTTTCTGAAATCGGCACAAAGTCATCATATATAATCTCAATGAACTATTGGGAAACCGTCAATCTTGATTCCCTGGCCCGCCAAATTGTTGGAAGTCGTGGATTCTGAGCCGCCGCCTGTCGAACTGCCAGAAATTATCATTCACGCAATCCAAGTCGAAGTATGCCGTCTCGGCGTTTCGTTCTCGCTACTGAGTCGCAAGTTTAGTAGCAACGACAAATGGATGATAGAGTCGGTCCTATGGTAATAAGAATACCTAGACTAACATGCCATTTAGAAAATAAGAATATAAAATATTAATCTAATTTTTGATAGTATTCTATTGACATTTGGCCAGTTAAGGCCTAACACATAATAATAGGCTCTGAGTAACATCAATTGTTGATTGTTTAAGCAATCATCCTGACCAATTTTTTTAGCAATTAATTTGTTAAATTTTTAATTAATCAGTACATATAAAAAAAATAATTCGACTATTTGGTGCAGTGTGGTTTTGCAGTTTCCATAATTTAAAACAGCACTGTGCTCAGTTTACAAGTTCTAAATCACATCTAAATATTGTGGTTTGGTTTAAAAATTGTTGTGCTGGCAATTTGTGTTTTTTAATGCTCACCCCGAACCAACAAACGAAACTGCACTCGTTATAGAATTCCGCTTGTTGCCTATTGTGTGGAGGTGGATCCGCTCCAGTTTTGTCACTCTGTGTGGATGCTCTTAATTGAGGAGGCAGACGACTCGTGTTGAGTGAAGCTCTCTTCTTAGTCCCTCCTCTTCCCTCTCCACATGTTTCCTTAGTCATTTGTGAATGAGGACCTCCTTGGTCCCATCATTGAAAAGCGCACACTGCATTAAATGAGAAGAGAAAAAGGCCAGAAGAGGCAAAATACAAGGTTCAGATACCCTCACTGTCTTCCTTGATGAGATCAAGAAATTCCGGATCAAATGACTGGATGGAGCCCTAGTGTCCTTGAACAGAAAAGTCGTTCGCACGTGTGAGATTTTCCATGATATTTAGTGCCATGATAGTCGGAGTGGCATAGTCTCGACTGTGCACTTTGGCATTGCAAGCCCGCCAACTTTGGTAGACTGCATAGCAGAGCACACGAATGGGGCCAATATTAGAGCGCTTGTTGGCTGCTATTAAATGGAGGAGCTCTTCCAACTCTCTATCAGCGGCATGACAATGGAAGCCGCAAGGCGTGTTTTTATTAGTGAAGGGGTGTTAGCTCCTCTGGCTGGTTTGGTGAAGCCTCGAAGGGATTTTAGAGATCCCAAATCACAATTTCTTCATGGCGTGTAAGATGAATGAGCATTGGTCCAACACCATCCAATGTGAGTTATTTTTCCCCCTAAGATTCTAAATGCATGATTAAGCTCACGGAACATGATAATGATTTCTTCAAGATGCTTTATTAATGTTAAGTTGGTATTGAGAAGAAATCGTGTTGAGGTTTTGGGGAAAATAAAGATAAGCTTCACATTTTTTATCTGCAAGTTTCTTCCCTTCCGTTCAGATTAGGTTAGATTAGCACGCCTTTATTGACTTCTTTCTTTCCGTTTGATTAAGGTAAGTGAGATGGAATTAGAAGGGATTTGTGGAAAAAAGTTGAGTTATACCTAATGATTGAGTTATTCCTAACTAGATCTTTACATGTTAGACTTGGGTAATTTTTCAAAGTTTCGGTAGATACATGAGGATGTGTGAATATATTCCTATTGATTTTGAGAATTTATGCTTTTGTTCAATTATACTTGAAGATGCTCAAGTTGAACAGAGAATGCTTTTTGATTTAAAATCATCCCATTCTTTTTTAAAAAATAGAATAGAAGCTTCTATTAGTTAATCCAGTCTTATATTTTCGGATTCAAATCTTCAAACAAAAACAAGATGTTATGAGTTAGATTTTTTTTGCAAACATAAGAACCATATTAATTGTAGACATTATTCTTGGAGGCCTCCTCTAATTCTTGTCTATATTTAACTTTAAACTTCACCAATCACTAACCTTCTTGGTATTTTTTCACAAGCTTTAATTATATGTAGTAAGTTCCTTCAAAATTCAAAACCCGAGTTGATTTTTCAATTTTATCTGTATATGCAAGGAATACTTTCCACGAAAAATTAGGCCCCGCATTCTTGCTCACATAGGCTTCCCAATGCAAGAACATTTCTACTGTAGGTGCTCCGTAAGGTAGTTAGATGACCTAACCTTCTGCAACCAGATCTCTTCCTGAAACTAGTTTTACACCAGGTCTCATTGGTGTCTTGCCCTTGTCGATCCAACTTGGACCACCAACCTCAAACTTCAACTATAGGAAAAAAAGTCACATTCATAAGACTAAGACGAAGTTTATTTACATTTAAGCTGGGCACAAAACTTAAGATTTGTTACTTGACTGTTGGAAAATCCCTGATAGTAGCGAGCTATATGCCCTGACTGTTGGCACTTGTAGCAGCCCCCTGCAACAACCAAACACTCACTCTGATGGTGATGGTTGCACTCAGAACAAACGGGGTGGTCTTTGATCTCGGCTTTGGGCTGGCTACCTCTCTATTCACCAGTCCCCTGTTTCTTGTTTCGGCTTCTTCCTTGATTGCTTCTATTTTGAAATTGTTGTGGCGCATTTTGGGGTTTCTTAGTACGAAAGCTATTTCGCCTTTGCACTTTTAGCTAATTTGCTTCCAACTTTCTCGCAGTATTTATCAGTCTTCTATTGTCGTCATTGATCATGATCATCAACAACTGTCTCAGTGAGTCACGCAGACCATCTATGAAACGATTACCACTTCTAATCTTCATCTCTTTGCATTATTCCAACATAGCGGGATAGGTGGGTAAGTTCTCGTTCATAGGCAGTGATTGCCCCATCCCCTTGATTGAGCCACATATCCGCTGAACAACCTGGCATAGTTAGAGATCGCATGAACATTACGCTAGAATGACATTGAATTCTAAAGTATGATAATTTGAAACAATCTGAGATTGGCCAAGGCCGAAGTCAGTCATTAAGGTTTTCAGATCTATAGTGATGTTTTGGGTCAAGGTTTGGGATGTATGTTGAAGTAGTATGTGAGAGTCATAGCTTTCACATCCATACAGCCGAAAGTGCACGAGAAGAATTATCCCGTTCTTGATTTGGAATTGGCAGCTGTTTTTTCACTGTCTCGTGGTAAATATTAAGAATATTAAGTATAGTTTGTTTTACTTCCATCTTTTGATCCATTATTTCCTACCCTGGTGTTTATAAGCAATCAATCTTATTATACATGAGGAATATTTGGATGCTTCATTCCCCATTAGTTTCATGGTCTCTTGTCGGCTAAGCCATTTTCTATTTTTAATCTGCAGACAATGCTGGAGTCATTGTGAATCCCAAGGGAGAAATGAAAGGTATTTACTGATTCTCCAAGATTTTTTCCAAGTTTCTAATTCTTCACCGTGTTAGTATCCTAAATACCATCTGATCTCAGAGCAAGAACAGTTTGTTTCAGCTTGGTGTTGATAATATAGACTCCCATGTCGTGAAACTATTGTAGCCTTGTGCCCTTGGTAATAATTTCATGTATGATTTCAATTGAAAAGTATATATAAAGTTGGCATGAGAATTAGTAGTTGGATGAGTTCTAATGATCAATATATATATACACACACGCACACTCGCGCCCTCGAGTGACAGGCACGGGTTCTACCCCCACGGCCAACCGCGACAGTACCTCAAGTGCAGTAATGCATGGTGGGCCTTGTGCCCCGCGCGACATTTGTCCCGGCCACGATATTGTCCCGGCGCGGCGGTGCTCCCGCCGTTCGCAAACCCTTGAGTGTTATAGTCCACTCGTCCCCATTTGTCGTGTCCATGAGGGATTGCGAGCGGCGGGGAAAACACATTTTTTATTGTAGGTAGATGATGACTTTGTTTACATGAAAGCATACTTTTAGAAATAAAAGAGAACACAAATTTTAAAATTGGAATTATTTTAATAGAGGGGTAAAATCGGGAAAGTGACTGTTTAAGCAAAGTGTGTTTTTCCCTTTTAATATAGTATAAATATATATATAGAGCGGCTTTTACCGGGACCTCCCCTCCAAGTGTGAAAACCTCTTATTATTGAAATTACAAAAATCTCTCCCGAATGTTACAAAACATAACATTTATTTTCCCTAAAGTTCATATTTCATAACCATCCATGCATAAAAATTCCCCCTTCTGAGTACATTTTCAAGGGGGTAATTTGTGCATGGATGGATGCTATGAAATGTGAACTTCGGTTGAGGTAAATGTTATGTTTTGTAACATTCTGGGGAGATTTTTGTAATTTCAATAATAAGAGGGGTGCATTTGTAATTATGCTAACTTCCCAGATATAACAGATGATGTAGATTGGTTCCCAAATAATAAGTTTTTTTGTGTGTGGTCGTGCAACAGGTTCTGCTATTACAGGACCCATTGGTAAGGAGTGTGCTGACCTCTGGCCAAGAATTGCTAGTGCTGCCAATGCCATTGTGTGAATGAATGCTCTTCCTGTTGCAGTTGTTGTATCGGGGTGTTATAAACATTTCTTCTTCCGTTTCCCATCACAGTTTTTTTGATCCTTTGTATTGTCGAGAACAAAAATTAGCTTTTGGTGAAATAAGGAACTCTATTACTTGCAGTTTTTTTTCTTCCTTCATATTTTTGGTGCCAAGTTGTTTTCGTTTTGTTTATTGCATGTTTAGATTGAGAATTCAGCTTTCAGCCCACTTTCTGATAGAGATTTTGAGTAATGTAGCTGCTACTATCTATCTAGGGCAGCCCGCAAATAGTATCAAATTGAAAGGCTGGCCCCATTTGTTTGTTGGGTTAAGATTTTTTAATGATTATGATGATCAAGTGTAATGGACGTCTGTCTGGGTTTCGTTTATTGCTGTTGCAGCTGCATTGTGGTTAGTTGGCAGGATCTAATTCTGCCTTAGGTTCTTCTGTTTGGCACCGTGGTTGTTGTCGTGAATGGTGGTTATTACTGTCGTTTGTGGACGCCTTACCTTGCCCATGTAACTTCATTCATTTTTATGTTCTAAAGTTAGTTTTCTTTTGTGTGGCGGTTTTAAGTATAATTGTTGTCATGCCAAACATACAATTTATGATGTGTTTTTTTGTCCAAATTTACAGGAGCAATAACTCCGCAGCCTGTCTTGTACTGACAGCTGATTTTTTGGACCACCACCTTCCATTTTGACTTGTTGAATTAGTATCATATGAAGTGAATTCAATAGATATAGCTATTCACCATCATTTTTTTGTTTTAAGATTTGCTGGTGGAATTTTGTTCAAACTCACTGGAGCAAAAACATTGCGCTAAATAGACGATAATTTGTATCATTGTGTTCATGACCTCCACCTTGGTGCCAACAGGCCAGTGTATTAACACTGCCAACTTTGGCTTTGTTGGATTGTTTTTTAGTGTCGTGCTTTTTTTGTTGTTGAAAAATGCAAACAATATTTTGTACTTAAATGTATCTTTCAATACAGTAATCTTCAACTGCAGTCATCCACCTGAGCAAACTCTTGTTAATTATATAAAAAATGACATCTTTCCCTACGTGGGCAAATAGCCTGGGCCTGGAAAGTCCACCTGGGCCTGTCCCAGCAAAAGCCTGGCTAGGTCTGGCCTGGTAAAAGCCCGGCCCGGGCCAAGGCCGGGCGTGGGGCCCTTACCGGGCCCCTATTTTTTCCGGTTATCCGGCCCTGGCGACGGGCTAAGGAAAAACCCGCCAGACAGGAATTTAATCCCGTCTTTTGTGTTTAGGCCGGCCTGGGCCCGCCCAGGCCCGGATCTGAAGGCCCTGCTCGGCCCAGTTCAAATTGGGCCTGGGCGGAGCCCAGTTAACAAAAAGATCGGACTTTTTTGACCACGAGATGTTGTAATGATAAAGAGAGATTCAAATATATTTTTATTTTTTTTACGAAATCTTGTAACGTAGTGAATCTTCTCCATTCGTAGGAACGGAAAAAATTGAAGCTGCTTTTCTCGGTGGGCTAAGCTTTCGGCCCTAAACTGTAACAGTTGGATTTTGGATTGAGCAAAAAGGTACGAAACCTAAACAGTGCCATGTGATATCAGTTTTTGCAGAGTATTGAGAAGCAGCTTTTAATATACAAATTGAGGATTTCCCCCCAAATATTAAAGTGGTTGTATTGACCAACAATGCAGGATAATTTGAACGAGCTCAATTTTGTACAATTTCGAGTTCATTTGACCTCTCAAACGGTCTCCGGAGTGGTTTGTGAGGAAACCTGACTGGACCAGCCTGAAGCCCAAAGAGGGGCGGTGCATGACCGAAAACCATGCGGAGGGTCGCCCAATCCCCTCTTCCTCATTTTCCTCCCTAGAAATAGCCCGAATGGCCGTCAACGGGGAGGAAGGTCAGAAACATTGGAATCACGTATCTCCCTAACAACTCTACTAAATTATGATCTAAAAGCGGTGCTCCATTGCTCTCAAAAAATACAACAAGACATGTTATTCAATATTGGTCAATTTTGGAGCGGCCGACATGTCACCAAAACGCTCATTTTGCCTGCGATTGCTAGAACTCTGTAACTCCGACCGACAGAAGCATCAACACCAGTAGACTCGTCATGACGAGACAAAGCTTCTATGATATTTTCATCGAATTTATTTATAGTGTAACAATTTGTATGAAGCATTTAATTCAAAAATAATTTTATGGCACGTTGCTTCCCACATTGAACAGTAAAGTTCTCACTTTAGCCTTATCCATGAAATTTCAATTCAGTAACACCAGATTACGCTTTGGGAAATGACTGAAATATAAAGCTTGGGATGTACTTCAAAACTTTCTCCTGAATATTTGGAAGTTCAAAAATTTAGGCTCAGTTTTGGCATTTTCGCTCTGAAGAGTTTGGACAAAGATAACGTCTTACAATGTGTGTTCGTCACTTTGGCATGACAATAATTATGATCATCATCAAGAAAATAAAATTTAGTTTTGAATATAAAAGCGAGTGAAGTTTCTTAGGTGAGGTCCGGCATTTACGAACACCGGTTTATAATCACCACATTCATGATCGCAACTGTCATGACAAACCAAGCCTTATTCTTTGTTGAACTTAGGCAAGCTTATCCTTTTTTTGGAATTATGGGTTAATTGCCGGGACCTCCTCTCGGAGTTTACATAATTACACTTATCTTTCAAAATTATATTTACATCCCCGTAAAGTTATCATTTTATAAAAATGATTCTTTCATTAAAAATATAGATGAAAAATAATAAAATGAACCAAAGTATAAATATTTTATGATATTTCAGTTTTATTCATTTATAATTATTCTAGATTCATTAATACATCCTTTTATTTTATCACTTTCCAGTTATATTTCTAATGGAAAACCTTTCAATGTCAGCATATCCTAAAATAATTTAGCTATAAGTATGCAAAAGATTATGGCTGGTATTTAACCCTATATATAATTGTTCAACTTTAAAGTTGTAGGTCTTGTCGAGCCTGTCAGAATTAATATATTGCGTGTCGATTTTAGTGTCCAAATGAGAGAGCAAAAAGTATTTAAAAATGGACATAACTTTTTGTTGATCGGACGGCTCGCAATGCATCATGGGCACCATCCTCCATATACCCACGTGTACCTAAAAATTTCTGCCAAATGAGAGAGTTCGCACAGTTCGCCTAGGATAAAAAATTATTCCACTCCTTTAATTTGATGTTTTTTCACTGTAGTACAATAAATCACGTTGCTTAAGGTGCGATTTTTTGATCACCAAATCGTAGGCACCCGAACCGCTCGCTGCGGCGAATACCTATGCGGTTGGTCTATTTCATGTTCTAATGTTCAAGCATACCCAAACCTAGCCCATACTATTAAATTTATACACCGGATATTTCCAAGAAATTCATGAAAATAATATATTTATTTATGGAATTCAGAGAGAATGAGCTTCAAGGAAATGAGGGCAAAAATATTATATATTATTTAACTGAATTTTTTGGCCCCGTGAAATATTCAGGGTATTGTCATAAATACATCATGAAAATTTTTATATTATAAAAAATGTCGAACATAATTAGCATGGGTTAAACGGTCGTTTCTTAAGGATCACCTAACAAACATCATCCGTTTGGACATAAAAGTGAATGAAGTTTTTAGGTGAACGTTAACAAATGACAATTTTACCGTCGTGTTCATGACTGTCATCACCGTGCCAAACGGGGCCATAATCTAAAGTCGTAATTTTTTTTTTGATAAAAAAAATTATGAGATCCTTAACGAATAACGGTTATGTGCAGTGCAGGGATAAATACAGGCAAAACTAAAAAATCTTAAAAAGTGATGAGCCCATAATGACCCGACCTATACATAACAGTTATGAAATTAAGTGGCCTACATATAACTGAAGTGGGCCTTTATATAGTTATTGCTAAAAAAAACATTGCTTTAGGCAATGCGATAACAGTGGATGGGCTGGCACCACTTATCTTGGACCGATGGGGCCCACCGGTCCAGCAATCAAACATCATTGCTAAACTTTAAACTTTGCTTCCGGTCCAAGCCGAAGAGAAGCGGACAAGGCCTCAATCCCGGCCCCACTATTAATGAGCTGAGCTGGACGCATCAGTGGGCCCAAATCTCCATTAACACCTTAATTTTGCATACATCCCTCTCTTTCTACCTATTACACGCATTACCCTTTTGCACCCCTACCCGTTATTAACGCAATTAATAAAACCAAAATGTAAGAAAAAAATAAACCCATTCCGGCGCATAAGAGCGCTCATAAGAGCGAGCGGCTCCAAATTGCTTAATTAGGCTCCTTTTATGGGAACTTATTTTAACTGATCAAGTGATTGTGAAAATAAGTACCCCAAACTGAACCTTAATTTGACTGCAATGGCTGATTTCAGTCTGAGAAGAAGATTAGGTTTATTTTATATAGAAGGAAAAAAAGGAGTAGAAGAAAACCAAAGCTACTGGCGGGTATGTATGAAGACAACAAACAATTTCATGTAGGAGGAGGCGAGCTCAACCTACTCTTAGTTTTTTGCTCGGCAGCGCCAAGAATAAAGAAGCCAAATCCTTCGGCACCGGGCAAAATCCGTTCGGCGGCTCGGCCGCCGTCTCCTTCCTCTTCGCCGGCCTCCGCTTCCTCGGCGCCGGCGGACACACCGCACTCGGCACCAGCCTGCTCTCCTCCGCCTTCGGCGTAACATCCCTTTCCTCCTCCGCCGCCTTCTTCTCCTCCGCCTTGCTCGTCCGCACCGGCGCCAGCTCCGGCAATTCCCCCAGCAACACGAAGAATTCCACCCCCATTACAGAAGAAGATAAGAGCTCAGCACCCAAATTTTTGGAGCCAGAATTTGAATTCAAATGCCAAAATTATCCCCTGCCGCCTAGAAATTTTATAATTAATTGCAATATAAAAGTTTCCTCCGGCGACCGTGGAGGGGCGAATTATAGTTGGCTAGAGCTGCCAACGACGGCCATCTCCATTTATACATTTATTGATTAATGCCCGGATAATTAAAAAAACAACCGTAATAATCATATCAAAAATTCAAAACAAATTAATAATTACGAATATTAAGAATTAATCCGTAGGATTAAGGAGTTAAATAAAATCCATGTGCCCTTGTCCCCACAAGCGTTCGCTCTGCTCGGCTGGTGGGGCGCACTATTGTCCTACAGCCCTTCTCTCAGCCGTCCGATCATCATCCAACGGACAGCACGGAAATAAACGGAAAAAACAAAAGCTCAGCGATCACATGGAGCTTGCTTGGCGATTGGATTAGCTTTAGCTTTAGCTTTTAAGAACGATTAATTAATCACAAATTGCCTCATTAATGTATTTTTGAGCTTCGAAATATATAGAATACGGAGGCGTCAGCGGTGAACATGGAGAAAACGTGCAGGGAAATAAATAAAAAATAAAATAATTGATTAGTGATTATTTGAAGGAAATAAAAGGGATTAATTTGTGTAATCACTTTATTTGTTGCAGGATTTGGAATAATTAATTAAATTATGGTGAGAGGAGAGAGAATGGTTATTGGCCAGGGCTTAGTGAGAGGAATCTTCTCGGAAAATTGAAAGAGATATGGACGAGAGAGAGGCGGTCACATGCAAGTTAGGTGGGGACTGTTGAGTCGTGGAGAGGAGGTGGGCCCCGCTTCTGCCCGTTCTGCCCGCGGGCTGCCCGTGGAAATCATCCTTTCCATCGCTGTACCTTTCTATCTTTCCTTCTTTATGCGCCACCACGCACGGAAAAAGGCGCTGTTTTTATAGTTTAGCGATACTTTTTAAAATTCGTCAGAATGACATCTTTCTGCAAATTATTACGAGTACAGTAAGACTATTTGACATTTCATAACAATAGCTAGCTTTTATTAAATATTTTATCTATATCACAAAAATGAAATAATATCATGAACTGACACGATCTTTTATATTATTGTAAATCTATTCTGTCCTATTTTATTATCATCACGCAAGCACCAATTAATATAATTTTCTTAAAATAACATATATAATGAAAGTATACTTGTACAGTGATTTTTCTCTTAAATATTTGTAATAGAAAATATTGATATAAATAACATATACATTAATTATATTACAGATTTTATCATATAATTTAAAATATTAATCATATAACGTAAATTTGAAATAATATTTTTTATTTAGCATATTAACTCAAGAGCTTTGGCTGTGATATTATTTTACATGATATTTTAAATATAGCATATAAAGAAAAATTTTAATGGAGTAGCACACTTCCGCATAATATTTTTATATATAGACATATTATTAAATGTATTATACAAATAGCATGATTACGTATCTTTTTTTCCAAATAATGCAACATTGATTTTTTTTTATCATATGGACACGCATTTGTTAGGAATTTTAAAAATAATAAATTAAATAAAAAGATATCTTTTGCTATACATATTTAAAATGTAGCCTGGGAGTTAAATTATAGTGGAAATAGCATCTTACTCAAAATACTACAGATATAGCTCACTAAATTATAAATTTTCAGCTGTAGCATACTTTTGCTGTTATTATCAAAATGGGACGTTTCTTTCTATATTTTAAAAATAGCATAGTTACTCATTTCTCAACCGAAACTTCCAAATACTTGACCGCACGTGGAATATAGGTAGCGCTACAGATAACTGAAAGTCTGAAACGGGCATTGAAGTTCTATGCGAGAAAAACTGAATTTTTGTTTCGGTCAGCCGGTCAGGTGCACTTTAAAATTTCAACTAATAAAAATATCAAATAAGTTCACTCAAATATAATATAAGTCAACTCATTTATCAAATATAGTTTCGAAGTCAACCTGCACGTCTGACCCCACGCCTTATTTAATTAGGATTATAGTTATATTAAACATAATTATATAATTCATTTATTAATTATATGTACGGCAATTATTTTTAACTCTACTTTGTTGACTTTGATCATTGTACGGTGCAAGCAGCATTTATGAAATATTGATTGTGGGGTACAGGTGTAGGGTTAGAAGAGGAATTCAGTGAACTAATTAATTAATATATATTTATATATAATGAATTTAAGTTAACTCTCTGCTGCAGGTCAAATCAATTAATTTTTTAGTATATTATTTAAGTTTCCGTAGTGTTTTGTCTCAAAGTTTATATTTTATTGGCTAAAAAGGTTTATATTTTTCGAAAAATAAAATAAAAGTATAAAACTCACACAAATAATTTTTTAGTGATGATTATTTGGATAAAAAATAAGATTTTTTTTTATTTACTTTAATATTTATATCACAGTAAAAAATGAGTGTTGTTACTGACAAATTAACTTTGATTTCTAGCAAAATATTACTATTAGTAAATTCTTATTTTTCAAAATGATTATTTAAAATTTATTTTATTGCCAGCAAATCAAAATAAATTTTTTTTAAAAAAATTAAATTTGATTTAAAACATTCATTTTTTTTCAAAATAATTCACTACATAAAATGACATTACAAATGATTTCAAATGTATTCATTCAATCACTTATGTTAACATTAGAAATGTGTCGAAATGTCGCAAAATTTTATTTATTATGTCCAAAACTTTTTTTTCAACAAAATATCATTATCTGCACCAAAATCTTTAAACAAAATATCGCTTGATTTAGAAATATATTTCAATTCTAATTCCTATAAGGGTGTGTTGTATATACGAGTTAACTGTATATAAGAATATACACGTCGTTTTGGACTGCGTCTTATAAATACATTTTCATAAGAAGTGTTCAACATGAAAGTTGTAGATCTCGTCGAGATCTACAACTTTCATGATGAACATTTTTTGATTTGACGCAATTTAGCCCCCTGATTTGGCCCTTGAAAAAAGTCACGCCAAACATATGTACGGACGCACATGATCGGCATGACTTTTTTCGGGGGCCAAATCGGAGGCTTAAACGGCTTCAAATTTAAAAGTGTTCAGCATGAAAGTTATAGATCTCGACGAGATCTACAACTTTCATGTTGAACACTTTTTGATTTGAAGCAGTTTAGACTCCCGATATGGGGCCCGAAAAAGTCACGCTGAAAATTTGTACGGACAACTCGTTCCGTGCGTATCTTTTTTCGGGCCCAAATTGGAAGGCCTAAACTGCTTGAAATCAAAAAATGGTCGACATGAAAGTTGTAGATATCTCGATGAGATCTACAAAATTCATGTTGATCACCTTTTCAAATAAAAAACATTTGAGGCTCAAAATTCAAAAATGCAAAAAACAAGATTGGTTTGCTAGTAGTAATTTTTGGGAAGAAAAAAAATGCAAAAATGACTGAATCTATTTTTTTCTGGTTTGCTAGTAACGAAAGTGAATTTGCTAATAACAGCACCCTAAAAAATTATAGTTGTTGCGGGTCGCCTAACGCTCCGCGTATCGAGCGAGCGTAATAGCTCGAGATGAGTCGGACCACACACAATCAAAGTATAGACTAACATCTGACAGAGACTTTTAGCGTGAAAAATTCGGAAATGGCAAAAATCACGTGACCGGATCTGTGTCAACTAAGTGAAATTATATCTTTGAGTATTACAAGTAGAAGAATGTGAGAGGCAGATAGGCCACCCCTCATAACAGGGGGTGAGAGAAGAAATAGAAAGTGATGAAAATCTACAAGTCCTCACAGATGAATCACCAAAGGGAAAGGAGATCTTCAAGGGAGTCTTTGAACATCGAAGGAGAACTCTGAAGAATCTTCAAATGAGCTCTCTTAGGCTTTGGTGTGGTCGAAGGCGGCGAGAGATTTGGTGTGCTCGGAGGCTGCCACAACCCGCATTTTCTCGAGATGAACTTCAAGATTACTCGGGAAGGGACTAGAGTTCTCGAGAACGGGCTCAGGATTACTCGGGAAGGGCTGCAGATTTCTCTAGAACAAACTTCAGGATTACTCGGGAAAGACCTAGAGTTCTCGAGAACATACTTGGATGAACAGTGATATTTTGTCCTAATGAATAGTGGGTTTTGCAAATTTATTCAAAAATTAAACTATAGAAATGAATAGGAAATGATATTTTTGAATAGTGTTTAATAATAGTGATTATAGAAAGTATAATAACAGACTAAATTATCGTACTAATTACGAAGGGCTAAACGCGCGCCGAATTCGACGAAACTCCCGTAACATAGACGAATACCGACGCTACGAACCCAGCGGTGAAGACAAAACCAAAATCCGACGTACAAATCTCGAGTTATAAGTTTCTAAAGTTTACGACAAACGTAAATAATACAACTACAAACGCGCCGAGACTCCCAAAATGCTCGGATCGCGACAAAACTTGACGGGCACGTCCAGAAATAATTCATTTTAACTTCGTAACGCAGATTTCTAAAATTCGACGAAATTTCCAAGATTTGGTCGGTTCAACCCAACAAACGCAAATACGCACTAACAGCAACGCGTCGACATCTCTTGCTAACGTAACGTCCTGATGTCATAATGACGTCACTACGAGGACTAAAAATTAACAAAAAAACTGGGGCGTTACAGTCACCCATCCAAAAAACGTTTCGTCCCAAAACTCGGAACACAAAACGAAACAAAAGGGCAGAAGGAGAGACATGATAGAAGAATTCATTAAACAAGAATACTAACCAGGGAACACTATGAGAATAGCTGAGGATGAGATTCTCCCATTGCAGATTCCAATTCCAAGTTGCACCTCTAGCGTCCTTATTTCACCAGAGAACCTTAACCATCGGAATTATCTTCTTTCTTAGCACACGATCTTGCGTCTCCAGAATACGGACACGTCTCGACATACGAGAGATTAGGCTGCAACTGGGGCACTGAGTCAAGGACATGTCGATCACAACATGAATACACTTCCGTAAGTGGCTTACGTGAAACACATCATGAACACCAGGGAAAGAATCAGACAATTTCAGTCTATAGGCAAAAACTCTGATGCGCTCCAGAATCTGAAAAGGTCTCACGTACCTGTGATTCAAGCTTATGGTTCCTTCCAAATCTCTTAACACCTGGCATCGGAGAGACCTTCAGAAATACCATGTCCCCAACTGCAAACTCCAGATCAACCCTGCGCCGATTTGGCATAATTTTCATATCGCTCCTGAGCCAACCTCAAGCTTTTCACGAAATATGTGTCACTGAAATGCTCATATCCTCAAGCGCTTCCGGATCGAGCAAGGGCTTTTCACCAACTTCTGCCCAAAACAGGGGAGTTCGACAACGCCTCTCATATAAAGCTTCAAAGGGCGCCATCTGCAAACTCTCATGATAGTTGTTATTGTAACGCGAACTCCATCTGTCTGAGGCCTTTATCCCAAGCTCCACCATGGTCCAGAATATAGCATCTAATCATATCCTCCAAGATCTGATTTCACTCTCTCTGTCTGATCATTTGTCTAAGGATGATAGGTAGTAGAATACCTAAGGTCAGTATTTAGAGCTCCCTGCAAGCTTTGCCAGAAACGAGGACATGAACCGGGAGTCTCGGTCTGACATAATACTCGTAGGTACACCATGCAGTCTGATAACTTCATCCAAAGTAAAGCTCAACTATCTTCTACATCGAATAGTCAATCTTGAAAGGAACAAAGTGGGCACACTTGGTTAGTCTGTCCACAATAACTCACACTGCATCATGCCCTCGGGGAGATCTCTGCAAACCGGTTATGAAATTCATGAATAAACTCTCATATTTCCAACTCGGTATGTCTAAGGGCGTTAACTTACCACTCGGACCTTCTATGATCAGCTTTGACATGCTGGCATGTATAACATTCAGATACAATTCTTGCGATGTCGTTCTTCATACCTGACCACCAAACAATCTGCTTTAAATCTATGTACATCTTCGTGGAACCAGGATGATAAGCAACACTTGAACCATGCGCTTCACTGCATATTCTTACCTGAATGTCCTCAACAGCGGGAATATAATATCTGTCGTGGTATGTTCTCGAGAACTCTAGGCCTTTCCCGAGTAATCCTGAAGTTTGTTCTCGAGAAATCTGCAGCCCTTCCCGAGTAATCCTGAGCCTGTTCTCGAGAACTCTAGACCTTTCCCGAGTAATCCATGAAGGTTTGTTCTCGAGAAATCTGCAGCCCTTCCCGAGTAATCCTGTGAGCCTGTTCTCGAGAACTCTAGGCCTTCCCGAGTAATCCTAAAGTTCATCTCGAGAACATACTTGGATGAACAGTGGCCTTGTGTTCTCATGAATAGTGGATTTTGCAAATTTATCCAAAAATTAAACTTTGAAAATGAATAGGAAATGATATTTTTGAATAGTGTTTAATAATAGTGATTATAGAAAGTATAATAACAGACTAAACTATCGTACTAATTACGAAGGTGTTAAATGCAAACGCCGAATTCGACGAAACTCGCGCCATAGACGAATACTGACGCTACGAACCCTAGCGGCGAATATGAAACCAAATCCGACGTACAAATCTCGAGTTATAAATTTCTAAAGTTTACGACAAACGTAAATAATACAACTACAAAGTACAAACGCGCGCCGAGACTCCAAAAATGCTCGCATCGCGAGAAAACTTAACAGACAAGTCAAAAAAATTCATTTTAACTTCGTAACGCAGAATTCTCCAAATTCGACGAAATTTCCAAGATTTGGTCGGCTCGACCCAACAAACGCAAATACGCACTAACGGCAACAATGCGTCGACATCTCACACTAACGTAACGCCCTGACTTCATAATGACGTCACTACGAGAACTAAAAATTAACAGAAAAAACTGGGGCGTTACAGAGGCGACATGAGCTCTGGAGTGCTCGGAGACGACAAAGTTTGGCGTGCTCGGACGCGGCAGGAGCTTTGGTATGCTCGGGAGCAACAAGAATTTTGGCGTGCTCGAAAGTAAGTGCGAGCTTTAGCGTGCTCGGAAGCGGGTGGAGCTTTGAAGTGCTCGGCAACGATCAGAGCTTTGGCGTGCTCGGAAGCGACGAGTGCTTCGACGTGCTCAAAAGCGACGAGAGCTTTGGCTTGCTCAGGAGCGTCGCGAGCTTTAGCATGCACGACAACGATCAGAGCTTTGGCATGCTCGGAAGTGAAGGGAGTTTTGGCGTGTTCGGGAACGACATGAGCTTTGGCGTGCTCGGGAGAGACGAGAACTTTGTCGTGCTCGGCAGCGACGAGGGATTTGGCCTGCTCTGAAGCGACACGAGCTTTGGCGTGCATGACAAAGATCGGAGCTTTGGCGTGCTCGAAAGCGACAAGAGCTTTGACATTCTCAGGAGCGGCAGGAGCTTTGGCGTGCTTGGGAACGACGAGACTTTGGCGTACCCAGGAGCCACAAGAGATTTTGCGTGCTTGACAGCAATGGGAGCTTTTGTGTGCTTGAAAGCGATAGGAGCTTTGATGTGCTCGGGAGCGACGTGAGCTTTGGCATGCTCAACAGTGCCAGGTGCTTTGGCGTGCTCAAGAGCGACGAGAGCTTTGGTGTGCTCTGAAGCGACGGGGCTAGATGAGTTCGTCGAGTTGTCTTTGAGGGGATCTTCGAGGAGTGAAGGAGATCTTCGAGGCTCTAAAGGAATCTTCAAATGCCGAATGAGATCTTCGAGCCACCTTCAAAAACCGAAGATCTTCGAACTATCAAAAGGAAACTTTGAACTCTGAAGGAGATATTCGAAGGCATCTTCAGGCGTTGAAAGAGCGATGAGCTTCGAATAAAGACTGAAGCTCTCTCAGGCATAGATCAGCTCCTCTCAAATGAGGGTTATGGGTCTCTTTTGTGGATTTTGAGTGGGGAATTTCAATAATTATACCATTAGGAAGTCTTGCTATCTGCGCATCATAGATTATAAATTTGGTTATGTGCATGCCCATGATGAGAAATTTCGCTATGTGCACCCCTATAATGGGGAATTTTACTATCTGCGCCCAATAATGGGGGATTTTACTATGTGCACTCATATTTCTCATATGAGAAAATTTTACTATTTGCACTGCATGATAAGTGATTTTACTATGTGCACCTCATGATGGAGAGTTTTACTATCAACACCTCATAATGAGGATTTTATTATCTACACACAATAATGAGAGATTTTGCACACATGATGAGAGATTTTACTATGCACACCCTCATGATGAGAGATTTTACTATCTGTACACAATGATGAAAGATTTTACTATCCACATCCATTGATGAGTGATTTTATTATATGCACCATCATGATAGAGAATTTTACTATTTGCTCCTCATAATGTGAGATTTTACTATCTGCACCCCCAAGATAAAGGATTTTACGTGATTTTACAATGTGGGCCCTCACAATGAAGGATTTTACTATTCACTCCCAATGATAGGTAACTTTATTATGTGCACCCCCATGATGAAAGATTTTACTATCTGCACTACATGATGAGTGATTTATCTATCTGCACCCAATGAAAAGAAATTTTTTACTATGTGCACCTCCCACAATGGAGGATTTTACTATCCGCACAAAATAATTGGGGGATTTTACGCCTCGCACCCCTATGTCCGGGAGACGTCGGCGAGAGAGGAACGCGGTTGTGGGCAATGAGCGCAACAACAGGTGTCGGGAGGCGTGCCAAACAGAGCTAATAAAAAAGTGAGGACTTCTTTAAACATAAAGCACAAAAAGTGACAAACATTGGCTTCTTAAATACAGTATGAATATAAAGGAGATGTGGACCTACAAAAACAGATGCATGAAAATATGAAAGGGTTCTTTTGGCTTTTTTTTTTGAAAGCGGGAGGGTTCACTACTTTCCAAAAATTCTCAAGAACATCTTTCTGGAACAAGTACTTTTTCCACCACTAGGAAACCAAATGCCTCTTAAACATTGGTGCCGGTGGAAATAGAACTTTTTCCGCCCCCCATTACAGTCCCAAGCAGAATCTAATTACACAAAAAGTGCTTTTAGATTTACTTATAAACATTTTTTTGTAGCATACAGCAAGTGGAAATGCCTAGTCGCACAAGAAAATGTAACATAAAATAATGCAATTACAGACAAGTTCCATAATAAAGGCTTTCAGAATCACAATCCACTCACAGTTCCTCACCCTCTGTTATTCAGTACACAAATATGTGAATACAAATATGCTTTACCCATTTAAGGAATCTTATGGCTTCATTCTGGCCTTCCATCCACCTGCAACTGAAAATGTGACATTGTCAGTAAGCTGAATTCTGAACAGGAGTATATCAAGTTGAAACCAAATATAAGTACAGAATTATGAAAATGGAAAAAAATGAAGTAAATTTGTGATCATCCTTTGAGGTATGGGTGAAATTCCATTGAACTGCTCTATTTGGTTGCTTGTAAAGGTTGAAAAAAAATGAAATTCAAAAAGTTATATGTGGGCTATGAATTAATACATCGGGTCATTTATTGTGGACCTATCCTCTAACTTTGCAAAATTACTCCGCTCTACCTTTCAAAATTATCAAAATCTTCTCTATGAGTTTACATTGTTAACATACATGCGCGCACGCGCACACACAGACAAACTTTAAGGAAAGGTTTACACTTTGGCTCTTTTTAGGGTACATGTATATTTACAATGTAAACTTACAGTGAAGGTTTTAGAATTTTTGATAGATACAGGGATTATGTTTGTAATTATTTCTTAAGGTTAATTACTGGGACCTCCTAATGCAGGAGAGGCGTCACACCTTCCTGTCACCCTGGCATCACCACCAGGGGGCCATCTTGGAGTCCACCAAGCAGGCTTTCATCAGGGCTGCACCCGTACACCACAACCAGCTCTTTGCTTCTCATCATCAACTGAGCTGTAGATTAGTTGATGATGAGAGCGTTGGTGAGAGTCTTTTATCTAGGAGGTTGGGTGTTCAATCCCAGACCCCAACAACTACTATTTCCTGGTGATGGGAAGCAAAGAGTTGACTGGGGTGTACGAGCTGCAACCCTGATGAAAGACGCCTTGGTGGACTCCAAGGTGGGCCTCCTGATGGTGATGACAGGGTGGCAACAAGGTGTGATGCCTCTCTAATCACCTCCCCTCCGATTTTGCATAATTACAGGTACCTCCCCTTTATGTTTTGAAATAATAAAGACCTCCCCTATATAGCTTCTATATAGCTATATAGTCTATGTATAATCTATAAGCCTGGATAGACTATATATGAAGCCAATAGAATACAACCTATAGAAGAAGGAAAAGATATCTAGCCTATATAAGCTTGTAGGATTGATATATATGTAGACTATATAACTATAATATAGCAGTCTTATAGTAGCCTATTAGGCTATATTCTTCTATATAGGATATTAGAAGCTTATTATGTTCTTTATGGTTATATGCATATTAGCTAGCATATAGTAAACTATTATATTCGCCTATAGAGAAGCCTATATAGGCTTAGAAGAAGCACATTGTAGAATGTCATTAAGAAAGACACTCTTAACATCTATCTGATATACTTTAATCTTCATATATGCAACATAGACAAAGAATAACCTAATTGCTTCCAGTCAAGCTACTGGTGCAAATGAATAAAAAAATCTTAAACCAATGATCTATGACAATAAAGACTTGGAATGAAATGTAAGGAAAGACATGATGTACTTGGGCATTAGTGAGATTATGACAAAAGATAGGGCACAATGGCGACAAAGGATCCATATAGCCGACCCCACTATAGTGGGATAAAGGCTTGAGTGTTGTTGTATTTGCTTTGCATTGGCAATAAAAAAACGTGTACCTGAATTGAGAGACAGGCGGTCCTCAAGTAACGATGACGTTGACAAACTTCCTTTTTGCAAATGCTAACCACCATTTGTTAGGAGTGCCATTAGGCCTGTAAGCGCAGCTGAGTAATCTACCACTTGTCTCCTCCCTTATTTGTTTTAGATAATTCCTGAAGAGCTCTGCATTTTCAAGAATAATGCATGTCATCAGTAGAAGATTTAAGGAATTGTTGCCAAGGGAACTGCGAAAAGAGCAGAAAATATGACAGTATAATGCCTGCTTCCTCTTCAGAGCTTGGAGAGGTAAAGAGTCCGGGAAAAGGAAAGCCTTGTTCTCCGGGTACTGGAACATTCTCAAGGCCGAGATTGATGATAGCTTTGGTCCCCACAGCTAGTGTTCTGCAACCTTCAAGCCGTTTCAAGGCCACATTTATGTAAAGCGTGAGGTATATCAGTAGCTTATCTGCTGAGCTTCTAATGTCGAAGTTCCTGAAGAAAACGTTGGCTCTAAAAAAGGATATTGCTTCATCCACAATGTCAATCTTGTCTGCAAATAAAAATGTATTTATCAGAAAAATACAAGTATAGGAAGTAAAATTCATCTAGAAGATGACTATATCTAATGATTTAAATATTGGATGTCAACTATGTTGGATGTCGGAAGTCCAAGACATGTCAGAGAAATTTTAAAATAATAGATTTACATATCTTATGCAGACAAAAATAATATATCATAACAACAAAAAATCGAAGAAAATCTAAAATAAAATAAGCAAAAATGTTAAATAGGTCCCCAAACTATTTTTTACTTAAATTAGTCCCCGAACTTTCTAAACCTTCTGAAATTAGTCCCAATTAACGGAAAAGCCGTTGACGAAGCTGGAAAAAAAATCAAAAAGCAATGGACGCCTTCTCAGGCTCCTTTGCCGGAGAGAATGGAGAGAGGAAAGAGAAATGTGTTGATGGGTATCGTGTTCTTGATTTTCTTGGTCAGATTGCGTGCAGGGATGGAGCCGGGGGCTAATATCGATCTCTAACATTGATGCAGCAAAATGGCTTCACTCTTTCTGCTACAGGAGTGCGAAGCGTTGGACTTATTTTTTTGGCAACCACTTTGGTACAGCACTGCCGGCAGATTTTATAGAAGTGATATAGAGATTCCTGCGTTGGTACAACACCGCCAGTAGCTTTTATAGAAGCGGCGGGGTTGATTGCGCTGCCGCCAAAGTTCTTTGCTGCCTCTGTAGTACTGGAGTACGAAGCCAATGCTTTGAATTCGTTTCGCTGCATCAATGGAAGAGATGGAAGCCATACCTACAGTTTCGTGATGATGGCGACGCCGGCGGTGATAAATCTGTCGCAACAATTGAGGAATAGGACGTGTAAATGGGGGAGGAGCAGGCGAGCAGCAAACTTCCGTTAATAATATTAACTGAGTTGAGTGAGGGACTGATTTTTATAGATCTAATAAGTTTAGGGACTAATTTAATAATATTGGCAAAGTTACATGATTGATTTCCCTATTTCGCAAATAAAATATTAGTGCCACAATAACTACACTTACCAAATATAAATAAATATATTATAATATATATTTAATTTTATATAATAATTTTTTAGATAATACTAAGTTTTAAAAGCAAATAAAAAATATTTAAAAGCTACATATTATAGATTGATTATAAGTCTTTTTATGCTTAATAAATTTATGTTAAAAACATAAAACTAATCAACTGATAAATATGTTAAAGTTTTAACATTTTTGTACAAAAAAATAAGAAAGGTATAATGTGAAATGATTACATAGAATTAGTTGTAAGAATAACACATAAAAAAGAGAACGAAATCATATATCTAATCTATTTAAACATATATAATATAAAACATAGATGATTTAAATATATGATGCTAATATAATATAAAATAAAATGGATGATAATATGTTTAAAAATAGTGTCAGACGATATTTCGGAAAAAGCAGGATAGGTCAACTTATATTTTACTAAAGAACAATCAATTTTTGTAGAAAAAATGTCATTTGCTCTCAAAAATGACATATTGGTAGGCATGTCAAAGAACATTTAAAACGACTACATGGATAAAATAGAGTTCATGTCGTTGAGGCAACCTTGATCAGAAATTGGAGCAGGACCCTTGATGTATGTTTTTAAAGAGAGAAGCGGGCATCCACAGGCTTTAGTGATACCATCTTCATCAACAAAACTTGAGTGGTATACCTGCTAGCATCAATAGAAAATTAGCAGGAGGTAAATTCTATCTGGACCAGCATATATATATGTATATATATTAATGGGATCTCTCCTGGGAGTTTGCATAATTACAGGTTGCACCCCTTTATCTTTCGAAATTACATTTATCTTTCCTCTAAATTTCTCCAGTTTACAAAAATATCTCTTCCAATAGAAATATGGATGAAAAATGATAAAATCACTCAAATTATTTTAGGATATTCAATTTTACCCTTTGTGATCACTACACTGAAAGGTATCAAATATGTCACATTATTTTATGACATTCCAATTTTATCCTTTGTAATAACTCAACATTGAAAGAAGTGTATTTTATTTTATACTTTATAATAATTAATCTAAAATGATTATAAAAGAATAAAATTAAAATATCATAAAATAATTTGGCTGATTTTAACATTTTACATCAATATTTTAAACTTTTAACGGAATTGACATTTTTGTAAACTGGGTAAACTTAGAATGGAAGGTAAATGTGTGTGTGTTATAATCCACCAAGTGAAGTGGGCGGCACATCTATAGACAGCTCTGTCTATCACTATAGCTACCAGTTTTTCTTCAAGAAAAAAGAATGTTTGTATTATCCATCATGAAATTTTCATTGTTTTTTCATGATTAGTTTAGCCACTTCATGTTATTAGAACTTTTTGGTTATTTTTAATCATAGGAAATTTTGTCATTCGCATGCATATTTGCTAGTCTGTTTGATATGAACTCGAGGAATCCCCAGACGTCCCGTAGGGATGTAGGAGTCAGCCAGTGAAGGACCGCTGTGATCTTTTCCTCGTCCATGGCTACCCCCCCCCCCCCCCCCCGACCGAGATGACGTGTCTGAGGTAGCTTACTTCCGACACCCCAATGGAGCACTTCTTCGGATGGAGCTTGAGGCGATGGCGCCGAGTGAGGCATACGTGCTGAAGGCAATCCTGCCAGGAAGAATTTTATACCCAAATGTCATAAAAAAACAAGAATGTGTCGACCAAGTACCACCCGAAAAATGTCGTTCATCATCGCTTGGAAGGTGGCCGATGCATTGGTCAGGCCGAATGGCATGACCAAGAACTCGTAGTGACCGTCGTGCGTTCGGAAGGCGATCTTGGGAATGTCCTAGGGTCGTACCCGGATCTGGTGAAAGCCCGCTCGGAGGTCCAGCTTGGTGAAAAATATGGCATAACTCGTCCAGAAGCTCCTGAATAACTGGGATCAAGTACCTATCCAGAATGGTGATCTTGTTGAAATTCCGATAGTCCATGCAGAAACGCCAGTTACCGTCCTTCCGGACCAGGAGGACCGGGCTGGAGAAGGGGCTCACATTGGGTCGGATGAGACCCCCAAGCAACAACTCATGGACCAGCAGCTCGATCTTTTCCTTCTGCACATGGGCGTAGTGGTAAGGGCGGACTGACACCGTCACCGTTCCGGTTGGAGGGGAATGACGTGATCCGTCGTGCGAGCCGGCAAAAGACCGTTCGTGGCCTCAAAAATGCCATTGAACTCGGCGAGTAATTCCTGAAGGTCGGTTGGGTGTGAAGGAGGTGGATGTGCCAGAGCAGAGAGCGGTAAAAGCCATGTCGAAAAGTCGACGTCGGCGGTCCGCGGAATCGCACGGGCCGAGACCAGGGAGAGCAACAGAGCGAAGTCACCCACCAGACGCCACGTCTGGCCCTTCTGAAGGAACTGCATAGTCATATTCTCCCAGTTGACCCACACTTTGCCCAGCGTGTGGAGCCAAGCCACGCCCAGAATGACGTCAATACCGTCAAGCTCGAAGGCGTAGAAGTAGGCGGTCACCGGGCAGGATCCCACCATTAGAGAGAGCGGTGCAGCACCTGTGGGTTGGCCGACAACGCCCATCACCCAGACAGACCGTAAAGTCAGGGGAGGGGACCAAGGGAAGGTGCAGCTGGTGCGCCAGCTGGGCTGAGAGGAAGTTGTGGTTCGCGCCACTGTCCACCAAGACCACAATAGAACGATCACGCAACGTTTCTGACAACTTCATGGTCTGTGGGCTCAAAATGTCGCCCACCGAGAAACAAGGTATCTCTAAGCAGTGAAAAGTAGGCGAGGTGGTGTCCGCCGCGCCATCACCCTCAGATATCTCTAGGGCCTCGAAGTCCTCCAAGGCGACCTCCGGTTCAAAGTCGTTGATGATGGAGTGGAACTTCTTGATGGAGCACACATGCATAGGAGAGTAGGGCCGACGACACCGAAAACATAGACCCTTGATGCGACATTCATTGTCGGTACTGTTATAGATGCGATGGGGAACCACCAGTCGGCCGGGCCGGTCTCCCCTAGGGGAGGCCGTTATGGGGCTGTCGAAGGAGGGGGTCGCCAGGGCTGCCGAGGCGGGTGGTGATTGGCTGCAGGCGCAGGCGCCCTGGGGGCGAGGTCGGCCTCAACCAGACGCGCCATGTTAAGGGCGTTCGAGACTGTACGGGGATGGTGCGTGCAAAGTCGGGAGCGGATATGGGGCAGGAGTCCCTGCATGAAGAAGCCCAATTAATGGTCTAGTGGTAAGCCGGGAACATGAGTGACCAAGGCGACAAACTCGTCTGTGTAGTCTTCCAGGAAGGCTGTCTGGCAGACGCCGCATAGCCGCTCGATAGTGGAAGAGCCAAAGTAGCGGGTGTCGTACCGCTGAATCATCTCCTGTTTGAGCTCGAACCAGGAGAGGCTTGGGTTGGATTGGCGGAGCCACCGAGCCCAGTGGAGGGCCGAGCCATCTAAGCCAACCACAGTCGTAGACACCTTGTCGTACTCCGGGGTGTAATTGAGGTCAAAGTATTGCTCCGCCTCGGTGATCCACCCCATCGGGTCTACGCCGGCAAATGAAGGAATATCGAGGGAATGCAGGTCGGCCCTGAATGGCCGGAGGCGGTTATCCGAAGGAAACGGTGGGCGGTCCGGCGCCGAGGAGAGAGTCATTATCCACAGGCGAGCCGGTGCCGGATGCGGCGGGCACAGCGGCGGCGGATACCTGAAGGGATTCAATCTTGGAGTGGATAGCGAGGAGTGAGGGGTGCATGGAGGCGACAAGTTGTTCCTAAGCCTCCACGCAACGACTAAGTGCTTCAGAGGAGGAATCTGAAACGGGGTGGCCAGAGGAAAGAGTGGAGGGAACCATGGGGTTGGTGACGTCCGACGGCGGTTGGAATAGGCGGATGTGGCCGAAATCGGCGAAAATCGGGACTACGGCTTCCTGTGGATGATCGGCGGCGATCGGCGGTTTGCGATTTTGGTCGCGATTGGATGGAAGCAGGCGAACGTAACGCACAGATCGGAAGCGTAAGCGGCGGCCTGGTGGCGGCTAGATCTGGACGCGGAGCGGCGGGAGCGGCGGGATCTAGATGCAGAACGGTTGGATAGGGACGCGGAAACAGACATTGTAGTGTCGACGCTATGACGCGGAAGCAGCGATGCCAAATACGCGCGGATTGACGGACAGCAGAGCGGATGCGCACAAACACGAGAATCGATGGCAAGTTGGCGGGCGGTGAGGTAGGTTGGACCAAATTGATACGAACTCGAGAGGAATCCGGCGAGAGGAGGGCCGACAGGGGATGAGGGAGGAGAAGGGGATTATAGTTTGAGAAGAAAACTTAGAGAGCAGCCCTAATTTGCATTAATCCAAGCATAATCCAGAAAGGAGTACAACTCCACCCCTTATAGACGCGAGGCGTGATAATAAGAAATAACAACATAAAAGAAATTAAATAAATGCATACAACCAAATAAGAAATAACAGAACAATAAATAAATAAAGACATCAGGCTTGCGCCACGTCTTCAGCCTCTCCTCCCGCGGACGGAATCGTTGTCGCCTTCCTCCGCATGTAGACCCGCCACGGCGCCTCGACATTGTGCAAGTCCGTAACACGGTTGTTGAAAACTCCATTATATAGATCCCATAAGATGACCTTTTGGATGCTATAATGAATACCATTTGCATTGTCGTCCATGTGATGTTTTTTTTGAAGAGCGAGACTAGAAATTTTTCCAAATATTAATCCAGGTTCAAATATGAGACCTGTGATAACCGGTTAAATTTTTTTTTACCTATTCATATAATTCATCTCTTATCTTATGTACGGTATGCTAAGGGGTGCACAGATCCAGGACTATTAGGGATGAAAAATGAGAACTTGACACACAAGAACGTATTATATATGAATGCAGTCGTCGTAGATGGTGACAAATCAGTGCGAGCAATGATAACAATCGACCCACACAAATATTTGAAAAAAAAACATCCATTTAGCAAAACATTCAATGACTTTCCTCCGCTCGGAGGACCAAAGCAAACGCGTGGCAAATAAGTCTCACTTGCTAATCACAAACGATTCGAGAACAATATATGCACAGACAATTTATCTAAGCAAGCACAAAATCAATGATGATAATACAATACTGAAAATAATAATGCAATACAACAATACCTCACCAAGTAAGGGTCTTGTCCAAGGCTATGGAGATCCCGTGAGATGATGAGCTTTGATGGCAATCTGCGACGGAACTAGATCTAAGGCGACAATGGCTGAAATAGGGGTGGCAATAGCGGATTTGGAGGTGGACTGGGTTGGCAATAGCAAACTGGGGAAGAGGGGTTGGCTGGATTTGATGATCGGTGGCTGGGGAGGGCCAGATCTGGTGAAATAGGGCTGGTAGGGGGTAGATCTGGCAGGGGAAAGGCTGGGCGGCGTCATATCTGGTGGGGGAAGGATGGGAGATGCCAGATCTGGCGGGGAATAGGCTTGGCAGCAGGGGATCTGGCAGGGAATAGGCTGGACGGCAGGGGATCTGGCGGGGAAAGGCTGGACATCAGTGAAACTGACGGGGGAGGAGCTGGACGGCGGCGGAACTGGCGGGGAACAAGCTGGACAACGGCGGAAATGGCGGGGAACAGACTAGACAGCGGCGGAAATGGCGGGGACGGGTTAGGCAACGACGACTGTAGGCTGACAACAAGGGCGACTACTGTTTGGAAGGGTATTGGGTGGCGGTAGAGGGGTTTGGAGGTGAAAAATGAAGGTTATGGTTAGGTATTACCTTTGAGAGGAAGAAGAATGCCTAGAAGTCGTCATCTAGGGTTCCACGGAGTCAGCACCGTGGGATGATCACAGGATTCCCGGATAGATATCTCTAAAATCTGCAATGCCCTAAACAGCCACCTTACCACTCTATTTCTAATAAAGAGAATACTAGGGTATCCCACCATCGACGACTACGATTGACCGGAGATGGGGTAGCCCGATTACATCAAAATAAAAGTAAAAATGACAAAATAATATATGAAATCGAGTCGAAACGCGGATCCGGACACATCTGCAGAGTCGGATCGGCGATCCAATCAAGTACTCCTGCGCGAGTACACGAACGTGGGTCTCGCCTTGTGGCGAACCCCTCCTGGTGCATGCACTGATGGATCCCCATCAACTCCTCCCGATTGAAAAGTCTCTATCTCCGATGAATATAGACGGTCGTACTGAAGTCGAAGTCCAGGGGCGAGTTGATCAAACTCTGTTGGTAGTATTTAGGCGTCATCAGCGCTAGGAGGCCCTGTCAGTGCGCTAAGTAACAACACATAGGTTCGTCTGTAGTAGAAACGTACTGGTGGGATATAATCTTTGTAATGCTCTCAACGCTCAACTCATGAGTGGTGGATCCAGGTGCGATCGACGGTACCGTGGGTGAAGTCATAGAAGACGAGTCCCAGGTGGGTGGGTATCAGAAATGGGTGAGCTTTGGGGGTGGACATTAGGAGTGGGTGGATTATGTGGGTGGAAAGGCGACGGGAGTGGAGGTGTGGGTGGATGAGGGTACCCACTGCTTGGGTCCATATACTCGCGAGGCTCGTTGCATGACGTCAGATCTTCAACATTAAATATCAGGTGAATACCCAAACTTGAAGGGACATCAAGCCTATAGGCATTCGTCGGTTCGTCCCGATGCGGCATATGATCGAGTGGGGTCTCATTCGCTTGACACTTAGCTTTTTGGCAGGCCCCGAAGGGAGCCTCTCTAGGCGGATTTGCACCATTACCTGTTTGTTTTCCTGAAATACTTGTTCTCACTTGCGCATATCTGCATGAATTTTATAATTATCATTGCTCGTAATGATTCGTCGACGAACCGACTCAAGCAGCTCATGCAAATGACGTACAAATGACTTAGTGGATTAGCTAGGGTGTGACTCTAGTGGACTTGGAATAAATTCGATAGGCTTCCTAGGTTTATATTATGATACTACATCGAATGTACTCAACCCAGTAGAACTATTGACGAAACTATTATATGCAAACTCTGCGATGGGGAGAACAAAGTCCTAACTAGCTATATGCTTGCCCACTAAACACCTTAGTAGGTTTCCTAAGCTACGATTCACTACCTCGGTCTGTCCATCTGTCTGGGGATGATAGGCTGAAGAAAACCTAAGCGTGGTGCTAGTCTTATGTCATATGATCTTCCAGAAATAGCTCATAAACCTTACATCTCGGTTTGACACAAAAGACTTGGGTAGACCATGCAGCCTAAAAACGTCTCTCATAAACATGGATGCAAAATGTGATGCATCTGTCATCTTGCGGCAAGCTATAAAATGCGTCATCTTTGAAAATCAACCAACCACCAGAAAGATGGAATCATGTTTCCGAAGAATGCAGGGGAGTCCGAGCACGAAGTCCATGTTGATGTCCTCCTAAGGACGGTGTGTGGCAGGTAGCGATGTGTACAGACCCGTGTTTTATTTAGTGTCATTGGCCTTCTGGCAGATACGACAATGACAAACAACGCGAGCCACATACTTCTTTAGGCTAGGCCAATAGAAGCTCAACAATAGCTATGGATTTATCCCTCCCGAAATGTCCAGCGGCCCCGGCCGCGTGTAACTCCCCAATCAAGTAGTCACGGTAGGAAGTCTGGAACATATACATACGAGAGCCCCGATACAGATATCTCTCAAAGACCTGGAATCTCTCAACAGGGCCCGGAGGGTCTCGAGACAAGGCGGTATAAATCTCGCAAAAATCAGGGCACGTCGGATAATCTGAGATCACTCTCTCAAGTCCATATACTCACGTGCTTATCGTTTGTAATAGGGAGACACGGCGACTCAATGCATCAACAGGTTTGTTCTCAACACCAACTCGATGTTTGAGAACATAATGGAAATCTTGGAGGTACTCGATCCACTTACCGTGTCGATGACCTAACTCGCGCTGCGAATCCAGATATCGTAACGCCTGATGGTCCGAGTTAAGCACAAACTCCCGGGGAATGAGATAGTGTCTCCAGTAGCATAGATAATGGCCGATAATATAAAATTCTCGATCGTAATTCGAGTATTTTTGCTTTGTCTCGTTCAGTTTATCGTTAAAGTAAGAAACTAGGTGTCCCTCTTGGCTCAACACGCCCACAATGCTAACACCAGATGCATCACATAACCTCAAATGCATGGCAAAAGTTAGGAAGTCCCAAAACAAGAGTCGTCGTCAATCTCTCTCCTTAATCTCCTCAAATGCCCCAGTGGCCGCGACGGTTCACTGAAACTCGTCTTTCCGAAGGAAACTCGTAAATGGGGCCATGATTGTATGAACCCTTGGAAAAATCTCCTATAGAAGGTGGCAAGTCCGTGGAAGCTGCAAGCTTCATGGATGGTCGCAAGCACAGGCCAATCGGGGATGGATTTGACCTTTTCGGGGTCAACGGATACACCAGTGGACCACACAACAAATCACAAAAACAATGAACAGATTCAGATAGGAAAGAGCACTTTTTCAAGTTCACATATAATTTCTTCCGGCGAAGGGTGTCAAAGAGAAGCCACAAATGGTCGAGGTGGTCAGTCTAGGTCTGGCTATATATCAGTATATTGTCAAAGTATATAACCAAAAACTTGCCTACGTATGGTCGTAATACCTGTGTCATGACTCTCATAAAAGTGTTCAGGGCGTTCAACAACTCAAATGACATGACTAACC
The DNA here is from genome assembly GCA_039583875.1 of Platanthera guangdongensis. Classification (NCBI taxonomy): domain Eukaryota; kingdom Viridiplantae; phylum Streptophyta; class Magnoliopsida; order Asparagales; family Orchidaceae; genus Platanthera; species Platanthera guangdongensis. Next base: position 8,555,125 of record CM077152.1, read on the forward strand.
ACTCAGACAGATCATTCTACTCTTAAAATTCATCTTCCACTCGTCCCCCTCACAAACTCGAATCTGGTGGTGCCCACAACGGAGATCGATCTTGGAAAAGATCTGGCCACTGGACAAAGTATCCAATAAGTCATTGATTCGTGGAAATAAGAAACGATACTTGACAATAATTTTATCGATGGCCCTGTTATCTATGCATATACGTCAACTACCGTCCTTCTTAGGGGTAAGAAGGGTGGGAACCGCGCACGGTCTCAGGCTCTCTCGAATAAATTGCTTCCGAAGAAGCTCATCAACATGCCTTTTGAGCTCAGCATGCTCATCAGGATGCATGTGGTAGTGGGGGCAGATTCGAGAGAGAAGTCCCTCGGGATCAGGTCAATAGGGTGTTGAATGTCACGTGGTGGGGGTGGGGGGCAACTCATCGGGCATGATGTCCACAAACTTGTCCAAAAGGGGATGCACAGCTGGGTGATGGTCAGGAGGGCACTCAGAGGTCATAGTGGCTGCTACAGCATAAATAATGTCAGCCTCAATGTTGTCTCGTAGAAACTCACCTCGCCTCAAAATATGAAGGGGTCTCGAAGAACTCGTGCTCACAGAAGGTTTAATCTGACCCTTGGATTTCTCCTTGGGTTGGGTAGAGGATAACGTGATCTTCCGCCCCATATCATAAAAGACACGTGTTTGAACGGCCGAAACACGTGACGTCATGATCAAATAGCCAAGCACGGCCTAGTAAAACATGTGCGACGTCTATGGGAATGACATCGCACCATACTCGATCCTCAAAGGAAGCGATCTTGATCGGTATAAGACAGCTGGATAACCTAAATCGTCATTTTATCTACCTAGGTGACACGATAGGGGTGTGGATGAGGCTCGACTTTCACCTGCATACGATCAAGACCCTTTTGGGCTACAATGTTTACACAACTCTCATTGTCAACAACTAGTTTTAGGGACCGCCTGCACTACAAAAATGTGTAGAATATGGTAGTGCGATGCCAATCTTCATCTACACGTGGGGTGTGCAGGAGACATCTAATCACTCCCATCTCTAAGGATCGTTCAACGTCAAGCTCTCATCCCTCCTCAACAGTGGCATTAATATCCTTCGTAACTTCCTCTCCCACAACAATAGAGTTGGGCTCGCCCTCCTCAATAAGTAGACTCCGCGTGGGATACAGGGTTGCAGCATGGCCTCTGCCAAACATCTATAGCATACGACACCCCTGGATCTGGGCTGCTCAGTGATTGGGGCCTTGCCCTTCATGTCCAAAGGGGAACGAAGCGGCGCAATAGGGGTGCCTGAAGGTGGGGTGGGCTTCCTAAACGATGAGCCATCAGGCCTAGTGCGGCCCTGTCTAGGTCCCCAGGAGCGTAAGTACTGCCCCGAAGGAGAGCTGGTAAATCTGCTCCACACTCTCGAGGCAGTGGGGTATCAGCTCTCTACAAACATCGAACCATAGGCCGGCCCTGAAACGAGATGTAGTAGCGATTGGCTCTTCCGCAATGTCTCTCTTCACAACGTGATCATCAAAACGAGCCAAATACTCAACAACGGTAAGTGTCCCCTGGCGTAGGTCGTATAGCTGGTCCAGTAGTTGCTCTCTGTAGGAAACGGGAAGGTACTTATCCTTCAATAGTTACTTCATATCATCCCAACTAATTGGGTAATAGTCTTCCCTATCGACTGCTCTCTTGACGCTGGTCCAAAATACTTTGGTCTGCCCAAGCATCTTCATCTTGGCAAACCGAACGCACCGCTCATCGTATAGTGGTCCATATCGAGGAGCAAATCACTAAAAGCCTTCGGGTCCTGGCGACCATCGAAGGTGGAAGCATAAATACGAATGCGACGAGTGATATCGTACACCTAGCCATCTCTCTGTGGGTCGGGATAATCCTATAGGTAGTCATCATGGGCATAATCATATCGAGCGGGCGGGAGACCACACTCTCTCCGATCCGAGGGATAATCCTCATCACAAAGATAGTCGCAGCGACCGTGTGGGGGCACACAATCTTTGGGGTCATACTGAGGTTGACATGGCACACAATACTCATCACGCTAGTGTGGATGCCTATCATGAACCAGAGCTTGTCTACGTTCAAATACATGATCGGGATTCCGCCTCACCGGCGGTGCTAGGGCTCGGGGAGGAGATTCATGATGGTGACGGTACAAGGGGGGCTGACCATTCGTTGGACGATGGTCTGGGCGAGGAGGAACATCGGGTCATCCTCAAGGGAGTCATCGTGTTGTGCAGGAGTGTCCCTCACATTTGTAAGTGTTCTAACCAGAGGTTCACCTTGACTAGTTCATGACGGACATCGTCAAACCGGGTGCCTAAAGTGTATAAATGATTGAGAACACAACATTGAAACTCGGCAAAAGCGGCGCTGGAGTTCGAGCTTGCCTCTCGATCGTCAAAGACTAGTGGATCTGACATGTTGGATCTAAATATCCTAACACTACAGAACATGCAAGCAGCGCAACCTGGCTCTGATACCAATTAATGTAGGGTGGGCAAAGGGGTGCACAAATCCAAGACTACTAGAGATGGGAAATGAGAACTTGACACACAAGACCCTATTTTATATACAATGCAGTCATCATAGATGGTGACAAATCAGTAAGAGCAATGAAAACACTTAACCCACACAACAATATTTGAAAGGAAAAAAGCATCCAGTTAGCAAAACATTCAATGGAATTCCTCCGCTCGGAGGGCGAAAGCAGACGAGCTGCAAATAAGTACCACCTGCAAATCACAAGCGATTCGAGAACGATCTATCCACAGGCAATTTATCTAAGAAAGCATGAAATCCATGACGATAATATAATACTAAAATACTATCCAATATAGTAATACCTCACCAAGTAAGGGTGTTGCCCAAGGCAATGGAGATCCCGTGAGACAATGCACATTGATGGAAATCCGCGCCAGAACAGGAGGTGGTATGCTGTATGGGGTGAATGAATCTGAGGCGACAACAGCTGTGGAGTGAAATAGGGGTGGCAATAGCAGATCTGGAGGTCGACTGGGTCGGCAACAACAAAGGGGGGAAGAGGAGCTGCTGGATTTGATGGTCGGTGGCTGGGGAGGGCCAGATCTGGTGATATGCGGCTGGTGGGGGGTAGATCTGGCGGGGGTAAGGCTAGGCAGTGTCAGATCTAGTGGGGGAAGGCTGGGAGACGTCGGATCTGGCGTGGAATAGACTGGACAGCAGGGGATTTGGCGGGAAATAGGCTGGACAGCAGTGAATCTGGCGGGGAAAGGCTGGGCAGCAGTGAAACTGACGGGGGAGGGGCTGGACTGTGGTGGAACTGGCGGGGAACAGACTGGAAAGCGGCAAAATTGGAGGGGAACGGGCTGGACAGCGGCGGCTGTAGGCTGGTAGCAAGGGTGATTGTTGTTTGGAAGGGTCTGGGGGTGGCGGTAGAGGTGTTTGGAGGTGGAAAATGAAAGCCAGGGTTAGGTATTACCTTTGGGAGGAAGAAGGGTGTCTAGGAGTTGTCACATAAGATTCCACGGAGTCGGCATCATGGGATGATCGCGGGATTCCAGGATATCTCCAAAATTTGCAGTGCCCTAAACAACCCTCTTACCACTCTATTTATAATAAAGAGAAAACTCGGACATCCCATCATCGACAGCTATGGTTGGTCGGAGATGGGGCAGCCCGATTACATCAAAATAAAAGAAAAAAATGACAAAATAATATATAAAATCGAGTTGGAACGCGGATCCGGACGCATCCACGAAGTCGGATCGACGAACCGATCAAGTCCTCCTACTCGAGTACACAAACGTGGGTCTCGCCTTGCGGAGAACTCCTCCTGGTGCACGCACTGATGGATCCTCGTGCCATTTGAATGTCCACCCTTTTATTAGATTTGATATCAGAGTAAAACGTGGGGAAGCTTGATTTCACTAGCTATTCACAAATCAATTAGCTATTCAATTAATGTCAAATCAAGATATTAAACAGCTTAAGATGTTATCATTCTTCTTTTTTCCTTGTTCTTCTTTGACAGTGACGAAAACCGGTGAGAAAAATGTAAAATGCTGACTCTATGAATGACAATGAATTCGACATGAATCCGGCTACCATACTTACAACAATGAATAATACGGTGCAATAATCACAACTTAGGTAAAGATTCTAGAAAGGTAACAAATTCTATAATACATATGCAAGAATACTAAAAAATCATTACTTGAACGAACAAAACTCAACAAATTGGAAGATAATATTGACCCAAAGATTACAAACTTATATTACTCAAAACATGAATTAAAGACAGATTCGACACAAAAAAAGACAACTAATCAATAAACATACACTACTTATGGGGCTGAAGGCTCCGTGAGAATTCGATAGGTTGTGGGTTGTTGAGAAAGAAGTATCAATTCGATTAAAGATTGCTGGACAATGGCTTCCCAGGGCTGGGGAGTATGTCAAGGGGTGGGAGGAGATGAGGAAGGGGTGTTGGTGGTGTAAGGGAGCTGTGGAAGGGCTTTCGGAGGCGGAGGCAGACCAGGAGAGGCAGTAGGCTGCTGCAGGGGGTGGCTGGAAGGGTTGTGGAGGGGCAGAGAGGATGTGGAAGAATTGTGATCCGCAGAGAAGGATTTTTCCAGTGAATGGTGGGAGTTCAGGAGGGTTGGAGCCAAAAGGAAGAGGTAACAGATGCAGGAAGGTTGTTTTCCAGTGACTGTTCGGGAGTTTGGTGTGTGAGTGTGTGAGTGTGTGTGTGTGTGTGGGGGGGGGGGGGGGGGGGGGGGGGGGCTTTCAGAGAGTGAAGATGTTCTGGAGGGTTTAGGGGGGGCTGCAGGAGGGAAATAATGAGCTGCAGGGGGAAATCAGTGGCTGTCAGTAGATTTGCACCTTCCTGGGCAGGGTTTGGGCGGTGGTGCGGGGAATGTGGGAGTTGAGAGGAGGTGATCAGCTAAGGGAATGAGTGGGGGTCTCGGTTTGGATATGGGCAAGGTGTTAGCATGAGTCAAGGGAGAGGAAATTGAGAAGTGGGGAACAATAAGCTGAGGGATTTTAGGAGGGAGCCTAAATTTTAGGAGGTGGTCGTCATGGGGTAGTGGGGTAATGAGTTGTGTAGGAAGCTTGGGTGGCGGTCAGCCAAGGGTGGTCGGAGGTGATCGCTGGAGGTGGTGGCCGAAGGTAATGCCGACAATCGCCGAAAAACTGAAAACAAGGAGTACTAAAGGTGGGGGGGGGGGTGGAAATAGTTGAATCGAGAGAAAACGTGCTTTATTCTTCCACAACGTGGGAATATATAGGGACTACAATGATATATAATAACGAGACACGGTGTGGGACTAAACCAACACTCGCATAATAATAACAAATAAATGCGGAATATAACGCGAAATATACGACTTGTATAATAACTCTCAAGTCTCCCCCTCAAGTCGGATGAAAGATGTCAGTCATTCCAATTCTCTTGATGTTATCCATGAACGAGTCACTTCCCAAGCTCTTAGCGAACACATCTGCTAGCTGGTCTTTAGAGTGGATGAATGGTGTGACCACTGTCTTTTTATCCAAGTGATCTTTGATGAAATGTCGATCCACCTCCACGTGCTTTGTTTTGTCATGTTGGACTGGATTGTGGGCTATGCTGAAGGCCGTCTTGTTGTCGCAAAACAAGGAGAAGGAGGACGTCACGGGAAACCCCAAGTCCTAAAGAATGGTACACAGTCATAGACCCTCACACACGCATTGGGACATAGCACGGTATTCCGCCTCAGCACTCGATCTGACCACTACATCTTACTTCTTACTGCATCATGTTACCAGGTTTCCTCCAACAAAGGAACAATAACCTGTTGTAGATTTTCGATCGTCATGACATCCGGCCCAATCAACATCGGTGAAAACTTCAATCCTCAGGTGGTAGTTCTTGGAGAACAGAAGACCTCGACCTGGGGCTTTCTTCAAATACCGTAGCACATGGTATGCTGCCTCTTGATGTCTGACCCTAGGAGTATGCATGTACCTGCTCAGGATGCCAACTGCATAAGTAATGTTCGGATGGGTATGAGACAAGTATATTACTTTTCCAACTAATCACTGATAGCGAGTGACGTCGGCCTGGTCACTGTCACCGTCTTCGTTGATTCCATGATTTTCTTCCATCAGAGAGTTTGCGAGGACACAACCAAGCATACCGGTCTTCTGTAGCAAATCTAGGACATATTTCTGCTGTGATATAAAGATACACTGATCATATCTAGTCACCTCAATTACCAGAAAGTATCGTAGTCGTCCCAAGTCTTTCACCTCAAATTCGACTGCTAAGAGGGACTTGAGATTTGCGATCTCTTCCAAATCGTTACCTGTGATTACAATGTCATCCACATAAACAATAAGGACCACCACACCTTGCACACGCCTCTGAATAAACATAGTGTGATCCGACTGCGCCCGGTTGTATCCAAATTTGAGCATAGCCGTGAGGAATTTGCCGAACCACGCTCTGGGGGACTGTTTCAGGCCATATAAAGACCTCCTTAGTCGACAGACAAGGTCTTCAGCTCCTTTTTTATGAACCCCGGAGGAAATTTCATGTACACCTCTTCCTCGAGCTCACCATGGAGGAATGTGTTCTTAACATGCAGTTGATTAAGATCCCAGTCCATGCAAGACGCGCAAGACAGCAGTACCCGAATAGAGTCCATCTTAGCCACGAGGGCGAAGGTCTCCTGATAGTCAACTCCCTGTGTCTGAGTGTACCCCTGAGCAACCAGACGTGTCTTGTACCGTTCGACCTTCCCTTCTGGGTTCTGTTTGACAGAAAACACCCATCGCGAGCCAATATCCCTCTTGTCGGGAGGGAGGGGCGAGATATCCCATCGCGAGCCAATAGCCCTCTTGCACAAGGCCTACATCTCCTCTTCCATAGACTGAGTCCATGTCGGGATACCCAGCGCTTCCTACCATGTCCTGGGAACAACAACCATCAAGAGAGAAACAACAAAGGCCAGGTGGGTCGGGGTAAGGTGATGGTAAGCCACGTGGTTTGAAATAGGATGTTTAGTGCATGCAATCTTACCTTTCAACAGGGCAAGCGGGATGTGCAAATCTGCATCATCAGAATCTGAGGCAGTGGCGGGCACTGGTAGAGGCAGAGCCTTAGTAGCCTGTATTCGGGAGGAGCGGCGATGATATACGTGAGGAGAAGGAGATATCAGAGTATCAGGGAGAGGAATAGGTATAGGTGGTTCCTGTTCGTGAGACACAGGAGGTTGTGGTGGTAGAGAAGGAAGAGGGAAGAGGGACATCCATACCGCCAGTATTCTCCCCCTAACGAGGAGCATGAGTCGATGGCGAAAAAAAGAATTCCCCTTCCCGAAAGGTAACATTCATAGTGCAGTAGACACGCCCAGAGGGAGGGTGATAACACTGGTACCCTTTCGCAGTGGACGAGTATCCGAGGAATACGCACCGGAGGGCCCGAGAGTCCAATTTGTCACGGTGGGGCAAATGGATGTGGACAAAACATACACAACCAAAAACACGAGAAGAAAGGTGGGAAGTATGGACCACAGTCATGGTAGACAGCTGAGCGAGGGGAGTAGCATAGCTAAGCACACGAGAGGAGGGTAAACGATTGATAAGGTGTGCAACAATAAGAACTGCATCGCCCCAATAAGATTTAGGGAGGTGCATAGCGCGCAGAAGACAACGGGCAACGTCCAATAGGTGCTGGTTTTTTCGTTCAGCTACTCCATTTTGGGTAGAGGTGTGAACACACGTGTTCTGGTGTATGATACCATGTCTAGCAAGGTACGAGCCAAAGACTCCCCGATCGTCATACTCCCCCCATTGTCACTACGTAAAACACGAACCACACCCTTTAAATTGGGTTTGAACCATTTTGTGAAAAAACTGAAAGCAAGAGAAGACTTCACTTTTCTTTTTGAGCAAATACACCCAAGTTGTACGAGAAAAGCAGTCAATAAATGTGACAAACCAACGAAACCCAAAGGTAGATAAAATAAGGGACGGTCCCCAAACATAAGAATGAACAATATCAAACAGTGTGCTACAAGGAGAAGTTAAATGCGATGAACTATGCCGCACATGCTTCGACTCATCACAGATATCACAGACAAAAGTTCTTAAAAAAGGGAAAAAAACAAGAAACAATTTCTGAAGGTAGAGGGGAGAGGGATGTCCAAGCCGCAGGTGCCAGCGGCGAACATCATCAGCTGTAACAGGAGCACAAGAGAGGGTCTGAGAAGGAGGTTGATCCAGGTAATACAATCCACCGCGGTTCCTACCACTGTCAATGTTCCGCTTCGTACCAAGTTCCTAAAAAACACAGGAATCAGAAAAAAAAAGGTTACAGAGCAATTAAAAGAGCAAGTAATGTCACTGATAGAAAGAAGATTACGAGGAAAGGAGGGAACATGAAGAACAGATGGTAGAGAGATAGAAAGGGAGCAAGAGATCTAGTCTTTTCAGCAATGAGAGACAATAAGTCATTAACAGAAATAACTTTGTCCTTACCAGACAAAGGGGTGTAAGAGAGGAAACCTGATGAGGATCTGGTCATGTGGTGAGTGACACCAGAATCAATCACTCATTCAGACGGAGAGGCAGTGACAGCATGAGCATGCAGCATAGAAATAGTAGCAATGGAAGCGGAAGCACCAGGAGACTGGTCAGACTGAGAGTGCAACGGACGACGGAAGACATCCAACTCAGGAGCAGTAAGAGGCCCGGGCACAGCATGAGGGGTCTCGTCGTAGACATCTGTAGAGTAAGCAGCATCATGAGATTTGGAACCACCCGAGCAATGGCCCACCCGTCCAGGCCCTCGACCACGGCCACAACTACGAGGGGCAATATATGGGTGGAGCCTGTAGCACACCTCCCGAGTATGGCCCCTGAGGCCACAATAATCACACATAGGGGCAGGCGAGCTAGGGCTGAGGACTTGGCCACGACGAACGCTAGTGAGAGCAGAGCGATCAGGAGGGGCACTAGCACTGAGAGACCTCTGACGGTCTTCATCATCCAGGATCATACTGAAGTCATCGCGAAGGGATGAAAGCGGAGTGCGGTGAAGAATATGTGTATGTACCATGTCAAACTCCATGTTCAGTCCCATCAAGAAAACATGAAGACGAAAGCGATCCTCCCGTTGTTGAAGCTGGACAACATCCACAGTACAGGCAGAAGTGAAGTGGGAGTAGTACAGCTCCTGGTATAGCCGCTCGAACTCAGAGAAAAAAGATGACGCCGTCATAAATCCTTGTCTTAGTTCTAAGATGCGGCGAGTAAGCTCATAAACCTGCGTAGAGCTGCCAATCTGGGAATATGTCTCCGGGGCACGGGTCCATATATCAAAAGCAGAATCCATCAACATGTAACTCTGATAAACCTTCGGAGACATAGAGTGAAGGAGTCAGGACACCACCAGAGAGTTTTCTGAGTCCCATCGCTTCCAAGAGGGATCAGTCAGTTGGGGCTCCTTGCCAGTCTCATCGATGTAGCCATACATCTGGTGGCTACGGATGACATGTAGCGTCGTCGGTGACCATTCAAGATAGTTTGTGTCATCTAAGGGGACGGTGGTCATCTTCAGGAAACGAGAGAAGTCATGAGACCGCTGAGAGTCACTTATCTGAGGCGGAGTAACGCATGAGGACGACACCGAAGAAGCGCCTTCATCGGGGGAAGGAGAAGCCATGGAGAAGACAAAAAAGCGTAATAAGCCCGAGCCAAACAGCAGCAGAGGCGGCTGGAGGGACTGGGACAGCCGGCCTCAAGCAGAGGAAACGGCGGTCGGACTGCAGCAGGCAGGGAATGCGGCCATCGGGCGGCAAAAAGCAGGAGAGGCAGTGGGCTGCATCACGCAGAGGTGATAGCGTCCAGGCCGCAGCAGGCAGAGACAGCAGCAGCAGGCGGGCGGTAAAAAGCAGAGGGGCGGCGGCGTGGCTCATCACGGAGAGGCGACGATGATATAAGGAAGGCGAGACATTGGCTGCATCACGGAGGGATGGCGGCGACACCCCTCTCAGCAACCGGCGGTGATATGAAGGCCGCCCGACATGCGGGTTGAGGCCGAGCGGGACGGCGCTGAGCCGAGCACGACGGGATCGGGCGGGATGTGTTAGGGCGGGATCGGGGTGTGAGCGGGATGAGGAAAGAATTTAGGGCTTTATTTTCGTGTTTCCCTCTGATACCCAGTTGAATCGAGAGAAAGTGTGCTTTATTCTTCCACAACGTGGGAATATATAGGGACTACAATGATATATAATAACGAGACTCACGGTGTGGGACTAAACCAACACTCGCATAATAATAACAAATAAATGTGGAATATAACGTGGAATATACGACTTGTATAATAATGGTCAAGTGAAATTTTAAAAGATTGTTGGTTGGGGAATATGGAGGAGGAGATGGAAGGGGGACGACTTGTGGAATTAGGATGGACGATGGCCGAATAGAAGTATTGAGGAATGGGGTGGTCGGCTGGATTGTGATGTAGTCTCGGCATCAGGTAATAATTAAAGTATTTGATGTTAATAAATGTGCACATCAAAGCATTAGTTAACCTAATAAGGGTTCAGAGCGTGATAAGTAAAGAAATAGCTGATTACTTCTCATTTCGTCACTTCACGCAATGTGCTAGAATCTCGGGAAAATTACAGGAGGAATCCGGCAAGGGGGAGGGCCGACGGAGGTGAGGGAGAGACGAAACCCTAGAAGGGAGGAGGGAGGGTTAGAGAGAGAGGAAATTACAGAGATAAAGAAAACATCAAATTTATTCTTCCATAACCATTACAAAACCCCAAAGGCCCTATATATAGACGTCGATGACATAATTATAAATAGCACAAACATAAAACAAATATTAAAACACTTAAACGCTACGACACGACTCAATACAACTGACTCGATATAACATGACTCCACATTTAAATAATAATAATACTGCAAGATAACTGATGGCGGATCCGTAACACTCCATCCATCCTTCAAAACAAGCTTTCCCTCAAGCTCGTGTACCAAGCGGGTGGCCAGATCATCTGGTACCTTGACCTCCCGCCAGAATAGGGTCAGGTAGCGCGTAGCAGCGGTGGCGGCGTTGGCGAATAGCGGCGGGGCCATCGGAAAGATGGGCGGCGGGAGCAATGGCTTCCGCAAGATTGGTGGGGCGGTGGTGAGCAGCAGCCACAAGGATGTCGGAGACGCGATGACCAGCAACAGGAACAGATCCGTCGAAAACAGTGGGGTACGGGGCGACAGAAGAGGCGACGATGCGGCCGATGAAAGCAGCAAGGCAGGGGACGGGGAAGCAATAGCCGGGAGAGGGGGCAGTGAGATGGTCGGAGGAGGCAGCGGAGCGGGTGACCGGAGAGGTGGCCGAAGCGGTGGAGGTATGACCACCGTGGAGAAATGTGGTAAATCGGCGGCCAGTACGCTTTTGGCGGGGGGATCGACTGCGGCGCAGAGGGGGTTGGTGTCGTAGAGGAGTGTTGGGGGCGGCATGGCTAGGAAGTTCTCGCATGGTGTAAGTGGCAGTCGTGGTGGAGACGGCTTAGGGTAGAGAACCTCGTAGGGGTTGCAGAAACCTGTCCTTCAATCGCGAGGAGACGGTCGATTTTGGCGTGAAGAGAAGTGCATGTGGATAGGATTTGTGCAGCTAGGGCAGAGAAATCCAGTCGGGGGTTGGCATCCGACGACGACAAGAACAACGACCCGGGAGCGGCTAATTGGGCGGCGTCCATGATGCTAAGGATGTAGGATGGAGATGATGTCAGCCGACTGGTGTGTAGAAAGTGCAGATTTGGCTGGGGTTGGCCTTGGTAGAGGGTTGGAAGCAGTGGAACAGCGCGGGACTTGTCGGAGAGGGGCCGAGAGCAGCCGAATTTGGTGAAGGTCAGTGGAAGAGGGGCCGGGAGCAGCCGAATCTGGAGAGGGATGTTACGCTTCAACCTCCTGTAGTTTCAGGGACTTCCAACCAGCACAGGAACACAAGAACAAGTAACAGAAGCTTTCACAAACACTCAATAGAACAACCCAGAACAAGCTTCAATCACAGGTACAAGATGAAGAACAGGTAAGGCCGATCCTAAGGGAGACTCTCCCTGAACAGATCGGTGGAGGGGGCAGGGGATCTCCCGTTGCTTTCCTTCCGATAGAACCGAACAAAACATCCAAAAACAAGCATAACATATTACAGCAGCCATCCGGCTATTTAACACAAAACCCTAACCCAAAGCAAAAGACATAAATACCCCCCATACTAAGCCAAAATAGCAATCAAGCCGGTTGTGAATCGTAACAATATCCCCTCCTTCAAGAACGTCCTTGACCTCAAGGACAAAACTGGGGCCATTTTTGTCGCAGCGAGTGTAAGTCTTCCCAAGTGGCTTCCTCTGGCGAACCATCCAGCCATTGCACTAGTAATTGTGTCACCACCCGGCCGTTCCTGTTCGTGATGCGACGATCCAGAATAGCCATTGGTTCCACCAAAAGATTCCCTTCACTATTAACCGCCGTCGGAAGTGGAAGGATGCTCCCGGGCGGTTCACCCTTGTGCTCCTTTAACTGAGAGATGTGAAAAGTATGATGGATTCGTGCCTCCGCGGGGAGAAGTAATTTGTAGGCCACGGACCCCACCCGTTCCAGCACCTGAAACGGACCAAAAAACCTGGGTGATAGCTTGTGATTGTGATGGGCGCGAAGGCTGACCTGGCGGTACGGCTGAATCCGCACGTAGACCCATGCCCCGACCTCGAACACGTGCTCCCGACGCTTCCGATCAGCTAAGGTCTTCATCCGGTTTTGGGCTTTGGCCAAGTTTGATTTGAGCAGCTGCATGACCCTATCCCTGGCCAGCAAGGTGCGATCCACGGCTTCCACTGTAGCTGAGCCCTCCACATATGGGGGAACCACCGTCGGTTCCTGCCCGTACACCGCTTCATAAGGTGTCATACGGATAGCACTGTGATACGAAGTGTTGTACCACCATTCGGCAAGCGGTAACCAGTTGGCCCATCCACGCGGTCTGTCGAAGCACATACAACGAAGGTAACTCTCCATGCAACGGTTGACGACCTCTGTTTGCCCATCGGACTGTGGGTGGTAAGGCGTCGAGAGGTGCAACTGCACTTGCAATAACCAGAATAATTCTTGCCAAAAACTGCTAAGGAAAACTGTGTCGCGGTCGCTAACAATCGTCGTGGGAAGCCCATGGAGCCGGAAGATAGAGTCAAGAAAATCTGCGCAATTTGTTCGCCGGTATACGGATGATGGAGGGCAACAAAGTGCGCCTGCTTGCTGAGGCGATCAACAACCACTAAGATAGCGGACTTGCCATTGCTTTTCGGTAACCCTTCCACGAAGTCCATCGAAATATCTTGCCAAATACGATCCGGAATAGGTAAAGGCTGCAGCAGCCCCATTGGTCGTTGGTGGTCCGCCTTGCATTGTTGGCAAAACGGGACATTGCTGAATGTAATTATAAATGTCCGGTTTCATGCCCTTCCAAAACAAAACCCGCTTCATTCTTTGATACGTGGCCGTGACACCGGAATGGCCACCCATGGTGCCCGCGTGATACAGTTGTAGTAGGCGTTCCTTGACCACGGGGATATCGCCCACCACTAACTTCCCTTTGCGCGTAAGAGTGTCATGTTCCCATTTGTATTTGGGGTAGTTGTTAGCATCCACTGTTTTGGCCAATATAACGTCCTGAAGGTGCTTGTCTTCCTGCCACGAACGCTTGAGGAGTGGTAGGAATTCGGACTGTATCCGGACCGTAACCCGGAGCTCGGCATCCGGTGCGTCGTGCCGCCGCGATAGAGCATCCGCACATACATTATCCCGACCGCGTTTGTATTGGACCACAAAGTCATAGCCCATAAGTTTGGACAAGTGTTTTTGTTGCGCCGGCGTCGCCAACTTTTGTCCCAATAGGAATTTAAGGCTCTCATGGTCAGTTCGGATGATGAAGGGGCTGCTCACCAAGTAATGCCGCCAATGTTGGACTGCCAAGACAATCGCCAAGAGCTCCTTCTCATAGGTAGATAACCCGGCATTCTTCGACCCAAGAGCCTTGCTGAGAAAGGCGACCGGCCGCTCCTCTTGCAACAATACCGCACCAATCCCCACGTCGGCGGCATCAGTTTCTACCACAAAAGTTTTGCCGAAGTCCGGAAGCCGCAGTACCGGTGGCCGAGAGACAGCGCTCTTCAAACGCTGAAAGGCTTGGTCGGCCTCTACCGTCCATTTAAAGACGGGCTGTTTTAATAAATCAGTGAGGGGTCGCGCCAGAATACCGTAGCCATGTATAAAGCGCCGGTAATAACCGGTCAGGCCCAAGAATCCCCGTACTTTCTTCAAGGAAGTAGGCGCCGGCCAATCCACCATGGCTTGGATCTTTGATGGATCAGTTTCCACGCCCTCACCGGAAATGAGATGCCCCAAATACTGAACTTGTTGCTGTCCAAAACTGCACTTACTGTATTTTAAGACAAGGTGATTAGCTCGAAGGGTGCTGAAGGTGAAGGAGAGATGACGCAAGTGCTCCTCCCATGTAGGGCTAAAAACCAAAATGTCATCAAAAAAGACAAGAATAAACTTGCGGAGTTGGGGTTGAAAGAGCCGGTTCATAAGACTTTGAAAGGTGGACGGAGCGTTCGTCAGGCCGAAGGGCATGACTAGAAACTCGTAATGCCCTTGGTGTGTGCGGAACGCCGTTTTATGAATATCTTCCGTCGCCATGCGCACTTGATGATACCCCGCGCGCAAATCCAATTTTGAAAAATATTGCGCGCCGTGAAGCTCATCAATTAACTCTTCAATTAACGGAATGGGAAATTTATCTTTTACCGTGTGGTAGTTCAACTGGCGATAGTCCACACAAAGGCGCCATGAATTGTCCGCCTTTTTAACAAGGACCACGGGTGAAGTGAACGAGCTACTGCTATGGCGAATGACCCCCGTGTTCAGCATTTCATCGATCAAGCCCTCAATCACATTCTTTTGGAGGGGCGGGTAGCGGTATGGGCGAATGTTAATGTCCACCACGGAGTCTTTTAAGGGAATGTGGTGGTCGTGCCCTCGTTGCGGTGGCAGTCCCCGTGGTTCCGCAAAGAGGTCGCTGAAATCTCCGAGGAGGGCTTGCATTTGAGCTTGCTGTCCGGTATTGGAGCAAGCCCGTTGTAGCTGCCAAGAACGGAAACCCGGTGGTGACGGCACGGCATTATCCTCGGTGGCCTCGTGGATGTGGCAAAGTGCTAACATACATAATTTCCCTTCGGTTTCCATCAACTGCTGAAATTTAGCCTCCCGGGTCCAGGGGTGTTGCGATGGTGGAGAGCCCCGCAAGGAAACCCGTTTGCCGCAACTAGTGAACTCCATCCGCAGGTTGCTGAAGTCCCATTTCACCACGCCTAAGGTGACCAACCATTGTACGCCCAAGACGACTTCACAACCGCCCAATGGTAAAATCAACATATCGGAGGCAAAGACGACACCTTGCATCCGCCAACGGAAGTCAACCACTTTATGCGAGCTTGTGATTTTTTTCCCATTTGCTACAGCCACCGTGAATGGGGGAGTGTCAACCAAGGTGCAGCGAAGACGGTGCGCCGTGCTCGCATCAAGGAAGTTATGTGTGCTGCCCGAATCGATCAACACGTTGATAGCTTGGCCTTGGAAAGATGCAGTGACCCGCATAGTGTGGAACTGGGTGAGGCCGGTCAGGGCATGGACCGACACTTGAGGCGATGGTTGGTCGGGGCATGGACCGTCCCCCGGATCATCAACAGCCAAGCCGTCTCCCTCGTCCTCCAAAGGGCACGTGTCATCTACAGCATCGTCGACGACTTCCAGAGCATATGATTGACGCCGATTGGGGCATTTGTGGCCGGGGACATAGGCTTGATCGCACCAAAAACACAAGCCGTTCTTCCGCTTCGCATCCATCTCAGAAGAAGTAAGGCGTCGTGTGTGGGGAATAGGCGCCCGGGCAGGAGGGTTGGTGGGCGGTGGGAGAGCCATGGGGGTGACCGAAGTCTCCCCGGATTTGAAAGTCTTGCGGGAAAGGACCAAGACCGTTCCTCACGGACGCGCCGGTCCATAGAGGTGACAGTGGAGCGCTGATGGCGGACATTCAACTGATGTTCCTGTAAGCGGGCAAGGGAGAAAACCTCCTGCAGCGACTTGGGCTGGAACATGCGAACGGCGTATTCAATTTCATCCACGAGGCCGGCCAAACAAAAGCTGATAGCATGTTCTTCAGTGATATGGACCCGGTGGAGGAGCAGATCAAACTCATCAAGGTAGCTTTGGACAGAGGAGCGCTGGCGGAGATTCTTGAGTTCGCTCATGGGGTCATCAAACAAGACGGAGCCGAACCGGGCGTGGAGAGGCTGACTATATTCTTCCCAACTTGGCCATTGTCGGGTCAAACGAGCCTTCATGAAGGACTGGTGCCAATAAAGCGCCTTCCCTTCCAAATGGACAGCTGCGATCTTAACCTTCATGTCGTCGGGGGTGCTGTC
Source organism: Platanthera guangdongensis (assembly GCA_039583875.1). NCBI lineage: Eukaryota > Viridiplantae > Streptophyta > Magnoliopsida > Asparagales > Orchidaceae > Platanthera > Platanthera guangdongensis. Next base: position 8,571,681 of record CM077152.1, read on the forward strand.
AATGTCGAAGAACTGGTCGCATTTGTAGATCCATTCCAAAAGACCATCGCCCCCAAAGTGCGGAAAGTCGATACGAGAGAGGCGGGTCGGGAGCAGGTGGGGCGGCGTCAGCGGCGGGGGGTCGGGAGAGTGGGCGTGGTGGCTAGAGGCGCCGGAACGCTCGGCCGCGAGCGCGGCGAACATGGAGCGCATCTCCTCACCGAGGGATTGGACGGAGCGGCCAAGTTCCTCACTCAGGGCCTGCTTAAGAGCATCCATGTCGACGTGCAGATCCCGGGGGCGAGTAGCGTCCGAAACCGGCATATGCCCGGACACTGGTGGCTCTGATACCAATGTTACGCTTCAACCTCCTGTAGTTTCAGGGACTTCCAACCAGCACAGGAACACAAGAACAAGTAACAGAAGCTTTCACAAACACTCAATAGAACAACCCAGAACAAGCTTCAATCACAGGTACAAGATGAAGAACAGGTAAGGCCGATCCTAAGGGAGACTCTCCCTGAACAGATCGGTGGAGGGGGCAGGGGATCTCCCGTTGCTTTCCTTCCGATAGAACCGAACAAAACATCCAAAAACAAGCATAACATATTACAGCAGCCATCCGACTATTTAACACAAAACCCTAACCCAAAGCAAAAGACATAAATACCCCCCATACTAAGCCAAAATAGCAATCAAGCCGGTTGTGAATCGTAACAAGGGACCAGGGAATCTGGGCTAGGCGCAGTCGAATCTGGCGTTTCTGCAGTCGAATGGCGTTGCAAGAACCGAATCGACAGACAGTTTGCGGCAGGGGCAGGGCGCACGCGGACGCCGTAGTTGAGGGGGGGGGGGGGGGGTGGTCGGGGGTTCCTTGATGCGTGTCGGCCGCGGCAGGACACCAGGAGGAGTACGCGGAAACGCGTGCTGGCAGCGGCAGGAGACGGAAGTGGAAACGTCGTCGGCGCACGACGTGATTAAGGGCGGAAGTGGCGAATCAGCGGAAAAGAAGGCTACAACCTGTTCGAACATGTGCTAGCAGGTAGATTGACCCGCGGGAAGGAACAACGGGCTGACGGAAGGCATTGCGGAAGCGAACGGGGGCGAATCGTGAAGGCGTTGCGGAACCCGGGCAGGAATGATCGATCTAGCGCGACAAAAATTGTTTCGGGCAGTTGTTGGCAAGCATCCACGACGTTCTGGCGGCAAGGAGAGGGTCGGCGGAGGTGAGGGAGAGATGAAACTCTAGGAGGGAGGAGGGAGGGTTAGAGAGAGAGGAAATTAGAGAGATAAATAAAACATCAAATTCATTTTTCCATAACCATTATAAGACCCCAAAAGCCATATATATAGGCGCCGATGACATAACTGTAAATAACACAAACATAAAATAAATATTAAAACACTTAAACGCTACAACACGACTCAATACAAACGACTCGATACAACCCGACTCCACATTTAAATAATAATAATACTGCAAGATAATTGATGACGGATCCGATGCAAGATGACTAGTGGCGGATCCGTAACACAATGACTCTTCCCTCTTCAAGCAGACGATTGCAGCTCGACGCTAACCTTTGCCGACAGCCCAAATATCCTTCGAATTCCAGGATTCTTCTTCCTATAACAATATAATACCCCCCTCTCCATTCCTTTCAAGTTTTATGTTGATTCATGGCTTCAATTCCTTAGGGCCGAAACCTTAATTGGGATTTTCTTCTTCCTTTTCATGAGTAATAGTTAGATAAAAATTTTGTAATTGGTTGTTACGTTAAAACTCATTTTATTTCAGATTTCAACCGAAATCAGTGAAACCCTAGTAGTAGGAATGCGGATTTATTGATTTTTGTGTTTCAAAAGTTGGAAAAGGACTCCTAGGAAGTTTACTCCTCAAATGGAGCAAAGCCCCTTCTCTTTAATTTAGGGCAACATTTTATACTTGATTTTGAGCCCCTTTCACAAATTAAATTAAGATCATGCATGGATGTGAAGTTCCCTCGCTGATTTTGTGAAAATCCCCTTCTTATATTGCTAGAGAAGCAACATATCCTTGTATACGAGGTTTGGGTTTGAAGCATCAGGTCAAGTAAAACCTACATCAGGGTCTGGTAGGAAGTTTTGTTTCGCAATTAGAGCAAAACCCTTACCCGCAAAATTAGGACAGCCAACTGCAGGTCATATAGATAAATGGTAGAGGGATGATTTTGAAGGATCAATTCAGGAAAGTATATTTAGGCAATTTCCATATATATGTGATTCAAGAGCAGCAAAATCTAGGATGTATAGAGGGCTAATTTGAGTCATTTTAATATAAAAGTTTAAGGTTGGAAAGTAAATTGATGATGATACTTGTATAAGACATGAAATCCCAAGGATGCAGGAGGAATAATGATTCAAGGAAAGATAAAGGCAAGAGAAAGGCCAGGGTGAGTTCTTACTCCCATATTTTCAGTTAATTACTTTCTATATGAATTGTGTAATTACTGCAATGATTTCTAAACCTGTTATACGATCAATAATCTTGCTATAAAAGTAACCTGTCAACTCTATAATCAAGCTTCTCAATAAATTAACGTTTCAATAAGAAAGTAGAAGGAAAAGATGACTAATTCCGTAATGGTTAAGACGAATGCATAAATATAAGATAAAGGAAAATAATAAGACGATTTGTCGATGCAATGTTATGTTAAGGATGTACCCAAATAGTGGAGATGGGGTAAATGTCCTACCAACATGAAAACAAATGAAAAGTAGGCGTGCAGATATGAAAAGGCATGCAAAGAATTTATATGTATGTGAACATGAAAAGGCACGCAGATAAATACATGAAAGCTCGCTATATAAATACATGAGTAAAAGAAATGTCAATGTATCCTTAACATTGTCCAATAAAACAAATAAAAGATGAGGAATTACCTGTAATGCAAAGGAATAGGTGACAAAAGAATAAGTAAAAGCATACTAAATGAACACAAAAGTGTGTATATAAAAAATGCAAAGAAGAAAATAAATGGTAAATGATGACATGAAAATTCAATAAAAACAGGTCTTGGATAGCCCTGTTATGGATAGACATGTTATGGTTATAAAGGGAAAATAAGAATTTGGTTAATCCTTTGACAAATTAGAAAATATAATAAAAACAGGTCGAGGAAGAGGCTGCTCCCACTAGTAGTAGCCATCCAGCTGCAAACCCTTCGCATCAGGAGAAGTACATGTTATGGATGCTCATAGAGCTTGGTGCAGAGACCCTGACTGTCCGCATGAGCAATTCCAGCTTTTTCTTCATGTAGCATCTGAGTCTGGTTAGTATAGTTTATATGATGCTCATGTTTATGTATATATAGTGTCGATATAGTAGTAAATTGTGTACATGTGGCACAGTCAGTGTTGTGGGATATGTCGGCCGACATGAAGGTTTGGGAGGTAAAACGGCACGAAAGCATTTAAAAAATGGATTGTGGCGTTTTGAAAATAACGGGCCGATATGTTGGTTTTAACCGACATACCGGGCCCCAAAAAACGAAAAAATCGGCCGTTTTTAATTAAATTTTTTTATTTATTGATAACACCAGATGTTTTAACTCCCCCGACCCCGCTGTTTTTATTTCAACCCGTCGCTCCTGCTCTATCTCTACTCGTCGCTCCTGCCCTAGTTCTCCCTCGTGTGTTGTCGACATTGTATCTCTCTGGCTCTTTCTTCTCACTGCTCGCTGATGCTCTCTGATTCTCTGGTTCTCTAGTGCTCTCTAGCTCGCTGGTGCTCTCCCTCTCTCGTGCGTTGTCGGCACTTTAGCTCTCTGGTTCTTTCTTCTCCCTGCTCGCTGGTGCTCTCTGGTTCTCTGGCGCTCTCACTCTCTCGCGCGTTGTCAGCACTTTATCTCTTTAGTTCTTTCTTCTCCCCGCTCGCTGGTGCTCTCTGATTCTCTGGTGCTCGCTGGTTCTCTCCCTCTCTTGCGCGCTTTCGGCACTTTATCTCACTGGTTCTTTCTTCTCTCTGCTCGTCGGTGCTCTCTAGCTCTCTGGTTCTCTGGTGCTCGCCCTCTTTGGCTCGTTGGTTCTTTGTTTCTTTCTTATCCTTGCTCGCTGGTGCTCTTTGGTTCTCTGGTTCTCTCCCTCTCTAACTCACTGGTGCTTTCGATCTCGGCACTCTCTCGGCTGGTGCATTCTTCTCCCTACCTCCCCCTTATTCTATCGCTCTGGATTTTGGTTTTTTTGTGTTGGTTGTTGTGCTAGCAACTGCTATGGTATCTTGTTGCCTTGCGCCCTACTGCCTTATTGGTCAGCTGCCCTACTGTCTTGCTCCCTGTTGCCTTATTTGTCGGTTGTAGCATGGTGGTTGCCTTGTGTGTTGTAGTCAATAACCCGTTTAGTTGTTGGTGGCTGCCATGTTGCCTTATTAGTTCAGCAAGGCATGGTGGTTATCTTGTGACTGACTTGATGGTTGTAGCATGGTGGCTGCCCTGCTGTCTTATTTGTCTTATTAGTTGTTGTCTTATTTTTATTTGACACGTTTATTAATCAAAAAATGATTTGAAATACCACTATTAATAGTTATTTATCCAACTTCATTTTGCAATCAATGATGCATGTATATCCAATCACATTTTTAGTTGTCTTACTGCTTTGTGTCTTTTGATAAATAAAATGAGAGAAGCTTTGAAAGTTTGAATGATAATTGAATGTTTTGTTCATTTTGTTGGATATTTTGAAAGTTTGGCTGATAGTTATAACTTTGTATACTAGTATACTACTGAGAATGCAAAATATTGTCGGATAAATAAAATATTGCGCGGATAATATAAAAGATATCTGAAGATTTAACGATTTAATGAAGCTGTGGGGCTTTTCTGATATGATTTTTTTCAACTAGTAATTTTTCTCCTTATGTAGTCATGTAAAATATTTTTTTCATTTCATATAACTAATATTAATTTCATTTCTTGCCCTATTAGAATGACTTATTCTGCTGTATCAAGTGAGGTTCATGTATCACTGGTACCAACCGGCAGAGATCCGTTCTTGGCATTTGGTGAGAAGTTGGATGCAAACAACACCAACTGAATCAAATGCAACTACTGCAAGCAAACAGTGAATGGTGGAATTACACGTTTCAAACATCACTTGGTTGGGTGGAAGGGTAATGTTAAGTCATGCCCTCAGGTTCCCACCGACGTTAATGGTAAGGCGGATTCGGCCATAAACTCAAATTTAGAGAGTAAGAGAACTAAAAGTGCTAATTTTCAAGCAATCTTCAAAGAGGTGGTTATTGGAGGAGTCCATGATGATCAAGAAGAGGACATTAGCATACGTAGGAGCACAGGTTCAACGGGTCCAATAGACCAATTTGTTCATTCAGCTGCCGAGTCTACCAAGGGAAAAGATTACCAACAAAGCACGATAGAGAGTAAGTACAAAAAGGAAGTCAGGGATGATGTTGTTGTGTACATAGGTAGATGGGCATATGAAAACGAGATCTCGTTTAACACCATATGTAATTCATCCTTTCAGCAGATGGCTCATGTCATTGGGTTATGCGGACCTGGGATGAAGATCCCAACATTTTATGAGTTGAGGGATAAAATCTTGCGAGGGGAGGTGGACAGAACGAAGGAGATGTTGGGCACATTCACGCAGACCTGCAAATTGAATGGTTGCACTATCATGACCGATGCGTGGACAGATCAGAAGGGTAGGAGCGTGATGCATATCATGATATATTGTAGTTCCGGAGTGACATTCTGACTTTCGAAGAATGTCTCCTCCACACACGATGGAAAATTCATCTTTGACTTCTTGGATGAGGAGATTGATAGCCCTAGAGCCCAGGAGAGCACAGTATCTTGCAGATTGTGACGAATAACACGTCCAATATGGTTACTGCAAAGCTTATGGCTTTGAAAAGGCCTACGATTTTTTTGGACTTGTTATGCGGCTCACACTAATATTCTACTGTTACAAGATATAGGAAAATTGAAGTCAATAAACAGTGTTATCTCCCTGGACCGCCAACTCTCTATCTTCATTTATAGTCACACTATCTCTCTCGACATGTTTAGAGAGTCACCAAAGGACTTAGACTCTCATGAGCTTATTCGACCAGGTGTGCCTAGATTCATTATATCGTTTCTATCTTTAGAGAGCATCTTAGAGAAGAAGAATCAATTGAGGGGTCTATTCAGATCTGCAAAGTGGGCTGCAACAAAGTTGGTCAGTAGTGTCGAGGGAAAACATGTAAAACTATTGCATCTTTATTCATTTCATTTAAAATATATGTTTTGAAAGTTGTCCTTTATAGTATTTTCTTAATAATTTATTTTACATATGGTAGGCTGCAATGATAGTGATGAGCGCTGGATTTTGGGCGAATGTCGAGCTGGTTGTTGGTATATTCACACCATTTGTGAAAGTTTTGAGAAGGGTTGACGGGGATACACCATTCATGGGGTGGTTATATGGGGATATCAAAAAAGCTAGGGAAGAAGTTGTTGTTGTTCTCGATCACCAAGAGAACAAATATCTTCCTATATGGAAGTTGATTGATAGCAGATGGGAGAAGAAGATGAGCAGCCCTCTGCACCTTGCAGGTTATTACTTAAACCCAAATTTTTATTATTTTTGTCGAGTGGAGATTGAATATCCCTCTGCACTTTGCAGGTTATTACTTAAACAAATATTTTTATTATTCCCGTCGAGTGGAGATTGAGGCTGACTGAAGGTTTATGTTGTGATCCTTCTACACAGAATCACATCAGTGCTGAGATTGATGTTTACCAATACCAACAAGGGTTACTTGGTAAGAGATGACAAATAGACAACTACAAAATCTCAACTTAAATCCAGGTACATTTTAATATATATATCTATTAACAATAATGATGTATTTATGTATAATAAATTAATAATTAATACATTGTGTTGTCATTTTAAATTTCACAGTACATTGGTGGAGGCTTAACGGTGCTGATACGTCGTACCATAAAACTATGGCTATGAAAATTTTAAGTCTGACTACTTCATCCTCTAGCTGCGAGAGGAACTGGAGCACCATCGAGATGGTATGCACTAATTTAGTTATTTAGTTAAACATTAATATCTTATTATATGAATGTATGCATTTTTTAACTTTTTTTAAAAAATTTGTAGATACATTCTAAAAAGAAAATAAACTTGATAGCAAAAGATTGAACGATTAAGTATTTGTAAAGTTCAATGTTTTGCTGAAATCAAAATATTCAGAGACATCTCGAGATCCATTGACAGCTAAGAAATGTTGATTCTGGAATGGTACAACAGTGGATGGTGAATGTTGATCCTGATGAGGATGAAAATGAAGATGGCGATGATGAAGTCTTTCCTGGAGAGGGGCTGACATGGGTGCAAATTGGCAATATAGTCGACATTGATCATGAAGAAAGGAAGCATCAAAGACTAGCTACAAGCAAAGAAGTGGCAATTAGTTATCAAACAAAGAAAAAGAGAAAAGTATCAGAGGTGGACGAGAGAGATCTAGAGGGTTCATCAGATGAAAATCATATTCTATCTACTCTGCCGACTATAGATGAGTCTTTAAGTGATGAAGAATGAGATATGTTTGAAATTTGATTTTTGAAATTTTGATCTTAAAATCACTAGTTTTACAAATTTTCATCTTTAAAGTGTTGTATGCTAAATGTTACATATAAGTTTTAATATTTAAAAGTTTAATAGGTTGTAGAATAAGTAGTAATGTGACATGTACAAAAAATAACATTTAATTACATATATAATTAATTAAATATTAAAATCCAATATATGAAATATCTCCGATATATCCCCCGATATATAAAAAACCGACATGAAAACCCAAACCGACGTGTCCCCGACATCCGACATCCGACATCTGCAACATTGGGCACAGTTTTGTCATAAGCCCTTCTTTTATGTAAAAATGTTGGGCTATCTTTTATACTGTATTAGTTTATAAACAGACGCGAGTAGGTCGTGTGACTCGATTGTGCTAACTCTAATGCAAACCTAGGTGGATGTGAGGCAAAATGGACTCAAATAAATACAACTTAAATGAAAATGTAATTGGTTTTAAATCAATTATTCTGGAATTAAAATTTTACAGTGATGATTTTATAACCGAGGCAAATTAACACAAAATGGTTAATAAATTTTCAGGCGCACAAGCAAAACACGTTAATGCTCGCACCAAATGTTATTTACTACAACTTCCACGATTAAGCTATATATAAAAAAAACAATAAAAATCAAATACACTACGGAGTCAAAACACCCAAACAAGTATGAAATATTTTCCAGTAGTCAATAATGAGGTAAATAAAACACAGTACAATAATACCTCACATAGCAAAGAAGATCTGGCAATGGCGGCAGGCGTGGCTCCACGAGATGATGGATATGGTTGTGTTGGAGTCGGGAAATGGGGAAGGTTTGGCTGGTGGTGGTTTCAGGATAGAGAAGTATTGTTGTTGGCTTAGGTAGTAGCTCCACGACAGAGGAATGGGAGGGGAAAAAATATTGTAATTGTGGTGGCTTACGGGGTCAAGTAGGGAGAGGGGAACATAGGTGATACACCGTCCATGAGGCTGGGTGTTGTCTATGATCGGCCAGACAAGAACTTGAAGAAATGAGATGGGCAGTTGGCTTGGAAGAAACAGGCGAGTGATTTCAGGGTAGGTACAATGTTGGTAGGGGTAATCGGCACTTGGGAAGAAGGAGAAACGCGGTGGAGAGGGAGGTTGGACGTCATTCTATGGTTGGTGGAGTGAAGCACGACTAGGAACAGGGCGGGAGGAAGTGTCGCAGAAGAGGAACGACGATTGGTAGCTAATTGTCGTTGATTTTCGTTCCTGTCGGGAGGATGAAGATGAAGAAGGTGGTTTCTGCGGCATAGGCATGAAAGCGAATGTAACTTTGCGATTGCAGGGAGGGACGGGATGGACAGGACTGTCGGGGTTGGAAGCCGGCAGCAGCCATAGGCGCGAGCTGCTCGGTTGGAGGTTGTAGCCTTTTTTGTCACTAATAAAGGAGATGAACAGGAAAATGATGAGCGTAGAAACCGTCGGATGGAGGGCTGAGATGAACAATACGTGGGATTGAGGGTGAATTTGGCTCACGTGAGTAACAGAGGAATTAATTAAAAAATACCGAGGCTTTTCACAACTCGGGACTCGCGACGTCACACCACGAACGATTGCCAGTCTGGAATCTCTCACAACACAAGCAATAATTCTAAACTTCAGCACCTGCCCCTATTTATAACAAGAGGCCAGGTTGGGCACCGGGTGTTATGATTGGCCATTATGCCTAATGCCCTAAAACAGCAAAAACAAATCCAAAAAAAAAATACATAAAAATAATAGCGCGACGAGCCGGACGCGCTCGCAGTCTTGGATCGTCGATCCAATCATTGCCTTCTGCACGTATATAGAAAAGTGGGCCCCGCCGACTTGCGACTCGCAGTCTGATGACGATCTCTATCATAAATGAAATAAAATATTTTATTTATCATGTACTTTTCTTTTTGTACTCTATCATGAAATGAATAATTATATGTTTGCTAAACTTTTTTACCTGACGCCTCTGATGATTAAATGATAAAAGATAATAAATATGTTAAATTGTGGAGGTAGCCGAATAAATGGGCTGTTATATGGATGGTAAGGAGGAATAAAGGTGGTCGACTGATAGTAAGGAGGAGAAATTATAACTCACAAGCTTCACGCTTGGGTTCAGGCTTCGGCACTGGTGGTCAAAAGGAGGAATTACTTCTCAAACTTTTAATACCTTCTAAATAAGTCTTCTATCACTATTATAAACTAGGAGTCATCATGAACCGTTAAGATTCTCCGATCATGACGGCCCACAAAAAACATAAAATTACAAAAAAAACAACAAAAAATCATAGAGCACCAATCTACACAAAATGGACGGCTTTGATCGTAGTGCAGGCTATTGGCGTCGTGATCCCCATCAATTCCCCCCGCGATGAAATCATTCATCTTTGTGAATGAAGATGATCATGCTCTCATCAAAAGGCATGGGTGAATCCCTCAAGCTTTGATGTTGTCGAGATCTCGTGGGCTAGGATCCTTGAAAGAACATAGAACGAATCTGAGGGTACTACTGCTGCGAAGGCTGGAGACGGTGTTACTGAAGCCGAGGTTGACGATTGAACTGAAGATGATAATAATAAAACTAGCGATGGTGCTGAAGGTGTTTCTACTATAGGAAGATATCAGAGTCAGACTAGAGGAAATTAGTGCTGAAGACAGTACTAATGACTGTACTGCTGCTAACGTCGACACCAAAAACGGTGATGATGTCGATGCTGGAAATGACACTGTTGTAGATGAAGATGATGTTGACAATGGTGTCGGTGCTAAAAAAGATGTTGGGATTGGTGCTAGTGGTACTTTCAAAGGCTGGGTGGTAAGAGGAGGCCGATGGTAGGGTATGTAGGGTCGAGGCTCTAAGACGGTGGAAGGTGTTGGGCTCATGCTATCACATGGCTTATTAAATAGGGTTAAATCTTTAATGTTGAGTACAAGTGAAATTCTCATATTTTGAGAAATATTAAATTCGTAAACATTTGTCCCAGTTCTCCTCATGACTGTATAAGGTCTCATTCACCTTGCATTTAATTTTCCTATAATTCTTCGTGGGAACCTCTCAGCGTGTAAATAAACCATAACCTGTTCAGCTTCATGGAAACTCGATCCTCGGTCCATCAAGAGCACTTTGACTCTCGTTTCTGAGTGATGGTTTATCTGGAGCCTATTTAAGAAGAGTGTTGGAAAATTCGTCATGAAGGGGACAATCACTCAAATAAATGCCTAAGATATTGACATTATAAGTCAACATTCAAATATTTCTAATGACCCTAAAGGTGGCGAACTCTGTTGGGGATCGCGACACACATCGGTCTACACAGCGACCACAGACGTCCATCTTATGTGGATTGATAATTCGAGATTTTTAGTTTTTTTACGTATCAGCGGACTGTCATGAAAAGAGAATCATGACTGTCTATGATGACCCCTTAGTCTATATATAGTGGTTGACGGTTCGTTTTAGGGGTATTGAAAGTTTGAGAGAAAAGAGAATCCACTTTTCAATCACCTAGTGTCAAAACCATAAAATTCAAGTGCCGAAGCATAGAAGTTATCCCCTCTCATTCTCTCTCCTCATATCTGACACACCTTCTTCACCTAGTAACCAGCCGGCCTCTCCACTTCCACCCACAAAACCACTAGCCAACTCCACCACCTCATCCCTGCATACTCCAAAAAACTCGGCTTCCAACACCCTCCCATTTCCCTCGATTTTGAGTATTTCGATGATCGCCAAAAACCACCTCCCGCGATCTCCCAAAAGCCACCACCACCTCTTCAAAACCCCTCCACCACCACCCTGCAAATTCTCCTTGATTTCAGTTTTCTGACGATCGCCGGAAAATCACCTCCGGTCACCACCACCTCTGACGATCACCTTGGGCCACCCCCACCACCACATAATTGCCATAACTAACTCTCATTAATCACACTACCCCATTATCCTCACACTGTAAAATTTAGGACCACTCTCTCCTAAATTTACTCAACCCCTCCACTCATCAACTCTCCCAACTATTCCCACAACCTCCGTGTGGATCCACATCTTGCCGCCCCCCCCCCAACTGAGCCCCGCTACAATTCAGCAGCAACCCCCTTCCCTCACATGGAACCACCTCCTCAGCCCCTAACAAATCCTCCCCTCCCACAGCCAGTTCATGACTCTACACCCCTACAGGCCCTTCTGTTACTTTTAAAATAAAATGAGCAGTGGACTTAATCGGCAGAGGAAAGAAAAGTTTATTACTTGGGAATAGTGCACTTGAAAACAAAAACAATAAAAGAAGTACACACACACTTCTATATAATTCTATTACATCATCCTTTATTTATACTTTTTCAGGATGTAATAAAGAGATGCGCCTGCTTCGTTTGGAGGAGTGTTGGTTCAGGGTTCCTTGATCTTCACGTCTTCTGCAGCTTCATCTTTGTTGTCGCTTCATCTTTGCTGCTTCATTTTTTTGGTCTTTATCTTTTTGTAGACAGGTGTTTTGGACTGGTTAAATTGCTTGACATATCTTCAGCTCTTCAGCTTACTTCCAACACCCCTTCTTAAGCTGAGAGGTCTTCTACCCCGATTCGGTGACGCAGTTCTTCGTATCTTGCTCTTGGTAGCGGCTTGGTTAGTAGATCTGCCAGCTGATCATCGATACCTACATATTCTAAACTTATTTCTCCTTTCTCAACATTTTCTCGTATATGATGATAGCGTATTTCTATATGCTTACTTCGTTTGTGGTATACGGGGTTTTTGGCTAATGCAATAGCAGAGGTGCTATCGCATTTGATAACAGTGGGTTTTACCTCTTTCTCTTCTTCTAATTCATTAATGAGTCGATTGAGCCATATACCTTCACTCACTGCCGAGCTCAGTGCCATATATTCTGCTTCAGCGGTGCTTGGGGCAACTGTCTGCTGTTTACGGGAAGACCATGAGATTGGGTTTCCTCCTTTGAAAAAAATGAAACCGCTTGTGCTTCTTCTATTATCTATGCATCTCCCCCAGTCTGAATCTGAATATCCTATCAGAAAATTTTTTTTAGCATGTTTATAAAATAATCCATATGTTTTTGTACCTTGGATGTATCTTAGAATGCGTTTGGCTGCTCCCAGGTGTTGTTTAGAAGGACTGCTTACAAATCTGGATAGCAGACTCACGACATTCTCTATGTCCGGCCTAGTATTTGTTAAATAGATAAGAGATCCAATGAGACTTCTATAGTTCCCTTCATCTGCTCCTTCTTCTCCTCCTTCTTTGGTTAAATTCTCTGAAGTTGACATTGGAGTTGAAACTGATGGAGTTTGCTTTATTTGTATCCCAAGGAAATACTTGAGAAGCCCCAAATCTGTCATCTCATACCTCTTCTTCATCTCCTACTTGAAGTTTTCTAACTGCTGGATATTATTACCTGTAAGAACTAAGTCATCAACATAAAGGCATATGATTAGTATGTCAGAATTTTCTTTTTTTTATGTATAGAGAAGAGTCATTGGCACTACGTTGATAATGTTGCTGGATTAGATATGTATCAATGTTGGAGTGTCATGCTCTCGGGGCTTGTTTCAAGCCATACAATGCCTTTTGTAACTTGTAGACTGTGTTCTTCCCCTTCTATCTCATAACCTCTTGGCTGTTTTACATAAACGTCTTCTCTAATCTCCCCATTTAAAAAGGCTGATTTGACATCAAGTTGGTATAGCTCGAGTCTGTTTTGTGCTGCATAAGAAATGATGGCTCGAATGGTTTCTAAACGAGCAACTGGTGCAAAGGTTTCATTAAAATCTATTCCAGGTATTTGGGAATAACCTTTTGCTACTATACGAGCTTTATACTTGTTGATAGTTCCATCCTCATTCTCTTTTATCTTATAGACCCATTTTAGGCCTATAATTTCTTTGTTGGCAGGAGGTTCTACTAACTTCCATGTTTTGTTCTTTTCTACCATCTTTATTTCTTCATTCATTGCTTCCCTCCATTCTTGCTTAGTGATTGCCTCTTCAAATGTTGTTGGAGTAGATGTTGTAAGGGCAAATTCACACTCTTGATAAATATCACTAAGTAGTTTCATTCTTTTGGGTGATGATGATTCTGAACTAGATGTATCAGAAATATCTTGATGCATATTCTAAACTCTACTAGGCTCTATGGCAGCAGTTTCAGTTGATTCAACCTCCTCATTTTCATTGGCAAGAATGGAATCAATTGAGAATACTCTTGATGAGAGTTCTTCAGAACCTGATGCCCACTCCCATTTTTCTTCTTCATGAAATAAGACATCCCTTGTTGTTACCACTTTATGCTGGTTTGGTAAAAATATTTTGTATCCTTTAGATTCTTCATTGTAGCCTAGCAAAACACCTTTTTCACTTTTCTTTTCTAACTTTGTTCTTTCTTCACTGTGAAAGTATACAAATGCTATGCATCCAAAAGTTCTTAAATGGTTTACTCTTGGTTTTCTATTTGTTAAGGCTTCATAAGGTGTTGTATTATCCAATGCCCTTGTTGGTGCTCTGTTAAGCAGGTATACAGCTGTATTTACAGCCTCTGCCCAAAATTCTATGGGCATATGTTTTTGAAGGAGTATAGTTTTGGCCATTTCTATAACCGTTTTATTTCTCCTTTCTACCACCCCATTTTGTCGGGATGATTTACTAACTGTTAATTGCCTCTTTATACCATTTGATATACAAAATTCCATGAATTCTTTAGATAGGAACTCTCCTCCGCTATCTGTTCTTAATATTTTGATAGAAAAAGAGTATTGTTTTTCTACCAAAATTTTAAATTGTTTGAAGAAATTGAAGGCTTGTGACTTGTTTACTCAGAAATAAACTCATATGAACCTTGTGCAATCATCAACCAAGAGTAGATAATACCTTTTTTGACCCAAAGAAAATGAGGAGGATGGCCCCCATAGATCTGCATGTATTAACTGTAATGGCTGAGTGCTTCTCCATTCACTAGATGTTGGAAATGGCATTCTGTGTTGCTTCTCATATGCACATTCTTCACAATGTATGAAGGCTCCTTTTGGTATCACTGGTAAACCTTGAACTACATTATTTTGTTGAAGTCTTCTTAAATCTTGAATGTTATGATGCCCATATCTCTGATGTCAAATGCTAAGAGTACTATTATTAGTTGATACACATGAAAAAGCTAGCTCTCTTCCTGGTTTTAGTGTAAATGGGAACACTCAATATTTTGACATATGTATGTTCATTATTAAATTTGCACTAGCATCATATATATCGCATTGCTCTTTTGTAAAACTCACTTGATTGCCTTTTTGGATTAACTGCCCTATACTTAATAGGCTTTGTGCTAGAGTTGGGACATATTGGACATTATCTATATGTCTCAACTCTGCACCGTCTGTTTGGACTATTATAGTTCATTGTCCCTCTATCTTTTCTGGTTTTCCATTTCCTAGAGCAACTTCTGATTTATGAGTCTCATCTAAGGATGAGAAGTAGTTAATATTTCCTGTCATATGAGTAGAACACCCACTATTAAAATACCACGTCTCATTAGTGGACTGTTTTACCCTTTTTCTTGAAACTTCATCATCTTTTGCATAGAATAATTGCTCTATATTAGTTTCAGGAATTCTTACCTCTTGCTGCTTCTCAATAAACCTTGCTTCTTGAGGTTTTTTGTTAAACCAGCAATCTTTGGCCAAATGTGTTGGCCTCTTGCATTTCTTGCATTTGTAATAGCAGTTCTGTGCTTCATGATTTCCTCTATTGCATAGAATACAATGCATCTGTATTTTGGAGTTTTGAAAATCTGATTTAGACTTTTGTTTGTATTGTTGATTTGGTTGATTTCTATCAGACTTTTTGTAAAACTGTTTACTGTTGCCACTGTTACTGCTATTGATTTTTGTTTGCAAGGCATGTTCCTGTGGGGATTTTTGCCTTTTCATCCTGTCTTCATGTGCTTGTAATGAGCCCATGAGTGCAGGAATTGATAGAGTATCCAAATTTTTGGACTCTTCTATGGCAGTAACAATTGGATTAAAAGTAGAGGGAAGACTTCTTAGTATTTTTGGGACTACTTTTCTATCTTGTATCTCATCTCCCAAATTTCTAATTTGGTTTATGATATTTGTAGTCATAGCAAAGAAATCTTGCACACTCTCACTTTCTTTCATTTGAAGAGTATCAAAGTCTCTCCAATATGTTTGTAACTTAATGGTTATTACCTGATTGGTGCCTTTATATTATGCTTTTAGCAAATCCCATGCTGCTTTAGCTGTTGGTGAAGCCATTATTCTAGGAAATATGGATTTGCTAATACCTTGTTGTATTAGAAGCAGTGCTTTTGCATCTTTTACTTCTGTTTCTGTTGCAGTTTTGCGTGCTGCTGCTGTTGTAAGTTCTTCCTCTGCTGGACGTTGATAATCATTCTCTACTATATCTCATATTCCATGTGACTTAAACAAAGTAATCATTTGAACAGCCCAGTATTCATATGATTCTCCCTGGAAAATGGGTACAGCACTAGTGGCATAGGTAAATGCCGACATTTTGCAGTTTTAAAACTTCAAGAGCTCTGATACCAATGTTACTTTTAAAATAAAATGAGCAGTGGACTTAATCGGCAGAGGAAAGAAAAGTTTATTACTTGGGAATAGTGCACTTGAAAACAAAAACAATAAAAGAAGTACACACACTTCTATATAATTCTATTACATCATCCTTTATTTATACTTTTTCAGGATGTAATAAAGAGATGCGCCTGCTTCGTTTGGAGGAGTGCTGGTTCAGGGTTCCTTGATCTTCACGTCTTCTGCCGCTTCATCTTTGCTGCCGCTTCATCTTTGCTGCTTCATTTTTTTGTTCTTTATCTTTTTGTAGACTGGTGCTTTGGACTGGTTAAATTGCTTGACATCTCTTCAGCTCTTCAGCTTACTTTCAACACCTTCTCCATTGCTTCAGCTCTGTCCAGAAAGGCACTAGCAGCTACCAGGTCCCTAGGAACATCACCATGAGACCCAGCTTTCCCCCTCTACAGCCGCCTAGTTCCTCCTCTCGACCCCATCCGACTGGAAAGTCTCTGTCCTGCCCATGGACTAACTGTAGCAGTTCAGATCAATGTTTTTCAGATCCCAGTTTTTTTGGAGTCCCCCCAAAGCAGGCCTTGCTGCTGGAAAATCATTCCAGTAACCAGAAAACTATTGCCCCAAACTTCAGGCACCCCTCCTATAAGACCCGAACGTGTGTGTGTATATATATATTCGCAATATAAAAACTAAGTAAATAATCCCCGATGATGAAAATATGATTTCAGTGCCGATTCGACGTCGCATATTAATTTTGATGTTCGGGTTTTCCGATTGATTTTGCGACAGTCGTTTCGTTTTCGTTTAATTTTGAATGTCTTGAGTTGGCCGGATTTTATATGAGCTGAATGGGAGATTGGGCTTGGTTTGGATTGGGGCTTATATGTGAATTTTGGTTGGACCGGCTGGGTGTGTGGCTGTGGCTGTACACTGCATAATGTGAGAAACCGGCTATATTAACGGGTTAAACCGGTGGGGTTGACCGGCTGTCTGGGTTAAGCGGTGGAGTCTCCCGTGATATAACAGTATGCTGCATATTTTTTCCTCTTCATTTTCGACGGAACGAACCGACGGAAGCTCAGGCCGCGCCGATCACTCTAACCGCCTCAAATCTTCTTTGTTTTGCACGATTTCTTCTTCTTTAGGAAGGTAATCTCTTTCTCTTCAATCTTCTCTTATTGTACGAAGTTATGACATAGATTGGAGAGGGCTTGAAACCAAAGGTTAGGATTTTTGAGCCTTGTGTTAATGAAAGGCATATGAAACGTTCCTATACAGTTTTTTGTGCTCTAATCTTTGATTTTCAGTTAATTTGAGAACCAAATCATAAGGGTTTCAGATTTGGAGTTTTATTTTGCTTTCCTTGTATGCTTCTGGCCGGCTGTGTGTTATTGGGGATTGTTTGTGTTGGCCGACTGTAGTTGTTTGGGTGTTACCTAGACTGGTCGGCTGTCTTAGATGGAATTGACACATTAATTTGAGCTGTTGTTCGTAGCCCTTGACGTTGACATTGTGTCAACCCTTGCGGCTGTCTGTAGGAGCAATTTGAATCATTTCTTGTGGGCATATGAAACCTTTGTTGGTCGAATGATGCGCCTTCATTTTGAGTCACTCATGTTAGTCCTTCCCTAGACAAGTCCTAGAGGTCGTAGTTGTGACCGTCGTATGAGTCCGCTCGTAACTATTTATAACGCAACCCTAAAGTAAATGATTTATTGATACTGCAGAGAATGGCGTCCGGCTATAGACGCGACGAGAATCCTACGAGGGACGAGAGCAAAGGAAAAGTTGGAGTGAGTCCTTACCACTTTTTGTTCTATGAACCTGATAAACTAGTTATTCTTTAAATATTTGATTTCATTGAAAATATAAATCGTCGAACACGTTAACGTGGCTTAGCGGGCAATATAACTCTGAGGGAAACCAAATATAACTAGTTTCTACTTTTGAATTAAAGTGAACAAACTGAAATGGATTGAAGAAAATGATTCGGAAATGAAATAAGTTGAAATCGAGAATGCGTCGACGCACCGAAATGCTAAGGGTCGGCCTGGTATGGAGGATGCTTCAGACTCTTACACCTCGTGAGAGGGGTAGAACTCTCACACCTTGTAGGAGGGGTTGAACTCCTACAGAATATGATAAGAATCCAATTTAGGAGGCGTTGAAGCCTACTGCGCGTGTGAGCGCCCTAAAGAGGATATTGATATGACGGCTCGACGGACCCAGATGTTTGAGAAATTGAATGACCCTCAGCATTTTGAGAAATGAATCACGAATGAACGAACTTCAATATAGAATGAACGAAATATAATTTGATATCAGATGAATTATTGATTATACCTGTTTTCTAGCTTAGAAACATGATCATACTGATATAGATTTAATTGTTGATGACTCTCTTGTCTGCTTGCAGTGCGAAGCTACAGGTAATGGTAAGAAATTCACTTAGTTTTCAAAACTAATTGGTTTCTGATTTCTCTTATAGGAACCGAGCACCAACGTACCAGACTCCGCTAGACGATCTCAGGCAGAGGCAGATCAAAGACCAGTCAAAGACGTGGCTCGTTCACGGGTTAGCACATGAGTTTACTACTTGTACATGTTTAGATATTTGGACAGTGTATATATTCTATATGACATGTGGTTTTATGTATTCACCTGGTGCACCATTCTATCATAACTGCTGTGAATATATTTGTGAGAAACCTGCTCGAAATGAAAATTTAAATTATGGCGGATTTTGGGCCGTTACAATTAAGTGATATCAGAGGGAGGTTTTTCGTGGTGTGTGTAATGCAGAAAGTACCAGAATGAAACATAATTCACAGCGATGAGATTCGAATATCTCAATATACTGAATAGTTCCATGTTTACCCTCAGGAAACGTTTCAAGTGTATTTGAGCCGCAGGATGCGCGAGACTCTTGATGAACCTGAGGTCTTCAGGGACTCCAGGTCTAAGGAAAGTGTGAGTGGGCAACAGCCTTCCTCAGTGCATATCGTTGATATTGCACGAGCGATCATCGAAGCAATTAGGCTGGTTTGGAACACCACTCCAGCTATGCCTCCTCCTGTAGTACCCTCGGTTGTGCCAACTGTGCCTTCTCCAGCATTTGTGAAACCACAGCAGCCTCGCCTGATTGATATTGATATGAGGCAATTCCTAGAATTGAAACCGCCGACTTTTCGCGGTGGTTTGTCCCCGATCGAGACAGAAGACTGGATTTTACGGATTGAAGTGATATTTGATATTATGCGGTGCCCAGCGGAGAGGAAAGTGGAGTTGGTTGTTTTCCTCCTGGAGGGAGAGGCTAGGCGATGGTGAGTGAACTTAATGAAAGGAAAGTTTCAGACTCGAGGTTTGGTGAACGTGACTTGGACAGAGTTTGTTTGCAAGTTTACAAAATGGTTCGTGTCGCGGACAGAAAAGAGGCAACTGCAAGAGAAGTTTTTGCGCTTGGTGCAAGGAAATCGCTCTGTCCTGCAATACGAAGCGAAATTCTCTAGCTTAGCATATTATGCAAAGTCCGCAGTGGCAACAGAGGAAGCTCGATGTTTACGGTTCCAGGAAAGGTTGCGGGATGATATTCGCGCTTCAGTGGTTCCGTTTGATATTACAGAGTATGTGTTATTGGTGGAGAAGTCTCGATTAGTCGAGCTGGACGATGAAAAGAGACAGAGGGGGATGGAGATGAGAAAGAGGTTCAAAGAGGGTACTAGCCAGGATAAATCGGGCAGAACAGGTGAAGCCCCGTGGAAAAAGAAGAAACAACAACAAGCGAAATCGACAGTGAGCACCCAAGTGTCCCAATCAACGTCGACAAAGTGCGTCAAGTGTGGCAAGATGCACAGAGGGGAATGCTTGACCGGAGTCTGCTTTTACTGTCGCCAACCGGGCCATCGTCGAAGAGATTGTCCAAAACTACAAAAGGATGAAAGTTTGAGGGGAGACTCAGCCTTACCGACCCAGAAGATGTATCACATTGGGACTTCCAAGGAAGGGGAGTCAATTGCATCGGCACCCGCTGAAGGGGCCAAAGATGAGAGGCCGATTCAGGCCCGAGCTTTCAATCTCGGTCAGCAAGAGGCGAAAGCAGACGATACTATTGTGACAGGTATGTTGCATGTTCATGATCAAGTATTGAGAGTGTAGAAATGGAGAAAACCAACCTTGTATATATGTCCACTTGGTAATAGTTACAAGCATACACACACTTATATAGGAGAAGAAGGAAGGGAGAAATCCTAATACATGATGTGGGACTAATCCAAGAAGAAAAACAAGAAACAACATGGGCCCTTAAATGGGCTTTTCTAACACTCCCCCGCAAGCTGGAGCGTACAAGTCGTAGGCGCCAAGCTTGGATAAGAACTGATAGTATAGCGGCCTAGAGAGAGCTTTCGTCAGGATGTCCGCAACTTGGTCGGTAGCAGGAACATGCGCCAAATCTATCTTCTTTGACTGTACCTTTTCCCGGATAAAGTGACAGTCAACTTCGATATGCTTTGTTCGTTCGTGAAAAACCGGATTCTTGGCAATATGAATTGCTGTCTGACTGTCGCAAAATAAGGTTGCCGGAGATGAGAGACGAACACCTAAGTCTCTCAGAAGGCCTTCAAGCCAGGTTAACTCAGAGACAACAGCGGCCATAGCCCGGTACTCGGCTTCGGCAGAGGAGCGCGCAACCACATTCTGTTTCTTGCTACGCCAAGTTATGAGGTGTCCACCAAAGTAAGTACAGAATCCAGTTGTGGAGCGCCTATCATCAATAGATCCTGCGTAGTCAGCGTCAGAATACGCGACGAGAGATAGAGATGTGGATGGCTTGTACACAAGTCCTTGTCCGGGGGCGAGCTTGAGATATCGAAGGATGCGCTCGACAGCTTGAAGATGAGATGTCCGAGGAGCGTGCATGAACCGGCTCACAACTCCCACAGCAAATGAGATGTCTGGTCGAGTCACCGTAAGGTAGATCAGCTTCCCAACCAAGCGTCTGTAATATTTCGGATTTGTAAGTAGCTTGTCAGAGTCAGAGCTATGGGCCGAGAGCTTGTGATTTGCGTCCATAGGAGTCTCTGCAGGTTTGCACCCAGAATAACCTGCATCACGAAGGAGGTCCATACAGTACTTCCTTTGAGATAACACAAGACCATCAGGGCGTCGGGCGACCTCGAGCCCAAGAAAGTACCGAAGGTTGCCCAGATCTTTGGTTTGAAAGGCAGAATTCAACTGTGCCTTGGTCTGTTGTATTCCTGCCGTGTCGTCGCCAGTAATCAGGATATCATCAACGTAGACCAGAAGAATCACAGTCCCGGTTGACCGATGTCGGGTGAAGAGAGAAAAATCAGCCGAGCTCCGAGTGAAGCCACTAGCACAAACCACCTTACTGAACTTTTCAAACCATGCACGCGGGGACTGTTTGAGACCATAAATGGATTTCCGAAGGTGACATACCAAAGACTCCCCCGTGGTCTCAAACCCGGGCGGCTGCTGCATATAAACGGTCTCCTGGAGATCGCCGTTGAGGAAGGCATTTTTGATATCCAGCTGATAAAGGGGCCAGTGACGATGAACAGCCAAGGAGAGAAGAACGCGGACCGTGTTCAATTTGGCCACGGGAGAGAAGGTTTCCTCATAATCAAGGTCATGTTGCTGAGTAAACCCCCGTGCCACAAGACGGGCCTTCAGACGGTCGATAGTGCCATCCGCCGCATGTTTAATGACAAAGACCCATTTGCAGGTAACAGGGGTGTGGCCAGCAGGAAGAGGAACCAGATCTCAGGTCTGGTTAGCCCAGAGAGCCTGCATTTCATCGTGCATAGCAGCCCGCCAGCCAGGGTGGTGAAGCGCCTCCTGCACATTGGTAGGAAGAGAAATAGAGGAAAGGGAGGTGGCAAATGCGTAGAGAGGTGGTGTTAGCCGATGTAGAGAGACGTAGTTGGCCAAGGAATGAGCTGTAGAGACGGAAGCGTGATCGACCGTAGCGGAGCTATCGCTGGCAGCAGGGAGCTGGGTCACGGGCGCATCCTTGGATGGGCGACGAGAGTAGACACGGATTAGCGGTGGAGGAACCCGAGGAGGAACAGGGGGAGAGGAGGAAGAAGACGGCACAGATGGCGTGACCGGTACAACGGGCCGGGGAAGAGAGGGAGCAGAAGACGAGGGAGCAGAAGATGAGGTGGTGCCGGGTAAGTGGAAGGGCTGGTCTTCGCAGAAGGTGACATCTGCAGAAACGACCATTTTGCCGGTAGTAGGAGAGTAGCAGACGTACCCCTTTTGAGTGCGGGAGTAGCCAACAAACATATACTTGGCGGCCCGAGGAGCAAGTTTGTCGGAAGGAGGGCCAAGAAGGTGGACGTAACAAACACACCCGAAGATCCGTGGTGTGAGAGAGGTGAGGGGGATAGAGGGATAGAGGAGTTGGAGAGGTGAGGCAAAAGCAAGGACAGAGGAGGGAAGGCGGTTGATGAGATGACAGGCGGTGGAAACAGCAAAGTTCCAATATTCGGTGGGAACGTGCATTTGGAACATAAGGGAGCGGGCAACATCGAGAAGATGACGATTTTTGCGTTCTGCCACCCCGTTTTGCTGAGGGTATACGCACATGAAGTTTGATGGATGACACCAAAGTCAGTGCAGAGAGTGGAGAAGGCACGACCCGTATACTCCCGAGCATTATCAGTGCGAATGACTTTGAGAGGAGTGGCGAACTGCGTACGCATCTCAAGTAAAAAGGCGCGAAAGACAGGGAAGTTCAGTGCGATCTCGTAGGAAGTAGAGCCACGTGGTACGGGAGTAATCGTCAATGAACGTGACAAAGTACCGAAAGCCAAAAATACTAGGGAGCCGATAAGGACCCCAAATATCAGAATGAACTAACGACAAGGGAGTAGTACTCCTGGTACAGGCAGGGGGGAAAGAGGAACGGTGTTGTTTTCCGTAGACACAAGATTCACAGGAGAACTCCTGTAAAGAGAGATCAGGAAGAGCCCGCTTGAGAATCGAAAGGGGAGCATGTCCAAGGCGGCAATGTCAATCAACAGTAGAGATGGTGGAGAGAAGAGTTGGTGGGATATCCAAAATGTACAACCCATTCACCAGCTGCCCCTGACCAATGGTACTCCGGGTACGGCGATCCTGCATAAGAAAAGAATTGGGTGAAAAGGTAATACAACAGTCAAGGTCGTGTGTGAGACGACTAACTGATAATAAATTGAAGGGAGACCCCGGAACGTGAAGAACCGAGGAAAGAGAAAGGGTTGGCGTAAGCTGAAGATCAGCGGAGCCAAAGACGGGGAGGGTTTCACCGTTGGCCACAGTGATGCGAGCAGGATGAGGCGTGTGGAGATATGCTGGGGGCTTCTGGGAGGAGAGATGGTGAGTAGCACCGGAATCAACGATCCAACAAGGACGATGAGAGAGGCAGGTGATACCCTCCATAGAGGACACAACAGAGGTGACAGCGGAAGCAACAGGTGCCATGCGGAGAGTAGAAAAAAAATTGGAGGCGAGCAGAGGCGAGGCCAGGCGGCGAGCAGAAACAGCCCGCGGCGGACTGGAGCCGGTCGAGACGAGTAGGGCAGACCACAGTTGCAGAGAGAGGCCACGGAAACAGAAAGAGGCCGCAGCGGGAAGAGAGTTCGCGCGGACAGAGACAGGCCGCAGCGAGCAGAGACAGCGGACTGGATGAGGTCGCGGCGAGCGGGAGTAGGCCGCGGCGAGTACAGGCACGCTCAGCAAGGAGCGGGCTATGGGAGGCCGCGGCGGACTGGAGGAGGCCAAGGCGGACTGGATCAGACCGCGGCGGACTGGTTCCGGCCGTGGCAAGTAGAGCACAACAGCGGGCCGAGAAGAGAGGGCAAGCTGGGGGAGCTTGGCAAGTCGCGGGAACGGGGCAAGTCGCGGCGAGCTGGAGGGGTCGCGGCGAACTGCAGGAGACCGCGGCGGACTGGAGGCAGCGGCGGACTGGAGGAGGCCGCAATGAGCATAGACGCTCAGCAAGGAGCGGGCCAAGAGAGGCCGCAGCGGATGGAAGAGGTCGAGGCGGACTGGACCAGATCGCGTCGAGCTGAGAAGAGAGGACAAGCCGGGAAGCAAGAGAGCGACCGCAGCGGGCTGGACCAGTCTGCAAGACTGAAAGAATGCAGAGGGGCGAGCCCGCGGCGAACAGGGAAAAGAACTTGGCCGCCTGAAGAGGAAGGAGAGCAGCCGCAAGCAGAGGCCGCAGCGGACAGGGAAAAGAGCTGCGGACAGGACGCTGCGCTTACGGCGGACGAAGGAGACCAAGAGATGGAGGTCGCCGAGGTCGCGCCGGACAAGAAGAGGCCGCAGCGGACAAGTGGAAGCAGTGGGCCCCATTGGATGGCTATAAATAGGTGGCCAGAGGAGGAAGGAAGAGGAGGGAGAAGTGGTTCCACGGGAGGAGGGACTGCGGACTGGACAAGGGAGGCCGCAGGAGAGATGCGACTAGAAGCAGCGGACTGGACAAGGGAGGCCGCAGGAGAGAAGCGACTAGAAGGTGCGGACACACGGACGCAGGCCGCAGAGATCGCAGGCCGCAGGGCGGACAGGAAAGGGAGTCCGCAGGAGTCCGGAACCTGGCTCTGATACCATGTAGAAATGGAGAAAACCAACCTTGTATATATGTCCACTTGGTAATAGTTACAAGTATACACACACTTATATAGGAGAAGAAGGAACGGAGAAATCCTAATACATGATGTGGGACTAATCCAAGAAGAAAAACAAGAAACAACATGGGCCCTTAAATGGGCTTTTCTAACAGAGAGTTTTATTTGATACGAGTACTAGTCACTCTTTTATTTCCTCATATATTCTTGATTCAATTCATACACGACCATATCAAGTTACAAGACCAGTAAACGTGCTGCTACCGAATAATACAATTCTGATGACGCGAGAGCGAGTCGTGGTCTCGCTGTCTTTTAACGATAAACAAATTGAAGTCGATGTTGCAGTCCTACCGCTGGTAGAGCATGATATCATCATCGGTATGGACTGGCTATCGGACAGAGAAGTTGTTATTAACTGTAAATCAAAAGAGGTGGCATTTAAATGCCTAGATGAAAGTCTGATGATCTGCAAGGGTATGTGTGAAGTTGCAAATATTAGGATTTCGGCAATAAAAGCCAGTAAAATGGTGCGGAAAGGTTGTGAAGTCATTTTGGTGATGATTAAAGAGGTGAAAGAAGAAGAAAGTAATTACGGTTGTGTCTGTAGTGCGGGAATACGTGGATGTATTTCCAGAAGAGTTGTCCGGTGTGCCTCCAGCCAGAGAAGTTGAATTTGAAATTAAAGTGATTGGAGGAGCTGCTCCCGTGGCGAAAACTCCGCATCGAATGGCGCCAAAAGAATTAGTAGAATTGAAAGTGCAATTGCAAGAATTGCTTGATAAGAAATATATTTGACTGAGTACTTCACCTTGGGGAGCTCGAGTGTTATTCGTGAAAAAGAAGGATGGGTCTCTCCGTCTATGCATCGATTATCGCGAACTAAATAAGTTGACAATTAAGAATAAATATCCTCTGCCGCGCAATGATGATTTATTCGATCATCTAGTGGGCGCACGCGTACTCTAAAATTGACCTTCGGTCAGGATATCACCAGCTGAGAATTTTGGAGGGAGATATTTTCAAAACAGCATTCAGTACCAGGTATGAGAATTTTGAATTTGTGGTTATGTCTTTTGGCCTAACAAATGCTCTTGCAGCTTTTATGGCCTTGATGAATCGGGTTTTTAAGGCATTTTTGGATCAGTTTGTAATTATGTTTATCGACGATATACTGATTTATTCAAAGACAGAGGAGCATGTCCAGCACATGCGTCTAGTTTTGCAAACGCTGAGAGAATATCAGATGTATGTCAAAGTCACAAAGTGTGCTTTCTGGCTGAACGAAGTGGCTTTTATGGGCCACGTGATTAATGCGGAAGGGTTATCTGTTGATCCAGCTAAGATTGAAGCAATAATCAATTGGACCCAACCGAAATCGATGACTGAAGTACGAAGCTTCTTGGGCTTGACGGATTATTATCGAAAATTCGTCAAGGACTTCTCAAAGCTAGCACTCCCCTTGACACAATTGACTCAAAAGAATGTGTCGTTTACGTGGGGAGATGATTGTCAGCAAGCGTTCGAAACTTTGAAGGAAAGATTAATGACTGCTCCTGTGTTGGTGATGCTTGAAGGCTCAGATGGTTTCCAAATTTATAGCGATGCATCCTACAAGGGGTTAGGCTGCGTATTGATGCAATGTGTAAAGGTGATTGCTTTTGCTTCCCGGCAATTAAAGGAGGCCGAAAAGAACTATCTGGCGCACGATCTAGGACTAGCGGCAGTTGTGTTCGCTTTGAAAATTTGACACCACTACCTGTATGGTGTTCGATGTGAAATATTCACGGATCATAAGAGTTTAAAATATATATTCGATCAAAGAGAAATAAATTTGCGCTGGAGAAGATGACTGGAATTTATTAAAGATTATGATCTGAATATCCAAAACCATCCTGGTAAGGCGAATTTGATCGTGGATGCCTTGAGCAGAAAGAATATTGCTGCGCTATCAGTGATACCGTAGTACAATAGGAAGCTTCTTGATATATTGCAGGAGATGGAAATTTGTGTGATATTCACGCATGAAGAAAAGCAAGCACAACTATTCCAGATGCGGATTCAATATTCACTAAAAGAGAGAATTTGGAAGGCGATATCTCAAGACCCCTTCTTGATGGGTATATTTGAAAAATTGAGAAGGGGAGAAGCGAGTGCCATTGTTTAAAAGGATGTCTTATTATTCCTGAACGGCAGGATATATGTACCGGATGCTGATAATTTGCGGAAGGATATCTTGCATGAGGCGCATAATACGTCATATTTGATTCCCCCGAGCCGGACAAAGATGTACCACGATTTGAAATAGGATTTTTGGTGGCCACATATGAAGAAGTATGTCATTCAGTGCATTGCTCAATGTCACAGCTGTCAAATAGTGAAAGCAGAACATCAGAAGCCGGCGGGATATCTTTGATCCCTTCCCATCCCAGAATGGAAATGGAATGACGTTAAGATGGATTTTTTGTTTGTCCTGCCTCGCAGTAAGACAGAGAATGATGGAATCTGGGACATTATTGACCGATTGACAAAAAGCACTCGTTTTATACCGATCAAGCAAAGTGGGCCGACTGAAAAGTTGGTGGAACTTTATGTAAATATGATTGTGAGATTACATGGTATCTCATATACGATAGTGTCCGATCGTGATGGATGGTTTACGTCGGATTTGTGGCGAAGGGTGCATAACAGAATGGGAATAAGGCTTCCGTACAGTACAGTCTTTCATCCGCAAACAGATGGTCAATCCGAACGCACTATCCAGATGCTTGAGAATTTATTGCGAATAGTGGTTTTGGATTTGAAAGATTTCTGGGAAAAATACTTATCGTTGGTTGAATTTGCTTATAATAATAGCTACCAAGCAACGATTCAAAAGGTCCCGTTCGAAGCTCTATATGGGAGGTGATGTAGGACTCCGTTGAGCTGGCAGATGATGGAGAGAAGAAATTATTTCCGCAGAAGATGACATATAAGATTGAGGAAAAGTCTGCATTATCTAACAACAAATGAAAATCGCACAGGATCGTCAACAAAAATATTAAAATGTCAGACATCATCTGGTGGAATTTGCGGTGGGCGATCAAGTGTGTTTGAAGATTAAACCGTTTAAAGGGATTTCACGATTGCGACGAATTGGAAAATTGAGTCCGAGATATGTTGGTCCCTTTCCAGTGATTGAACGAATTGGTGAGGTGGCGTATCGCTTAGCTCTGCCCGCTGAATTACAGAGGCTGCATGATGTCTTTCATGTATCCGCACTCAGACGGTATATTCCGAACCCAGAGTTGATGATATCTTCCAGTGATGTGCAGATAGAAGCTGATTTGTCAAGTCCGACAACACCATATCAAATTATTGATCGACAGAGCAAGAATCTTCTGAATCGACATGTGAACTTTGTCAAGGTTTGGTGGACCGGCTATCCCGCCAAGGATGCTACTTGGAAGCGAGAGGACTTGTTGATGAAAATTTTTCCTCTTTCTTTGGGAATCGAGAAGATGCTTGAATTTTTGAGGATATATATATTCGCAATATAAAAACTATGTAAATAATCCCCGATGATGAAAATATGATTTCAGTGTCGATTCGACGTCGCACGCTAATTTTGACGTTCGGGTTTTTCGATTGATTGCGACCGTCGTTTCGTTTTCGTTAATTTTGAATGCCTTGAGTTGGCCGGATTTTATATGAGCTGAATGAGAGATTGGGCTTGGTTTGGATTGGGCTTATATGTGAATTTTGGTTGGACCGGCTGGGTGTGTGGTTGTGGTTGTGCACTGCATAATGTGAGAAATCGGCTGTATTAACGGGTTAGACCGGTTGTGTTGACCGGCTGCCTAGGTTAGGCAGTGGAGTCTCCCGTGATATAACAGTATGCTGCATATTTTTTCCTCTTCATTTTCGACGGAACAACCGACGGAAGCTCAGGCCGCGCCGATCACTCTAACCGCCTCAAATCTCCTCTGTTTCGCACGATTTCTTCTTCTTTAGGAAGGTAATCTCTTTCTCTTCAATCCTCTCTCTTCTTGTATGAAGTTATGACATAGATTGGAGATGGCTTGAAACCTAGGTTTAGGATTTTTGAGGCTTGTGTTAATGAAAGGCATATGAAACGTTCCTATACAGTTTTTTTGTGCTCTAATCTTTGATTTTGAGTTAATTTGAGAACCAAATCATTAGGGTTTCAGATTTAGAGTTTTATTTTGCTTTCCTTGTATGTTTTTGGCCGCTGTATGTTGTTGGGGTTGTTTGTGCAGGCCAACTGCAGTTGTTTGGGTGTTACCTAGACTGGTCGGCTGTCCTAGATGGAATTAACACGTTAATTTGAGCTGCTATTCGCAGCCATTGACGTTGCCATTGTGACAACCCATACGGTTGTCTGTAGGAGAAATTTGAATTATTTCTTGTGGGCATATGAAACCTTTGTTGGTCGAATGATGCGCCTTCATTTTGAGTCACCCACGCTAGTCCTTCTCTAGACAGCTCCTAGAGATCGTAGTTGTGACCGTCGTAGGAGTCCGCTCGTAACTATTTATAGTGCAACCCTAAAGTAAATGATTTATTGATACTGCAGAGGATGGCGTCCGACGATACACGCGACGAGAATCCTACGAGGGACAAGGGCAAAGGAAAAGTTGGGATGAGTCTTTACCACTTTTTGTTCTATAAACCTGATAAGTTGGTTATTCTTTAAATATTTGATTTCATGGAAAATATAAATCGCCGAACACGCTAACGTGGCTTAGCGGGCGATAGAACTCTGAGGGGAACCAAATATAACTAGTTTCTATTTTTGAATTAACGTAAACAAACTGAAATGAATTGAAGAAAATGATTCGAAAATGAAATAAGTTGAAATCAAGAACGCGTCGACGCACCGAAATGCTAAGGGTCGGCCTGGTAGGGGGGATGCTTCAGACTCCTACACCTCGTGAGGGGTAGAACTCTCACACCTCGTACGAGGGGTCAAACTCCTACAGAATATGATAAGAATCCAATTTAGGAGGCGTTGAAGTATGTTGCGCATGTGAGTGCCCTAAAGAGGATATTGATATGAAGGGTCGACGGACCCAGATGTTTGAGAAATTGAAGGACCCTCAGCATTTTGAGAAATGAATCACGAATGAACGAACTTCGATATAGAATGAACGAAATATGATTTGATATCAGATGAATTTTTTATTATACATGTTTCCTAGCTAAGAAACATGATCATACTGATATAGATTTAATTGTTGCCGACTCTCTTGTCTGCCTGCAGTGCGAAGCTACAGGTAATGGTAAGTAATTCACTTAGTTTTCAAAACTAATTGGTTTCTGATTTCTCTTATAGGAACCGAGCACCAACGTACCAGACCCCGTTAGACGATCTCAGGTAGAGCCAGATCAAAGACCAGTCGAAGACGTGGCTCGTCCACGGGTTAGCACATGATTTTACTACTTATACATGTTTAGATATTTGGACAGTGTATATATTCTATATGACATGTGGTTTTATGTATTCACCTGATACACCTTTCTATTATAATTGTTGTGCATATACTTGTGAGAAACCTGCTCGAAATAAAAATTTAAATTGTGGTGGATTTTGGGGTGTTACACCTCCAGCCTCCCACCACCTCATGTGAACCTCCGTCCACCCCCAAATAGTCCCCCGAATTTCTCCAACAATTGTTCTTCATTCACACAATCCTGCAGGCTGCAGCAGCCCAATCCAGCAAATTTCGGTTCTCGAGGGTCCAAATTAAGTCTCATTCACCCATCCCGGCCAGTGGAGACTTGTCGGCGATCTACCAAGCCCTCTACGCCCTAGTTGTGTAAGTCTTTAAGTTAGTTGTCATTTATTTTGTGTTGAATTGCATGTTAATTCTCCACTTGAGGTGTGTCTATTTGTAATCTTTGTTACCAAATTTTTGCAACTTTGTATGTTCCAGTTTAATCAAGTTATTTGATTGTGAGTTGTCTCTTGTATCTATACAATTTCACGTGTTTCCTTACTTGCAAGCTTTAACTACTGCTACATATCATATATTTTAATTTATAAAACAAATTATTATTGCAAGTTTAAAATTTGTCGGATTCCCATTGTTGCATTTAGGGTTCACTCATAGTCCATCAAAGGACCGTCCTGTGTCAAAATTGCACAGTGGCTTACTAGGTAGGATATAAGAAACCTCATAGGGAATGTGTAATAGAATAGGCTCCAGAGAAATTGGAAAAGTGCTCTAGAGTGGGAATGAAGGGCCCTATGTGCACAATACTAGATTCCACATCCTCGAGAATGAGCAGGCCTCGGGTATAACTGAAAGAGATTTCAATGACTTTATACTTGCAAACGGGTCTCTTATTTGAGTCTTATCTTCAATATGACTAGGCATAAATACCAGACGCTCTATGCTTATGTTGCTCTCAGGAGCATTGGTGATAATCACAGAGTTACATTCCTCAATTCGCACTATTAGGTAAAAAGCAAACTCATTCTCCTCACCCAAATATAGATTGTTTGCAGTGCATTGGGCCGTGAAAGGACTCATACTGGGGAGGTCAGGGTGCGAATCCACTCGACTAAGACTCTATTTGGTGGGGTTGTTACTGATGGAAAGATACTGATGAAAAGCAGCTGATAGGAAAAGTGCTGATTCTAGAAAATGGAGTTTTGTTAAAAACTGTTTGGGTGAAAAGGAGTTTGTAAAATGGAGTTTTAGAAAAGTTGTTTGAAAACAAAACAAAATTTTGAGTGATTTTTTTTCCATAACTTAATTACCAATCATTCAATATATGAAAAAAACACATTTTTTCCATAATATAACACTCAACACAAAAAATAATGTTTCGTTCAGACAATTTTTTAGAACCAGTTACCAACGTCATTTTGGTCTATGCTCTAGCTTCATACAAACGATCTGATATAATATCACGTAGCATACATTAGGATTCAACTTGAGATGTAAGTTTTTAAAGCAGACATGGGAATCGCCAATGTGTTCAGGACATAAACATATGCAGGAAATCAAACTTTAAAATGACATCAGTATCAAAATGTAAAAACATATGCAGGAAATCAAACTGTAAAAACATATGCAGGAAATCAAACTGTAAAAACATATTCAGGAAATCAAACTGTAAAAACATATGCAGGAAATCAAACTGTAAAAAACATATGCAGGAAATCAAACTGTAAAAACATATGCAGGAAATCAAACTGCAAAAACATATGCAGGAATCTCAGCGTAAGTATTACGTTGACCTTCTGCAAGATGTCGGCCTCTTGGGGTGTAAACCTGCGGATACCCCGATGGAAGTCAACCACATGTTGTGTGCTCAGGGATCTGAGAAGGACTCTCTACTTCCAAATTCAGAATACTATCGTCGTCTTCTGGGTAAATTGATCTACCTAACCGTCACAAGACCAGATATATCATTTGTGGTTGGTGTGATAAGTCGGTTTATGCATACCCCACGGGTCTCTCACCTCTAGGCTGTGGAGCGCATTCTCAGGTACCTGAAGACTTCTCCTGGGCAAGGACTTGTGTACAAGGCATCCTCTTCTCTTTCTCTTATTGCATACTCAGATGCGGATTACGCGGGCTCGTTGGATGATCGACGGTCTACAAATGGGTTCTGTACTTATTTTGGAGGAAATCTTATCACATGGCAGAGTAAGAATGCAGACAATTGTTGCTCGCCTGTCTGCTGAGGCTGAGTACCGTGCAATGACGGTTGTTACTTCTGAACTAACTTGGCTTGGAAGTCTCCTAAGGAAATTTGGGAGTTAAATTGTCCTCACCTTCGACTCTGCTTTCTAACAGCCAAGCTGCAATACACATTACAAAGAATCTGGTCTTCCATGAGTGGACTAAACATATTGAGGTTGATTGTTACTTCGTTTAAGAGAAAGTCCAATCAAAGGAGCTGAAGCTTGAACATGTTCCTGCATCTGGGCAAGTTGTTGACGTCCTCACCAAGGCTTTACCTCGAAAGTTGTATTACCGGTTCTTGTCCAAGCTTGGTGTCTACGATTTGTATGCTCCAGCTTGCAGGGGAGTGTTAGATGGCATAGGAAAGATTGTTGTAAAGGCCCAATTATAAGCCCATTTCCTTCTTCTCCTTTAGTCTCACATCTCTTGTATAGGATTGTTCTCCTTCTCTTCACCTATATATTTGTATTCTCTCTTGTATTTTACACATGAAGTATATGCAAGGTTTGTCCATTCCTTTCTACAAGATGCATTAGATGACTTACTACATGGAAAAAGGGATGTAAAGGGGTTTTATAATACAAAACGTTAAAATGCACAAATAAAGAAACAAATGAAAATAAGTTTTTTTGTGAATTTTATTTTTTATATAGATCAATCTCCTTTCTATAGCCGACCCCACTATAGTGGGATAAAGGCTTGAGTGTTGTATCATTCTCCTTTCTATGAGTTCCCATGTAAGCAAAAAATTTCTTGAAACAATAAAACCAAATTAACATACACATTTTATGCTACAAAAATAATAAAGGTATAACGAAAAAAGTAACCATATAAAATTTTAAAAGAGTAGTTTCGTAAATATAAAAGCGTTCCTAAAAAAAATTGGAAATACAACAACAACACTCAAGCCTTTATCCCACTATAGTGGAAAAAAATTGGAAATGTAACATTAATATATATATATATATAATCTTAGGGGTTAAACATAACATATTCCTAATTTGTATCAACAATGGAGGATGTAGACGATACATCCTCCTCATCCGACAAATTTGGCAACTCAGGGTCTCCAGCCTCGTCCGACTCTGAAAATTTCAACTTTTATTTTTGCTTTTTCAGTGTGCTTCTACTTTGTGATATAATCTTGCATATCAGGATCATTTGTGTACATTTATTCAATCAAAAAAGTCATGCATAAACTTGGTTTCAGCAGGGCAAAGACGAAGTATATGGAGCTTAAATTTAGCATTACAAGAAGGACGGAAGACTTCGTTATTAAGTTGGATGATCAAGATATTTCCCGTAGTGAGTGTTTTAAATATCTTGGATCGATAGTTCAAAAAGACGGAGGTATTGATAAAGATGTGACACATAGAATCCAAGTGGGTTGGTTGAAGTGGAGAGGCGCATCAAAAATCTTATGTGATCATCATAAAGTACCATTAAAACTTAAGGGCAAGTTTAACCGTACTGCAATTAGACCAGCGATGTTCTATGATTCTAAGTGTTGGGCAGTGAAATGTGTACATGAGCAAAAAAAATGGGGGTTGTGGAGATGAGAATGCTTAGGTGGATGTGTGGACACACTAAGATGGTTTGGACACGTACAAAGAAGACCATTACAAGCACCTGTTAGGCGTTGTGAGAATCTACTCACTAGGGATGGGGGGGTGACCAATAAAAGACTTGGAATGAAACTATAAAGAAAGACATGATGTACTTAGGCATTAGCGAGATTATGACAAAAGATAGGGCACAATGGCGAAAAAGGATCCATATAGCCAACCACACTATAGTGGGATAAAGGCTTGAGTGTTGTTGTATAAACTTGGTTTCAGCCTCCACCTCCTCTTATTAGGGTAATAGAAGAACTGATTTAAAAAATATCCAGTTAAAAATAAATGGTTGTTCATCTTATTATCAACTTTGTTATCGATCAACTTTCATATGTAAATACATGCAGTGGCCCTCATATCTAGATCAACGACAATTACTGATGCAGGATGGCGCGTAAGGTTTGCGCGTCTGTCGGCTTTTCTCTAGGAAACTCTAAATGTGTGCGATGATTAAATTAAACTTGTAAACAAATTAGAGTGGGCGTTGCGCAAACTTTGAAATTAAACAACTTTGATTTTGAAAAACAAAAAAAACTATTTGTTTAAAAAAAATTGAATTTTCTTGAATTACTGGTTCAATTCTAAATTCGGGAAGTTCGCAACTTTCGTTCGTTCCCCCTGTCATAGCAAAACGGAAACCGTGAACTCCAAATACGTTTCCGTTTGGAGTTTTCGACATATCGTTCGCTGATAAAATTCGGGCGAAACCCTGGCAATGAGTCTATTATCCTACGAGAAAATATAGAGGCGCACACAAAGGAAAAAAATAGAAACAAATTACCCACGGAAAGAGACGTCTTTCCGTATCCGATGTCGACGGCGATCACGCGAGTAATACCTCGTCACCTTCGATCTCCCAGTCCAAGGTCGATTGTTATTGCACATGGACACCAAGCAAAAAATTTCACTCATTCACACGAGGTGGTTCCACGGGATCACTCACTCAGTCATGTAAGAAAGCCACAAACTAACAACCTAAAATTCACTCACTCTCACACACAAAAGTGGCTCCACAAAATCTCTAAACAAATCAAGAAAAATTACTTCCTCACAAAGAAACGGACTACCAACCCTAAATCACTCCTTTCATTAACTCTAAATTCAAGGGAGCACAGGACTAAGCAGCAATTCACACTCATCAACACTCAACAATTTTAATTTTACCGTTCAACTTCTCAAATTCGGGAATCACTAAGCTAAATCAACAACCCAATAGGACTCCGACAGGGAAGCGGCAAAGCAAGTATAATTATTCTTCTTCATTCAACGGAAAGAAAGACATTACCATATCAATCCTCACTCGGAGGCTACAACAGACACATCAAACAACAAGAAAATCTGAATATTTCCAACAACTATCCAACTATCCAACGGGAAAAAAGAAAAACAAGCAAAAAACACATTCAATCTCCAATTTCAACTCAATACATTCATCAACAATAACTTTCACCCCCCAAAATAACATACCTATTTCCCTTTTATAGGGTTACAAAAACTGAAGACACAAAGAATCGGCCATGGCGAACCGTCAGAGGATCGTGGGCGGCAGAATAGGCGGAAGAAGGAATCGTGGGATTCGCCAGTTGAGGGAGGCGTGGTCGGGATGTGAGCAAAACGTGCGTGTGCACTTCCGCCATTTTTGGGCTTCCAACGGCTCTGGATCGGGGGAAAAGGAAGAAGAGCCAGCGGCTTTGCTGAACCGAGAGTAAGAAGCAGGAGGATCGGGAAGATAAACAGTTGCTCGGGTGCTGAACCGGCCTTGGGTTGTTGGCTGATTGAAACCCATATATATAGATATATTTATAAGTGTTATAAATATATATATATATATTAATAGATGAGTTTATATATATATGTTTATATGTATTATATGTATATATATATATATATATATATATATATATATATATTCCACATTAAAAAAAATTGCAATGTTTACACAAAGTACACAAATGCAAATAAAATATGCTAGACTCAGGGCCGATAGAAGTCTGGATGGGTGCGGCGTCGGGCACTTTTTCGAAGACCTGATCTGGGCTAGTCTCCACCAATTATATCTTCAAATTAGGCCCATATCACCCTCTCTTGGAAATTCTTCATCATCATCAAAGAAAAGAAACCACAACAAAATAAGCCAAAAATCAAAGGGTCAAAGATTCAATGCACATTAAAGAGACCACAGAAGAGAACACTAAATCGTTAAAAGAGGTAGCCGTCATGGAGGATGAGAGAAGAAGATAGTTGTCTTTCTCAAAGTCACAAGATAACATAGAGAAGGGTGAAATAAGCATCCTTAGTCGGGATGGGCAGATTAAAGTTTTTTTTATAATAGATAAGAGATATTGAAATACCATGTGATAGTTCAATGTCTCGGAATGGCCAATATATCGGGCAAAACCGAACATATTAGCCGATATTTTGAAGAAAAAAATTGGTAGAAATAAAGTGTCATTTTCCCTCCATGAAATCTTTATAATGACTGGATGTCGGCTATGTCAATTGATATCCACAATATTGTCCATTGATCCACTAGTAGATGCATGACAGTAAATTCATATGTATCTAATGAGAGAGAGAGAGGAAGAAAGGTTTTCAGTTCAAAATAGTCCAAAATATTCTTTCTATTTGCAAAATAGATCCTATTATATTCCTATTTTTCCCTTTGGAATAACAACAATTCGTGGTTATTCAAACCCACGACAACCCATGTGATTGTGGGTATAAATAACCCACGTAAATCATTCTTTTTTTCATTCTCTGTTTTTTTTCTATTTTTAAACAGAGCATGGTTTCATTAACTTCACTTTTTTTGTTAAACAAATTCCTTGACTTTAAATCTTCTTTCTTTTCTTTTTGGCCAATAACAAGGAGTTTAAAAGTAAAATTAAAACTACAACACAAAAAAGAGGATTTGGAAAATGAATTTTGCTCGATCCGACCAAAATCCATGCAATATATCTTTGCTTAACCTAAATTAAAGATAGCAATCAAATATAAAAATTGCATATCTATAACATGCCAAACCAAAGATACAATGCAAAAGAAAAACAATGTATGAAACAAGTGCACAAGATCAAACGTCGCAAAAATAAATATAAATGCAAGCAAAAGTAAAATAAGGCATCGCAGACACCTATGTGCATCAATTCCCCTCGAGTGGAAAAATCACATCTCCTAATGAGAACATTGAATCTAACAGAAGATGCCAAAATAGTTCCTGACTTACCTCTCTACCTCAATCCACGAATCTAACAGAAGATGCCAAAATAGTTCCCGACTTACCTCTCTACCTCAATCCACGAACAATCCATCAAAGGTCATCTTCCTATCATCTCATTTAAAGTGTCTATATTGTAAAAGAAACCAAATGTGGATAAATGTTGCTAAAAGTAAGTCACCACAATTCTTTCAATCATGAGAGTACAGAAATCCTCTATGACGATCAACATTGTACATTAAGCTTTAGATACAAAATCTCTCAAGTATTTCTCTCTAAACCTTAAGGATATGGAAACTGGGCGCACTAGCCTCTACATTAATCTCCTACCATGAAAGGATAAATGGATCCTATCAAGTAGGTGGGGTATCTGTTGTCTATAAAAGATCTCAAAGGGAGTTTTACTAGCGGAATGGTTCACATAATTATTATTGGAAAATTCGGCAAGCGGTAGTATTTAATTTTAATTCCACTGAGTTGATCTTTCTCCTACAAAACATCTTACAAATATATAGGTTCTTATTGAACAATTCACTACGACCAATTGTTTGAGGGGATATGTATTACTAAGCTGAAGGGTGGTACTAAGCTAAAGTGTGATGCAAAAGGTTTCGTTAATACAAAACCCTAAAATGCACAAAAAAGAATCCAATGAATTAAATCTTTTCGTGTTCTGTTTTTTATAGATTACTTTTCTTTCTATGGGTTCCTATGTAAGTGAGCTTTTTTTTAATATTGTAACCGTAAGTGTATGACTAGTAATCGATGTAATCTTCCAATCTTTATTCTCAACAAATTCCATAGTCACAAAAATGTTTATCAAAGATTCTAGGACTAACATATTCAAAAACTAGCTGAAGATGTGTAGTTTTCACTTAAAGGTATGCTCATTGTTAGGTTCATGGATATGCCATCATAATATCAGATCCCTTGAATAGTTCATCCTATTTTTTAAATACTTCAGAGGACTTGGAACAAAAATAAAATCAACTAGCCCACCGGTAATCAAGTGATTACTATCATAAGAATGTGAAGGCTCGATTTAATCCAAGGTAACATCTCCTAATAATTCAAGTTCATGATCAAATATTGGTTTCGGTTCAGTAAAAAGCTCAGGTGTAACCTCAGATATAGAAACAAATATGCGTTGGAATTCTTTATTAACTTTAGGCTCATCCTCAAAAGCACATTCATTCTAAATAGCATCTTCCAAAAGATAACTCTCCCACATTTTTCTTTTATCACATGGTCATGAGATTCGACATCAAAATCACGAATGACGTAGCCATGGAGAGGACTGTGAAAAATCGTGCACTCAACTTCCAAATTTTTCTTGTTATCATATCAGACTCTTTCATGTCATAATCATCAACATGGACTTCCAAATTTTTCTTTGTTATTATATCAGACTCTTTCATGTCATAATCATCAACATGGAAGGGCTGAAAAAACTAAAAAATTATCATCCAGGTTATATTTTTTGGTATGGGATCAAAAATTTGAAATCAGAATGTTGAAAGGATTGAGTCGAAACTTGTATACTGTATTTTCTCTATCTACTTTCAAGTATGAGTACATATATATAGGAAGAAAGAGAGAGATGAGTCCCAAAACAAACAATGTGGGACTAAAACTAGAGACCTAAATGAGCCTATAAATGAGCTATTTACATATTCTTCCTAATATTCTCTAACACTCCACTGCAAGCTGGAGCATACAAATCGTAAGCACCAAGCTTGGATAGAAACTGCTGATACATTGGTCTTGGTAAAGCCTTGGTCAAGATGTCGACAACTTGATCAGAGGCCGGAACATGCTCCAATTCAAGTTTCTTCAGTTGAACCTTTTCCCGGACAAAGTGACAATCAACTTCAATGTGTTTTGTTCGCTCATGGAATACAGGGTTCTTGGCAATATGTATATCAGTCGGACTGTCGCAAAGCAAAGTTGCAGGTGAGGATAGTTTGACTCCCAAATCATCAAGCAATCTTTCCAACCAGGTGAGTTCAGATACAACAGCTTTCATTGCACGATACTCGGCTTCAGCAGAAAAACGAGCAACAACTGATTGTTTCTTACTCCGCCATGTGAGAAGATTTCCTCAAAAATAAGTACAAAATCCAGTAGTGGACCGTCGACCATCAAGAGAGCCCGTATAATCCGCATCGGAGTACGCAACAAGAGAAAGAAAGGAGGATGGCTTATATACAAGCCCCCTGTATCGAAGCAGTCTTCAAGTATCTGAGGATGCGTTCGACTATCTGTAGATGAGAAATCTGTGGTGAATGCATAAAGCGACTTACCACCCCAACAACAAATGAGATATCGAGCCTCGTGACTGTCAAGTATATCAATTTTCCTACAAGGCGCTGATAATATTCGGGAATTATAAGCAGTGAATTAGAGTCAGATTCGTTAACACATAACTTGCGGTTAACATCCATAGGAGTTTTCGCAGGTTTGCACCCAGAGTAGCCAGCATCCGGAAGGAGGTCGAGACAATACTTCCTTTGTGATAAGACAAGGCCATCAGGTCGTCTTGTTATCTTCAGACCAAGAAAATATCGAAGATTTCCCAAATCTTTTGTTTGGAAGACCGAATTTAAGTGTTGTTTGACTTGGTGTATCCCGTTGGAGTCATCACCCGTTATCAAAATATCATCCACATAGATGAGGAGAATGACAGTCCCAATTGAATGATGACGAGTGAAAAGAGAGAAGTCAGTTGAGCTCCGCTTGAATCCAACTTCGCGAACAGCCTTACTGAATTTCTCAAATCAAGTCCGAGGAGACTGTTTGAGACCATAAATAGTTTTTCGAAAAAGGCACACACGAGACTCCCTCGTGGTCTCAAACCCGGGAGGTTGGGACATGTAGACAGTCTCTTGAAGATCACCATTCAGAAAAGCATTTTTAATGTCCAGCTGATGAAGGAGCCAGAGGCGGTGGACAGTGAGGGAAATTAGAACCCGAACAGAGTTCAGTTTGGCAACCGGTGAGAATGTTTCCTCATAGTCCAGGCCTTGTTGTTGGGTGAACCCTCGTGCCACAAGTCGAGCTTTGAACCGATCGATAGTCCCGTCTGGAGCATGTTTAGGCAAAAACTCATTTACAGCTAACACAGGACTGATCAGGAGGAAGGGGACCAAATCCCAACTGTGATTCGCCCAAAGGGCAGACATCTCAGCATCCATTGTCGCACGTCACCCAGGATGTTGAAGAGCCTCCTGCACAGAGTTAGGGAAACAAACAGAGGAAAGAGCAAGAGCAAATCTGAGGAGAGGTGGTGATAATCGATGTAAAGAAATATAGTTTGCCAGCGGATGAGTCATAGAGGTGGAGGCAGGATCGTCTGGCCGCGAGATAGCATTGGTAGAGGGTAGTTGCCAGAGTTTGAAGCACGGCGAGTGTAGACGCGAAGGAGAGGTGGTTTAGGTGGTGGTGGTCCCGGTTGTGGAGTTGGAAGGAGAGGTGGTAAAGGAGTCGTGACTAGAACGGTAGGATGAGGCAAGGGAGGAGGTAGAGGAGAAGTAAAAGGGGAAGTGTGAAACGGTTTGTCTTCAAGGAAGGTGACATCAACCGAGACAACCACTTTGCTGTCGACGGGAGAATAATATACGTAACTTTTTGAGTGCGAGAGTACTCTACAAACAGGCACTTCGTTGCGCGAGGGGCAAATTTATCCGAAGGTGGGCCAAGATTATGGACATAGCAGGTGCAGCCAAACACCTGAGGCGTGAGAGGAAAAAAGACTGAGAGGGGAAGAGGAGACTAAATGGAGTGGTGAATGTGAGAACAGAGGAAGGCATGCGGTTGATAAGATGACCGGCAGTTGACACAGCGAAGTGTCAGTATTTTGTGGGTACCTGTTGTTGAAGCATTAAAGACCGAGCGATATCTAGGAGATGACGATTTTTCCGCTCGGCCACACCATTTTGCTGAGGGGTATATGCGCATGAGGTTTGGTGGATAATGTAAAACTCAGCACAAATAGCAGAGAACGTCTGACTTGTATATTGTCGCGCATTATCACTTCAAAGGATTTTCAAGGGAGAGGAGAACTGATTACGAGTTTCAGTAACAAAAGTATGAAATATAGATGTTAGTTCAGTGCGATCACAAAGTAAATATAACCATGTTAAACGAGAATAATCGTCAATAAAGGTTACAAAGTAGCGATGCCTAGACACACTAAGGATTTTATACGGTTCCCAAATATCGGAGTGAACTAAAAATAAAGGAGTAAAACTCCAAGTACAGACAGTACTAAAGGAAGTACTATGTTGTTTGCTAATGATACAAGATTCACAATTAAACTCATGCAAAGAAATATCCGGAAAAGCTTTCTTGAGAATCTGGAGGGAAGCATACCCAAGACGACGATGTCAATCGACCGAGGAGATGACAGAGAGAGCGGAAGGAGGAACGTCAAGGAGATAGAGCCCATTAGACAGTCGTCCCCTACCAATAGTATTCCGCATTTGCCGATTCTACACAACAAAGAAAGATGGTGAGAATGTAACACAACAATAAAGATTTTAGGCAGTCGGCTAACAAACAGCAAGTTAAATGGGGATCCCGGAACATAAAGAACAGAAGATAAAGAGAGGGTGTGTGTGAGAAGTAGATCAGCAGCGCCGAAAACTGGGGTGGTATCACCATTGGCCACAGTGATGAACTCAGGATGCGAAGACACCAAGTATTGTGGTGGCTTTTGCGGAGTGAGATGGTGTGTGCCACCGAAGTCCACTACCCAGTGAGAACTCCGGGCAAGACATGATATACCTTCATTTGAGATGGACGCCATGGAGCCAGAAGAGCGAGCAATCACCCCTTGGAGATGTTGGAGCTGGGTACGAAGAGTTTCAACATCTGTTGGAGCGGAAGAGGAAGAATCTGATGCAGAAGCAATATGAGGAGACCCGGCCTTAGTAGAAGCAGCAAGGTGTAGAGGCAAACCATGTTTGTGATAACATGTGGCCTCAAGATGATTATCCCGACCACAGTAAGTGCATTTAAGGAGGTTTGCCAGCACGTCCTCGTCCCCGAGACGGGTGGTGACCCCCACGGGATGAAGAACCACGGGTGGAATGAGCTGGTGTAGGTAGTTGGAGAAGTGTTAGAGAGGAAGGCATAGGAGCCTCTGGTGGCGGTGTAACCTTCAGAAGCATAGAGCAAACATCTGAGAGGGATGGAGTAGTAGCTGAGGAGAGGATATGAGTCCGAACACTATGCAGGTGAGAGGGGTCACGGGTCATCATCATAGCAATCTCGACTGCCTCTTTTTGTGCCCATTGGGCAACCAAGTCAGTGGTAGGGGCGGGTGTTGTATTCATGCCTCAACAAGGGTCTTGGCCTTGGCAACAAAGGAGGTCATATTACCTGGTATCCCGGGATAAAGGGATTGAAGATCAGTAATGATCTCGAACAAGTGTTGGAGGCTGTTCTGGCCAGAATAGAAAAAGTGGAGTTCCTCCCACATTGAATTGGTCGTGTCATGATACATGATCATCCTGTAGACTATGTTATTAAAGGCGTGCCTCGGGCGCGCCTAAGGCTCGAGGCTCACCAAGCTCAGAGGTTTGTGCCTCTGTGCGTATTATTGGCGCCTTTAGAATATAAAAGGCGTGTCTGAGTGAAATTTTTTCGTAAAATTTTTTCTTCAAAAATTTAAAAACAAAATAATGCAATAACTCAATAATTTTTTATTGATTTAGTGTTTGTGGAAGATAATTGTGCGTTGAGACTTAGATATGATATAAGTGACCACATTGATTCTATTTTTAAAAAAAAAAAAATAATAGTAATGAATGACTAATTAGTAGACTAGATGAAGAATTTGATCGAGAAACTGAAATGATGTTTGATATTGATTATTTAAAATGGATCTAGTTGCGTCATGCCTTCGTCAAGCGCATGCCTGCCTCTTGAGCCATGCGCCTAGGCTCCAAGACCCTTTTGCGCCTTGGTGCGCCTTGCGCCTTTAATAACTAATCCTGTAGGGCTCGGTATCCATGGAATTGAGAAGCGAAGATTGGACACGACCGTCATCACGAAGCCACTCGTCAGTGGGCGCAGAAGGTGTAGCCCATGTCAACTGTCAAATGATGAAGAAGCCCTTTCGTCTGCAGCACACGACGAACAGAGTGCACCCACTCCACAAAGTTCTGTTTCACATTGAGAGAAATGGTGGTAATTTGAATTTCATTAGTGGAAGCAACAAAACGAGCCGGAAGAGAGGAGGCAGCAGTTGAGTCCATAGAAGCATCGGTGGAAGACATAAAGCAGAGGTCGGGCGGTCAGGCGGATAGGCTGAGCGAATAGACAGAGAGACTGTCGTCAATTAAGCAGAAGCAAAAGGGCGACCAAGCGGCAGAATACCAACTGCAAGCCGCGGGAAAGAGACCGGCAGAGAGAAACCGCAAAAGACCAGAGAACGCGGGATGCAACTACGTAAACAGAACGCGCACGGACAAGCCGAGCAGAGACCGCGGGAGGCAGCGGCTAGAGCAGACCGCTAGAACAAACCCCAGGAGCGGCGGCAAGAGCAGTCCGCGAGAACAGTCCGCAAGAACAGAACTGTCTGCTAGAACAAACCGCAGGAGAAGAGGAGCAGCTAGAACAGTCCGCTAGAACAGCAGCGGCAAGGCAGAGACCGCACAGACTGCGGCTAGGAAGAGAAGGCGCAAAGGAGGGCACTGCCCATGGAGAGCACAGGACCGCGCAAAGGAGCGGATAGGGAGCCCCACCAAAGAGAAGTTGTTGCGGACAGAGGGGAGAAACCGCGCGAGAAGCTGTTGCGGACAGAAGAGAAGTTGTTGCAGACAGAGAGGAGAAACCGCGCGAGAAGCGGATAGAGGGTCCCACCAAACTGCGGAAGGGAAGGTCTATATAAAAGGACTGA
Source organism: Platanthera guangdongensis (assembly GCA_039583875.1). Taxonomy (NCBI): domain Eukaryota; kingdom Viridiplantae; phylum Streptophyta; class Magnoliopsida; order Asparagales; family Orchidaceae; genus Platanthera; species Platanthera guangdongensis. The sequence continues at coordinate 8,615,925 of CM077152.1, forward strand.
GAGAGGGAGAAAAGAAGAGAAGCCACGGAGGGAGGGGAAGAGTCGGTTAGGAAAACCAGAGACCGCAGAAAGGAGCGGTTAGAAGGGGGCGGTTAGAACGGAAGGCCGGCGATTAGAAGGGAAGGTCGGCGGTTAGAAAAATTCAAACCGCCAGAAGGACCGTTTCGACCTCTGATTCCATGTAGAAAAGATTGACTGAAAACTTGTAGACTGTATTTTCTCTATCTACTTTCAAGTATGAGTACATATATATAGGAAGAGATAGAGAGAGAGAGATGAGTCTCAAAACAAACAATGTGGGACTAAAACTAGAGACCTAAATGGGCCTATAAATGAATTATTTACATATTCTTCCTAATATTCTCTAACACAGAATAGTCGACAAACATAAGATTTCGTAAGTGTGGGAATATGAAATTGTTGAGAAACTGAATAAATCTAATTAACAAGGTCATGATCATCCTTTTTAATCATTTGATCCCTACATCTCTCATGATCATTCATTTAATCATTCTCTCTTTGTACCTTGGTTACTCCCGAGCATGCTTCTTGTAGTGAAAGCGGAAATGAGTAATTCATTTTGGCATCTAATACAATATAATGTGATTTTTTACCATTCAACGTATACATGTTGACCATTAAATAGTCGTCACTTTTCTTCCATGATCGGGATTGTGTTTTGCCATTGATTTCCTTGGTTTTGTCATGGAACAAGTCAAAAGAATAGGGAATGCAACTACTATGCTAGGTGATGCTTAGAAGTACTCCTAAACCCTAAGATGATGCTAACCGAACTTGGCTATACTACATAAACCTATAAACACACTTCTAATAAGTGATGTCATTTCATGCACTCAAAGTTGCGATCTTGGGGATATGAATGCAACGAAAATACAATTCCAAATGCAATTTAAATTACTGGATGCATGACACTAATTTCATTCATAATTTTGAGCGACCAGAATTTTTTTAAAAGAAATATTTTTACTTTTACATCATAGAGACACCACATCCAAGAAATGAACAATCTATAAATGTCAACAATCACAGTGGCAAAATAAATAATATGCGAGATAAAAAATCAACCACAAAGGAAAGGAAATACACGCACAAAAATGCAATTCCATAAAATAACTTTGAGGTTAAATTAATCTAGACTATGCAAAGCTGATTCATTGGAATTGGAAAGATCTCACTAGTGGAGGGAAGGTAAAACAGTAGGGGAAAGATCTAAAGGATGGCAGAGATGCCTCACAAATGAAGCAAAGACAACGGTGGCTTGCAAAAAATCAACATTGAATTGAGGTAGAAAGCAAGTAAGGTAAAGTCAGGAACTATGCAGAGGATGAAGAATATTGGAGAAGAAATTGGAGAGGGAGCGGTACTGAAGGTGGGAGAGGAAGGAAGGTCTTCAATTCAAACAATCCAACCAAAATATTATGTTTGTGTTACGGGCCTACTTCCGTAGCAAAGGTAACTCGTTGGAGCAATGGACAAAGTCTGAGAAGATGGCGAAGGTGGAGGATACTGTGGAGCCGGAATCACGACTGCCTATGTGGAGCTTGCTTGTTAGAAGAGAGAGCTACCAATATCTCATAATAAGAGGACAATAAAACTAGACGTTGCATTCATGCTCATACAAGACCCCTTGGGTCCCTTAAATAGATGATACATGGGTGTTACTAAAAAATAGCCCGACACTAAAAAATAAAATATATAAATATATGAACATTAAATAAAATATGACAATTGATTGGGCACGTTGCCCATAGCATTTTGACTGCTATCTGAACCCTCTTATATTTTCTCATTGGAATAACTGCAAGTCGTGGTTTATTTAAACCCACAACAACTCATGTGATCATGGGTTTGAATAACACATGTCAACCTCTCATTGTTTTTTTAAACAAAACTTGGTATGCTTTTAAACTTTTTTTGTTAAAAATACTCTATTTCATAACTTTTTGACCAATAACAAGGGATTAAAATACAAAATTAACACTAATGCTCAAAAAAGGGTAAGGAAACAAATTTGGCCCGATCCAACGAAATAAATGAAATAGATCTTTGTTGGACCTAAATTAAATTAAAGACAGTTCATCAAATATAAGAAAACTCATCTCTACGACACCCAACCAAAGATAAAATACATAAGAAAAATTAACACGCGAAACAAGCGCGCAATATAAAACGCACATATATAAAATACAAAAGTAATAGTAAAATCTTGCGTCGTGAGCTCTTATTACAACAAACTACCATATGCAAAAGTATGGGTTAAAGTTATGTACATCAACCCCTTCCCACCACCAAATTAATGGGAGTCCATGTAATGAGTGCTCCTGCTTGGGATTCAATGCAATGAGTATTCCTACCTAGGGTTCAATGCAATGAATAATAGTTCGTGAATAATTCAAGAATCACTTCGATTCGAATGTGAATTTGCATTTAAACATGGTTTCAATTAGCAATCAAATCATAATATGATGTTTCTATTAGTGGTATTCGTGAATAGTTCATGAATTATTAGTGTATATTTAATGATTCATTTTTTATAATTTAGTATCTTAATGCATATATTTTATTAAAAAATAAATGTTGGCACCAAGAAAACTCTAGTTCCAAATGTTCAGACCAAGATGTAGCCTAAGGTTACTAATCTCATGGTCGAACGTCGCAAATCTAATGGCTAGAGCAAGAGAATTGAACTGTCTATAGTATGGAACTTGGTGGGGGGGGGGGGGGGGGTTACCACGTCATTCCTGGTCCCCTAAGGTCGTATTTATAGACAAATCCAGGGGGTTATTGGTCTACGAATAATCGTCACCTGGCGAAATGGTCTGTGAATAGTCGTCTTCTCGCGAGATGCTCTGCGGATAGTCGCCTTTTGGCAAGATAGTCTGCGGATTGTTGCCTTCTGGCAAGAAGGTCTGTGGATAGTCGCCTTCTGGCAAGATTTGCGAATAGCCACCTATCGAGGTCTGTGAATAGCCGCCTGTCAAGGCCTGCGAATAGCCATCTGTCGATGTCTGTAAATAGCCGCCTGGCGAGATCTGTGAATAGCCGCCTGGCGAGATTTGCAAATAACCGCCCGGCGAGGTTTGCAAATAGCCGCTTGACGAGGTCTGCAAATAGCCGCCTGTCGAGATCTCCTGAGATATTTTTTAGGCATTTCTGATCTCGACGAATTACGGCTTATACAAAAAAATTTGAATTGTCTTTCAATAAAGGTTGCTTGAGAATTTGAATTCAAATACTAAAACTTAACACGAATATGGATATCAATATATATAAGGGGAAGCTTTGTGAAAACATTAGCAAATAAGTTAACAAAATGATATATAAGGTTTTAATAAGAAATGTGTAAAGAATCGTTCAAAAGAAAGGTTGTGGGTTGCGTGCTAGGGTAGATGAGGGTGAGCTGATGCATAGAACTTTAGCAAGCAAATATTATTCAACAACACATCAAAACAGCAATGTAAAAAATCGTTGTAGTGGGTAGTAGAAATTAATGAAAAGTGTGCACAAAATAGAACTCATCATACAAAGAAAAACATTAAATATAATTCAGCATCTAAAACCATCAAGCAGGATGCTTCTGCAAAGGAATAAAGATTGTGAATGTTCTTCGTAGAAACTTGATTCGGGCTTTGGAGATGAGGAAAAATTGACCAACAACAACAACACTCAAGTTTTTATCCCACTATAGTGGGGTCGGCTATATGGATCCTTTGTCGCCATTATGCCCTATCTTTTGTCATAATCTCACTAATGTCTAAGTACATCATGTCTTTCCTTACAGTTTCATTCCAAGTCTTTTTTGGTCTACCCCTCCCTCGTTTAACATGCCTAGTGATTAGACGCTCATAACGCCTAACAGGTGCCTCTAATGGTCTCCTTTGTACGTGTCCAAACCATCTTAGACGAGCTTCTCGCATCTTCTCTGCAATTGGTGCTACCCCTGTCGTATCTCTGATACTTCCATTCCTAATTTTAACCAATCTCGTGTGTCCACACATCCACCTAAGCATTCTCATCTCTGCAACTCCCGTTTTTTGCTCATGTACACAATTCACTGACCAACACTCAGAACCATAGGGCATCGCGGGTCTAATTACAGTACGGTAAAACTTGCCCTTAAGTTTTAGTGGTACTTTACAATCACATAAGATCTCTGACGCGCCTCTCTACTTCAACCAACCCGCTTGGATTCTATGTGTCACATCTTTATCAATACCTTTGTCATTTTGAACTATCGATCCAAAATATTTAAAACACTCGCTACGGGAAATATCTTGATCACCCAACTTAATAACAAAGTCATCTATCCTTCTTGTACTGCTAAATTTAAGCTCCATATATCCGTCTTTTTACTTGCTCAACCTAAAACTCTTCTTTTCTAAAGTATCTCGCCAAGATTCAAGTTTTGCGTTTACACCCTCGCACGTCTCATCAACCAAAACGATATCATCCGCAAACAATAAATACCAAGGTATTGCTTGTTGGATATGTCTGGTGAGCTCATCTAAGATAAGGGTAAAGAGATAAGAGCTTAAAGCTGAACCTTGATGTAAGCCAATAGTGATAGGGAATTCCTGTGTTAATCCTCCAGATGTCCTCACCCTTGTCACTGAATTTGTATACATATCTTTGATTGTGTCAATATATGATATATTTACACATTTCTTTTCTAAGACTCTCCATAAGATCTCTCTCGGAACTCTATCATAAGCCTTCTCAAGATCAATAAACAACATATGCAAATCTAGATTTCTTAACAAAAATTGACCACTGAACAAAAATTCAATGATGGTGGTGAAGATGGCAATTAAAGAATAAAATAATGTAAGAAAAGGGGGTGGGGGACAAGATGGCATAGAAGGAGAAGATCACCGCACGCAATGAGATTGGAGAAGTACAACTTTCTTAAACTTTTAAATCATCAGTGGGATAACCGAAGATGAAAATATACAACCAAACAAAAAGAAGGAAGGTGGTTATTGATTCAAACTGGGAAAAAGCATCTTGATACCTATAGCTCTAAAATATGCTCATAAAGTTGGATACGATCAGTTCGGAGTATGGATTAGGACAAGAAAAATGTAAGAGAACCATGTCCCTAAATTGTGGACATTTGCAATGCATGGAACCTAATATTTTTGTATGGTAAACTAGGAACAGAATTTAGTCATCATAACATTCTAATCGAGTAGTTCCCAATCAATCTAGAAAACCAAAGCTGTCAGTAGAACTATTTCCCTAAATTATGGTTGGTGTTCCGCAAAAAATTGGAGTTGCATAGATGAGAATGCTTAGGTGGATGTGTGGACACACGAGACTGGATAGAATTAGGAATGAATGTATCAGGGATAAGACAGGAGTAGCACCAATTGCAGAGAAGATGCGAGAAGCTCAACTAACATGGTTTGGGAGGCACCTATTAGGCGTTTGTGAGAGTCTAGTCTAGGCATGTTAAACGGGGGAGGGGTAGATCCATAAAGACTTGGAATGAAACTATAAAAAAAGACATGATGTACTTAGGCTTTAGTGAGATTATGACACAAGATAGGGCACAATGGCGACAAAGGATCCATATAGCCGACCTCACTATAGTGGGATAAAGGTTTGAGTGTTGTATGGTTGGTGTTCTATCAGTTCATCATAAAACGAAGCTCATTAAATGGAAGTACAGAACTGCCTAACTAAAACAAATTTTTTTTATTAAAAACTAGAAGACTGGTTGTTTCAATCCAGCAAGCTTATCAACCGAACAGAAACCACTTCAAGAGTTCAAAGCCTGATGGGTAGTGCAGCAGAGAAAATAATATTATATTTAGAAGAAATTACAGCTCGAGTTCTCCTCATTATAAAAGAGGAAGCAAAATCTCAAGAATAATTATGCCAGAAAAATGATACTGAAGTTATAATGGGAGGCTTATCGCGTAGGAAGTGAGCAAAAATTAAAAATCAAATATTATATCTACTAATTGAAGGGAAAGGAAACGATTACTGGCCAGAGCAGGAAATATACCATTTCGCATGCTCTATCTTTCGGAGCCCCAAAGTAACCCAAGTTAGCGGAGGATCTGATAGTTGATGAGTGGCAGAATTTTCATAGGGCGAAATGGATTTTGGCAGTACATGCGATCGTGAAAGGCGAGAAGAGGGAAGGGCGGAAATAGGATGCTGTGATGGTGCCCTACTGCCGTCGGCGAGATCGATTCTCGGCTGGTGGCTGGCTGCTATGGTAGCAGATAGAAGTGCAGGTGCAGGTGCAGGTGCAGGTGCAGGTGCAGGCAACCAGAAGGAGAGAGAAAGGAGTCGGAAGCGGGAGGGGAATCAGCTCTGTTTAGAGCGGTCACTCAAAGACTGAAAACAGTAACCGGAACCGAACCTGGGAACTGCAAAAAATGGAACGAAACAGTTAGCAAATTATTTGGTTCTGTTTTAAATTTTGGAACGTGAATAATATTGGTTCGGGTGTGATTCTTTTTTTTTATTATCCGGATCGGAATCAGAACTGAAACAGCAACATATACGTCTCAAGCGGTTTTAAGATTTTTAGAGCTGATCCGAACCGAACCGAACCGAACCAAGGCAAACCGAACCGAAACACAATTGAACCGAACCCGTTTATTATTATTATTATTTATTATTATTATCATTTTTTATTATTATTATTATATTATTTTATAATCTATCTATAATATCTATACGTATTATTATTGATGAAACTGAAGCGATTTGAATTCAAACCGTAATCACAGTAAAAGACATCGATGTTGGAACGAATAAAATTGCACCACATCAAAACCGTGCGTCGTAGTTTGACATTGATGGGGTTTGAAGTCGATTTTTGCGGTGCGGTTTCAGTTTTTATATTATTATATAGTGTATTTTCAGTTTTACTAATACATTTTCTGAAATAATTAAAGTAATTTATACTCGTTGAAGATGATTGGAATGTCAGACCCTCATAAAAAAGACGATGCGACACGGTTTTGCCGATTTTGCACCACCAAAAACCGCATTGCAAACTGTGTTGTTTTGCAACCAACGAAGTTATTCTACGACCAAATCATTATGTGCGCTTTAAAATTGATGTGGTTTAAAATCGATGTACATTGGTGCAATTTTGTGATTTTGTGATTTCAACTTTTAACTTTCAACGATACTTATTATATTATACAAAAAAGTAATCCCACTTGGTGTAATGCAAAATTTTTATATCTGGGCCCCAGACTTCGAAGTTACTCTTGGAAAAAAATTAAACAAATTTACATTTCTCCGAATTTTTTAATTTTGACCTCCCTTATTTATTTCGTCAAATTTGATTTTGGTTCTACTTGGAACCGATTGAAACTGTACCGAACCGCATGGAACCGGACCGAAACGTTAATGATCGGTTTGGTTTTGGTTCTTGTTGAACCATAACCGCAACCGTTGACATGGTGGTTCTAAAAATTATTCAGGAACCGGAACCAGAACCGGTCAAGCCAAATAAGTTTTTGGTTCTAATTTGAAATATTGTTACCTTAGCGGTTCGATTCATGATTTTAGTAGAACCGGAACCGAACTGGAACCGTGACAGCTTTAGGTATGTTACTCTTTGAAGAGTTTTTAGGCAAAAATGCTAAATCAGTTGCTGAATTTTATTATCTTTATACAAAAAATGATTGATATGTGCACTTATTAAATGATTATTAGCACAATAGCACTCTTTTTTTAGGGTTTTTTTAAAACACTACAGGCACTCATCCTTTCACAATGCCCACTTTCACTCTTGTCGCCTCTTTCGAGATTTCAAGCGCTCATTCCTTCTTGAGAAAGTGTGGTTCCCTGCCTCTGCTCTCTTTTTTTTCCACGGGTAAGTTTGCCTACTTCTCTCCATTTTCCTTCGGTTCAAGTTTCGCCGGAGGTTCTCTCCTAATCCCCCTTTTCGCCAAAGGTTTCATGGTAATTTTTGCTTAAAGTCTCGCCGGAGGTTCTCGCAATTTTTGCTTCAAGTCTCGCCGGAGGTTCCATTATGATGGACCCGTCACAGTCTAATTTTTGAGTGCTGATAATTTTTATGATTGCGGATAGGTAATTTTTAAAAACCATACTTACAGAGCAGATTTTTAAAAAACATGTTTGTCTTACCCAATATCTTCTTTCCGTCAATCAAATGATAGTTTCGATTAAATAAAAATTGATTTAATGTCTTAAAACATCAATGATTCTCAACTGCCTATGCAAAATTATTTAGTAAATTAAGGGTACGTTAGCCGGGACTTATTTTCACGAGTTTAAGCGGCTACAGCGCATGAACCAAACCTTAATTATGGTCTGGTTCATGTGATTGTAACCACCTGACTGATGAAAATAAATCCCCTCAAACGGAGCCTAAATGATATGATGCGAAAATTATTTGAGATAGTAGAAAGATTAATAGCTTTCTTTATGTTTTTGTTAAAGAAACTATTTTAACAGGGCTGAAAAAGATGTTCATTCTAGAATAATTTCTTAAAGCTTCTACAATATTCTGGCTGCTCAAGAAAACTGATGCAAGAAGCTTCTATAAAAAAAACTGATTACTGAGAAATATTAAGATGAGTATAAACAGAAGGCTAAATCATTCCAGAAGTTAAAGAAATTAGTAAACTATCATAATCATTCTGATATATAAGAAGGTTGTTGCAGGATCTCAATTCCACTCTGCCTCTCAAATACAGTTCATTACATACAAATTCGCAGCACCATGATTCAGTTCAAAATGATTCCCAAATCTAAAAAAACTGCATTTCATCATACTTCAACCATTAGACTGATTCATTAATTTTAATTGTGAGTTCCACTAAAGTTCAACACCTTTCACGGATTAAGGCTTTGTTTGTTTCGGCTGTTGCTAATGATGAAAAATGAGCTGACCAAAAGGGGTTTTGAAAAGTGGTAGTTTGAAAAAATAGAATTTGAATATGTGCATGACTAATACACTATGCAAAATATAATGACAAGCAGCAGCACCAAAATATTCAAGACACATGCTATTTTCATGCGATGAACAGAAAACTGGATAAATAAGTAAAATCTTTGCTGACAGCATAAGGCTTTCTTTGGCATGGTGGTGGCGGTCGTGAACATGGGGATTAAACTGTCATTCGTTAACACCCACCTAAGAATCTTCACCCGCTTTTATGTTCAAATGGATGAAGTTTTTTAGGTTGTCGTTCACGAATGACGGTTTAATCCATGTGTTTATGACCACCACCGCTGTGCCAAACGAAGTCTAAATCGAGGACATGATTCTGTGCACAGATTCTGGAGCCTGGGCGATGGATTTCTTGACATGTAAACTATAGAAACTACATAACTCTGGCTTCTTAATCAAAATTGTAATTCTATAAATGTTCGCAATCCTCCAATAGCAGAGAGAGAGATGGGGAGGGAGAGGAGAGAGAGAGAGAGCTCCGACACTATACAGAAGCACGTACAAGGAATGATAACAGTGAGATCAAATGAGCCCAAAGATTAACATAAAGTAAACAAGCAATTTTCAACAGGCAATGCTTTCATTGATTATGAATTATGAACGGGGACCGGAGCAGATTTTTCATTAAAATGTTGGCAACTGTTACCCTCGGAATTGGTGCTACCCCCTTCCTCTCCAGAGAATGACGACGACGATGGGTCGCAGCTCATGGCTACAAGAGCCTGCGCAGATTTCGCTCGTCCCTTTTCCCCACGGGGCTCCGAAGCCATGTCACCAGCGATCATTTTTTCCACTTGTGGTGGGGTACTGATTGAAGGTTTTTTATCCAATGACGGATCGACTATAGCTGTGAAGGAATCAATGGGGTGAGTAGTGGGCGGCTGATCGTTGCTGCCTTTAGGAGAAGGCTGGTCGTGACTGTGTTTTCCTTCGTACCTAATCATCATGGATTTGTAATCATTGAAAGCCCGTTCGACATGCTTGCGTACGGGGCATCCATTGTGCGTGCATCGGTAATAACTCCTGAATTAAAGTAGAAAACGTGTTAAACTTTATAAATGTTTATCCTAAGAGAGTGTTGAAATAGATTTAGGGCCAGGTTGGCACGTTGGTAGAGCTCTGGTACGGGAGCAACCGCCACCGCACGGCGGAAAAACAAACGCGAGGAAGTGCGGGGCGGCAGCAGTTGCTCCCGCCTGCACTCTGCGGAATGCGGAAATTGTTCCGTTCCGAGCCACAGCCCTCCCCCTCCGGTCCCGAACTCCGGCCGCGTTTGCTGGGTTCCCAGCCGCGGTGCCCCTAAAAAAATAGAGCCTTAAAATCAATCGTCAGTAAAATTGATGCAGTTCACTCTATTTAACATGAAACTATAGCTTTAATATAGAAGGCGTTACTGCATTAAAACCAAATGTCTATCCAAGCAGAGATAGAACTACCACTTAAAAACTATTAGATCTGAAAATAGCTGAAGTATTTCATTCAAGTGCTGTTCCATAATGAATAAATATGAATATTAAATGCCGACCAACTATAGATAGTGGCAGCATACGGTTAATTATAGACCAACAAAATATAACTGCAGACCTAAACGTTATTTACAGACCACGATCAAATTTTGTTAGATTATAGCCAGGTTTTGAAAATCAGACCGAACCGGCCGGCCCGACCGGTCCAACTGTGGACCGGCCAACCAGTCGGACTGGCCCAGGTATAAGAACCGCTTAATCTGTGGACCACCCGAGAACCGGAAAACCGGGCAGGTTGATCGGAAAACCGGGAACCGCGCCCGGTTACAAACCGGGCAGGTCCAATTATCATCTGGCTGGCCTAAATAAAACACTATTTAAAAGTCACCGTTAAACCCTAAAACCTAAAACCCTAAACCCTAAACCAGTCGGACCGGCCCAGGTATAAGAACCGCCTAATCTATGGACCACCCGAGAACCGGGAAACCGGGCGGGTTGATCGGAAAACCAGGAACCGCGTCCGGTTACAAACCGGGCGGGTCCAATTATCATCTGGCTGGCCTAGATAAAACACTATTTAAAAGTCAAGGCAGCAAGATTCAAACAGGAAACCTCTAGGATAAATGCCAAAGAGCTCATCTGCTGCTCCAACTTGTTCCGATTGAACACAATTAAGATATATTTTATATAATATAACATATTTCATATTAATTAATAATTAATATAATTAATACAATTAATATAATAATTTTTTTGTAACATATATATATATATACAGAATATCATATATATATAATTAAATATCTAATTCAATCCCGGTTCAACCAGTTGGACCGATTGAACCTTGAACTTTTCCCTCCACCGGTTCGATAGCCGATCCGGTTTTTAAAACCTTGGATTATAGAAATTTATCTCATTTAATGTTTTTTTTGCCCAATGATTATAAAATTTGAAGTCAAAAACCATTGAGGAGGTTTCTACACTCAAGCACATTGATCTCCTTGTGACCACTATCATCCACCTCTGGGCGTTCTCCCAGGCAGATTGTGCATCATCCCACTAATTGACTCGAAATTATTTATGCATCACCTCCGACCACCTAATGCGGTATACGAGCACTAACTGCTCCTGCCATAACCCAAAGCTCATGAAATTTCTCAAAGCACGTGTACCATGTAATGACAACTCCATAACGCAGTTAGCAGCACTTCCAGTAGTTCAGATATGTCCACCTTGAAGCAGAGACCCATGGACATTGCTCCTGATCCATCATTGTGTTGAAAAAAGCGGATCTTCCCTCACCTAGACAACTCCTGGACTACTTTTGATGAAAAAAAGGTTGCCCTGATTGGGAACAACTCAATTTTTTTTGTATTTATGTAGTTTTTGTATTTTTAGGAGTATATTTCAATATCTACGTAAATGATTCAATCACTCTATCATAGCCGTCACATTTATTTACCCTAAATTCCCCCCCCCCCAACTATATATATTTCTATTATGTTGTGATCCAGGCATCGTGGATTGACGGTTAACTGCAGTCGATCCTTCTGTATCGACAGATGTCGACTCCTGCCCCCGCTTGGTGCGACGTCGAACGCAACCACCGCTCCCTCTTCTCCCGCCTTGTGAGGCTCCTCTCCCCTCCACCATCCTAGCAGTTGTCCACCACCTCCCATCATTCCCAGAGCCGATCAACCCTATGCAACACTGGTCGAGCCTTCCTTGCCCAGGCCGACCTCCTCTGCCCCATTCCATGCGCATCTTGACTCCTCCCAAGCCTCCTCCATTCATCGTCGCCCCTCCTCTCCAAACCCTCCACCCATGGCCGACCCCATGATCCCTCCATTCACTCTTCCAATAACCTAACCCCCCCCCCCCCCATAAGCCGTTTCTCTTTCATTACCCCATTCCACAACAACCCCATTTGATTCATGCGCTTCCACAACAACCCCCATTCCATTCATGCGCTTCCACAACAACCCCCATTCCATTCATGCGCTTCCACAACAACCCCCATTCGATTCATGCGCTTCCACAACAACCCCCTTCCCCATCCAAAGCCTCCACATCGATGGCCAACTCTTTCCTTTCTTTGAGCCTTCCAAAATTCCCAAAATCCCTTAATCTACAAAACCTAAAAATTCCCTTCGCTTCATAATTCCCCGCATATTGCACATCGGAACCAACGGATCATGCCCACAAGCGTCCAAAGTCCGCACCACACCCTCCGCCGCAGGTGCCGATTATTTTTGGGAGCCATTAAATTTAGTTTCATTTTTCTTACTTCATAAGGATGCTCCTTGTTATTTCTAGTCGTGTTTTATTCAATTTACCTGTGAAGTTTCTCCAATTGACTTGTATGTCTTATTTGTTTGATATTCAATGTCTTAGCACTCTCAATTACATGCAATTATTACTTGTTACTTGATTAGAATCAATTGTAATTATTTTGTGTGTGTAATAACGTCACGTTTGTAATTTAATTAACTGCACGTCGGAAAAATCGCATGATTAAATCAATTTCATTTGCATTGCATTAAAGTTAAAGTTTACATCATGACCATCTTGTACCTTTAATTGTGTGTTTGCATTCACATTTACATTTAGCCGTTATGTTGTCCCATTGGCATTCATCTCATGATTATTTGAACTCATCTATGGTTAGGGCATCGGGCACCCACCACCTATATATTTTTCTTGTGTCAACATGTCCTCTCAGACGTTCAAAGATCTTGGATATTGTTGAAAGCTGGGCCCGGAACGGGGATATCAACACCCTGACTGCAGTCAAAGCAACCCAATCAAATCTCCCAGGGGCTTGAGGTCATTTATCCTGGGTAAGTTGTTGAGACGTGGAATCGAACACACGACTTCCTTTATAAAGGGGATCGTGTGTTCAATTCCACACCTCAACAACGTACCCTAGATAAATGGTCTCAAGCCTCTGGGAGATTTAGTTGGGATGCTCTGACTGCAATCGTGCTGGTGATATCTCCAAAAAACAATGTGATCGCTTAACGAATTGGGATTGCCTAAAACATCCACACAAATTGGGAATCCCGGTGGAGGAAAGGAGACACCACTTTAAAGCAGGACTCTATCGACCATCCAAAAGGTTGTTGGTCGTTTCCTCACACAACCAAGGCCGTGCAATGCCTTTGTATGGCCAGGCGTCCAAAAGGCCCCTTTAATATCCACTGAATTCCCTGGATCTGGGGCTACAAACCCACACAACCTTTTAACAGTAGTTCATTGTCCTCACAACCTTTTTACAGAACAATTATATACATTGTCCTCAAGTATATACATTGTCCTCAATCCTTTGTAGCTTTCACTTGATAGAGAAATCCTGCATTACAACATGAGGTATACTAGCATATGTCAACAATAATAAAGCAAGGCAGAACAGTATTTGCATGTCACTCTTTTCATCCTTTGATATCCTCTCAACGTAAACGTGAACATGCTTATTGTCTGATATCTCCAAGACTACAATCAATTTACAATTACAGGCTATGTCTTTGCAAAATCAGACTGATCCCTAATATAGAGGCATTTTTAATGTGCATGTGCAAAATCAACTCCAAACATCCTTTAAATCTAGAAGCGATAACTATGATCATCAACTTCATAGTCAATGAACTAACTGAAACTTACCTATAGGCCATTCCACAACTTCAAGTAGCTTACCTAGCTAATCAGTAGAACGGCATGCAACATGATTTCTGCTCATTCACTTAAAATTATATAAACACCATGCAATCACAGTTCAATGGATGAATTTGCCACAGCATATGTTGTCGAAAATATTTGAACACCAAACTACTGAATTTTTTGTTGCTCTCTAATCCCAGGTAGTTAAGCTTTTTCTCCACACTCAAATTCAAGTCGCAAGAATGAAAAACGAGTCCCTTTTCTTCTTGATCCAACCAGCAAAATCTATAAAGGAAATGAGAGCCTAGTGCTTATTTTCTTTGCTCTCCCTTAAATGTTTTCTTACTCATTCTTCACTTTCCTCCGTACTCAACCCTTGAATGTCTGCAGTCCAATAAAGTTGGATGAAATGCAGTACTTCTTTGGGAAGATAGCAAAATATTTGATGTAAAAAAAGATGGTGTTTCTATCTTTCATTTCCCACTGATAGGGAAAGACACAATTATGTCTATCATACACTCCTGAAGACTTGGTTGCTAAGCACCTTCCTTCTAGGAAACTACGTCCAAGTTTCATTCCACAAACCCAATACCCAAGGTTGAGCCACAAAAGATCCTTCCCTGATTCATATCGACAAGGACAGCAAAAGGAATGCTCTAATCAGATCCAGAAATATAAGCATATTAAAAACTCTTAATTTGAGGTCTATGACAGATCTCATCAAACTGATTCAAATTCATGGGCAGCTTCTTTGGAACAGAAAGAACACACCATGCATTTTTTTATCAAGCTTGCATCAGCACAGTAATTGTGAGATTCGCTTGAGAAGCTTCTTTGGAAGAGAAAGAACACAACATGGATTTTTTTATCAAGCTTGCATCAGTACAGTAGTGTGAGATTCACTTGATTAGGAGTTCAAAGCTGGATCAATAAGGTATGCATGGATTGGATTTTGATTTGCAGCTTAAACTGATAGAAGAGAGAGAATTTTATACCTTGATAAGGGCACATTTTCAAAAGTCGTATAGGATCTCGCATTGTGAGGCTGTTACTAAGCTCGGCTGGTGATGCACATGAGGATATTCCTATCTATTTTGTTTTTCGTCATGTCACCTTATGTTCTGCGGAACTTATTGGCATTGAATCCATCTTTGTCAAACAATGGTTAGAAAATATATCAACAATGGAATTCTTAATTGGCTAGCTTTTTCCTTATTGCTTTTTACTAAACTAAGGGAAGTAAATAAGCATCTTTCTTCCTTTCCATTGGTGACAGGACTGAGATCGACTAGATCAGTCAAAGATAACATGTAGTGGACTGCCTATGGGTCCGAAGCACATTAACAAGTGTCGTACAAAGAGGAATAATTATCATTTTACTTTGTTTTGTTTGTGAGCGGGCCAAAACTTAGTCCAATGTGTTCAATGTTTAAGTTTGATCCAAGAGAAAGTTCCACCACTTCTGAGTGAGAGGGGTAGCTACTACTAGACTGTAGAACAAAGTGCTTAAGCCCATAAAATTTCTTAAAGACACAATAAGAAAATGACTCTCTCGCTCTCTCTTGTTCAACAAAACAGTTAACCAGAACACAAGATTTTCAAATTTAGAGTGCAATATCAAAAAAACAATTTGTGTAATAAGAAGGGTTTTGATATACAAGCAATCTGACGCAAATTCAGAGTTCTAAAAATCACAAAATAGCAGATTCACATGAAAAGTTAATACCTGGGATTTGGATTTCCTTTAACAAATTTCTGCCCGTACTTACGCCATCTGTATCCATCACTTCCCTGCCCTTCAGCGGCAGTTTGCACAACAATTTTGGGTTGCTTTACTGTTCTGAAAACTGGACCAGGATTTGTCACAGCACTGGGACTTAGCCTGAGTCAAAATGAAGTTAAATGATTCCACATTTTTGGCAACATAAAAGAATAAAAAAAGTATATGCTCTATCTACTTGCCTTCGTTTTGGCTCTGGCTCAACACAAGGATCGTCTATGACTTTAATGTCACCTTCTCCTTCACAGTCACTTGAGCAATGTAATTGTTGTTCGGAGTTATCATTAATAGAATTTTGTTCTACTTTATATGTAAATGTATCTGATTCAACAAATGCGCAACTAGTAACATCTTGGCTTTCAGTCACCCCAAAAGGCACAGTGGATGTAAGTCCCTTATCCTTTAACAATCTCGCTTTAAGTGGCTGTTCATGGTTGTGCTGACCATGATAAACTACTTCAGTTACTCGGCCATCGGGACAACGCTCAACTTTCTTCTTAGCAAAGCAATTTGCATTTGTGCATCTATAATAACTACGAGCTCTATCAGTGCTCTTAACCTGCTTTTGACCATATTTTCGCCAATTGTAGCCATCATCAGAGGTTGTCTTCATGACGGTAAATGCAGTTGGAGATTTTTGGTCAAGGGAAGGTATTTTCTCTGCATCTTGGACACTAGCTGCTTCCTCAGATGCCGGTGGCAATCTTTGCTGAACTGACGGGGGGCTCAATGATGGTAAAACTGATCGCCCAAAAGAATTATTTAATAATCCTGATGGGGAAGGATATGCGGCTTGTAACTGCATTTGGGCTTGAGCAGTTACAGTAGCCAATACGGCTTGATGTGACATAGAAAACTGACCCTGCATAAATAAAAGAAGATAGAGAATTTGGTTGAATTTATGCAAAACTGCACTTCCATCAGCAAAACAAAAAAAAGAAGTCCTTTTGGTGTTTTCATGTAAAACATCAACAAATCCTTCAAATGTTTCCTCCATAATAGCATTTCTCAAGAGAAATCATGACTGAAGTATAAGAATCATGGAATAAAAACATATAACCTTCTCATTTGATAAAAGGAAAGTAAACAATTACCAGAATAAGTATAGATTGATATTTAAGGCTTCGTTTGGATGGGCGTTTCGCCGGCCGTTTGGGGCAAACGCCGCCGGACGGCGGGTAAACAAACGCCCTCCGGCGGCGTTTGCCACGTTTGAGCCCGCATCGCCTAAGGAAACGGAGGAAAATGAAGCTTTTTGAACGGCAGCCTCCTCCGAGCTTTTCGATCGGAGGGGTCGTCTCCTCCCGACCCATTTCCTCCCGCTGAACCAAACAAAGCCCAAGTAATTAGGCTGGCTGAGAAACTATCTGCAACTACCGCTTGAATCAATATAAGGGGCTATAAATACTCCAGAAAACAATTTCGTAGAACGAAAAGGAGAAGAAGAAAATACTCTCATATTTTGGAGTGAGTTGTGAAATCAAAAGAAGGCAGAACTAAAATTGATATTAAGAATTCAAAGTTCAGAGCAAGAGGCGGCAAAAGAGTGAAAGTATTTGACGGGGTTGGCCCCAATTTATAGAGAAAAATGGGCTGCAACTCGCGAATTTCTCACTCCCCCCACTTGCGTAGTAGGAAGATGTGTGAGATAACCGCCACGAGCGCCCAATCCGCGCGGTAACTACCACTCAAGGGATCCCAACCGCCGCGATCTCGTGCGCCGGTTGCCCATCTCCCGCCGCCCGGTAAGGCGACCGATCACGGCCGCGGCCGGCCTCGCCGAGGCCAACGCCCCAAGGCCGATCTCGGCCGCGGCCAACCCCGTAAGGAGCCTGCCGCCCTGGGCCTCCAGCAAGGGGGCGGCCGCCCCGGTGCTAGTAGCCCCGGTGGCCCCGGCCGCCCGGCCCCACAAGGGGAGCGGCCTCCCTGTAGCCTCCCCAGCGCGGGCGGCCACGGCCGCTTGCCCCCGCAAGGGGGAGGCCTCCATGTGGCCACCCCAGTGCGAGCGGCCCAGGCCTCCCGGCCCAGCAAGGGGGGTGGCCTTTCTATGGCCGCCCGGCCCCGCGAGGGGGGAGGCCTTTCTATGGCCGCCCCGGTGCAAGCCGCCTAGGAGCCTACCCCCGCAAATGGGACGGCCTCCCCGTGGCCGCCCCGGTGCGAGCGGCACCGGTCGCAGCCCTAGCGCAGGGGGCGGCCTCCCCGTGGCCACGGGAGGCCTTGCACGAGGCCGTCCTCGAAGAGTGCTGCCAGCCCTTGGCCACCCGGGACGAGGGCTGGCCTTGGCCAGCCCCGCCGAGGCCGGTCGCCCACTCTCGGCCGCTTGTCGTGGAGGTTGGGAGCAGCCGCCGTCTTGGCCACCGGCCTCCGGCCACCAGTCCCCCTGGGCGGGCTTTTTTCGGCCCAGGGGCATGATTGTCCTTTCCCTAAAGTGGCGATTTGTGTGCCCAGATCTGGGCATTCCCATTGGTCCATCCGGTAGTTACTGGATAAAATTACCGGACCGCCCCCGTGAAAGTCTATAAATAGACTCACTCTTCACTTCATTTGCATCTTTTCTTCAGCTCACTAACTTTGGCTGTTTCCTTGTCACTCTCTTTGCACTCTCTCTCTCTCTTTCCTCCCTTCAACAGGTGGTTCGCCCGCAAATAATTCGGACGATCATCACTTAGGCGAACGGAGTTCGCCTAGACCAAGACAAGGGTTTGAGAGCGAACAATTTACCTGTCGTCGACGAAGTCCCCAGTCGTGTGCAAGGCACGGGAACGAGCGGCGAGTCCTCAAGCAGCAACTGGAATGGCTTCCAGGAAGAGTGCAAGGGACCTGGAAGCGTGCAGAGATCTCGTGGCACCCAGAACTATCCTCAACTCCCCCAACTATAAAAGTGTAACGAGAAGAGGTCTGTCGCCCTCGCCTTCACCTGAACAACTTTGTAGCAAACTCTAAAATAGTGGAAGTTAGGTCGACAAAGAATCGCCCGCGCGGTTTTTCACCCCGATTGCGGGTTTTCCACGTAATCAAATCTCTCTCGCACTGATTAAAGAACTTCTGATTGTTTGCACGCTCGGCCGCTCAGCGGGCTAGGACGGTTCAAGAGCCCCGGTCTACCAGGAGCTCTGAGCGGACCGTAACAGCTTGGTGTCGTCTGTGGGAACAGAGTTCCCTGAAGAGTTCGAGATTCAGCAGAGCAAGAAGGGATGGCAGGACGGAGCACTCGCACCACCCAGGGCCGGCCCGAGAAGGTCGTGCGACCCTCGGGCCATCGCACGTACTCGTTAATGCTCCCCACGCAAAGGAAGCTGAGAACGCACCTATGACATTCCTAACAGCACAGGTGGCCCAGTTCGATAAGAGGCAGGCAGAGATGATGGCTTTCCTAAGGAACCACATAACACTGCACGCTCCTGAAGGACCACCGATACCAAACGGCGCACCACCACCCCAAGTTCATGACAGAGAAGTTGAGTACGAAGAAGACACTGAGTCCGCGAAAGAGGCCAGCACATAGCATCCCGCCCGTCGGGCAAGGGTCATTGAAGGTCCGCTCCACCAGCGTAGGCAAGCGGGAACCCCTGAGGATCCAGTAAAAGGAATGACTAGAGAAGAGATAAGAGAGTTGTTCGTATAAGAGTTTGGCCAAGTGGGTTGTCGGGCAACGCATCTCCACCGCCCAGTAAGAAATGGGTCGCCTTTAGCACCAGAGGTCTTGGCGCACCCAGTCCCGCCAGGATTCAAGCTCCCGGCATTGAGTCCTATGACGGGACCGATGATCCCTTTGAACATATAAACCACTTCTCCACAATTCTTCACATCTACAATGCGCCCGACCAATTACTCCATCAGGTTTTCCCTGCCACATTAAAGGGTCAGACAAGAACATGGTTCCACTCGCTTAAAGAGGGAACGGTTCAGCACTTTGCCCAACTCACAATTTTTTGACCAGTTCATCGCCAACCGCCGCATTGCCAAGGAACCATTCCATCGCTCCGGGAATCGCCAAAACGAGGGAGAGTCCCTCAGAGTTTTTCTGACTGTTCACCTCCGAAGCAAGGCAAATCCCTGAGGTGGATCCGGAACTCCTTCGCGGAGTCTTCCTCGGAGGACTCCGTCCTGGGGGATTCCACTCCGCCTTGATGAGGGAGACAGACCCCATCTACCCAGACTCAGTGCACTGAGTAGAACCCAAATTGCAGCCGACGAGAAAATTGAAGCTCATCGGCAACAATTTGAAGGAGGGATGAAAAGGAAGAGAGAAGAACCGGCCCCGAGGCGCCAGGAAGAGCGCAGGGCCAACCACCGCCAGCAAGATCGTCGTGACAGTCGGCCTCCCAGACCGTACCGAGAGTACACGCCAATCAACACCTCACGCACCCACGTGCTCTATGCCATCCGAGATGACCCAGGACTTCGAAGGATACGAGAGGTTCCGGTAGGCAAGGGAGACCGAGAAAAGTACAACGAGTTTCACAGAGGAACGGGCCACTCCATCGAGGAGTGCGTCAAATGGAAGGATGAGATTGAGCAGCTAATACGACAAGGGGTATTTGGAAGATTCTTCGGGATCAAACAAGAGGCCCCCCAGAACAGCAAAGGGGGGAACTACAACCCGAGCGTCGGGAAGCACAGGGGGGCAGGCAGATCGTGGGAACAATTGAGTCCATTGTTGGAACCAGCTTTCTGATCCCTCCTAAAGTTCGAAACAGGATGCAGCCCACACGTACTCTTCTTGAACTATCCTCCTGACGTGAGTCGGAGACCTGAAAACAGACCGAGGGGTCTCAGCTCAGAGGTCTCACCTCTTTCCCGGAAGAACTGAAGATCTTCCCCTCCCTAGCCAATGCTGAGCTAGGTGCCTGTGAGGAAGACAGTAGAAAGGTTCAACAACCTTCTCAGGCACTTTATCGGTCTATTTATAGGTCTCTGACTCTGATCTGCAAATATCACTTCTGAACTAACCTGAAATGACCAAAACACACTGGGTTGGGTCTGCCAACAGCCAAACTCCGCTGTTCTGGAGAGCTATATGCAGACCTCCAGGGGTAGAAGTGTAAAATTACCTGGGGCAAAAAGGTAAAATCCCCCTTGGGGGTAAAAAGGTAAAAACATCTTTTCTCCCACGTGGCGAGTGGGGAAAAGACTGACGGGCGAGACGACCCTCTCTGTCCGTCTCGCCGCCCTCTCGCCCTATAGGTCATCTCGCCTCCTAGAGCCATCTCGCACTACCTGGGCGTCTCGCCTAGCTCAGAGAATCCCCATCCCGCTTCCTGCAGGTGGCCCCCTGGTCTTACTCGCCTGTTTAATTCATCTCGCCAGTCCCTCCTTCTCGCTCATTGAACCACCTCTCGCGAGCCCAAGGTTGTACATCCATAGCTGGGTCCCCGTTCGCCACTATGAACTCCATCACACCGACCAGAACTGATGAGAGTGCATCAGGAAAGGAGAAGATCAGCTTCGAAGATGAGGATTTAGAAAGATTGCTGATACCGCACCAGGACCCGCTGGTTATTACTGTCGAGATCGGCAACCCGAGTTTCCGCGTCAAGCGAATATTAGTTGATAACGGAAGCTCGGTCAACGTGTTGTTTATGCCGACTCTCCAAGGAATGAAAATCCCAAAGGAAAGCCTCGAGTCAACAGGAGGCCTGATTTGCGAATTCGATGGAGGGCAAGTCCCAGTCGAGGGACGATCACCCTCCCAGTCACGCTAGGAGAATTCCCTAAACGGGCAACCCACCAAGTCCAGTTTGTGGTCGTGGAGACGGAATCGTCGTACAACGCGATCTTCGTCTGCCAGCTCCAGACGACATTTGGGGCAATTCCCTCAATTCCCCAACTCGCCATGAAGTTAAACACGCCCGTGGGAGTCGGAGTCGTCAAAGGGAACCAGGAAGCTGCCCGAACATGTTATCTACGGCAGATGCATCCTGGGCAAGGTGTGCCCCCATGTATCAGCCAAGCTCGAGTAGGTGGGCCAAGTGGGCCCTAGGTGAAGGAACCCCAAGACAGGAATAGGGCGGCAACGCCTCACTATGTTTCGTCTTATTAAGACTGCACTTTTGTATATAATGCTTGCTTCTAACCTTTCTATTACAGGAACAAGAAGGGGACGAACCCTCGCAAGCTTCCCACTATCGCGGATCGAAAGCCCGTCATCCCCCCCCCCCCCGACGACTCTCTGGGAGCACGTCCGTGCGGCCTCTCAATACCGCCGATCGAAGGTCCGCCCTTCTCCGCTGAATTAGGATGCGGCGTCGCCAGGGCCTGCCCCCATCACGCTCGCCAGTGATTTGAAGGTCTGCCCTTCACCGTCTCTCCGGGACCACGTCCCTGCGGCCACCCACTACCGCAGATCGAAGGTCTGCCCTTCTCCGTTGTAGTAAGTCGCGGCGTCGCAGGGGCCTGCCCCCCTCGCGCTCATCGGTTGTTCAAAGGTCCACCCTTCACCGTCTCTCCGGGATCAAGTCCCAACGACCTCCCACTAACTCTATAAAGTCACGAGAATAAACTCGTGCGCAGTCTATTACTGTTTTCTTTAATATCTATATATATAATGCTTGCTTCTAACCTTTCTATTACAGGAACAAGAAGGGGACGAACCCTCGCAAGCTTCCCACTATCGCGGATCGAAAGACCGTCATCTCCCCCCCCCCCCCGACGACTCTCTGGGAGCACGTCCCTGCGGCCTCTCACTACCGCCGATCGAAGGTCTGCCCTTCTCCGTCGTTCGAAGGTCCGCCCTTCTCCGCCGAATTAGGACGCGGCGTCGCCAGGGCCTGCCTCCCTCACGCTCGCCAGCGATTTGAAGGTCTGCCCTTCACCCTCTCTTCGGGACCACGTCCCTGCGGCCACCCACTACCGTAGATCGAAGGTTTGCCCTTCTCCATTGTAGTAAGTCGCGGCGTCGCCAGGACCTGCCCCCCTTGCGCTCGTCGGCTGTTCAAAGGTCCACCCTTCACCGTCTCTCTGGGACCAAGTCCCCGCGACCTCCCACTACCGCCGATCGAAGGTCTGTCCTTCTCCATCGTAGTGGGTCGCGAGTCCGCCAGAGCCTGCCCCCCTCACGCTCGCCAGCGGTTCAAAGGTCTGGCTTTCACCGTCTCTCCGGGACCACGTCCCTGCGGCCTCCCACTAAAGTTGATCAAAGGTCCGCCTTTCTTCGTCGTAGTAGGTCGCGTCGTCGTCAAGGCCTGCCCCCTCGCGCTCGCCAGCGGTTCGATGTTTTGTCCTTCACCGTCTCTCCGGGACTACGTCTCAGCGACCTCCCACTGCCGTCGATCAAAGGTTCGTTCTTCTCCGCCGCAGAAGGTCACGGCACCATTAGGGCCCAGGTTCGAAGGTCCGCCCTTCACCGACACATTCAGCAACACCCCCCAGCTCGACGATCTGACCTCTCACTATCCGGCACGAAGCGTCCGCCCTTCGCCCTTGTAGTAGGTTACGACATCGTCTGAGTCTCGTCCTTCAACCGCCAGCCACCCAGCGACATCCCCCAGACCGATAGTCCCGGCCTCTCACTGCCCGGCTAGAAGTGTTCGCCCTTCGCCCTAGTAGTAGGTCGCGGAACCATCTGAGTCTCGTCCTCCAACAGTCAACCTCAAATGAGTACCACAAAGTTGATCGCGCAAAGATAGCGGAGCCAACGCTACAAACTTCTCGGGAAGAGCTCAAAACCACAGTAGAGCAATTATTCAAAAGAGAGGAAAAACGCATAAAGATGTTATAACCAAATAAAGAAACAAAGTCTGATCACAAATCAACATCAAGTACAACATCACGTACAATCAAAGCAAAAAACAACAAAGCTGGAGTCTACTCCTCATGAAACTCTACGCACCCGTCCTCTAAAAGATCGTCAAAGCCAAGATCATAGACGTCATACTCGCGCTTGCGAGACACCATTCGGAGGGTCTTCGCCATCCCGCGACATGCCACCTCTCGAATATCGGCAAGCTCGGGCTCCACCTCCTTCGACCAAACCTCCTCGTGAATCTCCTCAGACAGCAGACAACGGTCCTAGTGTCCTACTTAAAGCCAATCAAGTTTTTGTACTCCATCACCCCAGTCACCTTCAACTCAGCAAGACGCTCCTGCAAGGAAAGACGTTCCACCTCGGACTCTAAGCAGGCAACGTCACCCAGCGCATTCCCCGCCAGAGACTTCTTAGCCTGAACCTCCTCTTATAGTCACACAGCCTCGGTCTTCAAATCCGACTCGACCTACTGGAAGCGGGAAAGAACACGCTTGCGCCTCCCGCTCAAATCAAAATGGGAGCTCTCTTCACTTCTTAGCTTCTCCTGAAGATAAAGGTACTCAACCTTCAAGTCGACGTAGTAGTCATTCCAAGTGAGAGCAATCTGGGCTTGAATACCAATCTGCAACAAAAAGGCAAGGTGAGACAAGTTGAAAGGCAGTAAGAGCAAACCAAGGTCAAATAGCAAACGTATCGCACAGTTCATCGTCGTCAAAGACGAAGAAACGCGCTTCCCTTTGGTCAGGGATGAATGGGCCCCCTCATTAGGAGCCTGGGGGGGCAGAAGACCCAGAACCTCAATATTTGGGTCACCGGACGGAACTCCGTCAACTCGAGAACTGCAAGGGACAGCCACTGAACGCGCCTTCGGCTGACTGGTGGGTTGACGCGTGGAAGTCGTGTCGCCTCGACCTTCAAACACCAACTTTTTCTTTCGGTCACAACCCAACGGGGTAGCAGCAGAACGTCCCGGATCAGCAGAGAGCCCACACAGCAACAGACGATTCTCCTCAACGAACAGAGAAATGCTGAAAAGGGGATTTGCCAACTCATGGGGCTACTCAAACCCTAGCGTCGGCACAAATTTCTGTTTGCGTCCTGTCATTTGGCGACATCGATCGGGGAGAGTGCTCCAAAGATCTGGTCATTCCCAACAAAAGGGCAAGGTGAGACAAGTTGAAAGGCAGCAAGAACAAACCAAGGTCAAATAGCAAACTTATCGCACAGTTCATCACTGCCAAAGATGAAGAAACGTGTTTCCCCTTTGGTCAGGGCTGAATGGGGGGCCCCCTCATCAGGAGCCTGAGGGCAGAAGACCCCAGAACCTAAATATTTGGGTCACCGGGCGGAACTCCAACTCGAGAACTGCAAGGGGCGCTCCTTCGGCTGACTGGTGGGTCGTGTCACCTCGACCTTCAAACATCAACTTTCTCTTCTGGTCATAACTCAACGGGGCAGCAACAAAACGTCCCGGAGCAGCAGAGAGCCCACACAGCAAGAGACGCTTCTCCTCCACGAACAGAGAAATGTTGGAAAGGCGATTTGTCAACTCATGAAGCTCCTCAAACCCTAGCGTCGGCACAAATTCTTGCTTGCATCATTTCATCAGGCGGCATCGATCGGGGAGAGTGCTCCAGAGATCTGGTCATTCCCAACAATTGCGAAAATACCCATACACTGTGTGCCTGTGACGTCTGTCAATTCGGCTTTTAAATACCAGCCAACTCTTATTGATATGAACTTCAACACGGTCGCCGCTATCAGAGCGCACGTCGCACCAGTCACTGAAAGTCTCCAATCAAAACCTCGAGTCATGCTGCTGGAAAAAGAAGATCAACCCCATAATGTGCGTCATCGCAAGTGGGGTGAACTGTGACGTCGGAACCCCGCAATGCTTCAAGATCCCTGTTATTTCTTCACATGGAGGCAATCGAAGCCTAACTCTTAAGGAAGACAACCGGCCTCGGGCCGCCAGTCCCCATGGGCAGGCTTTTTTCGGCACAGGGGCAGGATTGTCCTTTCCCTAAAAGTGGTGATCTGTCTGCACAGATTTGGGCATTCCCATTGGCACGTCTGGTGGTTACTGGATGAAATTACTGAACCATCCCCGTGAAAATCTATAAACAGACCCACTCTTCACCTCATTTGCGTCTTTTATTCAGTTCACTAACTTCGGTCGTTTCCTTCTCCCTCTCTCTACACTTTCTCTCTCTCCACCCTTCAACAAGTGGTTCCCCCGCAAATAATCCGGACGATCATCACATAGGCAAACGGAATTCGCCTGGACCAAGACAAGTTCAGGAGCAAACAATTTACCTGTCGTCGACGAAGTCCTCGGTCGTGCGCGAGGCATAGGAACAAGCTGCGAGTCCTCAAGCATCAACTAGAACGGCTTCCAGGAAGAGTGCAAGGGACCTGGAATCGTGCGGAGATCTCGTGGCACTCAGAACTCTCCCCAACTCCCCCAACTCTAAAAGTGTAACGAGGCGCGGCCTGCCGCCCTTACCTTTACCTGAACAACTTTGTAGCAAACTCTGAGATAGTGGATTGGATCGATAGTGAATTGACCGCGTGATATTTCACCCTGATTGCGAGTTTTCCACATAATCAAATCTCTCCGGCACAGATTAAAGAACTTCTGACCGTTTACACGCTCGACAGCTCAGCGGGCTAGGACGGTTCAAGAGACCCAGTCTACCAGGAGCTTCGAGCGGACCGCAACAGAATTTGAATTCAAAATCAAAGGTTTTGAACTTGCAAGAACATACTTGTACTCCACAAATTAAAAATTTGTATCAGCAATGAACAAAAATAAGGAAATTAGGGCAAATCGTAGAATCCAGCAGTCGACGGTGCGCCAGACTAGAAATTGGAATTGAAGAGGTGCAGAATACAGAAAATGGAACGTTTGATAAACTCTTCAGATGTCATTTCGAAGAGCTTCACATTCATCGATAATTATTTTTAAGAAAAGAAGAAGAAGCTGCGAGGTCCTAGGAGAGAGTGTTGTGCTATTATTCCATCAGAAAGCTCGGATTTTAATACCAATCCGACCGATCCACAACAAAATCATGCGAAATGTCCTACAGTCCTACCAAATATTCATGTAAGCATGCGCGAAATTGAACCCATCATAATCCGATCAAGCATAATCAGAATATTGCAGAGCTACGAACCGTGATGCCATGGGATTCCAACAGCCCGGCCGGAGCTAAGAAGCAGGGCACAGCGACCACCGGAATTCGGACAGAATCGAACGGCAGGGAGAGGATTGGCGGAGGGTGAGGGCTGGCTGCAGTAGATGCCATGGCGCCGGCTAGCAGCTGCGAGAAAGAGCGGCAGTCTCCGCTGGAAGTGATCGGAACGGCAACAAATGGAGACGCGGGAGAGGATTTTCTCTCCGTTGGGATTTCCTTCGCCGGCGCTGGGTGAGGATAAGGATTATCAACCTCACGCTCGGACGGCAGTCGGGAGCTGTCCAATTCCACCTCGACGACCGGAGAAGGGGGCGAAGAATCTCCTCCGGCAGTTTCTTCCTTGGTATCCTCGGTATTTGCTTCCTTCTCCGCCATGAATCTTCTGAAGACCGGTGAAATATTGACTGCGGCAGGCGTTTCAGCAGCTTTTGGTGTGACAGTGAAGCATGCGAGAGGTTAGGGTTTACCGATGGAGAAACGTGAGGAAGAGAAGAGAAGAGACCCGGGAAAAGGGGAGAGGAAGACCGAAATGCTTCTCGTCTTTTGACTGCGATTGACCAGCGTAGGGGGCGTAACGGCTCTTAAACTCCGTTAGTGGTAATGGAATATTACGGCACTTCGCCGTTACTTTCTTCACCGAAGTATACAGTAACAGGTAACAGCACGACGTTGACAGGAGGGGCCGGTTGGATCGGGTAGGCCCGAGGGCGACCGGGTTGGGTTTATCTTCCCGATATTCGGCTTAGTGAACCGGGTTTTAAATTTATTATCTTGGGAAGACAGATTCTTTGGTGGGCCAACCTACCTTCGGTGGCTTAACAAGTAATTAGTTGGAGGAAGAGAATAATAAATGTGGTAATTTTAGTTGTTTATTATTAGCATGCTTAGTTAATCTTAAATTCTTGTTATCCTCAGTTTACTTTTTTAGAAAAATTACACGGGTAACGGCGCAAGTAAAAAATATTCACCGCAGGTCGCAAGTAAAAATGTTCCCGGCAAATAATTATTTACAAAAAAACAAAAACTCAATAAATCAAGTTTCGGCATTTTCATAGATATGAAATAATGTAAAGAACACCATTATAAATTAAGGGTGTTGTTAAAATTATCTTAATTTTAGCTGTGTGATGAGATTCTCCTGAAATTTTTAAGTCAAACCGGCAATACTTGGACCGAGTACACGTGAGCCCGACCGGACCAACTACGCGCATCAAAGTCACAAGCCTCGGGAGCCCCCAAAGAAGAAGCCGAACCTGCTTGAAAATCTTTGTTTCAAGGGTAGTTAAACACCTAGAGGGGAGGTAAATAGGTTTTTAAGTCTTTTGTGACTATCTTTTAGTTTTGTAAGTTGAGTCATTTACTTTATGTTAACTTTCAAGAATCGACACCAGCACAGCAGTATTTATAGTGGTTCCTCAAGATATGGGTACGTGCACTTTCTCTCTCACCTTTCTAACATTGTATTACACAAGACATCTTCATCAAGACTCGGCTCAATGAGTTTGCAACACAGATCCCTCAGAATCTCCCAGACTCCTCCAAATCCTACCTCAGGCCCAAGACCCTACACTCAGAGATAAAATCTCTTGCAGCTTAGTGACCCTTCTGATCACCTACCTCAAACATAATCCAAATTCCTACACTCGGGCTAGGAGAATAGCCCTACACTCAGATCCACCACAGGATCCTACTTCGGAGAATAAATCTCCTACCTTAGGCACACGGACCCTACCTCAAATTCACAGAAGGATCCTATAACTCGGTCTTTATATTTCAGACTTCCAACTCAGATCAAGAATGATCCTGCAGAAAGAGTGAGTTTGTTGTTGTTGACTTGCTCCAGAAAAAGTGTTCTCTAGGCCTTCTCTCTGGACTAAGTGAGTTCAACCCAACTTCTTCACAACACCAAGGAAGTAGATCTTAAGGTTGGTTCAGCTTGTGCTGAAAAGAATCTCAGAAGCTGAAGCTTCTAAACTAGCTGATGAAGACAAGATGATATTGTTGTTCTTTATTTCTTCAATCAGCAAACCTAGTCTGAAGTCTTCAGACTTGCAGTTGAACACTAGTTGCATAGCTCTTTTGCTTTATTCTTCTGGAAGAAGATTATCCAAAAATCCTTTTCTCTAAAAGTTAAAAACTCTCTTTAATTTCTCGAAACTCTCTTTTTATTTCCCGTAAATCCAACGGATCTATGCCCAGTGTGGACCCCTGGAATGAGCCACTACAGCATAACTTTTGCATTAACTGAAGTATTAAATGCAAGCAACGTCTTTTGTCTTCTAGCATGCAAAACTCGTGATATTTGAATTTATGCTGACGTCGGCATGAATTAGCTCATATGGACTTAACAAATTTCAGAAAATCTGCACAGGCATTGAGTGAAGTTTTGTTACTCAACGCAAAAGTACTTAGTTGCATTCTGCATCTTCAGGTGTTGAGTGAACCTCCATCACTCAACACATATAGACATTTATAGTCTAACTGTATAGGCGTTGAGTGAGCCTTCATCACTCAACACATCTTGACTTTTATAGTTTAACTGAGTAGGCGTTGAGTGAGCCTTCATCACTCAACACTTCTAGATTTGTTGAATTTTCTTTGTATGAAGCCGTTGAGTGCAGCTTCTTCACTCAAAGCTTTATGTCTTTATATGGCTTCTTGATGAGGCATTGAGTGGTCTGTCTTCACTCAGCGCTTTTATGCTTAGACAGAATTTCTATTGAGTAGGCGTTGAGTGAATTGTCTTCACTCAACGCTTCTGCACTTAGCCAGACCTCTTGTCCGCACCACTGAGGCTTTGACTGCTTGAGCTCCTGTTAATGTTTTTAGTCTCTTGGCGTTGAGTGAACTGTCTTCACTCAATGTTTCTGAACTGTCAGGATCCTGCCTTGAGTCCATCTGTCATTGTGACTCAGAATATCTGTCAAATCAGTGCAACAGAAGACAACCTTTGTACATTGAACTTAGAGCATATATCAAATACATTTATGTGCATACCATTGACTTGTGAGCTTTATTCAAATCTAGGAAATTGTGATCAGTGGATTCAACAATCTCTCCATATTTGAAGAAGTCAAAACTTTAGTCAATGATATACACTATCATATACAATAGATAAGAGCAATAATTTATATGTACACAGACAAAAAATATAATTTTCATTTAACGGAAAATGTTAGAAATAAATAGTGTGTATAAAACAAAATGATCACATTCCTATAACCCTTAAGGAAAACTAAAGACAAGTCATGTTTTTGGTTCCCTTGTCACAATTCCCCTGCTGGGTTTCTTGACAGCATTTTCCTTATCTTCATTCCTTTTTTCCCTTTTGTCTTTCAAAATAGTTGTAGGGCTTAAGAAAGTATTTGATCGGCTCCACGACATCTAATGACAGTGCACCCGACTTTTTATCTCTTTTGTATTTTCTCATGACCTCTTCATTTCTTTCTAACTTGACTCATTTTAGGTAACTATAAAGCTTTTTCCCATCAATTTTCTTATCTTTTATCTGATCTCAGGCAGACAAGATGATGGCCCTTGATTAAGTACTCCATTTCTCAAAGTCTAGTCTGATCTCCTCGTCTCTTTCGGTGGCCTACAGCTGTTTCCATTCCTCAACAAGCAGCTCCACCAAGCTCTGGAGAGTTCATCCCAAACAGCTGCCACCCAGCGCTCCTCGATCTTTGACAAACTCCGAGCGGCCACCATTCAAGGCCAACGAGTCTCCTCTTCCAGATTTGTTCGAGCTCCCCTCTCCTAGTTTCGACCAACACCTCCTTTAATAAAGGCTAAAACCCCTCTCCATGCATGACCTATTATTCCCCAAGACCAGTCCATCATCTTCCTTCTCCCAGCCCCAGTCCAACCACTCTCCAAGCTCACCTCCTACCACTCTGTCCAACCACCGGGAGTCTAAATCTTCATTGGCTCAAACCCCCCAACACCTTATTATGTAGTCCTGTTTTTTGGTTATAAATAGTACTCATCGTAGTGATATTTTTCATATTTTTTTTTGATGCAGATAATAGTTTTTTTTTGAATTAATTTCTATTGAGTACATATCTTCGACCAATTTATCTTCGTTTTCATTCAACCTTCCGACACAGGGGCATTCCTCTAAGTGCATAATATTATGATTATGAGTGCCATATAATTCTTCTACTATCCATTCACCGACATTAACGTCTTTCTGTCCCATAATGGAAAAAAGACACCCATATTTCTAGTGGTCATTTTTCTCAGATTTTGTTTAACTCATCCCCCTTTATTACGATTTTCACGGTCAAATCCCGCTGTCTTAAGTCTCAACCAAGTATACCACGAGGTCATGGTCTATCAGTTTGTTTATCAGAGCTCTGCATCATGACAACAAAGCTAAGTGACCTATCAACCAGTGGCGGACCCTTGATTTTCAATCGACCCGAACATCATGCAAAAGATTCAATATTTATACTTGAAAGTCCCTATTAAATCCCTATTAAATGACATTCATAAGCAAACAAAAAATAAAAAATCATAACAACTAAACAAGAAACATTGATCAAAGAGAATTTATACATGAAAGTCCCGAAGAGTGAAGGCTGAAGTTACCAGAGCTAACAATCAGAATTCAGGTAAACCTACATATCAAAGAATAAAGAAATGATCACACAACCTATATATTGCACGTCTCATATGGCCCTACATGGGTCTGCCCTATGCAAATCGTGAAATTTTGGACCCGGGCACGTGCCTCGGTGTGCCCATACATGGGTCCGCCCCCTTGTTGAAAACGGAATCCGGTCTCCCGTGGAGTTCGACCCTTGGGGAAGGGGTGGTCTTGTGCCTACTTCGCTCTTGCAAGAAAAACAACAAAGAAGGCAAGGAGAAACATACATAAGGGCTCTGCAGGGAGGTCCCACCACAAACCCGGAAGATCTCAGAGCGCTTCCCCTCCTTAGCCAGAAGCCGAGCTAAGGTACCCTCAGAAAGCACTTGAAGATTTGGGCATGAGAGCACAGGGAAGAACCTGCTTTCTGGGGTACCCCTTGAGTCCTATTTATAGCTTTTGAAATCCGGACTGCCAATAACCAAAAGAACTGACCTGAAATTACCAGAAAACCCTTGGTTGGGTCTGCCAACACCCAAACTCCGCTGTTTTGAAGGGCTATGAGCAGACCAGCGGGGGCAAAACAGTAAAAAGTACCTCATACATCCAGGCGAGCTGGGGAGCTTTGGCCACCTCGACATGTTCTGCTCGCCTACTGCTGTCGAGCTCCACTGCGAGGACGCGAGTTGTGTCTCGCTCGGCATATGCCGAACTCGGGGTCGCCGATCGTCGATCTCTGGTCGACGGATGCCGAGCTCGGGCTCGCCCCCTTTACTGCCGAGCTCGTCTATTGTCCTCAGCCCGATTTGCCTAGACCCTGGTGACCTTGCTCGCCGGACACGGGGTTGTACACAATCCCCGCTCTTTTTGAGCTTGTCAAAGCTCGGAAAGAAACATCCAACCCCAAGTGTGCGGCGAGCACTGGTTGGCGAGTTGGAGGGAATCTTCTGGTGGGGGCCACCTGCGGCTATATATATGTGCACCTGCCCACCTGCCTGACTCTTGTCATTCCCTCTGCTGCCTTGCCAAGATGCCTCTTCCTAAGGAGATCCAAGAGCGCATAGACCGAGCCCGCCAGGCCTCCGCGGCTCGCGTTGCCGCTCTGACGGCGGTCCCCGCGAAAGCTCTCCAAACCGATTCTATCGAGCCCAGTTCCAAGAAGTCAAAGCCATTCCCTGAGGCGGCTGAGCCCATTTTCAACGACCTGAGGGCACCCTGGCTTGCGAGACCGGCTCTTCCACCCGAACTATTCTTGAGAAGGATAGAGAGGTTATCGTAGTTGGCGATGACCTGGACGGTCAACCAGATGGCGAGGGCGTCGCGCCGCGAGAGCCCACACCGCGAGGCGTGCCCACGCTCGCCAACTCGCGATTCTCGGCACCGGACAGCCATCCCCGGGATCCGCCGCTTCTCTTTGGGATCCTGCGTGTGAGCTCGCAGAGGCCAAATTCGCCAGCGGGCTCCCCCCTCCTCGCCAAATTGACGTGGCCGCGGGGGAGGGTCTGGGGACCATTCCCACCCCGGGATTCGAGCTCATCTCGTCGGGGGCTCGCAGCCCAGGTCGCTGGAAGGATCTGAGGTTCATCCCTCCCCGCATCTCCCTCGATCTGCCGAGCTCGTCTGGTCAGTCTTGCTGGACTTCTCGCTCCATGAGTTTTTGCTCTTTTGCTAATACCTGTCTTCACAGCTCTTCCCAGTCAATCGGCTGCCGAGGAATCCTCGCGGGCAGCCCACTATTCTCCCCTCCCTTCCCCGAGCTCGCTGAACTCTTACCTGGGTCCTGAGGTGGATCAAGGCGAGTTGACGAGGAGGGAGGTCAAGCTCCTCAAAAAGTTGGTGTGCGGGTTGCGCGAGGTGCAGGGGGTCAACGAGACGCTGCAGCGCGACTACGCGCGTCTTGCCGACGAGGTGCGCCGCGGCCAAGCTGGCGAGCTGGTGTCCCCCTCCCGGCTCTTGGACGAGATAGACGACGGTCTCTCGGTTGCGCAGAGAAATTCCGGAAGGATTCGCGAGCTGCTCCGCGCGCGGCAGCCTGGGGGCGGGGGTCGCGAGGCCGGGGTAGGTAAGTGAGCGGCTCCTTTGCCGAGCCTACCGGCACTCGCATCCCGATGCCCTCCCTGCTTGCGCGCCCTGTCTCTTTAAACCCTGAACTTTATTTCTTATCTTTTATCTGATCTCAGGCAGACAAGATGATGGCCCTTGATTAAGTACTCCATTTCTCAAAGTCTAGTCTGATCTCCTCGTCTCTTTCGGTGGCCTACAGCTGTTTCCATTCCTCAACAAGCAGCTCCACCAAGCTCTGGAGAGTTCATCCCAAACAGCTGTCACCCAGCGCTCCTCGATCTTTGACAAACTCCGAGCGGCCACCATTCAAGGCCAACGAGTCTCCTCTTCCAGATTTGTTCGAGCTCCCCTCTCCTAGTTTCGACCAACACCTCCTTTAATAAAGGCTAAAACCCCTCTCCATGCATGACCTATTATTCCCCAAGACCAGTCCATCATCTTCCTTCTCCCAGCCCCAGTCCAACCACTC
Organism: Platanthera guangdongensis; assembly: GCA_039583875.1. Lineage (NCBI taxonomy): Eukaryota > Viridiplantae > Streptophyta > Magnoliopsida > Asparagales > Orchidaceae > Platanthera > Platanthera guangdongensis. The sequence continues at coordinate 8,649,864 of CM077152.1, forward strand.
TCCAAGCTCACCTCCTACCACTCTGTCCAACCACCGGGAGTCTAAATCTTCATTGGCTCAAACCCCCCAACACCTTATTATGTAGTCCTGTTTTTTGGTTATAAATAGTACTCATCGTAGTGATATTTTTTTCATATTTTTTTATGCAGATAATAGTTTTTTTGAATTAATTTCTATTGAGTACATATCTTCGACCAGTTTATCTTCGTTTTCATTCAACCTTCCGACACAGGGGCATTCCTCTAAGTGCATAATATTATGATTATGAGTGCCATATAATTCTTCTACTATCCATTCACCGACATTAACGTCTTTCTGTCCCATAATTGAAAAAAGACACTCATATTTCTAGTGGTCATTTTTCTCAGATTTTGTTTAACTCATCCCCCTTTATTACGATTTTCACGGTCAAATCCCGCTGTCTTAAGTCTCAACCAAGTATACCACGAGGTCATGGTCTATCAGTTTGTTTATCAGAGCTCTGCATCATGACAACAAAGCTAAGTGACCTATCAACCAGTGGCGGACCCTTGATTTTCAATCGACCCGAACATCATGCAAAAGATTCAATATTTATACTTGAAAGTCCCTATTAAATCCCTATTAAATGACATTCATAAGCAAACAAAAAATAAAAAATCATAACAACTAAACAAGAAACATTGATCAAAGAGAATTTATACATGAAAGTCCCGAAGAGTGAAGGCTGAAGTTACCAGAGCTAACAATCAGAATTCAGGTAAACCTACATATCAAAGAATAAAGAAATGATCACACAACCTATATATTGCACGTCTCATATGGCCCTACATGGGTCTGCCCCATGCAAATCGTGAAATTTTGGACCCGGGCACGTGCCTCGGTGTGCCCATACATGGGTTCGCCCCCTTGTTGAAAACGGAATCCGGTCTCCCGTGGAGTTCGACCCTTGGGGAAGGGGTGGTCTTGTGCCTACTTCGCTCTTGCAAGAAAAACAACAAAGAAGGCAAGGAGAAACAGACATAAGGGCTCTGCAGGGAGGTCCCACCACAAACCCGGAAGATCTCAGAGCGCTTCCCCTCCTTAGCCAGAAGCCGAGCTAAGGTACCCTCAGAAAGCACTTGAAGATTGGGCATGAGAGCACAGGGAAGAACCTGCTTTCTGGGGTACCCCTTGAGTCCTATTTATAGCTTTTGAAATCCGGACTGCCAATAACCAAAAGAACTGACCTGAAATACCAGAAACCCTTGGTTGGTCTGCCAACACCCAAACTCCGCTGTTTTGAAGGGCTATGAGCAGACCAGCGGGGGCAAAACAGTAAAAAGTACCTCATACATCCAGGCGAGCTGGGGAGCTTTGCCACCTCGGCATGTTCTGCTCGCCTACTGCTGTCGAGCTCCACTGCGAGGACGCGAGTTGTGTCTCGCTCGGCATATGCCGAACTCGGGGTCGCCGATCGTCGATCTCTGGTCGACGGATGCCGAGCTCGGGCTCGCCCCCTTTACTGCCGAGCTCGTCTATTGTCCTCAGCCCGATTTGCCTAGACCCTGGTGACCTTGCTCGCCGGACACGGGTTGTACACAATCCCCGCTCTTTTTGAGCTTGTCAAAGCTCGGAAAGAAACATCCAACCCCAAGTGTGCGGCGAGCACTGGTTGGCGAGTTGGAGGGAATCTTCTGGTGGGGGCCACCTGCGGCTATATATATGTGCACCTGCCCACCTGCCTGACTCTTGTCATTCCCTCTGCTGCCTTGCCAAGATGCCTCTTCCTAAGGAGATCCAAGAGCGCATAGACCGAGCCCGCCAGGCCTCCGCGGCTCGCGTTGCCGCTCTAACGGCGGTCCCCGCGAAAGCTCTCCAAACCGATTCTATCGAGCCCAGTTCCAAGAAGTCAAAGCCATTCCCTGAGGCGGCTGAGCCCATTTTCAACGACCTGAGGGCCACCCTGGCTTGCGAGACCGGCTCTTCCACCCGAACTATTCTTGAGAAGGATAGAGAGGTTATCGTAGTTGGCGATGACCTGGACGGTCAACCAGATGGCGAGGGCGTCGCGCCGCGAGAGCCCACACCGCGAGGCGAGACCACGCTCGCCAACTCGCGATTCTCGGCACCGGACAGCCATCCCCGGGATCCGCCGCTTCTCTTTGGGATCCTGCGTGTGAGCTCGCAGAGGCCAAATTCGCCAGCGGGCTCCCCCCTCCTCGCCAAATTGACGTGGCCGCGGGGGAGGGTCTGGGGACCATTCCCACCCCGGGATTCGAGCTCATCTCGTCGGGGGCTCGCAGCCCAGGTCGCTGGAAGGATCTGAGGTTCATCCCTCCCCGCATCTCCCTCGATCTGCCGAGCTCGTCTGGTCAGTCTTGCTGGACTTCTCGCTCCATGAGTTTTTGCTCTTTTGCTAATACCTGTCTTCACAGCTCTTCCCAGTCAATCGGCTGCCGAGGAATCCTCGCGGGCAGCCCACTATTCTCCCCTCCCTTCCCCGAGCTCGCTGAACTCTTACCTGGGTCCTGAGGTGGATCAAGGCGAGTTGACGAGGAGGGAGGTCAAGCTCCTCAAAAAGGTTGTGTGCGGGTTGCGCGAGGTGCAGGGGGTCAACGAGACGCTGCAGCGCGACTACGCGCGTCTTGCCGACGAGGTGCGCCGCGGCCAAGCTGGCGAGCTGGTGTCCCCCTCCCGGCTCTTGGACGAGATAGACGACGGTCTCTCGGTTGCGCAGAGAAATTCCGGAAGGATTCGCGAGCTGCTCCGCGCGCGGCAGCCTGGGGGCGGGGGTCGCGAGGCCGGGGTAGGTAAGTGAGCGGCTCCTTTGCCGAGCCTACCGGCACTCGCATCCCGATGCCCTCCCCGCTTGCGCGCCCTGTCTCTTTAAACCCTGAACTTTATTTCTGTAATAAATAAATCTTAGAATAGTCTTGATCATGTTACTTAAATAAAATGCTGCAATGTTGTGCTTAGCCTTGGTTGGGATGCGCCTGAAGTCGGCGAGCTGGGGTGGCGAGCTGGGGCAGCGAGCCGCGCTGATTGGACAGCCTGCCTCAGATATCTTTTCCTATAAATACCCACCCCCCCCCCTCACCTACCCCCGTACTGTGCCTTTATTGCTTTTTTTCCTTCTCCCTGTGCTTTTTCGTTTCCTACTCGCGCTCTACCTCTGCCTCCGCGAATCATGGGCAAGGCGAATCCAGATGCCGACGGCCGCTCCAAGTGCGCTCAACACTTCGCGGACTATTACTTCTTCGAGGGACACACTAGCGAGGAGGAGCTAGCTGAGTTTGTGGCGGAGCGCGTTCCGCCGGGCTTTGAGGCTCGCAGTCCAAAACAGGGGGAGGCCATCAATACCTTTTACGAGGATGAGCTCGTCTTCTCCCTTTCTCATTTTGAGGTGGGGTTACACCTCCCCCTATGGCCGGAGATCCGGCAGATCTTAAAATACTACGGAGTCGTGCCCGCGCAGCTGAATTCCAACGCCATCGCGATGATGGTGGCGTTCGCGAGTTACCTCCAGCGGGAGAGGATCGAGTTCAACCTGACGGTGTTCAGGAAGCTCTTCTCCTACAAGGCGACGTCGAACGGGGTTGCCTACTTCGGCGGCTCGCTAATCAAAGTTCGCGAGATCGCGAACAAGCACCACACCTGGATGACCAAGATCGTCTTCATCAAGGGCGATCTCGGCAACATCCCCTACTCGCCTCAGCAGAAGGGCGAGGAGGTGTACCGCCCGCCGGCCGTGTCCGGCAACGACGCCGAACTCCACAAATTCTTCATCCACAAAGATTTCGAGGTCGCCTTCCTGCGGAGGGGACTCGACGCGCTCCCCCCCCCCCCCCCCGTTCTTCCCGGCGAAGGTATGCTTCCCCCCTCATCTTGTCGAGTTTGTCTGCCCGCCGAACTTGCCATATCATTGCTGAGTTCCTAAATTTTAAGTGTTTTCCTGCAGAGGAGCGAATAATCCTCATGAACCCGCCGTTCGCGGATCCGGGGCTCCATACCGACCCTCTTGCTCGCGAGAGGGCGGCGGCGGCCTGCCGAGATGAGGCGGCCCTCTCGCAACCCTCTTCCAGCAAGAGGCGGCCTGAGGACGCGGGGTCAAACCCGCCATTCGGCCATTGACAAATGAAGAAGATGCGAAGAGCCCTGCTGGCCCCGCGGGGGCAACAACAACAACAGCCCAACCCCAAGTACATCAGCTCGTCGGCGACCCCTCCCGACGCGTCGCCGGAGAGCCCGCTGAAGGAGATAACCAGCAAGGGGCGGAAAGGTGGCGAGGGCCCCTCTTCCACGGCGGCGATCTCCCCTCCTCCATCGGCGAAAAGGGCTGCCCGCGAGCGCGCGCCACCGAAGCAACACCCCCTCTTCAACTTCGGCGCGCGCTGGAAGGATTCGGCGGGCGAGCCCATGCTGCAGTGGGACGAGCTCGCTCATCGAGTCTCCGTCTCCACTCTACACCCATCCTGGCACGACCGCGAGCCTGCCACCGGTCACGCCTACGCCCTCGGCTTCGGCCTATATGGCCGGGAGGATGCCGAGGCCTACAAGAAGATGACCCTTCGGCAGCTCGGCCATGAGGGCCTGCAGTCCCACCTGCGGACCTTGGAGCTACATCACATGCTGACACGCCGCAGCTTTGCCCTCAGCCACCAACTCGAAAAGGCCGAGCAGGCACGAGGCCTCGTCAAGGATAATGTCATCGATCAGGCGAGGCGGCTCGGTATAGCGGAGGGTCTACTCGCCCAAGCCGCCGGCGGGTTGGTAAGTTTCAAGCGTTGTTCTTCTTTTTCACTTAGAATATTTTGTGCTGCTGCTAAATGGACTCTTTTCCAGGATGCCAAGGCGGCGGGCGAGCTTCAGGCTCGCAACACTGAGCTGGGGGAGGAGGTCAGCCAGCTGCGCGCACTACTGGCCGCGGATGCCGAGGCTGCAGGGGAGCTCCAGGCTCGCAACGCTGAGCAGGGGGAGGAGATCGGCCAGCTACGCGCACGCCTTTCCGAGCTAGAGGGCGCGAACACGAAGCTGAAGGGGGAGAACCAGCACCTCCCGGCGAGGCGCGTCGCCAGGCGGAGATCTTCTTCCCGCCTCACGACATCGACCCTACCCTCCCCTACAAAAGCCCGCGGATCTTTGGCGAGGCCGACCTCGTCGAGAGATTGCGGATCAACTCCATCCAAGCCGCCGAGTGCACCCTCCAGATGATGAAGGATTTTGGGGTGTTGGTGGAGGGGTGCGAGGGGATCTCGGCTCGGGACCTGATGCCGAGCCTATTCCCGGCAACGCCGCCCAGCGAGAAGGAGGACAGCCTGGACGCGATGTTCGGGAAAAGCTTTCAGGATTCTTCGGGCGACGGCGAGGACCAGTCCGGCGGAGAGGGCGAGGCCCGAGGGTAGCCTGCATTTTTTCTTTTTCCTTTTTTGTTCACTCGCCGAGGCGAGCCCCATGTAATTACTTTTTGTAAACAATTAATGAAAGTTTTTGATCATACACGTGTCACTTCCTTTTCTTTTCTTTCTTTACTTTGTTTGTTGTGCTCTGAATTTATGCGAGCGCTTCCCTACGCGACCTCGCTGAGACAGGTTCCGCGAGTAGAGTAGTTATGAGAGCGCGCCCGCGAGTGGATGGGTTTTGAGTGTTCGCCAAGCCCCAAACGATTCGGGGGCGAGTTGCTCTCCGCCCTTGTCACGCCACCATAACTCGCACGCGAGCCATCCAGGTTGAGCCCGAAAAAGGAGAAATTTTTTCAAGTCTGATGGGCAAAGGGGGCGAGGTGCCCCGGTCAGGCTTGCTTTCCTTTGGCGAGGCCCAGGTTCGCATTCTACTCGCCAATGCCTAGCCGGGAATGACGAGTCCATACTCGCTCATGCAGAGTCCTTCAGCCTGGCTTGCCTTCTTGATCATGTCGAGCTGGATTTGCCGAGCCCGAGCTCGCCCCGACAGAACCTTTTCCCCTTTGCTCCCTGGCACTGAGACTTTGACCTGTATCTGACGATTTCAAGGCCGACGACACATCGAGTGACCTCCGGCCCTGTCAGCTAGGTGAGCCCCGACCGCGGGATCTGCTCGAGGCTAAGGATGACACCGAGTAACTTCCAGCCCTGCCAGCTAGGTGAGAGCCTGACAGCGGTATCTGCTTGGGGTCCACTACTAACACCATCGAGTGACTTCCAGCCCTGCCAGCTAGGTGAGAGCTTGACAGCGGGATCTGCTCGAGGCCAAGGATGACACCGAGTGACTTCTAGCCCCACCAGCTAGGTGAGAGCCTGACAGCGGGATCTGCTCGGGGTCCACTACTAACACCATCGAGTGACTTCCAGCCCTGCCAGCTAGGTGAGAGCCTGACAGCAGGATCTGCTCGAGGTCAAGGATGACACCGAGTGACTTCCAGCCCTGCCAGCTAGGTGAGAGCCTGACAGCGGGATCTGCTCGGTGTACAACCCCGTATTCGCGAATAGTGGACCCTGAAGGAGGCGTGCTTAGTTTTTAAGCTTTTTGAGTATTTTGAACTCTCGGTGGCCAATTTTGGCTCTAGCTTGGAAATATACTAGTAGGGGGAGGAGAAATCGGCCTCCCCCAGCGTCCCCTTAGTTGGAGTGTGAAAGCGGCAGGTTGGTAGGCACCTGCCCGGGCCATTTGGGTGTGGAGGCGGATCAACAGGACCTCCCCTCCCCCTTTTTTTCCCTTAGGCCGGCGAGGCCGGCCCCTAGCCCTGCGGGTAAGCCGGCGAGACCGGCCCTCGGGCCGGGTCTCGCCGCGCCCCGTGGGCAGCCAGGCGAGACCGGCCCCATGCCGGTCTCGCCCAGCCCGGCGGGTTGGCCGGGCGAGACCGGCCCTCGGGCCGGGTCTCGCCCAGCCCCGCGGGCAGCATGGCGAGACCCGCCCCAGGCCGGGTCTCGCCCAGCCCGGCGGGTAGGCCGAGCGAGACCGGCCCCCGGGCCGGGTCTCGCCCAGCCCCGCGGGCGGCCGGGCGAGACCCGCCCCAGGCCGGGTCTCGCCCAGCCCGGCGGGTAGGCCGGGCGAGACCGGCCCCCAGGCCGGGTCTCGCCCAGCCCGGCAGGTAGGCCGGGCGAGACCGGTCCCCAGGCCGGGTCTCGCGCCCTCCCGCAGGGTGGTCCCCTTTTAGCTTTGGGTGACGCGTTTTCCCCTTTACCCCCCCGGCGTGGCGGTTTCCTATTGGCCCGAGGCCTTTGGCCGTGGGGTATTTTGGTCGTTTGTGGCCCATGGGATTTGGAAAACTATAAATAGACCCCCTTGGGCCTTGGAGGAGATCCTTTTCTTAGCTTCCTCCTCCCTTAGCTTCTTCTTGGTAGAGTAGAGAGAGCTCTCCAAGGCGCCCAGCCTAGCCCTTTGGTAAGGGAGGGGAAGAGCTCAGGTAGCCTTCCGGGTGTGAGGTGGGACCTCCGTGCTAGAGCCGAGGGTCTGTTCATAGTCTCCTAAGTCTCCGGTCCGTGACGTTCTCTCGAGTGTAGTAGGCGTGAGGTCACCCCTTTCAGGGACCCCGAACTCCACAGAGGTCAATTTTGGCTTCAACACTTTTGGTGCGGTGAGCGTGGAGAGTGACCAGCACAGAAGATCTCGGGAGAGAGTCATGACGGGAGGTCAGGGAGGTAGTGATGATCTCGGCGAGCTCCCTAGCTCAGGACCCTTTGTGGGGAGGCAAGAGTTCATGGCCTCCATCCAGGGTATCATGGAGATGCTGCGAAGCATTGCTGCTCAGGGTGGCAGCTCCACCTCGACCCCCCATGAGCTAGCTCCCCCCCTCGACGAGTCGACTCCCAGGGGTCTATGCGAGATGACCCCAGCTGGGGGAGAAGGAAGTGCACCAGGAAGAAGGCCAGGAAAGGAGAGGATGGGAGATGGGGTCGAGCAAGACCTCACTGGCCGGGAGTTGTTCTCTAGCCCGGCGAGTGCCAACCTCCCGGGCGAGCAGGTTGCGCGAGTGGAGGTGACGAGACCACCCCTTAGGGGGTCACCCTTCAGCAAGCTGATCATCTCAGCTCTCGTTCCCGAGGGGTTCAGAGAGCCAGACATGACTTACTATACGGGGAAGGATGACCCCGTCCAACATCTGCAGTGGTTCGAGGATGCCGTCTCCATCAGGCTGATGACGGATGCCTTCAAGTGCCGCCTCTTCGCGATCACGTTGAAGGAGAAGGCAAGGGACTGGTTGTTGAAACCGAAAAATCGGCCTCACGTGGAGTTCGACCCTTGGGGAAGGGGTGACCGCGCACCTACTACCCTCAAGCGAACGATCTAGGCACAAGACTAGGAACACGAGGGACAGACCCAAGGTCTCAGCGTGGAGGACCCGCCGCATACCCGGAAGACTAACTAACTCTTCCCCTCCCAAGCCAAGGGCTGAGCTAAGGCACCTTCGGAGGGCTCTCTTGGCCGACCGGAGCATCCAAGGAGGATCTCAAGATCCACTCCTTAACTAAAGGTGCCACCTCGGGTCTATGTAAAATGTTCCCCGCCCGTCTAACTATTGGCGCAAAACCGCCCAGCAGCCCTACTCTACGCAGCCCCAATTGGGCCGCTAATAGCGGAACTCCGCTACTCTGAAAGGATGGCAATGGGTCATCAGGGGCTTCCCGACATCTATACCCCGGGGCCCACACGGGGGGAGCGGTTCACGAACACACCGCTCGCCCAAGACAGGAGGAGTAAGCTACATTCTCAGAGCATCACAGATATAAAAGAATATTACAGGAATAAAAATTCCATACTCGGCACGCAGGCCGGAAATATAAACAAAAAGGCCTTCGAGGGCCGGCACAAGTTTGGGCTTATGCCCGCTACTCCCCGCCTGGTACTGCAACACCTGTACGCCAACGTCTCGGCGAGTGGCGGCCAACTAGTCATCAGTCGGCTAATATAAGCGGGCCAAACATATTGTGCGCACCCCCTTTTTGGGGGCTACGGAGCGCATTCCCTGCAAGCGGCTAAATAAACAACTTCCTCGGAGTCTTCTCCGGGAATCCCAGAACATCACCAATCCGGCTCACACGTTCGAATGTGCTTCACACAGCATGCCTAAACCCGTACTCACGCTTCCGGGCACTAATGCAATTAACTGCGGGGACGTACACGTCAACCCGTCGGGGAGCTCCCTTCCCCCCACCCGTTGGTGGAGAGGGGCTTCCGTGCAAATATGTAAACTGAAGGCTTCACCTGCCCAAGTTGAAACATCGTTACCCTTGTCGCGTTCTTGGCGGCGGGGGCGGGAGAGGAGCTCCGAGTCGATCCTACTGCATGCGGCCGCGTCGACGTTCGACCTCCACTCCAGGCCGAGCCTTGCTCCAGGCCGAGTCTCGCTCCAGGCCGAGTCTCGCTCCAGGCCGAGTCTCGCTCCAGGCCGAGCCTCGCTTCAGACTGAGCTTGCTGCCGGGAGAGGGGAAGGTCGAAGTGTGCTGCTCCCGCTCCGCCGAGAAAAGAGAGGGATGCGGGGCTCGGGCTGCAACTACTGTAGGCCGACGGCGAGAGAGAGGAGGTGGGAGCCCGGGTTGCCACTACAGGCGGCGGCGGCGGCGAGAGAGAGGGGGGTACAACCCGTCGTGCCCTAGCTTGGGCGGTGGCCGGAGAGAGATAGAGGGGCGGCGGCCCCTTACTGCTCCAAGCCGAGAGTGAGAGAGGGAGGGGGGCGGCGACGTTGTCTTGCCGGCGACGGGGGAGAGCGGGAAATGGGGGCGGCGGCGGCGGCCTTGCTTTGCCGAGGGTGAGAGAGGGAGGGCGCGGGCGCGGGCGCCCCCTTGCTGCTCCGGGCGGGAGAGTGAGAGGGGGGAAGGAGGCGGCGGCGGCATTGCTTAGCCGGCGACGGGGAAGGGCGGAAACGGCGGGGGGGCGGCGGGTGGGTTCCAGGCCGATCGGGCTAGGGCTCCCCCACTTTTCTTCCCCCGATCTCCCTCTGCCCCTTGCCTTTTTATTTCTTTTATTTTTGTTGTCCCCCTGCCTGCTGGGCCCCCCCTCTTATCTTTTTTATTTCTTTTCTTGCTTTTTTCTTTTGCACCCAGCCCCCTGCTGAACCCCCCCTCACCCGAACCCCCACTCCCCCTCTTTACATCTAATTTCATATATACTATATAATATAATAATATATATTATATAATATAATAATATATATATTATATAGTATTATATATATATATAAAAAAGTCTAAGCACGCGCACATAAAACCTCCGCACGCATGCACGAGGACCCGCACATCCTCGAACGGAGTCGCACCAACCCGTCGCCCCCAACACGCCCCCCAGGCTGACATTTGGGGAGGGTCCCACTCGCCCGGCTACGGGGTTGTACACAATCCCCGCTCTTTTCGAGCTTGGCACAAGCTCGGAAAGAATCATCCAACCCAACGTATCCGGCGAGTGGGAGCCGACCCAAAAAAAAAAGTTTGAGAGAAACTGGAATCTGCGCTTGGAGCATCGATATTTCCACGACCTTTCTGATCTTTTGAATCGCTCGATACCCTTTGGCTCGCTGCTAACGAATTGCCCTTATACCATTACTTACAACAAGTACATAATTTCTCGCGATATCGTGAAACAACAAAGCCGTATCCTCTGGCACACGCTGAGCTAATCCTTTCTCCCGAGGTGTGCCTACACCCCTGCCAGCTAATGAGAGCCTGACGGCGAGTCCACCCGGGGCCGAGCAGCACTCGGGGTCCCTTACCCCCCAGGTGTGCCTTCAGCCCTGCCAGCTAGTGAGAGCCTGACAACGAGTCTACCCGGGGCCGAGCATCACTCGGGGTCCTGCAAAATATCCAAACTCCAAACTCTCCCCTTACCCCCCAGGTGTGCCTACAGCCCTGCCAGCTAGTGAGAGCCTGACAGCGAGTCTACCCGGGGTCCACTACTACCGCCATCGAGTGACTTCCGGCCCTGCCAGCTAGGTGAGAGCCTGACAGCGGGATCTGCTCGAGGCCCACGGATGACACCGAGTGACGTCTGGCCCTGCCAGCTAGGTGAGAGCCTGACAGTGGGATCTGCTCGGGGTCCAAAACTACCGCCATCGAGTGACTTTCGGCCCTGCCAGCTAGGTGAGAGCCTGACAGCGGGATCTGCTCGAGGCCCACGGATGACATCGAGTGACGTCCGGCCCTGCCAGCTAGGTGAGAGTCTGACAGCAGGATCTGCTCGGGGTCCAAAACTACCGCCATCGAGTGACTTCCGGCCCTGCCAGCTAGGTGAGAGCCTGACAGCGGGATCTGCTCGAGGCCCACGGATGACACCGAGTGACTTCCGGCCCTGCCAGCTAGGTGAGAGCCTGACAGCGGGATCTGCTCGGGGTCCAAAACTACCGCCATCGAGTGACTTCCGGCCCTGCCAGCTAGGTGAGAGCCTGACAGCGGGATCTGCTCGAGGCCCACGGATGACACCGAGTGACGTCCGGCCCTGCCAGCTAGGTGAGAGCCTGGCAGCGGGATCTGCTCGGGGTCCACAACTACTCGACTTGACTTTGCTCGAGATGGAGACATCTTATCTACTTAAGAGGTGCTGGAGAGTCAATTGCACCGATGCTTTTACAAATGGAGGACGCATTCTATACATAAGAGAGACGATCTGGAAGTCGCCAAATCGGGAAGCTGGCGTCCGAGCCTGTTCCTAATAATTCCTCCAATCTGAAGAGAGATGCAATCGGGGGGACATAGTCCGACGTGCAAGGGGGGAGCTGATCTCGGCCGTCAGTGCAGAGGCTCGGTCTTACAATAGCGCTTAGAGTCCCGAGGCATCGTCCCATCATCCGAACTGGGCTATTTAGAAGGAACTGGTTGGACGTTTCGTATCCTGATCTAATGACAAAGATCACTTTCCGCCATATCACATGTGATTACTTGGAGAGATCGGCCCTTTATCAAATCTGGGAGGTTAGCGTTTAGGCTCGTTCCTGATAATTCCTCTAGTCGGAGGAGAGGTGCGATCAGGGGGACATAGGCCGACGTGCAAGGGGGGAGCTGATCTCGGCCGTCAGTGCAGAGGCTCGGTCTTACAATAGCGCTTAAAGTCCCGCGGCACCGTCCCATCGTCCGAACTAGGCTATTTAAAAGGAACGGGTTGGACGCTTGGCTTCCGGAGTCGATCGTGAGGCTAACCCTTGAAGCCCTCAGAAGCTCGAGGCGAATCAGTAATATAGGGAAAAATTGACCGCTACTGAATTACAAGGAAGAGATGACATATTACCGCTAGGGAGAGAACCCTTTCCGGTCACCCCGGCTGCTTATACCTCTCACCTGCTCTCTTACTCGATCTTGAAGATAATAACCTCCAAGTTTCTTGTTGATGCAATAAGTGGGGATACACGGGTTTTCACATGTAGAAGCGCTTCAAATAGGTGCAAATCCTACTCCAAATGCTATGGGATTCAAACAACAGCTATGGGAGGGGACAACTCTGAGTATGAGGACCTTACACACAAAGTGTCAACGCATGACCGTGGTCGTCACCTGGTTCCACTTCTATAGCCATGATGTTCGCCTGAGTTCTTCTGTGCAGGTCACTCTCCACGCTCACCGCACCAAAATGTTGAAACCGAAAAATCGGCCTCACGTGGAGTTCGACCCTTGGGGAAGGGGTGACCGCGCACCTACTACCCTCAAGCGAACGATCTAGGCACAAGACTAGGAACACGAGGGACAGACCCAAGGTCTCAGCGTGGAGGACCTGTCGCATACCCGGAAGACTAACTAACTCTTCCCCTCCCAGGCCAAGGGCTGAGCTAAGGCACCTTCGGAGGGCTCTCTTGGCCGACCGGAGCATCCAAGGAGGATCTCAAGATCCACTCCTTAACTAAAGGTGCCACCTCGGGTCTATGTAAAATGTTCCCCGCCCGTCTAACTATTGGCGCAAAACCGCCCAGCAGCCCTACTCTACGGAGCCCCAATTGGGCCGCTAATAGCGGAACTCCGCTACTCTGAAAGGATGGCAATGGGTCATCAGGGGCTTCCCGGCATCTATACCTCGGGGCCCACACGGGGGGAGCGGTTCACGAACACACCGCTCGCCCAAGACAGGAGGAGTAAGCTACATTCTCAGAGCATCACAGATATAAAAGAATATTACAGGAATAAAAATTCCATATTCGGCACGCAGGCCGGAAATATAAACAAAAAGGCCTTCGAGGGCCGGCACAAGTTTGGGCTTAAGCCCGCTACTCCCCGCCTGGTACTGCAACACCTGTACGTCAACGTCTCGGCGAGCGGCGGCCAACTAGTCATCAGTCGGCTAATATAAGCGGGCCAAACATATTGTGCGCACCCCCTTTTTGGGGGCTACGGAGTGCATTCCCTGCAAGCGGCTAAATAAACAACTTCCTCGGAGTCTTCTCCGGGAACCCCAGAACATCACCAATCCGGCTCACACGTCCGGATGGGCTTCACACAGCATGCCTAAACCCGTACTCACGCTTCCGGGCACTAATGCAATTAACTGCGGGGACGTACACGTCAACCCGTCGGGGAGCTCCCTTCCCCCCACCCGTTGGTGGAGAGGGGCTTCCGTGCAAATATGTAAACTGAAGGCTTCACCTGCCCAAGTTGAAACATCGTTACCCTTGTCGCGTTCTTGGCGGCGGGGGCGGGAGAGGAGCTCCGAGTCGATCCTACTGCATGCGGCCGCGTCGGCGTTCGACCTCCACTCCAGGCCGAGCCTTGCTCCAGGCCGAGTCTCGCTCCAGGCCGAGTCTCGCTCCAGGCCGAGTCTCGCTCCAGGCCGAGTCTCGCTCTAGGCCGAGCCTCGCTCTAGACTGAGCTTGCTGCCGGGAGAGGGGAAGGTCGAAGTGTGCTGCTCCCGGCCGAGAAAAAGAGAGGGATGCGGGGCTCGGGCTGCAACTACTGTAGGCCGACGACGAGAGAGAGGAGGTGGGAGCCCGGGTTGCCACTACAGGCGGCGACGGCGGCGAGAGAGAGAGGGGTACAACCCGCCGTGCCCTAGCTTGGGCGGTGGCCGGAGAGAGATAGAGGGGGCGTCGACCCCTTGCTGCTCCAAGCCGAGAGTGAGAGAGGGAGGGGGCGGCGGCGGCGTTGTCTTGCCGGCGACGGGGGAGAGCGGGAAATGGGGGCGGCGGCGGCGGCGGCCTTGCTTTGCCGAGGGTGAGAGAGGGAGGGCGCGGGCGCCCCCTTGCTGCTCCGGGCCGAGAGTGAGAGGGGGGAAGGAGGCGGCGGCGGCGTTGCTTAGCCGGCGACGGGGAAGGGCGGAAACGGCGGGGGCGGCGGGTGGGTTCCAGGCCGATCGGGCTAGGGCTCCCCCTCTTTTCTTCCCCCGATCTCCCTCTGCCCCTTGCCTTTTTATTTCTTTTATTTTTGTTGTCCCCCCTGCCTGCTGGGCCCCCCTCTTATCTTTTTTTATTTCTTTTCTTGCTTTTTTCTTTTGCACCCAGCCCCCTGCTGAACCCCCCTCACCCGAACCCCCACTCCCCCTCTTTACATCTAATTTCATATATACTATATAATATAATAATATATATTATATAATATAATAATATATATATTATATAGTATTATATATATATATAAAGTCTAAGCACGCGCACATAAAACCTCCGCACGCATGCACGAGGACCCACACATCCTCGAACGGAGTCGCACCAACCCGTCGCCCCCAACACGCCCCCCAGGCTGACATTTGGGGAGGGTCCCACTCGCCCGGCTACGGGGTTGTACACTGGTTCCATCAACTCCCTCCAAGGTCGATTTACGGGTTTGAGGACTTGAGCCGGAGCTTTCAGCTTCGCTTCTCCACCTCCAAGAAGCGGAAGAGGAGTCCTGAGTCCATCTTCCTGATAAGACAGGGGGTCGAGGAGTCACTGGCCCGTTACGTAGACAGGTTCCAAGAGGAGATCCTGGAAGTCCAGGAGATGCCAGGGTATGCTCTCCAGATGGCCTTCACCGTTGGACTGAAGGAGGGCTTCTTCAAGATGAGCTTGACCCGGAAGGCCCCCCTTTCCTTGGAGGAGCTAATGGAAAGGGCGGCAGAGGAGATTGCCATGGAGGCAACCAACCCGATATTTGTCAAGAAGTTGGCAAAGCTGATAGTGACGGAGGCAAAGGATCAAGGTGGCTCGAGGCCTCAGGAGGGAAGAAGGAGAGAGGAGCGGAGAGCTCAGGAGGGTCCGAAATCAGGTTGGAGGCAGCAGGGAGGACCCGCTCAGGGCCCGGGAAGAGGTTACGCCCATGATGGGGGAAACTTCCATGGGGGCCAAGGAAGGTTCAACTTTCAGAGGCAAGCCCCTAGGCAGCTCCTACCCCCACCACAGCAAGCAATGTAGATTGGTCGAAGGGAGAGGAGGAACCGCCAGGGAAGGAGAAGGGTCAGGGTAGAGTTGCCATACTGTGACTTCCACCAGGTGGAGGGGCACGCCACAGCTACCTGCCCCGAGTTCCTGGAAGTGAGGGGGGCGAGAGACCCTGCCCAGCCACAGCCACTAGTACGGGTTGAAGAGGTTCTTCCCAGAGAAGGAGGGGATGATGTTTGTGAGGACCGGGTCGATGTCGGACCCCGAGGCGGTATAGCGGTGATCCATGGTGGAGTAGGGATCGAGGCCACTCGGAAGGCAAGCCTCCATGTCATGTACCGAAGGAGCGTCGCCTCAACCTCCCAGACCCCGCCCCAGGAGGAGAAGATCACCTTCTCGGTGAAGGACCTACCGGATCATGAGGATCCGTTCTGTGATGCGCTGGTCATCCAGACGGCCATCGAGGGCTACAGCATCTCCCGAATCTTGGTTGACAACGGGAGCTCCGTCAACGTCATTTTCAGGAAGGCGTTTGATGAGATGAAGGTAGAGCCAAGGAGGGTGTTGGCCTCGGACGGACCCCTGTTCGGATTCTCAGGAGAAAGAAAGGAGGTCGAAGGTGGAGTAGGACTCCAAGTGAAGTTGGGAGGGGCCTCAAGGAACTGTCGGTTTGTCATTGTTGATGCTCCGAGCAAGCTACAACGCCATCTTCGGAAGGCCCCTCATCAGCGCCTTTCGTTGCGTGCCATCTTCCTTCCACCAATGGATCAAGCTCAGCTCCGGAGGGATCCAGGTCAGAGTCAAGGGGGACTCTAGGATGGCAAGACAGTGCTACGTCACGGCTGTCAACACCATCTCTTGGTTGGCCCACGCAGAGGAGATGGAGAAGATCATGGAGAGCTTGAGCAAGATGGAAGTGCCCGAGGAAAAGGAAGCGGAAGACGGCCGTCATGCCCAGGCCCCATGAGGAGGCCTCGACTTGCGGTAGTTTTTTCATTTTTCTTGTATTGTAACAAGTGCTAACCCTGACCAGCTGAGTCGGGGGGACCATGTAACTCATGTTTTTCCCCCGTTTGAGGATGTAGGATTTGGTAAATATTGATTGAGATGCTTAGTTCTTTTGTTCCGAGACGGTCCCGCTGCCCAGGCTCTCACTAGCTGGGCAGGGCCGGTGGTACCTCTCGTTGATGCCTAGTTGTCTCACCTCGAGATGGATTCCGCTGTCAGGCTCTCACCTAGCTAGCAGGGCAGGTTGATCTCTCGGAGGGTGGGAAGGTCTCACCTCGAGATGGATTCCGCTGCCAGGCTCTCACCTAGCTGGCAGGGCAGGTTGATCTCTCGGAGGGTGGGAAGGTCTCACCTCGAGATGGATTCCGCTGCCAGGCTCTCACCTAGCTGGCAGGGCAGGTTGATCTCTCGGAGGGTGGGAAGGTCTCACCTCGAGATGGATTCCGCTGCCAGGCTCTCACCTAGCTGGCAGGGCAGGTTGATCTCTCGGAGGGTGGGAAGGTCTCACCTCGAGATGGATTCTGCTGCCAGGCTCTCATCTAGCTGGCAGGGCAGGTTGATCTCTCGGATGGTGGGAAAGTCTCACCTCGAGATGGATTCCGCTGTCAGGCTCTCACCTAGCTGGCAGGGCAGGTTGATCTCTCGGAGGGTGGGAAGGTCTCACCTCGAGATGGATTCTGCTGCCAGGCTCTCATCTAGCTGGCAGGGCAGGTTGATCTCTCGTAGGGTGAGAAGGTCTCACCTCGAGATGGATTCCGCTGTCAGGCTCTCATCTAGCTGGCAGGGCAGGTTGATCTCTCGGAGGGTGGGAAGGTCTCACCTCGAGATGGATTCCGCTGCCAGACTCTCACCTAGCTGGCAGAACAGGTTGATCTCTCGGAGGGTGGGAAGGTCTCACCTCGAGATGGATTCCGCTGCGAGGCTCTCATCTAGCTGGCAGAGCAGGTTGATCTCTCGTAGGGTGGGAAGGTCTCATCTCGAGATGGATTCCGCTGTCAGGCTCTCACCTAGCTGGCAGGGCAGGTTGATCTCTCGGAGGGTGGGAAGGTCTCACCTCGAGATGGATTCTGCTGTCAGGCTCTCACCTAGCGGGCATGGCAGGTTGATCTCTCGGAAGGTGGGAAGGTCTCACCTCGAGATGGATTCCGCTGTCAGGCTCTCATCTAGCTGGCAGGGCAGGTTGATCTCTCGGAGGGTGGGAAGGTCTCACCTTGAGATGGATTCCGCTGCCAGGCTCTCACCTAGCTGGCAGGGCAGGTTGATCTCTCGGAGGGTGGGAAGGTCTCACCTCGAGATGGATTCCGCTGTCAGGCTCTCACCTAGCTGGCAGGGCAGGTTGATCTCTCGGAGGGTGGGAAGGTCTCACCTCGAGATGGATTCCGCTGTCAGGCTCTCACCTAGCTGGCAGGGCAGGTTGATCTCTCGGAGGGTGGGAAGGTCTCGCTCCGAGATGGATTCCGCTGTCAGGCTCTCACCTAGCTGGCAGGGCAGGTTGATCTCTCGTGGAAGCCAAGTCCTTTGCTCCGAGATGGATTCCGCTGTCAGGCTCTCACCTAGCTGGCAGGGCAGGTTGATCTCTCGTGGAAGCCAAGTCCTTTGCTCCGAGATGGATTCCGCTGTCAGACTCTCACCTAGCTGGCAGGGCAGGTTGATCTCTCGTGAAAGCCAAGTCCTTTTCTCCGAGATGGATTCCGCTGTCAGGTTCTCACCTAGCTGGCAGGGCAGGTTGATCTCTCGTGGAAGTCAAGTCCTTTGCTCCGAGATGGATTCCGTTGTCAGGCTCTCACCTAGCTGGCAGGGCAGGTTGATCTCTCGTGGAAGCCAAGTCCTTTGCTCCGAGATGGATTCCGCTGTCAGGATCTCACCTAGCTGGCAGGGCAGGTTGATCTCTCGTGGAAGCCAAGTCCTTTGCTCCGAGATGGATTCCGCTGTCAGGCTCTCACCTAGCTGGCAGGGCAGGTTGATCTCTCGTGGAAGCCAAGTCCTTAGCTCCGAGATGGATTCCGTTGTCAGGCTCTCACCTAGCTGGCAGGGCTGGTTAATCTCTCGTGGGAACCAAGTTTGTTACCCAGAGAAGCTCTCGCCACCCAGGCTCCCATAGCTGGCATGGCAGGTTGACCCCGCAGGGAAGTTACACTCCGCGAATACGTTGGGTTGGATGTTTCTTTCCGAGCTTGTGCCAACCTCGAAAAGAGCGGGGATTGTGTACAACCCCGTATTCGCGAAGAGTGGACCCTGAAGGAGGCGTGCTTAGTTTTTAAGCTTTTTGAGTATTTTGAACTCTCGGTGGCCAATTTTGGCTCTAGCTTGGAAACATACTAGTAGGGGGAGGAGAAATCGACCTCCCCCAGCGGCCCCTTAGTTGGAGTGTGAAAGCGGCAGGTTGGTAGGCACCCGCCCGGGCCATTTGGGTGTGGAGGCGGGATCAGCAGGACCTCCCCCTCCCCCTTTTTTTCCCTCAGGCCGGCGAGGCCGGCCCCTAGCCCTGCGGGTAGGCCGGGCGAGATCGGCCCTCGGGCCGGGTCTCGCCGCGCCCCGCGGGCGGCCAGGCGAGACCGGCCCCAGGCCGGGTCTCGCCCAGCCCGGCAGGTTGGCCGGGCGAGACCGGCCCTCGGGTCGGGTCTCGCCCAGCCCGGCGGGTAGGCCGGGCGAGACCGGCCCCCAGGCCGGGTCTCGCCCAGCCCGGCAGGTAGGCCGGGCGAGACCGGTCCCCAGGCCGGGTCTCGCCCCATCCCGCAGGGTGGGTACCCTTTTAGCTTTGGGTGACGCGTTTTTCCCCCTTTACCCCCCGGCGTGGCGGTTTCCTATTGGCCCGAGGCCTTTTGGCCGTGGGGGTATTTTGGTCATTTGTGGCCCATGGGATTTGGAAAACTATAAATAGACCCCCTTGGGTGCCTTGGAGGAGATCCTTTTCTTAGCGTCCTCCTCCCTTAGCTTCTTCTTGGTAGAGTAGATAGAGCTCTCCAAGGCGCCCAGCCTAGCCCTTTGGTAAGGGAGGGGAAGAGCTCAGGTAGCCTTCCGGGTGCGAGGTGAGACCTCCGTGCTAGAGCCGAGGGTCTGTTCATAGTCTCCTAAGTCTCCGGTCCGTGACGTTCTCTCGAGTGTAGTAGGCGTGAGGTCACCCCTTTCAGGGACCCCGAACTCCACAGAGGTCAATTTTGGCTTCAACACTCGGGGTCCACTACTAACACCATCGAGTGACTTTCAGCCCTGCCAGCTAGGTGAGAGCCTGACAGCGGGATCTGCTCGAGGTCAAGGATGACACCGAGTGACTTTCAGCCCTGCTAGCTAAGTGAGAGCCTGACAACGGGATCTTCTCGGGGTCCAAAATACATTACATTCCTCTATGCAGGCTAGCCATGATAATATTAGAGAGTTGAAGGAATTTATTATAATCAAAGTGTTGCTTACATGCTTCAGGGGAAAAATCGTTTTAGGTCGTCACCACTCCAGGTGAGACTCAGGGTATCGCCCTCTACATTTTGGAGTCGATAACCCCCTGACCCCAAGGCTTCCTTTACAATGAATGGTCCCTCCCAGCTGGGATTGAGCTTCCCCACGAATGCTGACCTCCCGGCCGCATCCACCTTCTTCAGCACCAAGTCCCCTTCCACGAACTGCTTGACCCTGACATGCTTGTCGAAGTACTTGACCATTCTTCTTTTCACCTCCTCCTGCCAGATAGCGGAAAGGTCCTTCACCTCTTCCACCATGTCAAGGGAGAGCCTCAGTTCCTCCTCATTCTCCGCTTGCCATTCCTCACGGCCTTCTTTTGCCGCAACGACTCGCGGTGTTTGGACTTCGAATTCTACGGGGAGCACTGCCTCGCATCCATGGGAGAGTTTGAAGGGGGTCTCTCCCGTAGCTGTGTTGGGGGTGGTCCTTAGGGCCCAAAGAACTGCAGGAAGCTGCTCCACCCAGCTCCCCTTCAAATTCTCCACCTTCTTCTTGAGGAGGTTGACGATGATCTTGTTTGCGGCCTCCACCTGCCCGTTGCTCCTGGGGTGATGGACCGAGGCGAACCTGAGGTCGATTCCAAGCTGCTCGTATGAAGCTGGTGAACTCGGTACTGGCGAACTAGGGCCCGTTGTCCGTGACGATGGCTTGGGGCAGCCCATGACGACAGATGATCTCCCCCCAAACAAAGTTCCTGATCACCTGGGAGGTCACCTTGGCCAACGCCTTCACCTCCATCCACTTTGATAAGTAGTCAATCATTACTAGGAGGAACCTTCTCTGACCGCTGGCTTGGGGGAATGGTCCAACCAAATCCATTCCCCAAATTGCGAAGGGCCATGGGGCCGTGATACTTCTGAGTCGCTGGGCCGGCTGTAGCAGGAGAGGGGCAAACAGCTGACATTTATGATATCTTCTTGCGAACTCTGCGGCGTCTCGGCCCAGGGTGGGCCAGAAATACCCTTGCCTGACTATCCTTCCTTCCAGGGTCCGACTCCCGGAGTGACTCCCACATTCCCCGAAGTGGACTTCCTCCAAGATCCTTCGTACTTCTCCATCGGTCACGCAGCGGGCTAGCATCCCTGAGAGGGTCTTCCTGTATAGCTGCCTGTCCTGGAGGAGGTAATATGCTGACTTGTGCCTCAGTTTCTTCTTATCTACCCCCTCCCGATACTCTCCCGTGGAGAGGAAAACCACCACTGGATCCATCCACGAAGCTTGTTGATCGATTTCCATGAGCTCTCCTTCTTCGATGGAGGAGCGGAACAGGTCGGTGATGGTGCCCCCCACCTGGGGACCATGCTTCGCTAGCTGATCGGCTTGTTTATTCTCTTCCCTGGGCACGTGTCGGATGGTGAAAGTTTGAAAAGTGCCAATGACCCCCTTCACCTTAGCCAAGTACGATCGCAGGGTGGGCTCCCTTGCCTCGAACTCCCCGTTGATTTGGGAAGCTACTACCATGGAGTCAGTAAGGACCTCCACATCCGACACCCCCCAGCTCCCTGGCCAGGCGAAGCCCTGCTATCACGGCCTCGTACTCGGCCTGGTTGTTGGTAATGGGAAAGTTCACCACCACCGTCTGCTCGATTCGGGTCCCTTGATGGCTTTCTAGGATCACCCCCCACTCCAAGGGAATGCCTCCCTGAGGCTCCGTCCACCCTCACTTTCCAAGGAGTCGGGCGGGTGAGCTCTTCCTCCGCTACTTCAACCACGTAGTCAGCCAAGAAGTCGGCCATTGCCTGAGCTTTGATCGAGAGCCGCGGAACGAAGGATACGTCGAACTCGCTCAGCTCCACCGACCACTTAGCCAGCCTGCCTGAATGCTCCACCCCCCCCCCCCGAAGACGTTGCGGAGAGAATGGTCGGTCACCACTCGGATTGAGTGTGCTTGGAAGTAAGGTCGCAGCCTCCGAGTCGAGATGATCAGTGCGAAGGCTAGCTTCTCCAAAATCGGATACCTGAGCTCGGCCTTCCTCAGGACCCGGCTCACGTAATAAATAGGGAGCTGCCTCTTCCCTTCTTCACGAACCAAGACGGAGCTCAAGGCCTCCGCCCCGACCCCGAGATATAAGAACAAGTCCTCCCCTTCCTTCGGCACTTGGAGCAGCGGAGTCTGTGTCAACTGCACATTGAGGGCCTGGAACCCCTCATCGCACTCCTTGGTCCATTCAAACCTCTGACCACCCCTTAACATTTTGAAGAAGGGGGAGCACTTCTCCCCTGCCTGCGAAAGGAAGCGACTCAACCCTGCTAGCTTCCCCGTCAGCCGTTGGACCTCCTTTGTATTCCTCGGGGACCCCAGCTCCAAGATAGCCTTGACCTTATCTGGATTCGTCTCGACCCCCGCGGGGGTGAGGAGGTGCCCCAAGAACTTTCCCCTGCTGGCCCCAAAGACACACTTTAGGGGATTCAATCACATCTTGTATTTGCGCAGGGTGGCGAAGGTCTCCTCCAGGTCCCGGAGGTGGGAGTCCACATCCCGGCTTCTGATCATGAGGTCATCTACATACACCTCCAAATTCCTCCCCCTTTGCTCCTTAAAAACCCTATCCATCATTTTCTGGTAGGTTGCCCCGACATTCTTCAGCCCGAAGGGCATCATCCTGTAGCAGTAGCATCCATCCCCTGTGATGAACGAGACATCCTTGATGTCCGGGGGGTGCATCCTGATCTGATGATAACCTGAAAAAGCATCTAAAAAACTCATTACAGAAAAACCGACGGCTGAGTCAACCAGCGCGTCGATTCGAGGCAAAGGATAACAGTCCTTAGGACAAGCTTTATTAAGTAAGAAAAAGTCGATACACATCCTCCATCGGCCGTCTCCTTTTTTAACCATGACCACGTTGGAGACCCAGCCGGGGTACTGAATCTCAAACACGAAGTCGGCCTTGAGGAGTTTCGCCACCTCCTCCCTGATGGGCTCCGCCAGCTTGTCCGCAGTGGACCTCTTCTTCTGCTGAACGGGGCGTGTTCCTGGGTCCAGGTTGTTAAATTTTCTCAACGTGGTCAGCAAGATAGCCCAAACACCAAATTAATATCTTCGGAACTACCCAGTTCGCACGCTGAACCTGCGGAAAACCCAAGGACTAGAGGTTGCACCCAACAAAACAATGGAAGCACAAGAAGGTCTTATTATGCATTCACTTCTTTACAATCCGAGGCATACATAGCGAGACATGATTTCGCTAGTATTACAGCTGTAAACAGAAAGAATCAAAAAACAAGCCGGGCGGACAGCACTCCAGTCCGCCGAGACCGCGAGGTCGCCGAGACCGCCGAGACCGCTGAGCTCGCCCAAGCTATGCTGCAATCCGCCGAATACCACGGAGTCCGCCGAGACCGCGAGGCCGCGCGGACAGACCGTTATTCGCCTCCTGCTGAACCCGAACTGAGGAACTCCCCTACCCGCCTGAAGCCGGCGGACAGGTTATTGAAGCTGGGAAAGTTGAAACAGAACTGACAAGCCGCAGAGCGACCTCCTGCTGAGTCCGCAGAGACCGCACACTTCCAAGCACTGACCGAAGTCACAGCCAAACTCCTGGCTCCTTGAAGTTATCCGCGCGACCTGCACACAGCAAACCGTCAGCCTGAAACAATCCGCGCGGACTGAAAAACACAGACCGCAGCACTCGCCCAACCCAATTTACTGTTCACTCACGTTACTTAGGTTACTGTAGATGTGCCAGGGGGGTCCTATTTATAGGCAAGGTGAGGAGTGTGGTCACCGCCCAAGAGATAGCGACACCGCCCCAGTCCGCGCGAACACAAACGACCGTCCGCTCAGTCCGCGAGGACTTAGCCAGTCACCAAGGGAAACCGCCAGGAGCAAGGCAACTATTGACGAACCCTCTCCAGTCCGCCCAAGCTAAGCGGACAAGGCACCAGCCCGCAAAGCTCCAACTGCTTCAGGACAGCAAACCCTCTTCAATGGCAGTCCGCACCAACCCGAGGCAATCCGCAAGACTCACACCTCAATCCGCCACAAGTCCACGACCAAAGGCAAACAGCAACAGTCCGCCCGGTCACAGCGGACTTCGCGGATACGGCGGACACCATGAACTTGACACCAAGTGTGACCAAGTCCAAAACCATCAAGGGCCAGTGCGAGCATGGCGGACACAAAGTCCCGTCCGCCAAACACCCTAGCACAGACCGCAACCAGTGCGAGCTCCTCGCACTTGTCCAATGCAGTAGCACCAAGCCGGACTCCAAACATCAGTCCGCCAACCGGTCTCCACAGCAAGACCTGCTGTAACACCTGAGCTCGACAAGGCCTCAGCCAAGCTCAAGGCCTAGTCCGCAACAGCCAAAACTGCGGACACGCCAGTCCGCAAGGCTTCCCGCGAACTCGAAACAACCCGCCAACAGCACAAGCATGCACCCGCGACCACTGAGCAAAGCACCAGTCCGCAAGCCTCTCTATTCGCAGATACCAGGCCGCACCAAACCGCGGACTCCATGCTACAACCCGCTCAGAACACCGCCGGCTTCCACCAGACTTTTCACCAGGCCGCAACCCACAGTCCGCCCAGTCCGCCCAGTCCGCCAAAGCTGTCTGCACAGGCCGCGCGGCCTGTCCCGTCACCCACTTCCACTTCACAAATTTCAACACTCCCCTTGAAGTGAGAAGTGGTGACCAAGCCCAGCAAGTTGCGCAAGCGTTCAAAGGGACCCTTCGACAGCGGCTTTGTGAAGATGTCAGCAAGATTATCTTCACTCCGAACATGCCCGACCAGCAGAGACCCCTCCAACACCTTCTCCCTGATGAAGTGGTGATCAATCTCTATATGCTTGGTCCTGGCGTGACACACTGGATTGTTAACCAGCTTGAGAGCACTCTCATTGTCACCCCGGAGTAAAGTAGGCCCTTGCACTTCTTCATGAACATCCTCTATGAGTCTCCTCAACCAAACGGCTTCCCGAGCAGCCAAGGCCGAAGCCTTATACTCCGCCTCCGTGGTTGAAACCGACACCGAGTCCTGCTTCTTGCTACACCACGAGATGCTAGCTGAACCGCAAGTGAACACATAACCTGAAGTAGACCTTCGATCATCTGAATCACCGCCATAGTCAGCATCCGTGTACCCGAGCAACGCAAACTCCGCATCCCTTCCATAGAGGAGTCCCATCTCAGAAGTCACCTTGACATACTTCATAATTCCCTTCGCCGCCACTAGATGAGATTGCCTTGGTTCAGCCATATACCGACTTACTCGGCCAACAACATAAGCTATATCCGGTCTTGTAATCGTCAGATAGATCAAGCTCCCAACAAGAGCCCTGAACACCAAGGGATCATTAAGCACCCTTCCCTCATCTCGTCGAAGCTTTAGCCCAGGTTCCAGTGGAGTAGAGCACTTCTTCCCTTCGCCCATGCCAAACCGCTTCACAATGCGATCAGCATACCCTTTCTGGCTAATGAGAACCCGCACTCCTTCCTCTCCACTTCAAGACCAAGAAAGTGATGCAACTCTCCCAAGTCTTTCATCTCGAAGCGTATACAAGCTCAGCCCTGAGCCTTGTTACTTCCTCCTCCGAGTTCCCTGTGATGATCATATCATCCACATACAGCAGGACCAAGACTCTTAGCTCTCCCTTCTTCTTGACGAACAAGCTTGAGTCCGAGTTAGAAGCCAGGTATCCACAGAATTGCAAGTACTCTGCAATCTTCCCATACCACGCTCGAGGAGCTTGCTTCAACCCATAGAGAGCCTTCCTGAGTTTGCAGACATAATCCGGATGCTTTTCAGAGACAAAACCAAGCGGCTGATCCATGAAGATGTCCTTGTCAATCTCTCCGTAAAGAAAGGCATTCTTCACATCGAGTTGCCACAACCTCCATCCCTTGCTAGCAGCCAAGGCGATCACTACTCTTACAGATGTCATCTTCGCAACTGGACTGAATGTCTCCTCATAGTCTTCTCCATACTGCTGTGAGAATCCTCTAGCGACCAGGCGAGCCTTGAACCGATCAATGCTCCCATCAGCCTTCTTCTTCAACTTATACACCCACTTGCAAGTAACCGGAGTAATGCCATCAACCTTGGGCACAAGGTCCCAGGTTTCATTCTTCTTCAGAGCATCAATCTCTTCCTTCATGGCACCTTCCCACTCCTTCACTCCAGTGGCCTCGTTGAAGCTTGCAGGCTCTCGCTCATCCAGAGGACCTGCAAAGAAGCAGGAGACAAAGCTCACTGCATTCCCATCACAGTACCGAGCCGGTGGCTTAACCACCCTCTTGATCTCCGAAGACACGGCTCCTTGCTCATGGCTTCCGTTGCTTCTTCAGGCTCCACTCCTACCTGGGGCAAGCATTGAGCAGTGCTCCCCCTGCTTCCTGAGCCAGAAGGCTCAGCCTCGGAGTTCGAAGCAACAGGAGCTGCTGGTGAAACAGCAAGCTCCTCTTCCAAGCCTTCAGCAGCCTCCACCGGTGCTTCCTCAACCTTGCTACTTCCGGTAGGCTCCACCGAGCCACCTCCATATGATGTCAGCTCGTCAAAGACAACGTCTCTTGACACCACGAACTTCTTCGTCACAGGGTCCATGCATTTCCATCCCTTCTTCCGCTCATCATAGCCAACAAAGACAAGTTTCCTTGCCTTCGCATCCAGCTTTGTCCGTGAAGCATCCGGGACATGCACGTAGCAAGTTGAACCGAACACCCGAAGGTGTTCAACACTCGGCTTCTCCTTCAGCAACAGCTCAATAGGAGTCTTCATGTTGATAGGGCTGAGTGGCATCCGGTTGATAACATAAGCAGCACAAGACATTCCCTCCGCCCAAAAGGACCTTGGGATATCTTTCGCATGCAGCCAGCATTTGCAGGTTTCCGTCAAATGACGGATCTTCCGCTCCGCTACCCCATTTTGTTGTGGAGTGTGAGAACAAGTAAGCTCCCGTTGGATCCCGTGCTTCCTACAGAAGTTAGAAAACTCGGAAGAGACAAACTCCCCCCCGTTATCAGTTCTAAACTTCTTAATCCGCAAGCCAAGCCGGCCTTCTACCAACTCCTTGAACTCCACGAACAAACGGAAGGCATCCGACTTCTCCTTTAAGAAGTACACCCAAGTATACCTTGAGTAGTCATCAACCAAGACAAGCATGTATTTGCTTCCACCAAGGCTGGCAGTAACAGTCGGTCCCATCAGGTCGCCATGAATACACTCCAATGGTTTCTTGCTCCTTGTTTGAGATTTATCAAACGGAAGGCGATGTGCCTTACCGTATTGACAGCCCGCACAAACATGCCCATCACCAAAGGAGGACAACATCGGCAACCCCCTCACCAGACTTCTACTCGCCATTGCCTTTAGCTTGTCCATGCCAACATGCCCCAGCCTCTCATGCCAGATAGCCGCACTATCATTGGCTCTCATCCTATCAACATAGGCACTGGTGGAAAGAACAAACAAGTTCTTCACCCTCCTCCCAACATGAGCAACATCAGCCTTTACCGCTGATACGTTGCGAAGGAACCTCACGTCTGTTGGCCCAAACAGAACGTGATACCCAGCGTCCACCGCGTTGGTCACCGAGAAGAGGTTCTTCTTCATGCCCGGCACGTGATACACACTCCTTAACGTGAGTGGCCCCTGATCACTACCCAAAGACACGACCCCCTCCTTCTCTACTGCATAAACAGTATTATCAGCAGTGATAATAGCTTCATTACCTGAGTAAGCCTGCATGGAGGTGAACTTCGACTTGTCTCCGGTGAGGTGATGACCACACCCAGAGTCGATGATCCACTCGCTGTTGAAGTCCTCAGCAGATAAGGCCCGGACACAAGTGCCTGTCATGAAAGCTCATCCCCATTCTGCTTCTTCACTTCGTGAGCAAGCTTCCTCCTTTCCCGCAGCATGCCCAGGCTGCAGTTTGACCTTGCAGTCCCGCTTGAAGTACCCTCGCTGATGACACCAGTAGCACTTCAGATTCTTCTTCCAGTCCTTAGGAGCATTGCTCCTCTCCGGCGGATATGAAGTTGAAGTCTCCTTCTCAACAGCGGCCTGCACCTTCTTCTTCTTCTTCCCTTCTCATCCCTTCTTCTTGCCTGAGAAGAGAGCCTCGCTGCCTTCCTGATTCAGATTCACTCCAGCCATCTGCCTTGCTAAGCTCTCCTGCGAGGCAAGCAGATTCTCCAGCTCCAGCAACGACGGTTGAGTAGCTCACCCTTGAACAGATGTAACAAAGGCCACATACTCCTTCCGCAAGCCGCGGATAATGTGCCTCTTCATCTTTGCCTCAGAGATAGGCTCATCAGGATCCAGTGCCGACAGCTCAGCACACAAGCTCTTCATCTTTAAGAAGTACCTGGAGATGGAAAGGTCTCCCTGAGTTGCCCTGGCCAACTCATTCTCCAGGAACTGAAGCCGCGCCACATTCTTCCTATTGAACAACTCATCAATGGTTGTCCAAATATCAGCAGCCGACTCACATCCAATGATGTGATCAAACAGTTCCGGAGAGACAGCTCTCTTCAGAACGAACTCTGCCTTAGCATTAGTTCTTCTCCAGAGCCTCACCTGCTCAGCAGTACCGAAAGCAGCAGTAACTTCCTGTGTGTCGTCTCCACCGACAACTTCCCACAGCTCCTCGCCTAGAAGATAACTCTTCATGCACGACTTCCACTTTTTATAGTTAGTCGGCGTTAAGAGTTCAATGCCAAGACCTCTTGCTAAGCTTCCTTCCATTGCAACCACCTGTTGGTACCCTTCAGCAGCACCGAGCAACAACACAGGTTGATCACCACTCAATCACTGAGTAACAACACTGGTTGACCTCCGCTCACGCAACTGAACCTCCGCAACCTCAGAAACCTCCCTCTGATACCATGTTAAATTTTCTCAACGTGGTCAGCAAGATAGCCCAAACACCAAATTAATATCTTCGGAACTACCCAGTTCGCACGCTGAACCTGCGGAAAACCCAAGGACTAGAGGTTGCACCCAACAAAACAATGGAAGCACAAGAAGGTCTTATTATGCATTCACTTCTTTACAATCCGAGGCATACATAGCGAGACATGATTTCGCTAGTATTACAGCTGTAAACAGAAAGAATCAAAAAACAAGCCGGGCGGACAGCACTCCAGTCCGCCGAGACCGCGAGGTCGCCGAGACCGCCGAGACCGCTGAGCTCGCCCAAGCTATGCTGCAATCCGCCAAATACCACGGAGTCCGCCGAGACCGCGAGGCCGCGCGGACAGACCGTTATTCGCCTCCTGCTGAACCCGAACTGAGGAACTCCCCTACCCGCCTGAAGCCGGCGGACAGGTTATTGAAGCTGGGAAAGTTGAAACAGAACTGACAAGCCGCAGAGCGACCTCCTGCTGAGTCCGCAGAGACCGCACACTTCCAAGCACTGACCGAAGTCACAGCCAAACTCCTGGCTCCTTGAAGTTATCCGCGCGACCTGCACACAGCAAACCGTCAGCCTGAAACAATCCGCGCGGACTGAAAAACACAGACCGCAGCACTCGCCCAACCCAATTTACTGTTCACTCACGTTACTTAGGTTACTGTAGATGTGCCAGGGGGGTCCTATTTATAGGCAAGGTGAGGAGTGTGGTCACCGCCCAAGAGATAGCGACACCGCCCCAGTCCGCACGAACACAAACGACCGTCCGCTCAGTCCGCGAGGACTTAGCCAGTCACCAAGGGAAACCGCCAGGAGCAAGGCAACCATTGACGAACCCTCTCCAGTCCGCCCAAGCTAAGCGGACAAGGCACCAGCCCGCAAAGCTCCAACTGCTTCAGGACAGCAAACCCTCTTCAATGGCAGTCCGCACCAACCCGAGGCAGTCCGCAAGACTCACACCTCAATCCGCCACAAGTCCACGACCAAAGGCAAACAGCAACAGTCCGCCCGGTCACAACAGACTTCGCGGATACGGCGGACACCATGAACTTGACACCAAGTGTGACCAAGTCCAAAACCATCAAGGGCCAGTGCGAGCATGGCGGACACAAAGTCCCGTCCGCCAAACACCCTAGCACAGACCGCAACCAGTGCGAGCTCCTCGCACTTGTCCAATGCAGTAGCACCAAGCCGGACTCCAAACATCAGTCCGCCAACCGGTCTCCACAGCAAGACCTGCTGTAACACCTGAGCTCGACAAGGCCTCAGCCAAGCTCAAGGCCCAGTCCGCAACAGCCAAAACCGCGGACACGCCAGTCCGCAAGGCTTCCCGCGAACTCGAAACAACCCGCCAACAGCACAATCTTGCACCCGCGACCACTGAGCAAAGCACCAGTCCGCAAGCCTCTCTATTCGCAGATACCAGGCCGCACCAAACCGCGGACTCCATGCTACAACCTGTTCAGAACACAGCCGGCTTCCACCAGACTTTTCACCAGGCCGCAACCCACAGTCCGCCCAGTCCGCCCAGTCCGCCAAAGCTGTCCGCACAGGCCGCGCGGCCTGTCCCGTCACCCACTTCCACTTCACAAATTTCAACACAGGTTGAGGTGGTGGCAGGCCACATCCGCGTCAACCCCCGACATCTCCGCGGCGTTCCAAGCGAAGATGTCTACGTTCTTCTGGATGCACTCCAACATCCTACCTTGGTCCTCCGGGGTCAGCCCCCCGCTGACGCGGATCTTCTCCATCCTTCCTCATCGGGTGAGCACCTCCAGCTCCACTTCCTCTGCTGCCTCCAGCCTGGATTGCTCCCCCTATCCCTCGGCGTCCCCTTCCTCTGGAACGGGGACCTCTACCTCCATCTCTCCTCCCACGGCCCTCACTTCGGCCACCTCCTCCAGATCTCCTCCTGCCGCCTCCTCTGCGCAGTCCTTCACTCCCAGTTCCTCCCCTCCTGCTTCCTGCTCGACCTCCTCCATCCTTCGCCCCATCTCCTCGGCTCCCTCCTGCCAGGAGATGGTGTTCACCGCAGTGACATAACACTCCCGAGCCACCTTTGGGTCCCCCCTAACCCTGACCTGGACCCCCTCAGCGTTGAACTTCAAGCACTGATGGAAAGATGAGGGGACGCAGCGGAAGGCGCTGATAAGGGGCCTCCCGAAGATGGCGCTGTAGCTGCTGGGGGCGTCCACAATGACGAACTTGCAGTTTCGGGACTGCCCCCCCCCCCCAAGGTGACATGGAGACCAACTCCTCCCTCTACTTCCTTCCTTTCTCCTGAAAACCCGAACAAGGGCCCGTCTGAGGCCAGCACCCTCTTAGCCTCCACTTTCATTGCGTCAAACGCCTTTTTGAAGACGACGTTAACGGAGCTCCCGTTGTCCACGAGGATCCGAGAGACGGTGAAGTTCTCGATGGCTGCCTTAATGACCAGCACATCGCAGAATGGGTCCTCGTGGTACGACATATCGCTCCTGGAGAAAGTGATCCTCTCCTCCGGGGGTGGGGTTTGGGATGTGGAGGCAACGCTTCGCCGGTACATGGTGTGGAGGCTTGTCTTGCGGGAGGCCTCGACCCCTACTCCCCTGTGGATCACTCCGATTCCCCCTCGGGTTCCAACATCCACCCGATCTTCGCACCGATCCTCCTCCGCCCGAGGCAGGACCTCCTCGATCCTCACTTCTTGCCGTCCTCCCTGCTGCTGCTGCCGTTGTTGTTCCCGATTCCCTCTCACCTCAAGGAACTCCGAGCAGGTGGCTGTGGCATGCCCCTCTTCCTGATGGAAGTCGCAATAGGGCAGCTCCACCCTGACCTCTCTTCTCCTCCTCCTCCACGCTTCCCTCCTTGCTCCCAAGGCTATGACCATGACCTCTTCTTGATCGGGGAGCCGGGGCCTCTGGCCCTGCCTCCAGCCTGGGGGGCGGAACTGATCTTGCCTCCCCTGGTAGTGATCCTTTACGTAATACCATCTCTGCGGCCCCTACCCCTGCCACTCGGGTCTCCATCCTAGCCGTCGGTCGGGCTCTTGACGCCCCCACCTCGGCTGCTGCTGCCCCTGGAGCTGCCTCTGCTCCGTCTGCCTGGGGTCTCCTCTCCTCTCCTCCTGTCCTCTTCCTCCCTTCGACTCCTTCTCCTCCTCAGTTGCCCACCTGGCTAGCTTCCTTGCAAATTCCGGGTTCGACGCCTCCCCGTCGACTTCTCTTGCCGCCCTCTCCATCAACTCCTCGTAGGAGAGGGGAGGAACTCTCTTCAGCTCCATTTGGAAGAAACCCTGTTGCAGGCCCAGGGTAAAAGCCATCATCAGACTATGGTCCGGCATCTCCTGGACTTGAGTAACTTCCTCCTGGAATCGGTCCACATAGCTCCCCAACGTCTCGTTCACCCCCTGCTTTATGTGGAACAAGGACTCGGACTCCTTCTTCCTCCTCTTCGAGGCGGTGAATCTCAGCATGAACCCTCGGCGCAGGTCCTCGAAGCAGTAGATGGAGTTGGTCGGGAGCTGGTGGAACCACTCCCTTGCCTTCTCCTAGAGGGTGATAGCGAAGAGTCGGCATTTGAATCCGTCCGACATCTGACGGATGGAGACCACATCCTCGAACCATTGGACATGCTGGACCGGGTCTCCCTTCCTGGTATAGTAAGACATCTCGGGTTCCCTGAACCCATTTGAGACTGGAGCTGAGGAGAC
Source organism: Platanthera guangdongensis (assembly GCA_039583875.1). Classification (NCBI taxonomy): domain Eukaryota; kingdom Viridiplantae; phylum Streptophyta; class Magnoliopsida; order Asparagales; family Orchidaceae; genus Platanthera; species Platanthera guangdongensis. Next base: position 8,682,077 of record CM077152.1, read on the forward strand.
CAGCTCACTGAAAGAACTGCCTCCCCCCACTGGGCGAGCTGGCGAGTCTCGCGAGCCCAGCTCGCCGAACCGGCCTCGGCCTGCCGAGCCTGGGAATAGCTCGTGCCCTGGGAGCTCGCACCCTCGGCATTCCTCGGCCACTTCCTTCCCAGCTCGCCGGCCGGGAGCGTCCTCGCCCAAAGAGGGGGCGGCCGCGATCTGGGCTTCCGGAGTCGAGCACTCGGCCCGCGCGCCGAGTGCGAACTTGACGAGGCCCAGCACCTTGTTCTTGAAGTCTTCCAACATCCCCACCGTTGCGAGAGGGGGGCAGCGAGTTCTGCCTGTCAGATCCTTGTCCTGTCATTGAGCTCGCCGAAGCTTTTCTGCGCCGACCACTATCCACGCTCACCGCACCAAAATGTTGAAACCGGAATCCGGTCTCCTGTGGAGTTCAACCATTGGGGAAGGGGTGATCTCGTACCTACTTCGCTCCTGCAAGAAAAACAACAAAGAAGGCAAGGAGAAACAGACCCAAGGGCTCGGCAGGGAGATCCCATCACAAACCCGGAAGATCTCAGAGCGCTTCCCCTCCTTAGCTAGAAGCTGAGCTAAGGTACCCTCAGAAAGCACTTGAAGATTTGAGCATGAGAGCACAGGGAAGAACCTGCTTTCTGGGGTACCCCTTGGGTCCTATTTATAGCTTTTGAAATCCGGACTGCCAATAACCAAAAGAACTGACCTGAAATTACCAGAAAACCCTTGGTTGGGTCTGCCAACAGCCAAACTCCGCTGTTTTGAAGGGCTATGGGCAGACCAGCGGGGGCAAAACAGTAAAAAGTACCTCATACATCCAAGCGAGCTGGGGAGCTTTGGCCACCTCGGCATGTTCTGCTCGCCTACTGCTGCCGAGCTCCACTGTGAGAACGCGAGTTGTGTCTCGCTCGACATATGCCGAACTCGGGGTCGCCGATCGTCGATCTCTGGTCGACGGATGCCGAGCTCGGGCTCGCCCCCTTTACTGCCGAGCTCACCTATTGTCCCCAGCCCGATTTGCCTAGACCCTGGTGACCTTGCTCGCCGGACACGGGGTTGTACACCCCTGCTATCCACATTACATGTCCATGCAATTAACTCATCCTTTGACGCAAATACTATATTTATTTGAAAATGTGTTGTCATATCTAAAAACAAAACATACAAAGAATATATAAGAAAAAATTATCATTTAAGAGCTAAACTTACAAGGAAAGATGTAGTCATCTCCATTTGTGAAAAGGAATATAAAATATTAAAAAAACATTGTCTTCATTGGCATCCTTGGCATTTTAATTCATCGATTATCCCATCTACACTAGAAATATGTAAATAATAACACAATGAGTTGATGTATACAATCTTGATTTAAGAAGAAAATGTATTTGTTTGCATCAACTTCATCCATATCCTTTGGAAAATACTAAAGAAAGAAGAGCTCACAAAACGATCATTTTCAGAACTCACTTGGAGATCTGGTTGAACTAGGACCTTGCTGCCTTTTCTATGGACGATAACTGGTTCTCCGATCTTTACCCACTTCGTACTATCCAACCTACAATTTTTGGGTAGATGTTGCTTAAGACACAAAAGAATGAAATATTTTAAGGATAACTATCATCAATTTTGTACTTGGTTCAAGTAGGTCAAAGTTTTTGAAAACGTTTCACTTGGGTTCACATAGCATTTAAGTTTTTCATGACACAAATCCTAAACCCTAAATTGAAAAGGTGAATTTTTTCTACTAAAATTTGGCGGTCGACCTCTCCTTAGATGGCTGTCGGAGAAGAGATGGCCAAAGTTGAGCTAATCTTAGATGTATGTCGCTGAATAAGAGGAAGTCACGCTCGTCTGAGTTGGTCTTGTGACTTGTCAGGGGCTTGGATGATGGTTGAGGAAGAGGGCGTCATGGGCATAGTTGAGTCTACTGGGGGTGACGTCGCCGACAACAAGGGGGAGCGACAAATCGAGGAAGATGGAGGGTGACAAGCTGCAAAATGTCTCGCGATCGACTAGGATCTCGTGAGGGGGTTGGGCATGGGACCAAATGATTTGCAAATAGAATTCATTGAACTGTAAGGAGATTAAGGGTGCGTTTGACGTGACTTATCATAACTTATTTGTTCCGGTGAGGCTGGATAAAAACGTCATTGTCATAGAATGTATGTTTGGTATGACAAATATTATAAAAAAGGAAGCTAGTTTGAGACAAGATTTTGGTATGACAATGACATTTTTGACCAACCTCACCGGAGCAAATAAGCTGCGATAAGCCGCTCCAAACACATCATAATAAAGACAATTAACCTGACATAAAATTGGCCTCCAAATAAAAACACCTGATTTTCAAATAACAACCACTTAATTTTTTTTTTATGTAGAAAGATTTGTCCCATCCACACCGTCATCAAATGCCGCGGCCGCATATCCACTATTTCTTTAAATTCACCCCTTAACTATGGGAATGAGATCCTCTCCAGCTTTTATCATCCAACAATGAATGATAAAATATCGCCAACTCAGGTCTTTAAGGGCTCTGCTCAGTTCGTCAGTCGAATTGAGAGATCAAGTCTCTATTTGTTTGGGCGTTTCGCAACTCCGTTTTGGGCAAACGCCGCCGGAAGGAGGGTAAACAAATGAACCTCCGGCGGCGTTTGCTCCGTTTCCATCCGCCCGCCCGCCATGAGAAACGCCCAAAAAAGCTCCGTTTGGAGCAGCCACCTCCCCCCTCCGATTCGAACTCTCCGTTTCCATCCGCCGGATCGACCCGCCAGGCCGCCACCGCTAAAACAAATGAAGCCCAAACCAAAACCACAAATTGGATACTATACAGTTGGCGCCCGAAACGCGCGAGAACTGGAGAGAGGATCCTGGTCTTTTGGTATTAGCGCAACCATTGAACTTTTTTACTTCGAGGTGGCAGAAATTGGCGCGCCCGCATATTCACTATTTCTTTAAATTCGCCCAATTCATAATTTCGGCCTTATTTGGCGCGGCTGTGGCGGACGGAGACGGCGGGTGGAGAAGCCGGGTTCGGAAAGTAGGGGGAGAGGAGGGGATCAAAACGGAGGAAACCTGCGGCTTTTCCTCCTTGCTGCGGGAGGAGACGCGGCAAACGCCCGGCGATGCCGTTTGTTTACCCGCTGTTCCGGCGGCGTTTGCGGGAAACGCCCTGCAGAAACGCCAAAACAAATGAAGCCTTCATTTCATACCGCCCGCACAAAGAGTTCCTGTACGCGCGTCCGCATGTACAATATTTTTATACCTCATACCAATCATACGGTCCGCATAAAAAGTTTCCGTACGCGCGTCCGCATATACAATTTTTTTTACCTCGGTCAGCATAAAAAGTTTCCGTACGCGCGTCCGCATATACAATATTTTTTGCTCCATGCCAATCTTACGGCCCGCATAAAAATTCCTGTACGCGCGTCCGCATGAACATTTTGTTTTACTTTATGCCAATCTTACGGCCCGCATAGCAAGTTTCAGTACGCGCTTCCGCATTCCCAGATGTCTGTTTCCACCGAAGAATTACACATTTTCACCGTGACTGCGGAGCATCGGAATTATCCCTTTCACCCCACTTTCACATCTCCTGCTTCGTTTTCCAATACAAATTTTGTTCCGGAGGTCTGAAACCAGTAGAAAAAACGTCGCTCCCCTTCCTCTTCCGATCAAGCCCTCAATGAAAGCTGCAATCACAGCACCACTGTTCTGATCTTCTCCAGCGTGTGTGTGAGTGGGGGCGGACAAGGATGAACGTCTCGGTGACAGTGATGACTCTAAATCTATGCGAGGGTGATCTGCCGGCGGACAGCCCCAACGCGTGGGAGAAGAGGAGCGAAATCTGCGTCAGCGTCATCACCAGCTACTCCCCGACCATCGTCTGCACCCAGCAAGGTCCATTTTCAAACAACCTGTGCTCGATTTGTTTAGGGCTTAAGCCGCGTCTGATTCCGCTTATGTAGAAAGCTCGGTATAAACTAGCGATTTTGTTTACACTCGTTTCCAACTTCAAGCAACCAAACGGGACTTAACTGGACGGTTCGTTTGATGCTGTTAGTGGAGGGTTTTGATTTTGATTTATTTTCCTCGCTGGGTGTTGATGCAGGTCTTAAATGGCAGTTGGAGTTCCTACAACAGTGCTTACCAGGTGATCTTTAATATTGCTTCTATACTTATTGGGGCGTTGATTAATGAGTGCTAGTTGAAAGTGTTTGAAACTATGGCTGCAGATCATTCAAAAAAAAAACCGACACATTGTAGAAGAACATGTCCAAATTGTAAACTAAATAACTAGTCAACAATTTTAACTATGAGATTCTATAGAGGATTTGTACCCTGGTGGTTCCATCAATGAATCTTGGCAATTGTACATAATGATGCACATATTAAGTACACCGATCGATCATGCTATAGAGGTATGATTAGTTATGTATATTATTTAGCTACATTTAGTTGCGCTAGATTCATGCCTCTCCAAGGAATCCATTTATAGGCAGTTAAAAGAGTTTCTTAGGTACTCCGTAGACTGTTGGTGTATACTGACTCACCGTTTATAAGCCACATGTTCAATTTCTTTTAGCCTCATAGGTTACATAGTTTCTATTTATTGGTTAGAATTTAGAAAACTCACTCCGCTGACTTGCTAATCTTTATGCAACCTTTTAATTTCTTGGTTAAATTGCAAACAAAAGTCATTCTTACTCTCTACCACCAAAGCCAAATATGTGTATGGAAATAGTTTTTAAGCTTATTTTTTAAAGTTGAAGCAACAATTACCTGATTTTTTTATTATATAAAATACAATTTCTATCTTATGTGATAAACAATAATTCGACACATCCAACAAAAAAGCCTAAAAACACTCATAGACCACATATTGAGATTCATCACTACTTTTTTATAGATCATGCAAAAAAAGGAGACATTGTTAGAATCTTGCAATAACAATTCACCTGCCTGAATTAAGCTTTTCCGCTATTAAGAAAAACTAGGTATAGTTGATTTCCCCATTGGCTCTATTTTGACTATCAACAAAATGGTATCTAGTGACTTCTAGGTTGACTACTCCCTCAGCTCGTCATGGACACACGCACCTTAAGTCGAGAGGAATCCTTGGTCGAGCAGGTCTTGGTACATTGGTGTGATCGTCCACCATCGGAGGCCACATGGGTGGACCGATCTGTTTTCCTGCTCAATTTCCAGACTTTTGCCTTGAAGATAAGATAAATCTTTCACAAGGAGGCATTGTTACGAATGCGGAGGAGGGAGGGGGATGGCCTCCAGTGTGGCATGTATACAAATGCCGCGAAAGGCCCGCTAGTGACACATCAACGGAAATTAATTAAGACGCATGTATCTTTCCTTTTTGTTTTCGAATAGGGGGTGTTATATAAACCTACAGGGGGCAATGCAATTTGTATCTTGGAAAGTATTATGAAATATTGGGAACTCTAGATGTTATTTCTCTTCCTCCCTGTTTGTCTCTTCTCCTCCTTTTTCTCAAATTTAGGGTTGCCATCGGTCCCCATTCCGTGTGGTAGCATGCATTAACTCACAATCATCTCCCAAATTTCTTTTCTTTCCATTTACTCTCTTGTAAACAAATCATGGGTAAACAATATTTATTCTTCTAATGATGACATCACTAATTCTCTCATCTTTCCATTTAAAGTCCCTAAAATTTTAAATAGCAAATATAATTCTAATATTGAATCTAGACGACTTAAGCTTATTTTTCACAATCAGTTTAGGTGTGGTATGTCGCATTAGGGCATGCTTTCGCACTAACAAAGTTCAAGATAGGATTCTTTCAATTATTATTGATTGGATTTTATGATTGATTGTCAGTCTAACATTAACCCTCAACCCTCAATTTATTCATCCGGGATAGGATAGAAAATGACACGGATGAATCAAGAGTTGCAGTAAAACAAGCAGCTATTAATGAAAACTTTGAACGATGAAATCAAAAGGAAAAGAACAAACCAACAATATCTAAAGAAGCTGGACCCAAATATACCATTTGAAATGGATCATGAAATTTGTTAAAAACCTCTGACAAAAATTAAGAAAAGATATGATCTTGAAGAGAATTATTGGCAGAATTGATTTAAAAATGAGAAAGACTGTAAAATTCTTCTTAAAAATGGTATAACTAAAAATATATGAAAAAATAAATGATAAATCTAATGGAATATGGTTCAGTCAACACCTCATGCATGCATGTTTATACGAGAAACATAGGAGATTAAACATCATTGCGATGCCGCCGACAGATGTTGAGGGGTATTATGCTGATGTTAATATTTTTTTTCATAATACTTCAAGTCAAAATCAACTCCTTCCTTGAGACCTCACTGTTGAGGGGTGCCTTGCGCTGAGTATATCCTTTTTATTTTGAATATTTATTTAGGCTATGCATTTGCAAAATCTTGGCTTTTTTTGTTGGAAAATCCTTCTGTAACAGATTATCCCTAGAATATTTTTAATAAGCTTTTGATTTTTAATTTTTTATAGTGTAGTCTCCTGATTTTTGTACCTTTAGTGTGGAATCAAGAAATTGTTACTGTTAGATGTGTATTTTGTATTGATCTACAATTTTCCTCTCGATTTCACCTATTCAGTTGGATATCCTGAATACATGACATGGCCATAGATTTTTAACTAACTTCTCTGTAGCATACCTCCATTTGTAGGTTATGAACAATTCGGTATATCTCGAAAAGGATCAGAGGACATTTTGGATGAGCATTGCACTATCTTCTATGATAAGGAGAAGGTGCTAAGCCTCATGGCATGCAACTTTGCTATTACAAAAATCATTTACAAATTACTTTGCGGTTTCTTAACCATGAAAACTATTTTTTCTTGGTTTTGATGAAGGTTGAACTTCTTGAAGGTGGTACATTTTGGCTATCAGAATCACCCTCTGTGCCAGGAAGCATGTCATGGGGATCAACAGCGCCTTGTATTGCTACATGGGCGATATCCTTCTAGTTGTCTATTTATTTAAATCCTTTCTTCTGAGAACCTTATCTGTACTGGGTTTCTTTGACGTGGTATCTACACATTCCAACTTAAGAGAGTCGAGCCGCCAGGTTTCAGTTTCCAGATTGTGAATACATATCTTGATGAATTCAGCCCTCGTTCACGCCGACGAAGTGCTTTGCTCACATGGCAGCACATCGCATCCTTGCCTCCCAACTTACCAGTTGTATATTGTGGGGGATTTAATGTACTGAAGGAATCTACCACAGGGCGTTTTCTTCTTGGTAGATCTAGGTATGAACAGCAATTTATCTCTCTCCATGTCATTGATTTTAGGTAATGTTTACTGTTTAATTTACTGTGCTGCAGCGTTTCCTGCGTTTGTATTTCAAGGTATGCCGTGCTTGATGAGGTTTAATGATTTTCGCATTTTATACAAAATTCTATTTTCATAAAATACAACAACAGTCAAAAGCGGAGTCTTTGTCCTACTGATAAAATTGTGGCTTCTCTTCCAATAAACATCATCATGGATTGAGTGCCAAGCAGGTAATTGTTTACATTATGTTTGACATTAATAACTCCCATGTCAGGTAGTCATTAGGAAAGTTGCTGGTGGTGGGATAAGTTTAGTACTCTCCATAGGAGAACTAACAGCTAAGAAAAGGATATTTAAGATACTTGAATGAAAAAGCAAACCCTCCTGCCAGTAGCAGGAGAAGATCAAGAAATACCAGCTGAAAGAGCATTGACCATAGCTGGAAAGGAATCTTCAAAGAAGCAAAAAAGAACTGTTGACAGTAGAGATCTTGTGACATCAAATGCGTTGCTGATGTCCAACGAGAGGAACAAAGGAAGTGCATAATTTTTTCAATGAAGTTATTTGGAAAAAGCAGCTAACAGAGCGTGGATAGTTGAAGATTTAGATGGCAAAGACGCCGAATACTTCGATGAAGGTATGCGTGCAAGTGGAGTTGAGCTATCTTGTGAGCACGATGACCGGATGAAAAAAATACGGCTCAAGCTCAAGATCGCCGAGCTCGAGCTCTTTTGCAAATATTCGAAGAAGATGATTGAGTGATGATTCATGCATTACTTGAGAGATTCCCATTGGGGACAACTATGGATCTGAATGCTAGGCGAATATGTCCATACACTATCGTGAGATAGTTCAGTCAAAAGTACAAAAATGCTATAAATGAAGTCTAACTCAAAACCATAAGACTGGTTATTTGGTTGGAATTTGAATTGGGACCTAGCCAACTCCGACCTTGTTGGGAAGGAATTGAAATTGCCTTAAAATTGAACTCCATGGATTATGTGTGATTTTCAATTTCTTTATTTTGCCATCAAACAATGAAATTAAATTGATCACTCCAATTCTAATTCTAATCACTCAATTCCGTCCAAAACAAACGAATCCTAATGAATTTCCTCTTTTACTTTTTGTTCGCATATCCGATCCGTTCAACTTCCGTCCATCATGATGTTCTTTGAGAACATTCTTTCGATCTTATAGTATACTTTTTTTTAAAAATCTATCTTGCTTCTTCTTTTCCAATGTTAATCATTTATGTATTTTAAACTAGAGAACATGGAGTTGTTGGAGATATGAGAGATGCTTGGCTTTGTGCCCGTGTCCGGAAAAATGTATCACTTATACGCACATATCATGAATTCAAAGGTTAGTTCTAATGCTGATTTCTCTTGATTAAGTAGTTTATGTCTTGTTTTCTATTGTTCTTTTGGTGTGCAAAGAGCGAGAAACTCCTTAGGTTTCTTTGTTTTTCTTAGATTTAATGGTCTGCTTAAGTTTCCTTTTTTAGTTCTACAGTATTATTTTTGAAAAATCACTTTGTTGGTGCTTCTCTTTGGAATTTTTCTAGTATTTTATTGAGTGGAAAAAGAGACGCTGGGACAAAGCTCTCAAATCTCAACTACTACAAACAAGAAACTGCAAATAGGCCATTAAGCACTGATAGGTACTAAACCCCACTCGGAACGATCCACTTTAATTTGTTTTTTTATGATAATAAAACTTTGTAAGACAAACCGATGGGTTAGATTTCACTACAAGAAGGATTTGTTCTATTTTTATAGTTTAATAGTAAACTAACACAATAAAAGATCTTAGTAACTAGTAAGTGGTACATTCTACGTAATCGTGGATGTTCAACATAACATTAGAAACGTCCGATAGTTAATTAGTTAATGAAATATTTTGTTACAGGCTTGTTGTAGAATGTCAATAGAGTTGTCGGAGGATGACAGAAGGTGGGAATGACGGAGGTGGGGATGACGGATGCGGAAGATACTATATAACCAGAATCACGATTTCCTAGGTGGGGTGTGCTCGGGAGGGGAGAGCTACCATAATCTATTAATGGGAAAGGGAATAGACTTCGTTAATTCATTCATTGCATAACAGATTCACATAACTGTAAAAATTTTGTACCCAAGGATGCAAAACCCAATTCGGAGAATCACACCAAAATGAAGAAACAAAAATACTTTGAATAGAAGAGCAAGATTCACAACAAACAACATCACTAACCACAACATAAATAAATTGAGAGATACAAATGTCGTTGTATGCTCGTAGTACAAAGGAAATCAGGTATAAAAAATAGCCAACTCAAAAACTTCTCTGATTCGGGAGAAAACCCGAGATTTGCACCTGTCTTTGGCTTGGACAAGAATCTGCTTCTTGCGGCATCACAAAAAATGGAGACAACCGATTTTCCTTCTCATTTACTAGGGCGCAGCAAAAAAAACATTATATAACAACCCAAACCCTTCCTAATATGAACTCAGAGAAGAACCCGACCGGGGGGGGGGGGCTGATGAAGGTGAGAAGATGAATAAGGGGAAGGGAAATGAGAAGAACTTAGGGAGCATCCCTAAAACACATTCATCCAAGCATGAAAACCCTAATGAGACATACAACACCCTTTATGACAGCGGGGTGCGAATAACTAGAGTTCCAATGTGCGCATAGCAAAAACAAAAAAAAACATTCAAACGAGTATATTTAAATGAAGATGGTTCTCGCAGACTCTTCCGATCCAGGTGGGCTAGGGGCCGTCACCTTCCACCATGTGTAGACTCTCCCTGGTGTGTTTTTGGTATGCGCGACCGTAACAATGTCACCGTCTAGAAAATGTGTCGTGTCCTGGAGGCAGTAGTCGGCGAACGTGGTGAGAAGCTCTGGAAGGTCCGTCAGATGAGAGGGAGGCACAACTGATGGCCTCATGGCCCCGAGAGGGGCCAAATCCTCGCAGAGAAGTTGACGTCAATGGTCCGCTGGATCGTGCCGAGGGAATCCAGAGAGTGGAATCACCATCGTGGCAACACAGTCTGCCCCCGTGGAGGAACTGCATGATTATAGTCTCCCAATTGACGCGCACATCTCTAGGTGTGCGGAGCCAGACCACCCCAAAAATGGCGTCGATACCGTCAAGGCCGAACGCGTAGAACTCCGCGTTCACGGAACTGGACCCACAGAGAGAGTCACGACAGGGAAACGACCTGAGGTCGGTTGGTGTCGCCCGTCGCCAAGGAAGACCAAATAATCCGGGGATAGAACCGAGGGTTTTCGGAGATGCTGCACCACTCGCTCGGAGATAAGGTTGTGGCTCACGCCGCTCTCCACCACGACGATGATCAGTTGATCACAAAGCGTGCCCAGGAGCCTCATGGTCTGCGGCCCGGAGAGCCCGCCCACTAAGACACAGGATAAATCCAAGCAATGGAACATAGTCGTGGCAGGGGTCGAAGGAGGTACCCTCAGCCGAATGCTCCGGGGCCTAAAAATAAGCCTTGGTAACCTCAGGGTCGACATCGTCAATGATGGCGTGAAACTACTTTACAAAGTACTCATGGTTGGGTAAGTAGAGTTGGTGGTACCAACAACACAGGCCCTTGCTGCGGAACTCATTGTAATCATTGTTCAAGAGACGCTGAGTGGTCGAGGGGCGCCCTGGGAGGGGTCCCCCATGCGGAGGGCATGTCGGAAGAGCCGCGACGAGTGGTCACCAAGGTGGCCCCAGATGGGGGTGCCCCGTCAAAGAAGAATGAGTTCTAGGGGAGAGGTCGACCTCCAACAAATGCGTCATGGCAAGGGCATCATAGACTGTCTTAGCATGGTGCGTGCAGAGCCGGGAGGGAATATGCGGAAGCAGGCCTTGCATGAAAAGTCAGGGTAGTGGTCAAGCGGTAGGTCGGAGACATGGGTGACCAAGGAGAACAAACTCATTGATGTACTCATCTAGGCCAACGGTTTGGCGAACGCCATAAAGGCGCTCGATGGAGGAGCCGAAGTAGCAAATATCATATCGACGTACCATCTCTTGTTTTAAGTCGGCCCAAGAGAGGCAAGGGTTGGACTGACGAAGCCACCGAGCCCAATGGAACGCAGAACCGTCAAGGCCAACAACGACGGTCTACACCTTGTCTGTATCGGGAGTTCCTTGGAGGTCAAAGTACTGTTCCGCCTTCACGATCCAAGTCTTCGGGTTGACACAGGTGTAGGATGAAATGGCGAGATGAAGGGCTGGGCATGCCAGCTGTGGCAAGAGGTGGGGCTCCGGTGTAAGCCGAGCAGAGATATCCTTGAGCATGGATCCCCCGTCCGTGGGTGAGTCGGAGCCAGTGGCAGCGAAATCAGAGGCTTGGAGGTTGTCGAGCTTGGAATTGAGGGCGATGATCATTGTGTTCATAGAGTTGAGGAGCTGGTCATGGGAGTCCAAGGGACGACTGAGGGCGTCGTCCGTTGTTTTAGCGGTAGGCTTCGAATTCAGGCGTGTTAAAGGAGTTATTGCGAAGAGATCGACGACAAGCAGCGGCGAGGGATCGACTAGCAGAAATTATCTGTTGAATTGGTCGAATGAAACGAGCACCTGACGGGATCGAATGGATGAAACAAACGCTTGGTAGGATCGATCAATAGATTCGACTGGAGCTGCGGGTGATGCAGGATCTAAGGCAAGCGGTTGTCACAAACACAACATTGCAGGATCTGGCCGAGCGCAAAGCTTGCGGCGTTTTGGAACGGGTAGAACGAAAAAATGGAGTGGGGGACATGAGAGAGCTAAGTAAGGGAGAGCTGATGGTGCTGAAGGCGAGTGGATTGATCTACAAAGAGGGACGATCGACAAAAATGATCGATAGGGAGGATCAAACGCAATGACGATAACAGATGCAGGACTTTTGCGGATTGCGAAACTTGGGCGATCGATGCCTCGAGGAGCAAGATAAGGTCGAAGACGCATCTTCAGCAAGTTGTCTGCAGTTCAGATCAAATAATATGAACTCAAAGAAGATCCTGACAAGGGAGGGGGCCGATGAAGGTGAGAAGAGGTAGAAAGGGAATAAAAATGAGAAGAACTTAAGTAGCACTCTAAAACCCATTCATCCAAGCATGAAAACCCTAATGAAACATACAACACCCTTTATAACGGAGGGACACATGTAACTAGAGTTCAGGTGTGCACATAGCAAAAACAGGAATAACATTCAAACAAAAATTTTTAAATCAAGTTGTTTCCCGCTGACTCTTCCAATCTAGGTGGGTTAGGGGCCCTCGCCTTCCGCCGAGTGTAGACTCTCCCAGGTGTGTCGTCGACATGCGCGTCCGTAACACTTCCTTAACAACATTGAATCATCGTCTAGAATGAGGGAACTTGAGTGTCGACCGGAAGGAATCACCAGTCGCAGAATGAGGTAGGTAGTCGTCGATCACCGGGCAAATTGAGCAGTTGCTGATTGAATTTAGCTGTCGTCGATTACTGATTGGACATGCGGCCACCGATAAGAAATATAGCGGTCGTCGGTCGTACGAAAACTGGGGGAAATCACCAAATGTCGAATTTTGAAGGTCGACATTCGTCGAGTGTTGGTTGGAGAAACGAACTTGCAACACACACACACATATATATATATATATATATATATATATATATATATATATATAGTATACGAGTGACATGCACGAGTATCCAACCCTATGTGAGCGACATTTGTCGTGGGGGCAACAATTGTCATGGATGCAACAATTGTCGCGGGCAAGGTTGTCAGGATCGAGATTCTAAGTGAGATCGTTTTGAGGCTGGATCAGATCAGATTGTAGGATCGGATCGAGGATCGCAATATCATACAACATTCATAAATTAAGACTAAAAAAATAAAATTGAATCTTATATCATTAAATTACATGCTCAATTAACAAAAAAATTAATAAATTTAGTAGTATGTAAATAACTATATTAAAATTTTTTGAATAACTAAATCAAAAGGATAATATCATATTAAGTTCAATTTCAATTTCATGTAAGACACCCAATGCTTTCTAACAATAAAAACAAATCTGAAATGGAAGCGATCAAAGGAGCCGCTCTTGGCCTCCGTTTGCAGTCGACAATCGACACTTGAGATATGGTAAAACAACATGATATGATTCTGTGATGAGGGTATGAGGGTGGGATTGGCATAAAGTTAAACAATGGTTATGTGCCTTGGTCCTGTTGAATGGGGTCAGGATATGGTTGTACATGTTTCTAGTTACCTTTGGCCAGATCGGTAGAATCGGGTCAGGATCGCGATCTGAAAGATCCTAAGATTCGGAGCGCGATCCCAGTAGTAGATGTGCCGATTTAGATCCTAGGTAAGATCCAGATCGATTTACAAAATCTGGATCGTAGGATTTTCGTAAGATCCTACGATCCGGATCGCAATCCTGATAACCATGGTCGCGGGGGCGACATTTGTCGCGGGGAGCGACATTTGTCGCGGGGGCGACATTTGTCGCGGGGGCGACATTTGTCACGGGGAAGACATTTGTCGCGGGGGCGACAATAGTCGTGGGTTGTGACAATTGTCGTGTGAGCGACATTTGTCGTGGGGGAGACAATTGTCGTTGAAGCAACAATTGTTGGGGGTGCAACAATTGTCGTGGGGGCAACAATTGTCGTGGGGGAGACGATTGTCATGGGTGACGGCTATTTTCTGGGTGGCGGCAACTGTCGTGGGGAAGACATTTGTCGTGGGCAGCGACCATTGTCGTGGGTGGCGACTATTGTCATGGGGGCCACATTTGTCGTTGGGGCGACATTTGTCGTGAGGGCGACATTTGTCGTGAGGGCGACATTTGTCGTGATGGCGACAATTATCATGGGGTCACATTTAACGTGAGAGCGATAGTTCTCGTGTGGACGACAGTTGTCGTGGGGGAAACAGTTGTCGTGGGGGCGACAGTTGTCGTGAGGGCAACAATTGTCGTGGAGGGGGCGACATTTGTCGTGGGTGCGACATTTGTCGTGAGTGTGACATTTCTCATGGGGTCGACATTTGTTTAGGAGGCGACATTTGTCGTGGGCGGAGAAATTAGTTGTGGGCGGCGTCATTTGTCGTGGACGACGACATTTGTCGGGGGCGACGACATTTTGTCGCGGACGGTGTCATATCTAAACCAACCGCAAAATAAAGTATAGGTCTGCGTAATCCATAGATTGTTGCTCTAATTTTTTGTAATAAGGCTCTAATAGTACTATTAGAATGATTATTGTATAACACTGAGTTTGAACTAATTAATATATAACACCAAATAAATCTTAATGATACTTGTTAGTTTATCATACTTTGAGAAGAAAACTTTTGCTCTGGTATAAAAGCATTGCTACAAAGTATATTAATAAAGATTTATTTGCTTCACTTGATACTCTACCGGGAAGTAATGCGAAGAAACCCTGTAAACATTCATCACAAAGTCTATTGTGCTTTGCTTAGCCACTATTTGACTAATAACTCAAAGCACACCTAAAATTTGTGCATTTAAAATGAAGTAGAGATGAAGTACATGCAAAGTATATTAATACCTTAAAGCACTCAAATATAATAATCTGAATGGGTTCCTTTTCAATATAGGTAATTGGTGGAGACCAGCCCAGATCAGGCGATGCAAAAGTGCCCGTCGCCGCACCCGTCCGGACCTCTATCGGCCCTGAATTTACATGTTTACATGTTTTATTTGAGTTTCGTGTTGTAGTTGCATGAAATATATGTATGTATCTACTTATATACATATATATACATGTGTGTGTGCGCTAAAGTTGTGTGAGATTATATATATATATATATACATTTCATATATAATATATATATATTTAAAAAATTTATAACAGTATAAAGGTAGAGAAAAGCAGCCGGTTCAGCAGTCAACCCGTCACCCCGGGCGACTGTTCATCTCCTTCGCCAGAACCACGACACGCGAGCGTCCACGGCTACCTAGGGAGCGGGCTTCACGCGGCTGCCCACGATCCCACTTCTCCGCACGTCGCGCTGCCCTCCAGCCCCATTCCGCTGCCACGATCCCTCTTCCCGGCGGTTTTCAGCGCGTGACCAAGCTTCGACCTTGACGGATCTTCCACGAAGCTCACGGTTAGCCGGGATTTGGTGTTTTCTTTGCTGCTTATATATACGAGCGTTGTATGTATTGTAATGGTTGTTGATGTTGAAATATTGAAAAGTGTTAGCTGTGAATCTGTTTCTTGTTTAGAGTATCAAAATTGCTGTAGTTGCTGCCATTGGAGAGGGGGCTTGCTGTAATTTCAGTTAGGGGGTTTTTTTTAGAGGAATGAATTTTCGATTGCTGCTGTGTTGATTCCTGTTGAAATTGATTTGCGCATGCTTACTGTTAACTGTCCTGTGAAAGAGAAGATGAACAGTTGCTTGTATTTGGATTTCCTGTAGGTGTTGTTAGCAATGCCCGGTTGCAGTAGATAAGTATTTGGATCCTGAAGTTGATTCCTGTTTAGATTCCTGTAGCCTTGATTTTCAATTAGGCTTGCTGTAGTGTGAATGATCATTGCTCCTATTTAGATTATTAAAGATGATGAACAGTGTTTGGTTAACATTGGATTGTTGATTGCATTTATGATTTCCTGGAGTGGGGAAGATTAGCTTGTTTGAATATTTAGAGATTTCGTGGAGCCACTTTGAGTGCCTGAGATTACGTGGATCCACCTCTAGTGTGAGAGCGAGAGATTTTTTTTCTGGCTTGTTAGTTTGTGGCTACCTTGTTGAGTGATTCCGTGGAACCACCTCGTGTGAGGGAGTGTTTTAGTTCTTTGGTGCCCGTGTGCGAAAGCGGCCGACCTCGGAGCGGAATTCGAAGGTGACGAGGAACTCCTCGCGTGATCGCCATCGACTTCGGATACGGAAAGACGGCTCTTTCCGTGGGTAATTTGCTTCTATCCCCTCTTTCCGTGTGTCTCCATTTTCTCTTAGGATTTTTAGACTCATTGCTGGGCTTTCGCCGAATTTTGTCAGCAAACGCTACGTCGAGAACTCCAAACGGGAACGTCTTTGGAGTTCACGATTTCCGTTTTGGCTGCAACAAAGGGAACAGAACGAAGTTGCGAGCTTTCTTCCCCGGATTTAAATTGAACCATCAATTTAAGAATTTTTTTTTAAAAAAAGCAAAATAGTCTTTCTCGTGCTTTATAAAAGGTTGTTTAAATTCATAAATCCGCGCAACATCCGCTTCAATTATTTGCTAAAAAAATCATATTTCGTTGCATTCAGTTAGGGTTTTCTAGAAATAGCCGACAGGCGCGTAAACCCTACGCGCCGTCCTGCATCAATTTGGTATCAAAGCGAGGTTCCAAAACTTTTCTAAGTTTTGAGATCCGCCCTGTGTAGAATAGGAACCCGCATAGCATTTAAAAAAAAATTCAAAAAAAAAGAGAGTTTTTAAGCATATTTATACATTTGCATTTATTTACTTGTTTGCAATGCATTTGCGTGGTGGTAGGTTAGTGAGTATGAGTTTGCAACACCACAATTCACCACCTGAACACCTTCACGGGGTAAACCCGGAGATGCGTCGAGTTGAACATGGTGAACTGAGTCGTGAGATCGAAGGGAATGAAACACCCCTGTGGTTTGTACCTCTTGCCCACCAAATGACAACGTTAACCGAAAGCGTTTACCAAATGAGAAAAGGGCTAGCAAATCTTAGTGTCAGGGTGAATAGCCCAGAAGTACCCCCTCGAGCGTCAATGCCGCCTTTAGTTAGAGATGAGCATTCAGTGCGACCCCATTATGAGGCTCCACCACCTTATGGAGAGAGGTCTGCACTTAGTAGAAACCCTCTTTTCGAGGAAGAGGTTAGAAATCTCATAGATAGATATGAGTCTGAGTATGATCAGGGTAGAAATTTCCCGAGAAATTTTCCTGAACCCCCACGTGAGCCTTTCCTAGGTACGTGAGATCATTATCAGGAGAGACCCTATAATGACGTAGCTAGAGAAGAGCGTCCGCGAGACCATCGTAGACCTATACCGACCATGCATCGTGATGATCGACCTAGAGATTGGCTTCGACCGCCACCCCCACGGCGTCGAGACCATCGTGATCCTTACGACGATGATTACGACTATCCTCCTAGGGATATGCGACCGGATCTTACACGTGTAGTGAAGTTAGATCCGCCACTTTATGATGGATCTATGGATCCCAAGGTCTTTTCAGACTGAGTTATAAACATAGAGACCTACTTTGATTGGTACCGTATGACGGAAGATCAGAAGGTTCAGTTTGCCAAGATGAGGTTATCTGGACGAGCGAAAATCTTTTGGATAGGTGAGGAACATAGTATCGAGAGGAATGGACGCCCTCCCATTACACATTGGGCACACATGAAAGCCATATTGGAGGAGCAGTACATTCCCCAGCGCTACCAGACCCGTCTACGAGACGAGCTGACGTCTCTACGTCAAGGGTCCAAATCAGTTTCTGATTATTTAGCTGAGATGAATGATCTTATGATTAGGTGCAACGTAGTCGAACACCCACGAGATACATTATCTAAATTTAAGTGTGGACTGCGATCTGAGATTCGCGATGAGTTGATTCGATATGGTCACTATTCCTTTGCTGAGACTGTATCTATCGCCATCGATATAGAGGAACATCAAAAGAGAACCTCCCGGTTCAAACCTCAAAATAAAACAAACACTGCTTATAAGAAAGATGAATCAAAAGGTAAGAAGAGTGTCTCGAAGCCCACCTCGACCTTTACGAGAGATCATAAAGGAAAAGCCCCCATGGGAACTGTGACCCCTTCACAGATCCGATGTTATGAGTGCCAACAGATGAGCCATATATCTAGGGATTGTCCTAAGAGGAGAGGCACACTAGTTATTCATGAGGTGACTGAAGATGATGAGCCTATAGAAGAAGTTGGAGTCGAGAGGGACTCACACATTTTGAATGATGAAGTGTATGGTACGCCTAGTGATGAGGAGATAGATCCCGACGTCCTAGTGGTGAGATGTATGTTATCCGCACCAAAGGAATCAGCCGATTATTGGCGGACAAACATCTTCCAGGCTTACTTCAAGGCAGGGGAGAAAGTGTGTCGTTTAGTAGTAGATAGCGGGAGTTGTATGAATATGATAGCTGAGACAACATTAGCCCGCATGGGACTCACTGCTGAGCCACACCCTTCCCCATTCCAGGTAGCTTGGGTCACCAAGACTACCTTATCTGTGACTAGGAGATGTTTAGTGCCCATCACTATCAGTTCGTATACCGATAAGATTTGGTGTGACGTTATGCCTATGGATGTGTGCCATGTATTACTAGGGAGATCTTGGTTATATGACCGAGATGTACTCATACATGACAGATCCAACGCTTGCTCCTTTCTACTAGACGGAAAGAGAGTAGCGTTGAACCCGGTGCGAACCACAACACCAACATCCCGCACGAGTAGTAGTGCGAAAGAATCTCTTCCTCCCACTGAAAGGAAGAAGACTCTTAGCATTATACGAGACACTGATTTCCATCGAGAGAGCTTCGATGGTGGATTTTATTATGCCTTAGTTGTTTTTCAGCCATCTGACGTACTAGAGAGATACGAGTCTATTCCTATACCTGCTAGGAGACTCTTAGAGGAGTTCCAGGATATACACCCTGATGAGCTTCTGGCTGAGTTACCTCCCATGAGATGTATTCAGCATGCGATAGATCTCGTTCCTGGAGCTTCCCTCCCACATTTACCGCATTACCGATTGAATCCTGCCACCCATGAGGAGCTGCAGAAGCAGATCAGAGAGTTACTTGATAGATGCTTTATCCGTCATAGCCTTAGTCCATGTGCGGTACCTGCCCTCCTTGCCCCGAAAAAGGATGGTACTTGACGTATGTGCGTTGACAGTCTTGCTGTCAACAAGATTACTGTGAAATACCGATTCCCGATACCTCGACTGGATGACATATTGGACATGTTGACTGGAGCCACGATCTTTTCTAAGATCGACCTTCGTAGTGGTTATCATCAGATTCGTATACGCGAAGGAGACGAGTGGAAGACTGTCTTCAAGTCGAAGAATGGCTTTTACGAGTGGCTTGTGATGCCTTTTGGGTTATCCAATACCCCTAGTACTTTCGCTCGGATGATGATCCAGGTCTTTAGACCATATATTGGGAAGTTCGTAGTGGTTTATTTCGACGACATTTTAATATATAGTCGGACTGAGGATGAGCACTTGACTCACCTACATACTATTTTCGAGCTCCTGCGAGCCGAACGACTGTATATCAACTTGAAGAAGTGTGTTTTTATGGCCGAGTCCGTGATCTTTCTTGGATATATAGTGAGCTCCGCTGGCATCACTATAGATCCCGAGAAAGTTCGAGCGATCCGTGAGTGGCCTACCCCTCAGAACATTCACGATGTCCGTAGCTTTCATGGACTAGCCACATTTTATCGTCGATTCATTAAGAACTTCGGTACGATTATGACACCCATCACTGAATGTACGAAAAAGGGAAGTTTTCAGTGGACATCATCGGCAGCTAGAGCCTTTGAGATTATCAAGGATAAGATGTCCACTACACCTGTTTTGAGACTCCCTGATTTCAGTCAGGTATTCGAGGTATCTTGTGATGCCTCAGGAGTTGGGATAGGAGGTGTTCTTAGTCAAGAGGGTCACCCCGTTGGATTTTTCAGTGAAAAGCTCTCAGGCCCGAAGCTGAATTATTCCAACTATGAGCGCGAGTTCGATGCGATTGTACAGACGTTACGTCATTGGAGGCATTATTTGTTGCCTAAGGAGTTTGTCCTCCACTCTGATTATCAGGCGTTACGTTATATCAATTCGCAACAGAAGTTGAACCCTCGACAGATTAAGTGGGTATCATATTTACAAGAATACACCTTCGTTCTCAAACACTGTAAGGGAACGAAGAATAGGGTTACCGACGCCCTCAGTCGAGTCACCCTTGTATTGTCACAGATGCGTACTCAGGTGATAGGATTTGAGCGTGTCAAGGATGATTATTATAGTTGTCCTGATTTTAGCGGTATCTATGATGCGATACGTTCAGATCCCTATCACGATGAGACCGATTATCTCATTCGAGACGAATATTTGTTTCGTGGGACCCGTTTGTGTATTCCCCGCACCTCGTTGCGAAATTTCATTGTATGGGAATTACATGGCGGAGGCTTAGGTGGACACTTTGGACGCGATAAGACGATAACCTTAGTAGAAGAGCGCTTCTATTAGCCCGGGATGAAGCGGTTTATTGCTCAGGTTGTCAGTAGCTGCCGCACTTGTCAGGTAGCGAAAGGCAATAAACAACCCGCTTGTTTATATACACCTTTACCGGTGCCCAGTACTCCTTGGGATGATGTTAGCATGGATTTTGTGCTTGGGTTGCCGCGCACTTTTAGGAAACACGATTCCATACTTGTCGTGGTTGATCGGTTCTCTAAAATGACGTATTTCATCCATTGTAACAAAACCGATGACGCCTCTCATATAGCCTGTATTTACTATAAAGAGGTTGTCGCACACCGAGGAATACCCAAGACTATCGTTACCGATCGAGACGTTAAGTTCACCAGCTATTTTTGGAAGTCACTTTGGAGACTTTTAGGGACTAAACTTCTATTTTCAACCGCTTATCATCCACAGACCGACGGTCAAACTGAAGTTGTGAATAGAAGTTTAGGAAATTTATTGCGATGTTTGGTAGGAGATCATCAGGGAAATTGAGATCTAATTCTTCCACACGCTCAGTTAGCGTATAATAATTCGAAGAATAGATCCACGGGTTTATCACCTAATGAGGTTGTTCATGGTCACACCGCACGAGTGCCGTTAGATTTAGCACCACTACCACACACCTTTAGGACTAGCTAGTTTGCACATGAGTATGCATTACATTTGCATGATTTGCATAATGAGATTGAGCGGAGGTTGCATAGTACTTATGATCTTTACGCAACTCAAGCTAATAAACACAAGAGAGCTACTAGTTTTAAAGTGGATGACTTGGTTATGGTTCGGCTAAATCCGGAACGGTTACCATCGGGTACCGTAAAGAAGTTAGCTGACCGTAGAACTGGACCCTTTAGAGTGGTGAAACGGATTAGGCAGAATGCGTATGAACTTGAGATGACTTCCGTTTGGGGAGCAAATCCTGTTTTTAACGTAGCCGATCTGACTTTCTTTCACGATTACCCGCATGAGTCTGTAGATTTTCCATTGTCTTCTCCTCAAATTGATTCTTCTGGGATGGTGAGTGAGAGAGAGGAGCCACATTCAGGACATACCGATATTCATTTCACTACTGACACATCCACTGCAGTTCCTCCCATTCTTACTGACAGCTTACAGGTGGAGCATGAGATACCAGATGAGTCTACTTTGCCAGTTCCCAGAGCTACTGATCGACTTCCGCGACAGATTTTAGTTCCCGAGCAGATATTGGATGACGAGACAGTGACCACTACTGATGGTGGATTTCAGAGATACTTGGTTCGTTGGCATGGCAGACCAGAGACCGAGACCAGTTGGGTCTTGGCCGAGGAGTTACAACGCATGGATGCTGATCTTCTACAACACTACCGTTCGGAGCACTCACCAGAGATGAGTGATTTCGAGAGGGGGAGAGTTGGAGACCAGCCCAGATCAGGGCGACGCAAAAATGCCCGTCGCCGCACCCGTCCGGACCTCTATCGGCCCTGAATTTACATGTTTTATTTGAGTTTCGTGTTGTAGTTGCATGAAATATATATATGTATCTACTTATATACATATATATACATGTGTGTGTGCTAAAGTTGTGTGAGATTATATATATATATATATATACATTTCATATATAATATATATATATATTTAAAAAATTTATAACAGTATAAAGGTAGAGAAAAGCAGCCGGTTCAGCAGTCAACCCGTCGCCCCGGGCGACTGTTCATCTCCTTCGCCAGAACCACGACACGCGAGCGTCCACGGTTACCTAGGGAGCGGGCTTCACGCGGCTGCCCACGATCCCACTTCTCCGCACGTCGCCCGGCCCTCCAGCCCCATTCCGCTGCCACGATCCCTCTTCCCGGCGGTTTTCAGCGCGTGACCAAGCTTCGACCTTGACGGATCTTCCACGAAGCTCACGGTTAGCCGGGATTTGGTGTTTTCTTTGCTGCTTATATATACGAGCGTTGTATGTATTGTAATGGTTGTTGATGTTGAAATATTGAAAAGTGTTAGTTGTGAATCTGTTTCTTGTTTAGAGTATCAAAATTGCTGTAGTTGCTGCCATTGGAGAGGGGGCTTGCTGTAATTTCAGTTAGGGTTTTTTTTTGGAGGAATGAATTTTCGATTGCTGCTATGTTGATTCCTGTTGAAATTGATTTGCGCATGCTTACTGTTACCTGTCCTGTGAAAGAGAAGATGAACAGTTGCTTGTATTTGGATTTCCTGTAGGTGTTGTTAGCAATGCCCGGTTGCAGTAGATAAGTATTTGGATCCTGAAGTTGATTCCTGTTTAGATTCCTGTAGCCTTGATTTTCAATTAGGCTTGCTGTAGAGTGAATGATCATTGCTCCTGATTAGATTATTAAAGATGATGAACAATGTTTGGTTAACATTGGATTGTTGATTGCATTTATGATTTCCTGGAGTGGGGAAGATTAGCTTGTTTGAATATTTAGAGATTTCGTGGAGCCACTTTGAGTGCCTGAGATTACGTGGATCCACCTCTAGTGTGAGAGCAAGTGATTTTTTTTTTCTGGCTTGTTAGTTCGTGGCTACCTTGTTGAGTGATTCCGTGGAACCACCTCGTGTGAGAGAGTGTTTTAGTTCTTTGGTGCCCGTGTGCGAAAGCGGCCGACCTCGGAGCGGAATTTGAAGGTGACAAGGAACTACTCGCGTGATCGCCATCGACTTCGGATACGGAAAGACGGCTCTTTCCGTGGGTAATTTGCTTCTATCCCCTCTTTGCGTGTGTCCCCATTTTCTCTTAGGATTTTTAGACTCATTGCTGGGCTTTCGTCGAATTTTGTCAGCAAACGCTACGTCGAGATCTCCAAACGGGAACGTCTTTGGAGTTCACGATTTCCGTTTTGGCTGCAACAAAGGGAACGGAACGAAGTTGCGAGCTTATTTCCCCAGATTTAAATTGAACCATCAATTTAAGAAAATCTTTTTTTTTAAGCAAAATAGTTTTTCTCGTGCTTTTATAAAACGTTGTTTAAATTCATAAATCCGCGCAACATCCGCTTCAATTATTTGCTAAAAATCATATTTCGTTGCATTCAGTTAGGATTTCCTAGAAATAACCGACAGGCGCGTAAACCCTACGCGCCGTCCTGCATCAGTAATCCAACATTCTGCGTCATAAAATTAAGAATGATTTAATTTCCATCTATAAATAGAAGCAAGTCAAAAATTAAAATTCAAATGGCATATATGAAAGTGTAAGAGCATGATTTCCAAATAAGAACAAAGAGAACCTAAACATTTCTAAAACTGTTGTGAGTAACACATGACATGGATATGAATGAGGACCTTACAATCGTGATGATCCTGCATCATCTCACCCGGGTGAAATAAACTATTCACAAAAAGCTAAGTAAAGTGACGAAGAAGGCAGAGGCAATAGCGTTAGATCAAAAACAAATTGAAGGATTGTATATTTTTAGATGTAGTCCCCGAATGTATAGAAATCTGACACCTAAGAGGCCTTAAATCAAGATATACTCTTCATCATCAATATTATTGCTTTGGTTGGGTTTGTACTCTCCCCGAATCATGTCTCTTTGGTCCAGCACGACTCTACCCTATTTATAAACAACTTCTATATTTCATGTATTTGAACTCCCTTATTTATGAACAACTTCTCTAGTTTCTCGCATACCAACTCCTTTATTTTCCCGCATATCAACTGTTTTATGAATTTCCAACTCTTTTTAATTTCCCAACACTGCATATAGTTTGTTTGATGTTTTTATGCTAATTAGTTTTATGTTTGCAGGTTGTCTTTTTTCATAGATACTCTCATATGAAGCCTAATAATGATAGGATTAGTTGAATGCACTATTCATTTGCTATTTTGTTTCTCCACACTTACATGTTCTTTTACATAATTGATTTGCAAAAGATTAGAGTGCAACTAGTTAGAAAATGTGATTTCTTAATGAACTCATTTCCCCGCAATTTTGGGTAAAAATGCTGATATGCAATTGTGCAGAGTCATTTTTTCCAGAAGTTTAAAATATTGTATACAAAATAAAATTTTAGATCTAATAACGACTGAATGGATATCAAAAATCTTGTCAAAAGTTAAACATAACACGTGTAAATGGTTTTTGTTTATGTACATAATAAGTTAAAGTCTTCTGAATTTGCTTCTATAACTTTGAATGAGAGTATCAGTGTAAGAAAACTTTGAGATACTGGAAACATTTCTATTGTGCAGTAATGGAAATTAAAATAAGGGAGAACTCTGGAGAATTGGAAGCATTGTTATTGTAAAGTAATGAAAATTGAAATGGTGGAGAACTTGTGGTGTAGATTTTATACCTCTTGTATGATCTGTAGGAGGATGTGTTATTCTTGATCGCAGAAGATAGACCAGGTGTTGAAACCGATTTCTTGGTCTCCTGTGGAGTTCGTCTTTGGGGAAGGGGTGGTCTCGCGCCTACTTTTCTCCTGAAAGCAAAACAACAGAAAACAAGGAAAGACCGACCCAAGGGCTCGACGGGGAGGTCCCACCACACACCCGAAAGATCTCAGAGCGCTTCCCCTCCTTAGCCAGAGGCCGAGCTAAGGTACCATCAGAAAGCACTTGAAAACTGGAGCAGGAAAGCACAGGAAGCATGCCTTCTGGGGTACCCCTTGGGTCCTATTTATAGTTTTTGAAATCTGAACTGCCAATAACCAAAAAAACTGACATGGAATTACCAAAAAGCACTTGAAAACTGGGCAAAACAGTAAAAAGTACCTCACACATTCAGGCGAGCTGGGGAGCTTGATCAACTCGGCAGGTCCTGCTCGCCTGCTGCTGCCGAGATGCGTTGCGAGAGCGCGAGGCAGGACAGCGAGCTCGCCCATACCTTGGTCGCCATCCGTTGTCCTGGGCCAGCTCGGCGAATGCCGAGCTCGGGGTCGACGATGGCTGATCTTTGGTCGACGAATGCCGAGCTCGGGCTCGGCTTCTCCACTGTCGAGCTCGCCCACTCCCCTTAGCCCGATCTGCCTGGCTCCTGGAGGCCTTGCTCGCCGGACACGGGGTTGTACACAATCCCCGCTCTTTTCGAGCTTGGCAAAACTCGGAAAGAAACATCCAACCCCAAGTGTGCGGCGAGCGCGGGTTGGCGAGTTGGAGGGAATCTTTGGGTGGGGTCCACCTGCGGCTATATATATGCACCTGCTCTCCTGCCTGACTCTTGCCATTCCTTTCGCTCTAACCCTGCCAAGATGCCGCTTCCCAAGGAGATCCAAGAGCGCTTAGACCGAGCTCGCCGGGCTTCCGCAGCTCGCGTAGCTGCCCTGACGACGGTTCCTGCAAAAGTTCCTCAAATTGATTCTGCCGAACCTGGCTCCAAGAGGTCGAAGTCATTCCCTCAGGCGGCCGAGCCCATTTACCACGACCTGAGGGCCCCCCTGGAGCGCGAGACCGGTTCTTCCACCCGGACAATTCTTGAGAGGGATAGAGAGGTTGTCGTCGTCGGCGACGACCCGGATGGCCAACCTGACAACATGGGGGTGTCACGCCGCGAGAGCCCATACCGCGAGGCGAGACGACTCCCGCGGACTCGCGGTTCATGGCACCGGATGACCGTCCCCAGGACCCGCCTCTTCTCTTTGGAATCCTGCCGGTGAGCTCGCAGAGGCCGAGCTCGCCGATGCGCGCCCCCTCTCCTCGGCGAACTGACGCGGCTGCGGGGACAGGTCTGGGAACCATCCCCACCCCGGGATTCGAGCTCCTCTCGCCGGGGGCTCGCGGCCCAGGTCGCGGGAAGGATCTGAGGTTCATCCCTCCCCGCATCTCCTTCGAGCCGCCGAGCTCGTCAGGTCAGTCTTGCCTGGATTCTTGCCCTCATGAGTTTTTCCTGCGTCTCTCTTCTTGTTGATGCTTGTCTTCACAGCTCTCCCCAGCCAATCCGCTGCCGAGGAATCTTCGCGGGCAGCCCACTACTCTCCCCTCCCGTCCCCAAGCTCGCTGGACTCTTACCTGGGTCCTGAGGTGGATCAAGGCGAGCTGACGAGGAGGGAGGTCAAGCTCCTCAAGAAGCTGGTTTGCGGGCTGCGCGAGGTGCAGGGGGTCAACGAGACGCTCCAACGCGACTACGCGCGTCTCGCCGACGAGGTGCGAAGCGGCCAGGCTGGCGAGCTGATGTCCCCCTCCCGGCTGCGGGACGAGATAGACGATGGCCTCTCGGTGGCGCAGAGGAATTCAGGAAGGATCCGCGAGCTGCTCCGCGCGCGGCAGCCTGGGGGGCGGGGTTGCGAGGCTGGGGTAGGTAAGTGGGCGGCTCCTATGGCGAGCCGACCGGTACTCGCATCCTGGCGCTCCCCCTGCTCGCGCGCCCCGACCTTTTATTCCTGAACTTGATCTGTAATAAGTAGTTTTTAGAATATTCCTGGACATGTGCTATTTAAATAATATACTGCAATGTTTGACTTAGCCTTGGTTGGGACGCGCCGAAAGTCGGCGAGCTAGGGTGATGAGCTGGGGTGGCGAGCTTGGGGGGCGAGCTGGGGCGGCGTGCTGAGCCGATTGGACGGCCTGCCCCAGGTTTCTTTTCCTATAAATATCCCCCCCACCAGCCCCGTACTGTGCCTTTATTGCTTTCTTTCCCTCTCTTCCTGCGCTTTTTTCTCTCTGCTCACGCCCTGCTTCCTCTTCTGCGAACATGGGCAAGACCAATCCTGATGCCGATGGCCGCTTCAAGTGCGCGCAGCACTTTACTGATTATTGCTTCTTTGAGGGGCACACCAGCGAGGAGGAGCTCGCGGAGTTTGTGGCGGAGCGTATGCCGCCGGGCTTCGAGGCGCGCAGGCTGAGGCAGGGGGAGGCCATCAACACTTTCTATGAGGACGAGCTCGTCTTCCTCATCTCGCATTTCGAGGTGGGGTTACGCCTCGCCCTCTGGCCGGAGATCCGACAAATCCTGAAGTACTATGGCGCAGTCCCCGCGCAGTTAAACTCTAACGCCGTCGCGATGATGGTGGCGTTCGCGAGCTACCTCAGGCGGGAGAGGATCGAGTTCAACCTGACAGTGTTCAGGAAGCTCTTCTCCTACAAGGCGATGCCGGATGGGGTCGCCTACTTCGGTTGCTCGCTGATCAAGGTCCGCGAGATCGCGAACAAACACCATACTTGGATGACCAAGATCGCCTTCATCAAGGGTGATCTCGGCAACATCCCCTACTCGCCCCAGCAGAAGGGCGAGGAGGTATACCGCCCGCCGGCCGTGTCCGACAACGATGCCGAGCTCCCCAAGTACTTCCTCCACAAAGACTTCGAGGTCACCTTCCTGCGGAGGGGCCTCGACGCGCTCCCCCCCGTTCTCCCTGGCGAAGGTATCATTCTCTTCTTTTCTTGCCGAGCTCACTCGACGGCCGAGCTCGCCACATTGCTGCTGAGTTTATCCTAATTTTTTCCAAGTATTTTACTGCAGGGGAGCGGATAATCCCCGTGAACCCTCTGTTCGCGGATTCGGGGCTTCATACCGACCCTCTTGCTCGCGAGAGGACGACGGCGGCGGCCTGCTGAGATGAGGCGGCCATCTCCCAACCCTCTTCCAGCAAGAGACGACCTGAGGACGCGGGGTCGAACCCGCCACACCGTCAGCCGCTGCCAAAGAAGATGAGGAGAGCCCTGCTGGCTCCGCGGGGGCAACAACAACAACAACAAGCCAGCCCCAAGTACATCAGCTCGTCAGAGACCCCTCCTGACGCGTCGCCGGAGAGCCCGCTGAAGGAGATTACCAGCAAGGGCCGGAAAGGTGGCGAGGGCCCCTCTTCCACGGCGGCGATCTCCCCTCCATCGGCGAAGAGGGCGGCCCGCGAGCGCGCGTCGCCAAAGCAACATCCCCTCTTCAACTTCGGCGGACGGTGGAAGGACTCGGCGGGCGAGCTCATGCTTCAGTGGGATGAGCTGGCCCACCGGGTCTCCATCTCCACTCTGCACCCGTCCTGGCATGACCGCGAGCCCGCCACCGGTCATGCTTACGCCCTTGGCGTCGGCCTCTACGGCCGCGAGGATGCCGGGGCCTACAAGAATATGACCCTCCGGCAGCTCGGCCATGAGGGCCTGCAGGCCCACCTGCGGACCATGGAGCTGCACCACATGCTGACCCGCCGCAGCTTCGCCCTCAGCAACCAACTCCAAAAAGCTGAGCAAGCTCGCGACGTCGCCAAGGATAAGGTCACTGATCAAGCGAGGCGGCTCGGCATCGCGGAGGGTCTACTCGCCCAAGCCGTCGGCCGCCGGCTGGTAAGTGTCAAGCACTACTCTTCTCTTTTACTTAGAACATTCTGCGCTGATACTAAACCAAATTCTCTTTACCAGGACGCCAAGGCCGCATGGGAGCTTCAGGCTCGCAATGCCGAGCAAGGGGAGGAGATCAGCCAGCTGCGCGCCCGCCTTGCCGAGCTGGAGGGCGCGAACACGAAGCTGAAGGAGGAGAATCCACACCTCCTCCGCGAGGTCCGCCGCCAGGCGGAGATCTTCTTCCCGCCCCACGACATCGACCCTCCCCTCCCCTACAAGAGCCCGCGGATCTTTGGCGAGGCCGATCTCGCCGAGAGGCTGCGAATCAACTCCATCCAAGCTGCCGAGTGCACTCTCCAAATGATGAAGGACTCGGGGGTGCTGGTGGAGGGATGCGAGGCGATCTCGGCCCGGGATCTGATGCCGAGCCGGTTCCCGGCGACGCCGCCCAGTGAGAAAGAGGACAACATGGACGCGATGTTCGGGAAGGTCTTTCCGGACCAGCTGGGTGAAGGGGAGGACCAGTTCGGCGAGGGGGGGGAGGGGGGGAGGCCTGAACTTGTACATCTTCCTTTTTTGGTTTACTCGCCGAGGCGAGTCCCTGTAAACACTTTTGTAAACGCCTTTATTTAATGAAAGAAAGATTTGTTTATCATACCCATGCCATTTTTGTTTTTTGTTCTATTTATTGTGCTCTGTATGCCCGCGAGTGCTTCACCAAGCGACCTCGCGTAGATAGGTACCGCGAGTAGGATATTCATGAGTACGCGCCCGCGAGTGGGTACGTTTTGAGCGCCTGCCGAGCTTCAGACGATTCGCGAGCGGGCTGCTCTTCGCCCCTGTCACGCCTCCTTATCTCGCCCGCGAGCCATCCAGGTTGAACTCAGAAAAATTCTAAGTAAAATAGGCGAAGGGGTGAAGTACCCTGGCCTGGCTCGCCTTCCTTCAGCGAGGTCCTGAGATCTGGCTTGCCACTCCTTTGCCAATGTCGAGCTGGGTTGGGCGAGTCCAAGCTCGCCTATGCAAAATCCCTTTGCCGATGCCGAGCTGGGTTGGGCGAGTTCTAAGCTCGCCTATGCAGAACCTCTTCCCCCTTATTCCTTTGTCTTTAAAACTTCTCGGTCTTTACCTGGCGATTCCAAGGCTGATACCACCGAGTGACTTCCAGCCCTGCCAGCTAAGTGAGAGCCTGACAGCGGGATCTGCTCGGGGTCCACTACCAATGCCATCGAGTGACTTCCAGCCCTGTCACCTAGGTAAGAGCCTGACAGCGGGATCTGCTCGAGGCCACTACCAATGCCATCGAGTAACTTGCAGCCCTGCCAGCTAGGTGAGAGCCTGACAGCGGGATCTGCTCGAGGCCCAGGATGACACCGAGTGACTTCCTGCCCTGCCAGCTAGGTGAGAGACTGACAGCGGGATCTGCTCGGGGTCCACTATCAATACCATCGAGTGACTTCCAGCCCTGCCAGATAGGTGAGAGCCTGACAGCGGGATCTGCTCGAGGCCCAGGATGACACCGAATGACTTTCTGCCCTGCCAGCTAGGTGAGAGCCTGACAGCGGGATCTGCTCGGGGTCCACTATCAATACCATCGAGTGACTTCCAGCCCTGCCAGCTAGGTGAGAGCCTGACAGCGGGATCTGCTCGAGGCCCAGGATGACACCGAGTGACTTCCTGCCCTGCCATCTAGGTGAGAGCCTGACAGCGGGATCTGCTCGGGGTCCACTATCAATACCATCGAGTGACTTCCAGCCCTGCCAGCTAGGTGAGAGACTGACAGCGGGATCTGCTCAAGGCCCAGGATGACACCGAGTGACTTCCTGCCCTGCCAGCTAGGTGAGAGCCTGACAGCGGGATCTGCTCGGGGTCCACTATCAATACCATCGAGTGACTTCCAGCCCCGCCAGCTAGGTGAGAGCCTGACAGCGGGATCTGCTCGAGGCCCAGGATGACACCGAGTGACTTCCTGCCCTGCCAGCTAGGTGAGAGCCTGACAGCGGGATCTGCTCGGGGTCCAAACACATTCCATTTCTCCATCCAATCTAGCTGTGACAGTACTTGAAGTGTCGAAGAATTTTATTATAATCAAAGTATTACTTACATGTTTCAGGGGAAAAAACGTTTTAAGTCGTCACCACTGCAGGTGAGACTTAGAGTCTCGCCCTCTATATTTTGGAGTCGATAACCTCCCGATTTTAAGGCCTCTTTTACAATAAACGGTCCCTCCCAGCTGGGGTTGAGCTTCCCTACGGATGCCGACCTCCCTGCTGCATCCACCTTCTTTAGCACCAAGTCCCCTTCCACGAACTGTTTGACTCTGACATGCTTGTCAAAGTACTTGGTCATTCTCCTTTTCACCTCTTCCTGTCGGATGACGGAGAGGTCCCTCAGCTCCTCCACCATGTCAAGGAAGAGCCTCAACTCTTCCTCGTTCTCGGCCTGCCATTCTTCCCTACCTTCCTTGGCCGCAAGAACTCGAGGTGTTTGGACTTCAAATTCCACGGGGAGCACTGCTTCGCACCCATGAGAGAGTTTGAAGGGAGTCTCTCCGGTAGCTGTATTAGGGGTGGTTCTTAGCGCTCATAGGACCGCGGGGAGCTGCTCCACCCAGCTCCCCTTCAAATTCTCCACTTTCTTCTTGAAGAGGTTGACGATGATCTTGTTTGCGGCATCCACCTGTCCGTTGCTCCTGGGGTGATGGACCGAGGCGAACCTGAGGTCGATTCCAAGCTGCTCGCAGAAGCTAGTGAACTCGGCGCTGGCGAACTGGGGCCCATTGTCCGTGACAATGACTTGGGGCAGCCCATGTCGACAGATGATCTCCCCCCAAACAAAGTTCCTAATTACCTGAGAGGTCACCTTGGCCAGCGCCTTCACTTCCAACCATTTGGAGAAGTAATCGATCGTTACTAGGAGGAACCTCCTCTGCCCACTGGCCTGGGGGAACGACCCAACCAAATCCATTCCCCAAATGGCGAAGGGCCAGGGGGCCGTGATACTTTTGAGTCGCTGGGCCGGCTGTAGCTGGAGGGGGGCAAACAGCTGACACTTATGACACCTTCTTGCGAACTCCGTTGCATCATGGCCCGGGGTGGGCCAGAAGTACCCCTGCCTGACGATTCTTCCTTCCAGGGTCCGACTCCCGGAGTGGCTCCCGCATTCTCCGGAATGGACTTCCTCCAAGATTCTTTGTACCTCCCCCTCGGCCACGCAACGAGCCAGCATCCCCAAGAGTGTCTTCCGGTACAGCTGCCCGTCCTGGAGGAGGTAGTATGCTGACTTGTGCCTTAGCTTCTTCTTATCCGCCCCCTCCGGATACTCTCCCGTGGAAAGGAAAGTTACGACTGGGTCCATCCATGAAGTCTGTCGATCAATCTCCATGAGCTCCCCCTCCTCGATGGAGGGGTGGAATAGGTCGGTGATGGTACCTCCCACCTGGGGACCATGCTTTGCTAGCTGGTCGACCTGCTCGTTTTCTTCCCTGGGCACGTGTCGAATGGAGAAGGTTTAGAAAGTGCTTATGACCCCCTTCACTTTGGCTAAGTACAATCGCAGGGTAGACTCCCTTGTCTCAAACTCCCTGTTGATCGGGGAAGCTACCACCATGGAGTCGGTGAGTACCTCCACGTCCAACACCCCCAGCTCCCTGGCCAGGCGCAGCCCTGCTATCACGGCTTCGTATTCAGCTTGATTGTTGGTGATGGGAAAGTGCACCACCACCGTCTGCTCAATTCTAGTCCCCTGAGGGCTCTCCAGGATCACCCCCACTCCTAGGGAATGCCTCCCCGAGGCGCCGTCTACCTTCACCTTCCAAGGAGCCGGACGGGTGAGCTCCTCTTCCGCCACTTCAATCACATAGTCAGCCAAGAAGTCGGCCATTGCTTGAGCTTTGATCGAGAGGCGCGGAACGAATGAGACGTCGAACTCACTCAACTCCACCGACCACTTGGCCAGCCTGCCTGAATGCTCCACCCCCTCAAAGATGTTGCGGAGAGGATGGTCAGTCACCACTCGGATTGAGTGTGCCTGGAAGTAAGGTCGCAGCCTCCGGGCTGAGATGATCAGGGCGAAAGCCAACTTCTCCAGAATCGGGTACCGGAGCTCGGCCTTCCTCAGGACCCGGCTCACGTAATAAATGGGGAGCTGTTTCTTCCCTTCTTCACGAACTAGGACGGAGCTCAAGGCCTCCGCCCCGACCCCGAGATATAAAAACAGGTCCTCCCCCTCCTTCGGCCCTTGGAGCAGCGGAGCCTGAGTCAACTGCATCTTGAGGGCCCGGAATGCCTCCTCGCACTCCTTGGTCCATTCGAACTTTAGACCACCTCTCAATGTTTTGAAGAAGGGGGAGCACTTCTCCCCTGCCCGGGAGAGGAACCTACTCAACCCTGCCAGCTTCCCTGTCAGCCGTTGGACCTCCTTAGCATTCCGTGGCGACCCCAGCTCTAAGATAGCCTTGACCTTATCTGGATTCGGCTCGACCCCCGCAGGGGTGAGGAGGTGCCCCAAGAACTTTCCCCTGCTAGCCCCGAAGACACATTTTAGGGGGTTCAACCGCATCTTGTACTTGCGCAGGGTGGCAAAGGTCTCCTCTAGGTCCTGGAGGTGGGAGTCCACATCCCGACTTTTGATCATGAGGTCATCCACGTATACCTCCAAATTCCTCCCCTTTTGCTCCTTGAAGACCCTATCCATCATCTTCTGGTAGGTCGCCCCTGCATTCTTCAACACGAAGGGCATCATCTTGTAACAGTAGCACCCATCCCCAGTGATGAACGAGACATCCTTGATGTCCGGGGGGTGCATCCTGATTTGATGATAACCTGAAAAAGCATCTAAAAAACTCATTACAGAAAAACCGACGGCTGAGTCAACCAGCGCGTCGATTCGAGGCAAAGGATAACAGTCCTTAGGACGAGCTTTATTAAGTAAAGAAAAATCGATACACATCCTCCACCGGCCGTCTCCCTTTTTGACCATGATCACATTGGAGACCCAGCCGGGGTATTGGATCTCGGACACAAAGCCGGCCTTGAAGAGCTTTGCCACCTCCTCTCTGATGGGCTCTGCCAGCTTGTCCGCAGTGGACCTCTTCTTCTGTTGAACGGGGCGTGTTCCCGGGTCCAGGTTGAGGCGGTGACATGCCACATCCGCGTCAACCCCCGGCATCTCCGCGACGTCCCAAGCAAAGATGTCCACATTCTTCTGGATGCACTCCAGCATCCTGCCTTGGTCCTCCGGGTCAGCCCTCCGCTGACGCGGACCTTCTCCACCCTGCCTCCACGGGTGAGCACCTCTAACTCCACCACCTCTTCCGCAGCCTCTAGCCTGGACTGCCCTCCCCATCCTTCAGCATCCCTCTCTTCCAAGACCGGGATCTCCACCTCCACCTCTTCTCCCTCGGCCATCACTTCCGCCACCTCCTCCAGGTCTCCTCCTGCCGCCTCCTCAGCACAGCTCTCCATCTCCAGCTCCTCCCTTCTTTCTTCTTGCTCAGCTTCCTCCATCCTCCGCCCCATCTCCTCGGCGCCCTCCTGCCAAGAGATGGTGTTCACCGCAGTGACATAGCACTCCCGCGCCACCTTTGGGTCCCCCCTGACCCGGACCTGAATCCCCTCAGCGTTTAACTTTAAGCATTGGTGGAAAGATGAGGGGACGCAGCGGAAGGCGCTGATAAGGGGCCTCCCGAAGATGGCGTTGTAACTGCTGGGGGCGTCCACGATGACGAATCTGCAATTTCTGGATTGACCCCCAGGGTGACATGGAGGCCTACTCCTCCCTCCACTTCCTTCCTCTCCCCTGAAAACCCGAACAAGGGTCCGTCCGAGGGCAGCACCCTCTTCGCTTCTACCTTCATTGCGTCAAACGCCTTTTTGAAGACGACGTTGACGGAGCTCCCGTTGTCGACGAGGATCCGAGAGACGGTAAAATTCTCGATGTCTGCCTTGATGACCAACGCATCACAGAAAGGATCCTCGTGATCTGGCATGTCGCTCCTGGAGAAGGTGATCCTCTCCTCCGGGGGTGGGGTCTGGGATGTGGAGGCAACGCTCCGACGGTACATGGTGTGGAGGCTTGCCTTGCGGGAAGCCTCGACCCACCCACCCACCCCCCCCCCCCCCCACCCCCCCCCCCCCCCCCCCCCCCCCCCCCCCCCCCCCGTGGATCACTCCGATCCCTCCTCGGGTTCCAACATCCACCCGGTCTTCGCAACGGTCCTCCTCCGCCCGAGGCAGGACCTCCTCAATCCTCACTTCTTGTCGCCCCTGCTGCTGCTGCTGCTGCTCCCTATTTCCCCTCATCCCCTCATCTCAAGGAATTTCGGGCACGTGGTTGTTGCGTGCCCCTCCTACTGATGGAAGTCGCAATAGGGCAACTCCACCCTAACTTCTCTCCTCCTCCTCCTTATTATCCTCCTCCTCGCCCCCAAGGCTATGGCCATAGCCTCCTCTTGATCGGGGAGCCGGGGCCTCTGGGCCTGCCTCCAGCCCGGGGGGTGAAACTGATCTTGCCCCCCCTTGATAGCGATCCCTTCCGTGGTATCCCCTTTGTGGCCCCTGCCCCTGCCACTCAGGCCTCCAACCCAGTCGACGGTCGGACTCCTGACGCCCCCACCTCGGCTGCTGCTGCCACTGGAGCTGCCCCTGCTCCCTCTGTCGGGGCTCTCCTCTCCTTTCCTCCTGTCCTCTTCCTCCCTTCGACTCCTTCTCCTCCTCTGTGACCCACCTGACCAGCTTCCGCGCAAACTCTGGGTTTGACGCCTCCCCGTCAACTTCTATTGCCGCCCTCTCCATCAGCTCCTCGTAGGAGAGGGGGGGAACTCTCTTCAGCTCCATTCTGAAGAACCCCTGTTGCAGGCCCAGGGTGAAGGCCATCATCAAACTATGGCCCGGCATCTCCTGGACCTGAGTAACCTCCTCCTGAAACCGATCCACGTAGCTCCCCAACGTCTCGTTCACCCCCTGCTTGATGTGGAACAGGGACTCTGACTCCTTCTTCCTCTTCTTCGAGGTAGTGAACCTCAGCATGAACCCCCGGCGGAGGTCCTCGAAGCAGTAGATGAAGCTGACCGGTAGCTGATGGAACCACTCCCTTGCCTTCTCCCTGAGGGTGATAGCGAAGAGTCGGCACTTGAACCCGTCCGACATCTGTCGGATGGAGACTACGTCCTCGAACCATTGAACATGCTGGACCAGGTCTCCCTACCTGGTGTAGTAGGACATCTCGGGTTCCCTGAACCCATCTGGAACTGAGGCTGAATAGACCAACTCGCTGAAGGGGCTTCCTCCTCCCACTGGGCGAGCTGGCGAGTCTCGCGAGCCCAGATCGCCGAACCGGCCTCGGCCTGCCGAGCCAGGGAAGAGCTCGCGCCCGGGGAGCTCGCACCCCCGACCTTCCTCGGCCACTTCCTTCCCAGCTCGCCTGCCGGGGGCGTCCTCGCCCAAAGAGGGGGCAGCCGCGATCTGGACTGCTGGAGTCGAGCACTCGGCCCGCGTGCCGAGTGCGAACTTGACGAGGCTCAGCACCTCATTCCTGAAATCTTCAAACATCCCCACCGTGGCGAGAGGCGGGGGGGGGGGGGGGGGGCGTGTTCGGCCTGTCGGATCCCTGTCCTCCTGTCATCGAACTCGCTGAAGCTTTTCTGCACTGACCACGCTCCACGCTCACCGCACCAAAATGTTGAAACCGATTTCTCGGTCTCCTGTGGAGTTCGCCCTTGGGGAAGGGGTGGTCTCGCGCCTACTTTACTCCTGCAAGCAAAACAACAGAAAACAAGGAAAGACCGACCCAAGGGCTCGGCGGGGAGGTCCCACCACACACCCGGAAGATCTCAGAGCGCTTCCCCTCCTTAGCCAGAGGCCGAGCTAAGGTACCCTCAGAAAGCACTTGAAAACTGGAGCAGGAAAGCACAGGAAGCGTGCCTTCTGGGGTACCCCTTGGGTCCTATTTATAGTTTTTGAAATCTGAACTGTCAATAACCAAAAGAACTGACCTGAAATTACCAGAAAACCCTTGGTTGGGTCTGCCAACAGCCAAACTCCGCTGTTTTGAAGGGCTATATGCAGACCAGCGGGGGCAAAACAGTAAAAAGTACCTCACACATCCAGGCGAGCTGGGGAGCTTGATCAACTCGGCAGGTCCTGCTCGCCTGCTGCTGCCGAGATGCGTTGCGAGAGCGCGAGGCAGGACGGCGAGCTCGCCCATCCCTTGGTCGCCATCAGTTGTCCTGGGCCAGCTCGGCGAATGCCGAGCTCGGGGTCGACGATGGCTGATCTTTGGTCGACGAATGCCGAGCTCGGGCTCGACTTCTTCACTGCCGAGCTCGCTCACTCCCCTTAGCCCGATCTGCCTGGCTCCTGGCGGCCTTGCTCGCCGGACACGGGGTTGTACACCAGGGACACCAAGAGGGAGATGCGGGAGATGTTCTTGGGCACTGCAGCGGCTGTAGAGGAGCAAGGAAGCCCGAAGTACAAAAAAATACGAAGGAAAAAATAAACTGAGAAAAGTAGTTCGAGGAAGAGGGGTTCGACGGGGTGCTGTAGATCGGAGGAAGATGAGGAGGAAACCCTAAGTACATAGTGTATATCTTGGCCGACGGTGGTTAAGAGGCGAGAGCAATGAGCAGCGCGCCTGTGGTGGAGTGTCGTTGTGGAGTGGGCCGATAGTAGCGCCGAGCGGAAGAGGGAAGCGAGGGCTTGCCGAAGAGCGAAGTTGGCGTCGTGGAAGAGCAACGTTTGCTGCGGGGAGAACCTTTGAGTGGGCCGATAGTAGTGTCGAGCGGAAGAGGGAAGCGAGGGTTGTGCCGAAGAGCAAAGTTGGCGTCGTGGAAGAGCGAAGTTTCTGAGGGGAGAACCTTTGAGTTCGCCTTTGGCAGAACTCCGCTATCAGGATTTCTAGCCTCCGGAGAAAGTTGAAAACTGATTTGTATGCTTGATTTTATAGATCCAGTGGCCAGAATTTATTCATGAATTTCTATTTCATAGTTAAAGGCAGACCATTATATTTCTTTTTAATATAGTATATATATAGTTTGCACTTTAATCCTAACCTTCCCCTTAAAGTGCAAATGAGATGCAAGTTCGTGCAACCCTCCTAGATGCTCAAATGGTCCCTAAACACGAGACTTTGTGAATATGTTAACGACATTGTCATGGTTTCGAACTTAATCCACGACAAGAGATCCATTAAGAACTTTTCTCGTATAAAATAAGGCTCGATCTCAAGCTGCTTTGTCCACGCCTGACATACTGGATTTGTGACAAGCTTTAGCGCACTTTCTTAGTCCCCGTGAAGTAAAGTAACATTCCTCATTTTTCATGATTATCCGCGACTAGCCTACACTACTAGATACATTCCTAGCCGCCAAATATGATGTCTTGTAGTCTACCTCAGTGTTGGAGATGAACACAAAATGTTGCTTCTTTCTACACCGCAAATCACTGTTGAACAGTATATGAAGACGTAACCTGACGTTGATTTTTGATCGTCTGAATTTCCACCATAATCAACATCTGTGAACCCGTATAGATTGAATCAAGTGTTCATTTCATACATCAACCCCAAGTCCGGGGTTTGCCGAATATTCTTAAAAATTCCCTTTGTCACCTCCACATGATGCTTCATAGGCTCCTGCATATAACGAGTCACATGACTGATAATAATCGAGATACTCGTCTTTGTAATCGTTAAATAGATCAAACTTCCCCCAGATCCCGGAAAGGTTTAGGGTTTGAGAGGATCCCACCTTCATCCCAACGAGGCTTCAAACCGACCTCAAGTGGAGTAGAGTTGCTATTCCCTTCTTCATTTCAAATTTCTGCACGATTCGCTTTGCATAACCTTTTTGGGACACAAGAAAACCACTCTTCTTCCTCTCCACCTCCAATCCATGATAATGATGTAGCTCCCTTAAATTCTTCGTCTTGAAATGGATAGATAGCTCAACTCTAAGCATTGCTATCTCTCCATAATCATTTGAAGTTCATCCTTATTCACAAACAAGTTCAAGCCTGAGTGCTCACACAACTACAAATACTTTGCAATCACCCATAGTGTGCCCAAGGCGTTTACTTCAACCTGTAAAGGGCCTTCTTCAACTTGCACAAATATCCTGAGTGCAACTTAGATACCTATCCTAGCTCAATGAAGATATCTTTGTCGTTCTTGCCATTAAAAATCGTGTTCTTCATGTCGAGTTGCCACAGTCTCCATTCGTGGCAAGCTACCAACGCAATCACCACCTACATTGAAGTCATCTTCGCCACATGTCTGAGAGCCTCTTCATAGTCCTCACCGTACTGCTATGAAAATCCTTGAGTTACAAGGTGGGCCTTGTACTACTCCACACTGCCTTTTTCTTGATCTTGTACACCCACTTGCATGTGACCACAATGTTACCATTCACCTTGGGCCCAAAATACTGGATCTCGTTCTTTCTGAGGGCATTCATTTACTCATCGATAACATCCTCTCTCTTTCACGCTAATGACTTCTTCAAAACATGACGGCTCCTGCTCGTCGAGTGGTCCTACAAAGAAGCACAAACACATATATGATATCTTCTTTGTATTGAGCAGGTGGAATGATAATTCGTTTTGACCTCCGCAAGGTAGAACCACTCTCCACTGTTTCGAAAATATCTGCACTGCCGTTGGCCTTCATCTTGTTTATATACAAATTTATCGAGATCATGAACAAATATTTCACATGCCACCCGATGTGAGTAACATCAACTTTCACCAAAGAAAGATTCTTCAAATATTTCACCTCCTTTGGTCCAAAAAGAACATGGAACCTTACATCCACCACATTGGTCACCGTGAAGAGACTCTTCATTCCCGGCACATAAGATACATTCTTTAACTT
The DNA here is from genome assembly GCA_039583875.1 of Platanthera guangdongensis. Taxonomy (NCBI): domain Eukaryota; kingdom Viridiplantae; phylum Streptophyta; class Magnoliopsida; order Asparagales; family Orchidaceae; genus Platanthera; species Platanthera guangdongensis. The sequence continues at coordinate 8,721,743 of CM077152.1, forward strand.
GAGTGCTCTCCCACCACTGCTCAGAGTAACAGTTCCCTCCTTAACTGCGTGCACTGAGACATCTGTCATCAAGATCGCATCCTTCATATGCATGACGACAAGAGAACTTCGACTTATCTCTAGTGAGGTGCTGACCGCACTTAGAGTCGACAATCTAATCATTTTGAAAATTTATGGAGGCCAAGACATCCACTGAAGTCGCCACCGTCTTTGCCAAGAAGCAATTCCCCTACTCATCTTCGTCTTTGGGTCCTCTTTTCTCTACCACATACCTCAGCTTTAAATTGACTCTGCAGTCTCTCTTAAAATGACCAAGCTTATTGTTGAAGCCGAGAAAAATCCCTACTCTAAAAATTGGATCAAGGCAGCCTAAGGCTATTGGCTCAGTAGTAAGGCTAGGAGGCTAAAGTGACTAGGATAAAGAACAAAGGCAACAAACAGGACCCCAGATGCTGCGGCATGAAGGTCCCACCACGTACCCGAAAGCTTGAAAGAAGCTACCCCTCCACAACCAAAATGACCGAGCAAGGTACAAGGGAGACTAACTGACAACTAAGTCGCGAGGTCGTGACCTGGTCTCTATGGAAAAGGAATCCAAAGACTCAGCTGGTATCCAAAAAGTAGAGCTCGCGAGATCCTTGCAGAGATTTCAAGTCCCTCTCCTCGTACCTTTGTGGTCCTATTTATAGGGAAATCCTGGGGGAGGGGAGGGGGTCTATTTATACCCCCACCCCTCGACGACTAGGCGACTTCATGGAGGAGCTCGCACGGCTGGGCGAGCAACTGCCCTAGTCGCCTACCTGACGAGCATGCGAGGGGTGCTCGCCATACTTGCCCAGGCCTTCTGCAGGCTGACACGTTGACTCTGACCTCTGTCTTGACTTGCTGACTTTGACTTTTGCTGACCTGGCTCTGAAGGGGTCCACCCTCGACGAATACGAGTTGTACACTTATGACATCCAAAACACTTAAGCCCCCTTTCAATTCCTTCGTTCTTGGAGTGAGGAATTGCCTACACCTCTCAACGTAGTAGAAGGTCTTGCACCAGAACCCTTCTTTTTACCATACGACATCTTTCCCGAAAAGAGTGCCTCACTTTCTCTACCAAAAATAGAACACCCTGCCATTTGATGAAGCACCCTGACAGAAGCCACCCTTTGATGTTAACTAATGCTATCTCCTGCCATGACAGAAGAGTATCTCCGAAAACCGAACTCCTTCAAGGTTCGGTTTCGGTTTGGGTGAACCGCTTGTCTCGTCCTTGAACCGAAGTGATAAAGGGGACACACTCCCTCAAAGCCCGCAAATAATATGCCTCTTCAACCTTGGCTCATCAGAATCCAATGCAGAAATCTGTGCACACAGGTTTTTAAAATTTCTTAGAAAAGAGTGCCTCACTTTCTCCATCAGAAATTGAACCTCTGAAACCTTTCTCGCCCAAAGAGAACGCCTCATTTTCTCTACGAAAAACAAACACCCTACCATTTGTTGTGTTAAACTCTCCTGCGATGTTAGAAGATTCCCCAACTCCATCGAGGTGGATTGCGTATCCTATCCTTGAATTGAAGTGATGCAGGGGATGCACTCCCTCTGAAGCTCGCCGATAAATATGCCTCTTCAACTTTCTCTGAGATCGGCTCATCCAGATCCAACACAAAAATTTTCGCACACCTATTACGAATAATGTCAAGATAGAAATCTACCCTTATTTTGCCTCTGCTAATCCATTATACAAAAATTGCAATCTTGTGACTAGGGGTGTGCAAAAATACCCGAAGAACCGAAAACCGGTCCGAAACCGAACCGAACCGAACCTGGCGGTTCGGATCAGTTCCTATATCTATCGGTTCGGGTACGGTTCCAAAAAATATAGAATCAATGGTTCGGTTCGGTTCGGTTCAGTTCTCGGTTCCGACAATCGGGTACCTGAGAACCGATCTGAACTGAATATAAATTACAAATTTTAACTTAAAAGAATATATGTATTATTACAAATTTTAACTATAAAGATTGGGTCGCCTCAGCGCTAGCGTGAGTCGCGGAGGGATTAATTGGAGATGTTGTTTTACAATTTAACAAATCAATCTTATTTAATGTCTAAAAGTAAAAATCTCTTATTTTGATATTTTTTTTTATAGTTCATTAGTCTCATGTTATGAACCGAGAACCGAACCGGAACCGACCCGAACCGAACGATTCAGATCCGGTTCCATAATTTAGAACCGTGGGTCGGTTCCGGTTCCAAAAATTTGGAACCGAACCTATACGGGTCGGTTCTTGGTTTTATGTGGAACCGAATCGAACCAATCCAAGTTGCACACCTACTTGTGATACTCTTCTTGTTAAATAACTCATCAAGAGGTGTCCACATCTCAAACATTGATTTGCATTCCAAGATGCGATCAAACATATCCGGTGATATGGAACTCTACATGACAAGTTGTTATGGGCCTACTCGTAGGTTGCTGTAAAAGTGGTCAGTGACTGGGAAGATGACTGAGATACTACGGAACCATGACCGTGACTGCCTAAGTGGGGCTTTCTCATTAGAGGAGAGAGCTACCAAGATCTCACACAAGAGAATAGGAAAAACAGTTTGATTTCATTCATGTCATAAACAAGACCTAATGGTCCCTTAAATAGACACATACAAGGGCATTACCTTAATTTGCCCGACACGCACTAATAATAAAACGAACATCATACAACTCGATAATAAAATATAATAACGTTGCCATAACATTACTCCCGCCATCTAAAGAGAGCGACCTCAAGCTCAAGGAAGATCCTTGGTAGAGCTACTTCATCTGATGCCCTCATCGTCAAAGTTCTCGACGTTCAGGTAGAAAAGCCTGTTGTATCTGTGGCCAGTGAATTGCTCGTTGCATTTAAAACATAATCCCCGAGCGCATCGTTGCAACATCTCGACCCGAGATAATCGTCGGACTGATGGGGCTGGATGACCCTCGATACGTCCGTGTTGAACGATGTTCGTAGGTGTGTAGGCCTCCTGTGCTAGCTGGAGACGACGATCGCGGAGCCTTGCTACACTACAAGAAAATCTCTTATTACCTAGGAAAAGAATTCGTTGTTAAAACATAAAATTCGTTGCTAATTTACATTAGTAAAGCATTTAAAAACAAAAAACTTTCCTTTCTAAATTAAGCATAGCTAAATTTAGAAAGGAATTTTTTCCTTGCTATTTTGCAAGGGAATTTTAGCAAGGATTTTTATCCTTCTTAAATTAGTAAAGCAATTCATTTTTTTGTTGCTAATTATTATGGTAAATAAAAAATGTTTTTATATGATAAAAAAAAATTTACATGTTATATAAAAGAGCAGGATTCAAACCCCTTATCTCTCAAATAAATTTTACCATGCTTGCACTACAAGGAAATCTCTTATTACCTAGGAAAAGAATTCGTTGCTAAAACATAAAATTCGTTGCTAATTTACATTAGCAAGGTATTTAAGAATAAAAAATTTTCCTTTCTAAATTGAGCATAGCTAAATTTAGAAAGGATTTTTTTGCTTGCTATTTTACAAGGGAATTTTAGCAAGGAATTTTATCCTTCTTAAATTAGTAAGCAATTCATTTTTTTGTTACTAATTATTATGATAAATAAAAAATATTTTTATATAATAAAAAAAAATTACATGTTATATAAAAGAGCAGGATTCAAACCCCTTATCTCTCAAATAAATTCTACCATGCTTGCCGACTGTGCTAACAAATTTATTTGCATATTTTTGCGGTACCCTGTATATATAAATGTTTAATATTTAATTTATAATATTATGTAAAGAAATAAATGTATATTATCCTTTCTAAATATATATATATATATATATATATATATAAGTATTAAAAATTTATAATATTATACATATCTCACGGTAACTTTTAAATATATATAAGTATTTTAAACTTTTTGAAGTTACATTAAAAAAATAAATAAGATGTGTATATGTTGAAGTTGAAATAATTTACAAAATTGTATACAAAATTAATTATATATAATAATTATTTTGTTGGACATAAACTATGTTAATTTATAGACATATATAAATATATAAATAATTTTTTAAGTTATATGAAGTATATATATGTATGATCGTTTCATTTTATATTTTAGTTATGACTTAAATTTAAGAGATGGACATAAAAAAATAAAAAAAATTATATTTTTTTATGAAAGGTAGCAAATGTTTTAGGAGAGAAATATCTCCGTCAATATTTTGTAACAAAAAAATTATTGTTATTTTAGCAACAAAAAAAGTTCGTTGCTAATTTTGCAACAAAAAAATTTGTTTCTAATTTTATAGGTAAATTAGGAAATCATTTACCTTGCTAAATTTGCTGCTAATTAGCAAGCAAGTATCTTACATTTATAATTTTTCTTGCTAAATAGGTTTTTTCTTGTAGTGTTAGATTCAGAGCAGTCACTACGTCTAGAGGGGTCTCAAATTCGACATCCAGTTGCAAACGGGCACTAAGGCCGACAGTGAAAATGATGACCTGCATATCCATGGCAAGTGTGTCATGCGTCAAAAGAAGCTGAAATTGCTCGCAGGAGATTGAGGGAGAGACGATGTTGAAGGGGGCCTCAACTGTCGACCGTCGATGCTGCGGAGAGGCTGCGTCGATGTCGAGGACGTCAACTGCGGTTTGTTCTCCCTGTGGAAGAAGTAGACGCTGCCGCTCGGTTTGGCTGTAGAGTAAGTGAAAGACTTTGTTTTCAAGGTCAGCTAACACCTAGAGGGGAGGGGGGTGAATAAGTTTGAGGTCTCCTTTTAAATTACCTAGACCTATACCTTATTTTGCTGTGCTTGGTGATTTGTTAGTTTTAGCTTTCAAGAATATCAACCAGACGACACAGATATTTTATAGTGGTTCCCTAGAGTATGAGTACGTTCACTGCCCCTTTGCACCATTCTAACAGTGTGTTAGACAAGGCTCTTCCCCTTAATCTCGGCTCCAAAGAGCTTACAACACGATCCCGCAGGACCACTCAGTCTTCTTCAAGACTTACAACTCAGGCAATATGCCCTACCACTCAGATCCCAACTGGATCCTACCTTAGCCTTTATAACACAGACCTACAACCCAGATTCACACAAGAATCCTACACTCAAATCAACAACAGATCTTAGCTCAACCTTTATAACACAAGCCTATACTCGGATTCTGTCATGACCCGTCTCGACGAAAGTCAGAGCGCGATTCGGCCGAGCCGTGATGCCACAGACATGGGCGAAAAGAAACCATGCAGAGAAAACTGAAAATAGTTTTAGAGATAGGTACTTTGATTGAACAATTTATGATTTATAAAAAAAATATATGAAAACGCTTAAAGTTTTGAAACAGTGAGAATTTAATTACATATACATTTCTTTGAAAAATTTAATGTTACACACAGTGCTGAAATAAAGGTGAATGCAATGAGTAACAATAGTGAATACATCATAAATAAAAATGATTTACTACATCAGAAACATCCTAGGAGTTGTCCACAATATAAAAAAATGTCTTATAATAACTAGTACATGATAAGACACACTAACAGTAAAGGAAGCAAATATATAGAACCTGATGTAAGCAACAAAAAAAGAAAGAAAACCTCCAAGCAAGGCTGTAGCTGAACGAGAACTAGCTCAGGGAGTAGTCGGCGTAGTCACGAACCCTAAGACAAATTCAAGACAGAAGAAAAATGCCTCAGAACGTAAGATTTAAACATGAGCAAGTTAATAAAATGTGTGCAAAAACAAACAGACATATTCGAGTACTGATCTATCTTGTCAAAAGTTACCAAACATACCAAAAAACCAGGTCAAACAGACATTTCTGAAAGACTAGCCTACTTCGGAGTATAACCTTAAGTTTATTTATGTAATATGTTTTAAGTCGTGATCGATGAAGGGTGTAAGTACTATAGCGGGCGCACGTGATTCACGATCAGATCTATGTGCAAGTCTTGTCGGAAAAGTAATCCTGTTTGTCGTGACCATGTCAGCAGACAAATGTCAATTAGACGCTACAATTCAAGAATTTGCTTACAACTATGGATTTGTTTTTATGTTTCGTACTTAAGTGATTACCTATCATGTTATGTTATGACAACATTATTAGAGTTCAGAATTTTACAAAAAAAAACATTTGTAAAAAGAACAGGTAATCAGATTTAAATCCAAAGTTTGCAAGTGAGAGAGGTTCTCTACTTGCCTTAAAGTGACGTCGAAAAATGCTCGTGACAGCTAAATGGCGCAAGCGAGGTTAAAAGTTCTAGTTATACCTGTTCGAGATCAAAAATGCATTCCAAACTGAATTAACAGGATTTTATACCAGCACATGTGTTTGATAAACGCTCCACACAAAAGGAGGGGGGAGGGTTCAAGAATTTACCTCCCTTGAGAGTGAGGGGAGAAGATGCTACCGCGAGGGATCAGGGATTTTGGCGGCGTTTGGATGCGAAAAGCCCTAATTCGGAGAGGTCTTGGAATGATTCCACCACCTAGACCCAAAGAGCGGCACCGGAAAACAAGCAAAACGGAGGGATTAGAAGGGTACACGACAACCCTAAGAGGGATTGACGTAAATGCATCAATCGAAGAGCTATAATTATTGTAACAAAATTAGGGCACAATAGAAAACAAGAAATTGATGGAATTCCTTACCCAAGGAGACCAGATCGGGGCCCCGAAATCCACGAAGAGGGGTTTCGAGCGAAACCCTAGGTGTCCCTCACAAAAACCACCCGCCAGAACGAGGAGGAGCTAGAGTTATCGGGGAAGGATGCTGCCTTTGCCCTCACTGTCCGGAGGAGGAGAAGAGGGAAGAAGATAACCGGCCAAGAGAAGGGTGGTTGCGGGATCTGTCGACCAAGGGAAACACCGAAGACGACGAGGAAGCAAAAGGAAGAGCCGTTGGACCTAGAGGAAGTGATTTCCGGCCGTGGGGAGGAGTCTCGGGGGCGGCAGAAGGCGCTGGCGGCGGAAACGGGGGTCGTCAGGGGCGCAAAAGGCGGAGTCGGGAGCGGAGTCGGGATCGACCGGGGGGGGGGGGTTGCGGCTTGCGGGATTTAGCACCGGCTCGGTTTGTTTTTTTAAAGAAGCGGGGTAGGTTTAAGTTTTTGTTTTATATTATTATTATTATTATTAAAAAAAGGGGGTTGCTGCAGATTCACTAATGAATCTTACACTCAGATGCAAGATTGGATCCTACATAAAATAGTAATGATTTGAAACAATCAGACACCAGAGAAATATCTGTGTCTGTCTTCCTGGGCAAAAACTGAGTTTCCCCTAACTTCTTCACAACAACAAGTTGACAGATATCTTTAGATGAATCACGAGTTGTTCTAGAAGTAGCTTGCAAAAATCTCTGCCTCTTCTCTTTCAGGAATCAGTCCTGACCTTGCCGTCGCAGATGAATATCGCAGCAGCTATCACTTTTCGCTTTCAGCTTGACTGAACTGAACAGGACCTTCAGGCTCGACAACAATGACGAGGAAGAAGACGATGTCCAGCCGCAATGCGAAATCAAAAAACTCTAATTGCTTCTTTTTCGACTCAGCCAATCTTTCCCTTTTTATTGAACGTCGATCAACGGCTCTATGCGCTGTGGGCCCAGCCTTAACTGTCAATCTACCACCTTCCATTTGTAGAATATGACAAAAGCTGGCCGTCGGCGCCATCAATGACATACGCCATCTTTCATGCAACGAATTTGAACTGCGTTGACTTTGTTGATTTTTGCTGACTCATGCTGACACCAGCCATTCTGAACTTAGTCAAATTCACAGAATTGCTTCAGGCATTGAGAGCGTTGAATGAATGACCATCACTCAACGTTTCTGGACTGAGTCATTTCTTCAGTTCATCCAGGCGTTGAGAGCGTTGAGTGAGTAAGCTTCACTCAACGCTTTTTGCCTTAGCTTAATATTCCTCTGTCTGAAGGCATTGAGTGAGTTGACCTCACTCAACGCTTTTAGACTTAGCCAAGTTTCCTTATGTCTCACGGCGTTGAGTGAGCTGGCCCCACTCAACGCTTTTAGACTTAGCCAATTTTCCTTCTGTCTCACGGCGTTGAGTGAGCTAGTCTCACTCAACGCTTTTATACTTGGCTAATTTTCTTCTATCTGACGGCGTTGAGTGAGCTGGCCTCACTCAACGATTTTATACTTAGCCAATTTTTCTTTTTGTCTGACGGCGTCGAGTGAACTGACCTCACTCAACGCTTTTATACTTAACTAATTTTTCTTTCTGTCTGATGGTGTTGAGTGAGCTGACCTCACTCAATGCTTTTATACTTAGCCAAATCCTGTCCTTCCTTCTGGCGTTGACTGCTAAAGCTTGTCTCAACGCTTTCTGTCATTTGGCGTTAAGTGAACTGGTTTCACTCAACGATTTTGTACTTAGACAGATTTTCCCGTCTCTCTCCTTTGGCTTTGACAGAATCAATATGACGTTGAGTGAAATGACTTCACTCAACGCTTCTGGACATAGAATCTTTTTTTGGCAGAAACACTGTGATTTTGACAGAATAAACTTTACTCAACGAATTAAGCAGTATGGCGTTGAGTGAGTTGACATCACTCAGCGGCCGTGGACTTGGTCGAATTTTCTGCTTGCTAATGAATATGCTTTGACTGTCTACACCTGACTCAGCGCTTTTTGGCATATGATGTTGAGTGAACTGACTTCACTCAACGCCTGTGGACTTAGCTGAATTTCTTGCTTGCCAATATCTTTCCTCGACTTCTGGGGTTGAGTGAGCTTGCTCCACCCAACGTTTGTGGACTTAGTAATATTTTTCTGTCCAGCTTTCTTTCTCAAGGCTGCTGGCGTTGAGTGAGCTTGCTCCACTCAACGCTTGTGAACTCAGTAATATTTTTCTGTCCAACTTTCTTTCTCAAGGCTGCTGGCGTTGAGTGAGCTTGCTCCACTCATCGCCTGTGAACTCAGTGTAATTTTTTGTCCACCTTTCTTTCTTAAGGCAACTGGCGTTGAGTGAGCTTGCTCCACTCAACACCTGTGGACTTAATAATATTTTTCTGCCTGATCACCAGCTTGCTTGATGTCCACCTGTCCAATCAGTGTACCGGGGATTGACCTGCATGCATAAACTCAAACACACATCAAATACAACTAGTGTGTGTGTCATTGACTTGTTTGACTTCTTACAAATCTGGGCCATGTGGATCAATGGACCCAACAGTAAACATGGAGATTTGTTGTGGTTTGTCAGGCGAAAGACGATGACAGGCGCGGAAATAACTTCGGACGTGCGCCATGTGTGGCCGCTGCTCTTTCTTTTGGAGGCGTTGTGTGTTGTGCTGGTTGCGTACACTTGGAATTGACTTGCTGAAGGTGTCAGCGTGCTTCGGCGTGAAGAGATCGAGAAGCTCTGATATCAAAGTTTTTATGGGACCTACTCGGTGGTCGCTGGAGAAGTGGTCGGAGGATGGGAAGATGACAAAGATACTACAGAGCCATGACCGCGGCTGCCTAAGCCGGGTTTGCTCGTTGGAGGAGAGAGTTAGCAAGACCTCACACAAGAGAACAAAAAAAAAACAAATTGATTTCATTCATGTCATAAACAAGACCCCAATGATCCCTTAAATAGACACATACAGAGGCATTACTGTAATTTGCCTGACACACACTAATAATAAAACAAACACAACTTGATAATAGAATATAATAACACACTAATAATAAAACAAACACAACTTGATAATAGAATATAATAACGCTGCCATAACACAAACTTTGCCTTCACATTTGCAATTCTCCACCTCATTTCAGGCTCATTCTCTCCATTGGCCAACAATGCTATTCTCTCTTCTCCTGCAACAACTTCCCATAATTCCTCTCCGAGCAAATACTATTCCATACAACTCTTTCATTTCTTGAAGTTGGTGCGTGCTTGTAGTTCAATCTCAGGCCCTCTAACAAAGCTACCTCCTTCCATATCCGGATTGAAAGTGCTCATGTGTCAGCGGGCTTATCAGATAAATGCCAAAAAAGGAAGAAAGGAAAAAAAACTACAAGTGGACCTCCACAAAGTAAACCACAAAAGGAAGTGCAAGCTCTGATACCATGTAAAAATTTCGCATCAAGGATGCACAAATTAAATTCATAGAATAACATTGAAATGAAGAATAAACAATATTTTGAATATTAAGAGCAAGATCCATTACAAACAACTTCACAAACCACAACCAAAATAAACCGAGAGGTATGAATAGTGCTGTATGCTCACAATACATGGGAAATCAGATACAGGAAAATAACCAACTCAAAATTGCTGTGATTTTGGAGAAAACCCAAGACTTGAACCATTGTCTTCAGCTTGGAGAAGAATATACTTCTTGGTGCTTCACAAAAGAGAAAAAAACGGAGATGAAGGATTTTTTCCTCATCTATTACTATTAGACTTCGTTCTTTTGGCAGGAAATGAGATGCAGGAATTAAAATTGATCCAATTCCGGTTCCCGTATGAATTGAAATTGAAGTCGATTCCAATTCTGTTGTTCGGATGAATGCAGAACTTCTGTCACATGAATTGAAATTAGTAATTCCACTGTTTGGCTGCATATTAGAATTCAGTCGATGGAATTGTTATTTACACACATTCAAATCATAAAAAAAATGCTTAGACATTCTTACTCATACTGCTCTGGACAGAAGTGATCATGATCCAACTAAATGTATATATATGAATTTCAAACATGATATCCAATTCCAATATTCAGGAATAACATATAACATATATGCATCAGGAAGAGCAATGAATGTTGCTTCAAGAAGAAAATGAATGTTAACATATACATATAATACTGCTCAGGAATAAGATGAGAATTCACTGTGATATCCAGACAGCAAGCTTAATTTACTCATGTAAGCAAATGAACAAACATCTTACTCTGAACTTTCCTAAACTGCTCATCCTCCTCCTTATCTACTGAAGTTTGTGGCAAAATGGCAAGCTCCCCTTCTTCAGTGTTAGTCTCTTTCAAAAAGGGGGCTTCACCCCTGTGATCCAAGTACTTGTGGATTCCAGCTTCCACTCGCTTTACAGAAATACTGTCGATCTTCTTCTTCGTTTTCAAAAATGTACTCGGATTGTTTCAGGATCATACGAGAACCACAAAAACGATATCTTCGTAATTCAAATTATAGCGTACATCAACCTCTACCCGAATCTCACATACGTGAGTGTTTTATATATCAATCACTCCGTCTATAGACAGCGATAGAAAAGGCATTAGACTAGCAAAAGAGGGAAACATTGACTCAATTCATACATTATCTGTCGACGCACAGGATCAACCCGCTACGACGAGAAACTCTTTGACCCGCTACGACGAGAAACTCTTTGACTTTTTTTCTCAGAATGGTCGAGTCATTCAAAAATATTGGATGATTTTATATGCAGGTCATTTTCGGCCATGTGTTGTCCAAGGATAAATGCAGGCCAAACAAAAAAAACATAGGAACCTTTGAACCCATATAGGCCGTGGCCTCCACATAACCGTTATGAAATTGCGTAGCTTGCACATGGCAAAGTTGGCCTGCATATAGTTATTGCCAAAAATATATAATGGTGCGCAAACTTATATTATGAAAATATTGATTTTTATGTTGAAAATCTCCCCCACTGCTACATTTGTTGCTTTGGAAACAATACCAGCATTCTGATTTCATTGTTTTAATGCAGGAGACAGAAGAGGAACAGTTGAATTCCTAAAGTTGATATTCAGGGCTCTTTGTCTGTGTTGGGGAAGTCAGACCCAGGACTTGCATGTTGACTGGGTTCTGTTCCGAGGCCGCTCTTTGGTCCCGGTCTTATGCGAAGTTGTAAATGATAATATCGACGGTTTTTACCCTTCATCCCACTATCCCGTGTTCGCCGAGTTCATGCTGCCTCGCAACGTTCGGCCGCTCGAGTCTCCTGCAGAGAGTTAAGCTTCTTTTGGCAAGCTCTTAAGCAATTGCCGGCAAAGGAACGAGAAAGTTGTTCAGATTTTTGTTCAAGTTGTCTTCACTTTTGCTGGCTGCTTCTCCCACCACAAAAGCAAACAGAAAGCTGAAACAGAAGGAAAACTTAGTGTTTAATCATGTGTTTAACCTTCTGCGTTCGGTTGCTCTACCCATCTTTTTTTATCAAGTTGTTATTTTTACTAGGTAAATTTATGTAATAATTGCTGAAATCTTTTCTTTGTTAGAAGGATTTATTTTTCATCTTAGTTTCTTGGCACAGTGATGGCGGTTATCATCCTTTTGAACATAATAGTGGATGAAGTTCATTAGGGTTTTTGGCACTTTGCACCCCGAAAGTGAAATTTTTGGCACTTTGCACCCTGAAATTTTAAATATGACACTTTGCACCCCAAAACTTCAATCCTTGGCACTTTGCACCCCAAGCATGTTAAATGAGGGGTAATTTCGTCCAGACCTCGTCAAAAGTGCTTATTTTTGCACTTTGCACCCTGAAATTTTCGGATTTATACTTGCAATTATCATTTTATTAAGTGGTAAATCTGGGTGGTTAAAATCATTAAAGTATATTTGGCCTGCAAGTATATAAATTCGAAAATTTTAGGGTGCAACGTGCAAAATAAGCACTTTTGATGAGATTTGGATGAAATTACACCTCATTTAACATACTTGGGGTGCAAAGCGCCAAGGATTGAAGTTTCGGGGGTGCAAAGTGTCATATTTAAACTTTCAGGGTGCAAAGTGTCAAAAGTTGCACTTTCGGGGGTGCAAAGTGCCAAAAAGCCAGTTCATTGAATGGGTGTTAACGAATTGCAATTTAACCTTCATGTGAGTTTAGTGGTGTGCAAAAAAAGAGCAGAGAATTTAGACGAACGGGTGCTAAACCTAACTGAACAAATCAATGAGGGGTGCTATCAACGTGTCCATTCAAAAAAAAAAAAACTAAGACAATTTTGAATTTTTTTTTTATTTTTTTGGATGTATAAATAAGTATATGACTATTATAATATAACATATTTTGAAATGAATAGAAAAAGTATGCATTAGATTAAAAAAACAATGATAATATTTACAACAATTTGTAATTATGAATGTTTTGCTAAGGATGATTTTTTTAAGTATAATATTTATAAAAATTTGTAAATTTTTTCTTACTTATTTTATCCATAATTATTTTGGATGAAAAATATAATTTAAAATATTTTAAAATGAATAGAAAAATTGATGTATTACAACAACACACAACACTCGTGCCTTTATCCCAGTATAGTGGGATCGGCTATATGGATCCTTTGTCGCTATTGTATCATATCTTTTGTTATAATCTCACTAATATTAAAGTACATCATGTCTTTCTTTATAGTTTCATTCAAGTTTTTATTGGTCTACCCCTCCCTCGTCTAACATGCCTGGTGACTAGACTCTCGCAACGCCTAACAAGCGCCTTTAATTGTCTCCTTTGTACATGTCAAAATCATCTTAGACGAGCTTTTCGCATCTTCTCTGAAATTGGTGCTACTCATGTCTTATCCCCGATACTTTCATTCCTAATTTTATCCAATCTCGCGTGTCCACACATCCACCCAAACATTCTCATCTTTGCAACTCCCATTTTTTGCTCATGTATTCACTGCCCAACACTCGGAACCATAGAGCATCGCAGGTCTAATTGCAGTACGATAAAACTTGCTCTTAAGTTTTAGTGGTACTTTACAATCACATAAGATCCCTGACGCGCTTCTCCACTTCAACCAACTCGATTGGATTCTATGTGTCACATCTTTATCAATACCTCCATCTTTTTGAACTATCGATCCAAGTCATCTGTCCTTCTTGTACTGCTAAATTTAAGCTCCATATACTCCGTCTTTGCCTTGCTCAACCTAAAACCCTTCTTTTCTAAAGTATGTCGCCATGATTCAAGTTTTGCGTTTACACCCTGACGCGTCTCATCAACCAAAACGATATCATCCACAAACAATATACACCAAGTATTGCTTGTTGGATGTCTGGTGAGCTCATCTAAGATAAGGGTAAAGAGATAAGGGTTTAAAGCTGAACCTTGATGTAATCCAAAGGTAATAGGGGATTCCTGTGTTAATCCTCCAAATGTCCTCACCCTTGTCACTGCATTTGTATACATATCTTTGATTATGTCAATATATGATACATTTACATCTTTCTTTTATAAGACTCTCCATAAAATCTCTCTTGGAACTCTATCATTAGCCTTTTCAAGATCAATCAACAACATATGCAAATCTTGTTTATTTTCTCGATAGTTGTCAATGAGTCTCCTCAAGATATGTATATCTTCCATGGCCGGCCTCCCTAGCATGAATCCAAATTGACTCTCCGAGATTTTAGTCTTTCGTCTTAATCTTTTTTTTATTACTCGTTCTCATAGTTTCATGGTAAGACTCATTAATTTAATTTTGTAATTAACACAATTTTACATATCTCATTTATTCTTATACAAAATTACCAATATACTTTGGTTACGTTTGGTGGGACTTATTTTAAGGCCAGGTTCATGCGGTCGTAACCGCTTGACCGGTGAAAATAAGTCCCCCCAAACGGAACCTTTATCTCCATTGTCATTATGAATCTTTTATTAATGAGAATTTTTCCTTTTTAATATAGTATAGATGCAACACTAATAATATCGGATCCTTCTAGCCAGATTTGTGTATTATCTATATTATATCTCTCATACATAACTTAAATATATTGGGATTAAAATCGAATAACTTAAATTAATTAAAGTGCAATCAAATTTTTTTATAAGGCTCAATTATTTGGCTCTAAATAATTTTTAATATTGCTAGAAATGAGAAAGCATGCAGATTAGTAAAACCGTTTTAAGTAGCAGTCACATGGATATCCCGAAACCGAGAGGAGCCTTTGCTGCTGGTGTTTTATCGATACAGAGAAGAGACGGTGGGCGGTCGTCGATCCACAGGGAGAGATTCCGAGGACGGTCGTCGATTTCGTTTGGCAAAAAGGAGGAGGAGGAGGAAGAAGATAAATAGAGTTAGGTTTGGCAAAAAGGAGGAGGAGGAGGAAGAAGATAAAGAGAGTTAGGTTTATGGATCCCGGGACTGATCTGTCTCGGGGAAAACACCCTTTGGAGGTAAATTCTTCTTCCCCTTAAGTTTAGATTCTCTGTTCTCTGTCTCCATGTTATGTATTACTGTTTCTCTAAGCATACAGATGTAAATATTGGATGCGATGAGAGAATTTTCAGTTGAGATTTTTATTGGGTCTTCTTTATACGAGGGATTTTAGATGGGGCATTTGTGCTGTCTTAGTATGTAGATATGCCAGTTTATGTGTTCGGTAGAAGAAAAGAGCTTGAACTCAAAGAACCCTAGTTCAAATCCCTCATGTTTTGGTTCCCTACCCTGTGTTTCGCTTTCATTAACATATGTAAATCCTGTTGGCTATAATTGATCAGTGTATATTTCTATTCTTACGGAATATACATGATCACAATCTGGACACTGCCAGAAAGGAAAAGAAAACATAGACATTAAGAAACTACATTAGAACATATATTTATGCTTACAATATATGAGTGTCCGAGCATTCCTTGTTTAGAAGGCATATTTTGATGATATAATCTTATTGCAGCAAGTTTAAAATGTGTTTATGATTCTTTTCATTCTAGACTTTTTATATTTAAGATACTGTTGCTTTAGCCTTTTCTAGAGTACATTTAGGTGCTCGAGGGAGAGGAGATTCACAAGTCATAGATAAGAACTAGGACCTGTTTGAGGTAGAGTTGTTGAGTTTTGGTTTAAGTATTGGTCTTATGGGTTTGTATATGAACACGAGTATATATGAGAGCTTTTGATAGGTTGATAGGCATATATGTAGCCAGTTGTAAAATACTGAGATGGTGGAATGACTCAATGATTATTTGTTGGTTATGATGCTCGCCATGCATTATTATGTCGGAAAGAGGTTCTTATGTTATGTTGTTATATTTAAATAAAACATGCATTTTAATAAGAAGAAGAGAAATATTTATAACTAGAAGAAACTTTCTTTTACTAAAATAGATTTTTAGTATCATATTATAGTTAGAGCTAATATCACGTCTCAGGCATAGTAGGTCTTCTTTCAGGACACAAGATCACCACCCATAAGCATATAATATATCCACTTGTGGACATGAAGGGATCAAGAGAACCATTTAGATCACCGCTCAGGGACAATTCTGTAGCCAAACCATAGGATTGCCATTTGAACGATGAGAGCCTACTAATGCTATCATCAAAGTGGACAGCGGTGGCTTGCGACTGTTGCTGGTGGTTCCACTGCAGGAAAGGGGCGGGAGGAAGAAACACAGTGGACAACGTGAGGTATGTTGTGGCCCACGGTTGTTGTTGGTAGTTTCACGACAGAGAAAGGTGCTTGAGGAAGAAGCACAATGAATGTGAGGTTCGCTGGTGGTTGACGAGATTGAGGAAGGGTGAGGGGATCGAGACCGGTACACCGTATAGGAGGATGGATGCTGCCTTCGATCAATCAGGGAAGAACGAAAGGGTCGGAGGGCGGCATTATCGCCGTCGATGCGGTATTCTGGACGAAAGGACGTGCGGCTCGACAGTTACAGGTGTGAGATAGACGATGAATAGTAGTAGTTAATATTTAGGATCTTTGAAAAACAGGGAGGGGTTCACAGGAATAAGTAAATAACTCAAAGTAAACTGGAAATTGAAAAAGAAGTCGGGTCTTGCGGCATCACACCACGAATGATTGCCGATTTTGAATTCGCTCACAAAATATACAACAATACCAATAAATGAAGCGTCCACCCCTATTTATAACAAGTGGGGGTGGTTGGGCACCAGGCGTGGACGACTATGATTGATCGTTACGCCCGATGTCCTAAAAACTAAATACATGTCCAAATAAAAAACATAAAATACATATAAATAATAAAACGATGATCCAGACGCGCTCGCAGTCTTGGATCGCCGATCCGATCAACGCCTTCTGCGCGAATACACTAATGTGTGCTCCTCCAACTGTTGACCCGTAGTACAACATCGATCTCCATCAACTTTCCATTCTCACCACCCCACACCTCTCCCCATTGAAGTCGAGCCATCTATAACTCCTGTCGATCCAACCTAGCTCCCTTGGTGAATCCGAGCTTGTTTGCTCATGTGCCCATGGTATATCTCATAACTTGATGCAAACCGTGTTTTGCAACACTTTAAATTTAATTGGAGAGGAACTTGACACAAGATTTAAATTACTTTCAAGCTCACACACCACCACTTAACTAAAAAATAAACTAATCATCTCACAAAGCAAACAACAAATTTATATAAATGCAGCAGAGTCACAATCTTAGCAATAAGGAAAACCCAATAAAAAAATAACGACCAAGAATGATCGAAACGGAGGGTGCGCTACACTTGAAAGAGAAAATTTGTTGAAACTAAACTATTAAGCCACTTGTAAGGAGATTTAGAATGAGGTAAAAGGAGATCTCACAGGGATGCCCTAACAACAAAGTAACGATCCTCTTCTGGCGTAGTTATGGCAGGACAAATAATGACATCAAGGGAATAGTGGTTGGCGATGGTGTTGTTGAATGAGGGGCGAAGAAGACTGGGGAGGTGGAACTGCGATAGGGAATTGTGCGGCTTCGCAATTGGTTGGTGACAGGGACTGCAGTGCCGAACTGAAAGGAGTGGAGGAGGCGACGGGAAGGGGTGGCAGAGAATGCAGTGGCGGCGAGGATAGTGTGAGATGAAAGGGTGGCTTGGAGCAGTGGCACAGAGGCAACACAGATACAACTGGCGTCTGCGACCATGAGTTGGATGCGGCGAGGCTCCGCTGCTGCGGGGAGAGATTTCCAGATCGGCTTTCGCGAGAAATGGGAGCAGACCTGCGATGAAGGGTTTGACGTCTGTGAATACAAAGGAAAGAAAATATATTTCCTTCTCAATATTCCAACCAAGTTCTTTAGGGCATCTATTGGCGATGTATATATATGCAATTGGCCTCCTTTTCTCAAACAAAATTTTAGGCTATTATTTTCTTCCTCTAATTTCAGCGAACCTAAAAATAAAAGAACGCGCCGTCCCGCTCCACTTACTATTTGCCGAACCATTTTATTCCGGGTCATGTGAGGTGGTCAATTTCACGTGCGGGCCACTAAAGCAAGAGTTCACATAATAACATGAAATAAAACTACATGGCTGCAACATAAAATAAAAACAACATGAAAATAACAAAAATAGAACTAGAGTGCCCTATGCAGGGTCATATATTAACTCATCACCTTACTCCTTATGTGTTAGTAATTTAATATGTGTTATTTAATCTTGATTGCAAATTTTAGAGCATGCATTCCCTTAATTATCTCGTTACTTGTTTGTCGTTAATTTTCACATTCCCACATTCTTCTTCTTTTGAACTGCTTGCCTATGTATTTTTATTTCACGTTTATTTGACGTTTTCATGTTGGTTTTATGCGTGAATGCGAGCCTGGGAATCGGTTGTCCCTCATGTTTAATCAAGAATGTTTTGATTGCGCTATATATTTGAAAAGATCCCAAATTTATTAATTTAAAAATAATCCCTTGAAACCGGTTTACATCACTTCTTCTACCTCTTCTTGATACCGTACTCCTGCACCCCTCTCCCACAACCTCCGATGCTAGCCCTACTTCTTAGCACCTCCGCAATTCCCACCTTGCTCTCCCATTAAGGCTCTATTTGGAATACCAGTGTCGTTTTAAAAGGGAACATTTTCTAAATTGGAAAACATATTTTTAAAACTGAGAAAAGTGTTTGGATAACATCATAAAGCCATTATTCCACGCCAGTATCTGCATTGTTATCATCAAGCACATGAAATCTATGGTGGCAATGAGCGGCGGTGTTGAGGATTGGTCGGTGGCAGGGGAAATCGTGGAGAACGTTGACGATCTGTCTAGAGTTTTGTCGGAGTGGGATGTCAGAGCCCATCTCGATAGCAGGTGACGCCGGAAGGATGCGTGAGAGAGCTGCTAGATGGATGCATGAGAAAGGGGAGAATGACCATTTTGGAAAGCCAGGCTGGAGGTCCTCGGGCCAGTTTTGGAAAGGTGCAAATCGATCATTCCATAACGGCTGACCCAAATTTTTGATACCCAAACACCTTCCATTCAACCGTTTTGAAATGATGCTCGCCAGGCCGGTGTCAAACCGGAGATCCAAACAGAGCCTAAGTCTAGCATCCCTTTTCGGCTGCCGAGGGCCACTTTCCACTCCCCACAATCCCAAGCCACCCGAAGTCCTAACATTTCATATTGACTTCCCGTGACAATCAGACACTCACTCTTACATCCTGCTTCCTTATTATGCCTGTTCCCTTTTTCTTCATCTTCCCCGATTACTCAGTGATTCTTTACCTTTAATTTAATTTCCCTCGCATTGTACAAACATGTCTATATTTGCTTCCATATTCAGTTCATGCGTTGCAACTTTCTTCTGTCAGACATGTGAAAGTCATTCACTATACATTTAATGTTCTGCTCTTTTATCGTTGTGCAATTATTACCTGTTAGCTTTGGTTTGAAATGTTTGCTATCAATTGTTACTAATTGTGCAAGTTCGAAATTAATTGTGTCAGATCTTGTTGTTTGTTGAATCATTAAGTGCATTGTATCATAGTTTAATTTTTCATTATTTTTGTTCAATGATTGCATTATTGCCTGCGTTGTCGTATAGAATTTTGTCAGTGTCAAGATACTTATTACCTTGTTCTGCATTAGGACCTCTTATCATCAAATTTCGTGCCAAATCAACATCATAGTGCGTGGGGATATCCAAATTCTCCAAATCGTATTATAAAGTTATTTTTCTTATGTTTTTATGTATTTTAAATTCCTCAGAACAACCTCATACTGATGTGCTTTAACTTTATGCATAAATCAACCTGCCATGGGCACAACAAAAGAAATATCTGATCTAATAAGAGTCAAGTACACGAGTTTTCCTACCGTTGGAGTTTGCGTTCCGCATCTCTTAGTTTGAGAATACTATGATGTATTTGATCTTGTCTTTTGTGTGTTTATAATGTGTAGGTCGTACAGATACATAGATTGAGCGAGTAGACAAGCCGGCGACCAAAGATCAACTTAGTGAGCTACCGCAGTGCAGTATCACTACTACTAGCGGTAGAAGTGCAAACGACAGACAGACAACAGACGGTTTTTACAATGAATACGTGACAAGAGATAACACTGGGCGTTATGGATACCGCATGTTGTAAGGACACGTTCTCCGCCATGATCATCAAGATCCAAGATCGCACGATCTTACGATCTTGCACAAGGTAACGATCCACGGTTTACTTAAAATCGTCGTCCTGTTAGGATCGTAGTGCAAGATCGTAAGATCGTTAGGATTGCATGATCTTGCACATGCACAAAATAAACCTAATTAAAACCCTTTCACCCCGACGACGTTCCTAGATTTTCGAAACCCTATCGACGGCTTCTCCTCGACGGCTTTTCCTCTCCCGTGCACGCATCAGGTCTTCTTCTTCTTCTTCTTCCTCTTCCGTGCCTTCTTCTTCTTCTTCCTCTCCCGTGCCTTCTTCTTCTTCTTCCTCTCCCGTGCCTTCTTCTTCTTCTTCTTCCTCTCCCGTGCCTTCTTCTTCTTCTTATTTGTGTTGCTTTCTTATGTACATACAGCTGGAGGGCAAATTTGGGGAATCTACATTCAGACGGTTGTTATCAAGCTTGTGAGTTGTGACTGAAACCGAGGTATTCATTGGGTTTATACTATTATAATGACTTCCATCTTCCTCTGTATACTCTAATGCTTATAGCCTTATACTATTGTGTTTTCATTGGGTTTATATTATATCTAATGCTTATATCATTAGGTTTATGTTCAGATTTCACACTAATCTGGACAGAATTTTTGTCCAGATTTGTGTGAAAATTTGGACAGAAATTCTGTCCAGATTTTCACACTAATCTGGACAGATTTGTGTTAATTTCAGTGTGTGTGACTGTGTGTTAATTTTAGTGTGTGTCCATATTTTGATCTCTTGTGTTAAATGTTAATTTGTTCTTACAACTTCTTTAATTTGTACAAAACAATAGGTGCATTGTAGTGTTGTATTGTGTTAATAATGATGTGAAGTGATGGTTCAAATAGTGCATCTGGGAGTAATATTGCTGATGCTCGTATTGGATCTAGAACGCAAAAGACTGCTGCAGGAGCTAAAAGTGATGGTATGGTATGCGACTATGCATCTATGTCTTTTATATTAATATTTTGATGTGATGGTATCATTGGTAATTTGGTATGGTATGAAATATTATATTTTTATTTGATGGTATGTAGATTGTTACATATTTCTCATGCTTTTGATTTAATTTTTATTAAAATACGATCTTGCGATCCGTGTCGATTCTACGTTTTACGATCTTAGGGATGCCTCCCGATCTTAGTTAAGATCTCGATCTTTACAACATTGACCACGTGTCAACACGACGTAGTACCACTGAGAGATATCGATATCGCTGGCGATAGCTCCCAAAGCCTATTTAAGGAGGAGTTCTCTTCGTCCAATGTTACCACTTTTGAAGTCATCAGTCACTCTGACATTTCGTGAGAGCCTTCTTCCAGAATTTCAGAGCTCTCCCAACTCCACCTTGAAGATCAAGAGCGTTAAGGCAATTTCAACTCGGTCATACTTGTAGAAGAACACATGCTTCAACTCAAATGATGTTCAATGGTGGATCTTCATCATCTCCTTCAAAGCTCTTCATTATAGGGAGTTTTAATTTCAAAATTTACTTTGTATTTTTCTTTATCTTTTGTAACGGTAGTGAATTCACCATCTTGTGTGTGGCGACTGGGCCTTGCGAGGTTTAGAGAGAAACTCGTTGTCTTGTGTGTGGCGACTAGGTCGAGGATAGATATAGGGGGAGGCTGGAGGTCATATTTGTGGTAAGATAGACTATAGCCAGCTGGTTCTTGGGAAAAAGATCGGTGAAAAACAAAAAAGATTTTTATATTCGCCTTGATTTCTAGCGTTATAGAAATCAAACTTTATTATAATCAAATTTGTATGAAATAAAATCATGGTTTTCTCTTTATCAAATTATCATGATTTTATTTTCATGTCATAAAATGTTTTGAAAAATATTCTCCAAAAACTTTAACGCAAAATATATTGAAAGTTTTGTTTTTGTAAGATATAAATGCTTGAATTCAATATCTGTGAACCAGTGTACGACGGTAACACTTAACGCTAGCGGTAGTGAAAAAATATTGAATTCTGAATATTTCTAAAAAAAATCTTCTATATTATCTTTTCTGAATATTAAAATATAAATTTCTATAATATATTCATAAACTTCATTAATTATCTCTCATATTTTTATTGGAGAATTAAATTCCATAAAACCCTTATTCACCCCCCTCTAAGGACACCTAAAGATCAAACACCTACTAGTCTTTGGAATCTCATCTTCTTTTCAAGAATAGCAGTGCCATGTTTGTGAATCATAGCGAGTCAATAGGACTCTCCGTCTACATGACACACACATACCCGATTTTTTCAAGAAGGCATATTCATTGGTATGAGTCAGTAGGACAATCCGTCTGCATGACACACACATGCCCAATTTTTTCAAGAAGGCATATTCATTGGTCCTATATGACACTATTTTTGAATCATGATTGAACTAACTTGTTCCCTTGTGTCCCTTATCATCTTTCTATTTTCTGGTGATGAAGTTTTCGTTATTGTTTGGTCAAACTGCAGTTGATTGATTTTTCATAAGCTTGCCCAAACACCTTTTTAGTCTGATGTCTTCACTACTTGATTGCCTCAACTTGACATCTACCAATTATTATGAATTTAAAGGAGGACAAAAGCTTTCTTTGATATTCTAAGTGTTTTTGTAAATGCCTCTGTTTTTCCCCATCAACATATTTCTTTTCCATGTTGGGCGCTTTATCGCTTGGCATCCTGTACCTGATACTGGCAAAATGTTTGAGAATGCAAATGCTATTATTGCTAACGCCCGTGTTTTATGCCTGGTCTTCTATCATACTCATCATTTTGTGGATACATTATACTGAGTTGCATAATTTGACAAGACCACCTTAGTTGATGCTCCATGAGAGTCTCTATCATATTGCTTTTTTTAAACTCCATGTTATTATGCTTCCATTTTGTACTGTTTCTATTTCTTTGCTTATGTATATAGTGATATACTATCAACACTAAACATGTAAAATTTCCATGCACTAGCCGCAGAGTTTATTCCCTATTATTCATTGTATATGATCATTTAATTTCATGCAGTTCTTGTTTTTGTTGTTGGACAATTTCCTAATACCTGGTATTGTATGGTTCTTTCCAGGCTCAAAGTAATTTACATGGTTCTAGTCATGAAGCTTCTGAGCAACAATCCCCTTTGGTGCATCTTTCGACTGACCAAAATGATTATGGTCCTGGCCTTTATGCTGTCCCTACTTATCCACAATTTATGGGGATGATGTCTGGATACCCGCCATCGACACTGATTCCGCTTACTTTTAAGATACCCACGTAAGTGTCTGTAATTTACTTAGTCATGAAATATTAGTTCATATCCTTTTAGTTCTATCTTTAAGTCGCTTACACATGGAACAGTAGTCACGTCTTTTTAATTGCATAGCCTTGTTCAATTATGGGTGCTTTTCCTTTATGTTCATGTTGTAGAGATCAAAAATAATGGTTCTTTATTCCTTGTGTTCCTATATTTGGATGAAAATAGAAGTGGTAGCACCTATTAAATGAAATTGCGCTTTGGCACGGTTAGTAGCAGAATGGAATCAACTTTGGAATTTCCCCATTAAAGAGTCTGACATTTTTAATTTATAACCCTAAATGTCTTTCAAATGATATGTCCGCAGCACTCGACAAATTAATTCACAGGATCGTGACACGTGATAGTATTGAAAGGAAGCACTTTGAGAAGGCGCCACACCAACCTGGCCTCGCCTGAAAATCCTTCTGAGAGGTCCCTCTCGTACATCAAAATTATACCAGTGCTCTTTCCCAGGGACCTACATTCCAAGAAGGCAACCCCTGAAAGCTCTACTATTGCAACAAGCCAATCTTTTTTTCATGAAGGATAGATAACATAGACGTCATCAATGTTCTATGTGGATAACACATCGCATGCGCACTAAGTACATATGCATTATGCGTCAAGACTACTTTTGGGAGCCCTCCTTCCAAGATGGCACCTAAACCATAGAAATTTTCCCTAGGTACTATATATGTTTGTAATGACAAAGGAAGGACTATAACCCTAGATATCCGATCTTCCTCTCCTACGAACTATAACTAGTAATCTTTGGTTCTTGAAGGAGTTCTTAACAATCTTAGGTCAATGGACGATAAAGTTTATTGTTAGAACTATGTCACCACTTACGTAACAACCTCTATATTATCATAAAGAGTTTGACATTTTATAAGTAAATAGAATACCTTCTTTAATTGATACTTTCTCATGTTGTGGATTGTGGTTATTTAGTTCTATTTTCCTTCAGTATCATGT
Source organism: Platanthera guangdongensis (assembly GCA_039583875.1). Lineage (NCBI taxonomy): Eukaryota > Viridiplantae > Streptophyta > Magnoliopsida > Asparagales > Orchidaceae > Platanthera > Platanthera guangdongensis. The sequence continues at coordinate 8,746,330 of CM077152.1, forward strand.
ATGCGATTGTTATGGATCTGTTACGGATATTCCGTCAGTTATCTATTATTATATATGTTAAGTCGAGTTGAGTGTATTATTAGTGTCATAAGGAGTCTAATCGTAGTTGTCGTATATTTTAATATTTTAGCGTCTATTAATGTATTTACAGTTATGTCATTGATGGTTTTATATATTTATTCTTCGAGTCTTGTATCAAGTTATGAATGAAATGAAGTTCTAGTTCTTGTTCCCTTGTTGTGAGATCTTGGTGGCTCTCTCCTCTAACGAGCAACTCCACCTAAGCAACCGCGGTTTCGACTCCACGGTATCCTCCACCACTGCCATTTTCTCAAACTTCGACCTCTCTTCCGGCAACATTCTAAGACTCATAACAACTTGGTATCAGAGCTTCTCAGTCCTCTTCCGCTAACGCACGCCAACGTCGCGCCTCTTTTTGTGCCAATTTATCTCCATCGATCGGCGTCTCACAAATCCCAACTCACCTCCGATCGACTCCTCTAGTGCCATCGACGCCAGTAACAGAAAGCAAAACCGCAACAGCTGTATTCTCTGCATCTACGTCTTCTTTCCACAAGCAGAGCCAGCCGACAACCGAATGCCACGACGCTTCCTCGTCATCTCCGCCTCGACGACAGATCCGCACGACCCACAACGCCTCCCTTTGCGCTCTACCGCCGTTTCATCCTCATCAACACCCTTCCCTCTCGACTCCCTCCTCACCACTGCTCTGCTTCATCGACGACGAGGGACCCAAGCACATCACACGCATCTCTGAGTATTTTCTTCTCAAGCCTCGCATTTCAAGCATTGCGTATTTCCTTCTCAAACCCTACATATTTCCTTCTGCGTATTTCCTTCTCATGCCCCACATATTTCCTTCTCAAGCCTCCTTTGTATTTCTTTCCTCCTCGAACCCCTCCCCTCATCAGCTGTCTATTTTATTTTATTAAAACCCGGTGCCCATGCCTCTCCATGCCCCTCTTCTTTTTTGAGCCCTACGCCTGCCGTAACCCAGTAGCCCGCATCACTTTTCCTTGAGCCCGCAACCACAGGAGACCTATGGGGGCTATTTTATTATCAGTGTCTAAATCAATTAATTAATTGATTTAGTTCTTTTAATTTAATACTGTAAATGGTTGCCAAATTACCTATCGCGAATGTGGTCGCCCTCGGTTTGATGTTACAAGAATTTACGACATCCATGGATGTTCGTCGTCAAGATGTCGAAGCTCGTCGTAGGGACGCCATGACCTCACTCCTACATAATTTGATAATTTTATAGCTGCTCTTACGCTGAAGATTTCACCTTCATCGCAACCGCCTCTCCTCTTGCAGTCGCCATCTTCACTGACCACTGACGCATCACCGCTCTTCGTGGCGATGGTTCCTCCGGCCACATCAACGCTTTTTCTGCCAATAATTGCACTGCCAGCCTTGGCTCTGGTTACCCTGGCTACATCGTCGCCTCCTCTGTCGGCTCTTACTCCGCCGATACCTGCTCTACCGATCCCTCCGACCTCCTCATCGCCTTCAAATCCGTTCCTTCTGCTAGTCGTCGCTCCTCCGACCTGCTTGTTGTTGCTGCTCACTACTGCTCCACTGACTCTGCCGAAGTCATTACTTCTGCTGCTTGTCTTTCTAACGGTGTCGCTGCTACTTTCCGACGCCACCGTCGTTGCAACGCGATATCATGCATTGTTCTGACGGGAGATCAAGATGCCAGATGATCCAATAACCACGTGGAGTTCGAGCTTGAGGACAAGCTCGATATTATGGGCGGATGAGATGTTATGGATCTGTTACGGATCCCCCGTCAGTTATCTATTATTATATGTATTAAGTCGAGTTGAGTGTATTATTAGTGCCGTAAGGAGTCTAATCGTAGTCGTCGTATATTTTAATATTTTAGCGTCTATTAATGTATTCACAGTTATGCCACTGAGGGTTCTATATATTGACCCTTGGAGTATTGTATCAAATTCTGAATGAAATGAAGTTCTAGTTCTTGTCCCTTTGTTGTGTGATCTTGGTGGCTCTCTTCTCTAATGAGCAACCCCTCCTAGGCAGCCACGGTTCTGGCTCCACGGTATCCTCCACCACCACCTTCTCCACCTCCGACCTCTCCGACAACATTCTAAGACCCATAACAGTGACACACTCCATAGTTAAGAAGAAAAGGGAGAATTACACATGGGACTGGAAATTTATATATTGCACTGATAGTAATATCTAACATTCACCTCAAGATGAAAAGTTTATATTGGTCATTCCCATTTTGTTAACTAATACTTCAAAGCTTGTCTTGTGTAGGCCTTTTGTCAAGATGTCTACCACTGTTGAATATAAGTCTTACAAATTCTCCCACTGTCAATTTTTTTTCTTTGATGAAGTGTCAGCCCACTTGATCATGTTTTGTACAGTTGTGATGAACATAGTTGTGGGCAAAATTCATGACCTCATTGTCTCAATACAATCTCAAGGTTCTCTTTCTTATTATGAGATCCCCAAATAAATGTTTTACCAAAACCCGTCATATATGCCATGAGCAAAGGCACAATACTGAACTTCAACACTTCTTCAAGCAATAATAAATTATTTTTTGCTCCATATCGCAGTACTAAAATATAGATCTTCTGTTAATTGTAGAACCCACTGTTGAAACCGAAAAACGGTCTTCTGTGGAGTTCACCCACGGGGAAGGGGTGATCGCGCACCTACTTCGCTCCTGCAAGCAAAATAACAAGGGAAACAAGGAAGAACTGACCCAAGGGCTCGGCGGGGAGGACCCACCACACACCCGGAAGATCTTAGAGCGCTTCCCCTCCTTAGTCAAAGGCCGAGCTAAGGTATCCTCAGAAAGCGTTTGAGAGACGGAGCAAGAGAGCACATGAAACATGCTTTCTGAGGTACCCCTTGGGTCCTATTTATAAATTTCTGAAAACGGCCTGCAAATAGCCAACTCCCGCTGTTCTGAACGGCTATGTGCAGTCCAGGTTGGCCTGTCAACAACGTAACTCCGCTGTTCTGAAAGGCTATGGGCAGGCCAGTGGGGGCAAAATAGTAAAAAGTACCTCATAGGCCTGAGCGAGCTCGACCACCCCTGAAGATCCTGCTCGCCTGCTGTCTGCCGAGCTCCATAGGGCGAGTGCGAGCTGGCTACTGTGCTCGCCCTTCGATTTTCCTTCATTAGTCGAGCTCAGCTCGACGAAGCCCGAGCTTAGCTCGACGAAGCCCGAGCTTGGGGTCGGCGAATGCCGAGCTCGGCCTTCAGATTTCCCTGCCGGGCTCGCATGTTGCCTGGGCGATCCGAACCGGCCGGTCTGGTTCCTGGCGACCTCACTCGCCAGATACGGGGTTGTACACCCACCATTTCAACATCAATATAAATTTCAACCAATCTATGATCATATTTTCTAATCAAAAGTTCCTTTTCAAGAGTAGTTTTTAAGTATTTGTAAATTTTAAATACAACTCCAAGATGTTTCTACATACTAGATTGATAAACTTGTTTACTGATTAGTTGTTTCTACTTTTATTTGTTAACATCAACACCCTACACATGGTAGGGATGTGTGAGTGAACTCTATGCAATGCAAATTCTAGGTGCAATGTCGAAGGAAATGAATATTATCTAACCCTAGGATCAATGTTTTAAATATCGGATGTCGGACACATGTCAGATTGTGTTTTTAAATGTCGAATGTCGGAAGTCGGAAACATGTCAGAGATATTTTAAAATATTGGATTTCCATATATTATAAATAAAATTTTTATTTAATGTATACTAACTATAATTATATGTTATAAAAATAGAAAAATTACATAACAAATAAATAAAAAATGAGTCAGTTATATTATGAAATAAATTTAAATAGTATCTAAGAAAAATATTATTAATAAATACAAAATGATACATTGTAAAATATATTTAATACTATACATTAATTTTATTTTGATAACAATAAGTTTATTGCAAATTAAAAAGATTTAAAAGTTAAAAATACTTGATTTATTATAAGTTTTTTCAAACTTATAAATTTATATTAAAAATATGAAACAATCACCTAATAAATGTATTAAATATTTTCCTATTTTTTATAATATGAAATTAAAAATTTGTGAAACAATTATACAAAATTGATTGTAAGAATAAAACGTTTAAAAATTGAAATAATAAGTTTAATTGATTTAAACATACATAATATAGTATCCATAGGTGATTTAAATATATGATGTTTGTCTGCAAATATAACATAAAATAAAATAGCGGGTGATATATTTAAAAGTCGTGTCAGCTGATATATCGGAAAAAATCGGACATGTCGACCTATATTTTACAAAAAGACATAATCTATTATTTGAGAAAAACATATCATTTTCTTCTAAAAAATGACATGTCGGACATGTCGGAGGACATTTAAAATAATGCCTAGGATGATGCGTGTATACTAATTGTGATCCGACGATGTTTCACAACAAAAAAATTAACGCATAAAACATAAGAAATTAACATGAGCAATGTGCAAATAGTTTTAACAAGTGAGCAAGCTTAGCTTTCCTCCTATTGGAGCCAAAAGCTAATACGTGCAAGCGAGAAAGCTCTTGCAAGTCATGATTAGTCACAAAATAAACACACAAACATAGATTAACATCCATAAAAATTAATGTCATTATGGTTGCAAGGCAAATTAGTGGCCACGAGTGCAAGACTTGTTGCCTATTTTTGTTTGAATGACTTTCTCATATGATCTGATGCAACCGCCATCACATTCGATGACGCTTGACATCCTCACACGACAGTTATCTTTTCTTATTTTATGTTATTTTTATTTTGCCAGCATCAATGTTATTTTAAATTTCGGCCCATTGGTTTGATCGCCCGGTGAGACCCTGAATAAAAAGTCCGACAATTTTAGTAGTTAGAATGAAAGGGGCAAGCTTAAATTATTTAAGGACTAAGGGCGCATACATTTAAATTAGAAAAAGAATCAAATTCAAAATACCCAAATCCTTATCATAAAGGAATTTCAAAATTAAGTAAATAACCAGAAAATTATTAGGCAAGCTATGACCACATAAAGGAAAATTCTGTCAATTCTTATGGAAAAAACTATATGGAAATAATTTAATCTCTACTGCACCTATTTAATAAGCCACAGTAAAGAAGAAGATGGAGAACATGGTATAATTCAGAGGAACAAAACTTTCTTTATTCGTTCCCTCTGAAATACCGGCACAATGTCGTCTTTTCCATTATTCCCCGCCCATCGAGCCATCGCAACCTCCACTGGTTCTTCTAGACGCGTCCAACGGATCCTCCGGGCGCCACCGACGGTTTCTCCTATCGCTGTCGTCAGTTCCATCTTGAATCGCGCTCGCCAAATTGTCGTAGAAACCAGAACTCTATTCCGACGATCTGGGCTACATCCAGTGCCGTCGACTTCGACTTCCACTTTGGCGTCCATCTGCAGCCTTCACCCTGAATCTGTTAACATTGACTTCCTTCTTCCCTGTTGGTTGACATCGATGACGACACAGCTCTTCCGTCAACTAACAGTCGCCGCTCGATCAGCCTCCCGTCAACTGAATTTGTACTGCATCATACCCTGCGTAATAATACCATATCCTTGCTCCTCTCTTAGCTTATCTTTATGCGTTTCAATTAAATAATTTTAGCTTGCCTCAAACGTTCTTGCTGTTCTAATTTCCGCTTATTTCATAAATTATTGCGTGTGGTTTGTGCTTGTGGTCGTACAAATCCCGCTATGGTTCAATTCGTTAGACGCCGAAGAACTTCTTTTGAATAACGATTATCTATTTTGCTGAAGTTTATCGTTAAAAGTAGTTTTACACGTGAAAAGTTCGATTTGGCCCCTTGACCTATTTTCAAAACTAAAACTGGTTGCTTAAAAACACCATATTTTCAAAACTCTATATTGAACCGATGAAGGTGCTGTTGAAACCGAAAACTCGGCCTCTCGTGGAGTTCACCCTTGGGGAAGGGGTGATCGCGCACTTACTTCTCTCCGCAAGCAAAATGACAAAGGAAAACTGACCCAAGGGCTCGGCGTGGAGGACCCACCACTCACCTGAAAGATCTTAGAGCGCTTCCCCTCCTTAACCAAAGGCCGAGCTAAGACTACCTCAGAAAACGTTAATAGATCAGGGAACAAGTGAGCATAAGAAGCGTGCTTTCTGAGATGCCCCTTGGGTCTTATTTATAAATTTCTGAAAACGGCCTGCAAATAGCCAACCTCCGCTGTTTTGAACGACTATGTGCAGCCCAACCAGGTCTGCAAACAACGTAACTCCGCTGTTTTAGCAGGTTATGGGCAGGCCAACAGGGGTAAAATGGTAAAAATACCTTACAGAACAACGGGCGAGTAGCCCTCAGCAACCTCTACTCGGCAAGTGCGGCGTGTATGGGCCCGGACTGCTCTGCTCGCGAGTTGCGAGCTCGCCCAGCCGTCAGGACTCGGCCAGCGGCCTGGTAATCGACGAAAGGCTCCGGGGTCGACGAACTCCGGGCTCCGTTCGACGAACGCCGAGCTCAGTTCGCCGAACGCCGAGCTCCGTTCGACGAACGCCGAACTCGGCGAGTGCGGGCCTGGCTGGCCCTACTCGTGCGCGACTAGCTGGACTCGCCTAGGCGAGCTGGGGGCTGCCGAGCTCTGGCCCCCCTTGGTTCATGGCGACCCCACTCGCCGGATACAAGGTTGTACACAATCCCCGCTCTTTTTGAGCTTGACAAAGCTCGGAAAGAATCATCCAACCCCAAGTGTTCGGTGAGTGCGGGAGGAGCCAGAGAGAATCTTCGGGTGGGGTCCACCTGTGGCTATATATATACGCCTGCATACCTGGCTGACTCTTGCCATTCCCTTTGCTCCAACTCCGCCGAGATGCCGATCCCTAAGGAGATCCAAGAGAGGCTTGCCCGAGTTCGCAAGGCTTCTTCTGCTCGCGTCGCCAACCTGACCGCGGTTCCGCTTGTTGTCCCGCAGAGCGGCTCTGCTGAGCCCAATCCCACCAAGAGGGCGAAACTGTTTCCCCAGGCGGCCGAGCCCATATTCGATCACCTGAGGACAACCCTGGAGCACGGGACCGGCTCCTCCAACCTGCCTGTCCTTGAGAAGGGCCAAAACGTCGTTGACCTCTGCGACGACCCGGACAGCCAGCGGAATGGCGCCGAAGACTCCATGCCGCGAGTCCTGAACGCCCTCGGCGACTCGCGGTTTAGAACTCCAGAGAATCGCCCCCGGGACCCATCACCCCCCTTCGGGACCCTGGGGCTGGATTCGCAGAGGCCGAACTCGCCAGTTCGCGGCCCTTCCCCTCAGCGGCCTGCCGGGACCGTGGGAGCAGGTACCGAAGCTTTCCCCGTTTCGGGCTTCAACCTCCTTTCGCCAGGAACACGCTGCCCAGGCCGTGGTAAGAATCTGAGAATGGTCACTCTCCGCACTTTCTTCGAGGTGCCGAGCTCGTCAGGTAAGCTGGCCTCTGGTTCTTGTCCTGTGGTTTTCCGGGACACTCGCCCCACCCATACTGATGCTTTTGTCTTCACAGCTCTTCCCAACCAATCCGCGGCCGAAGAATCTTTGCGGACAACCCGCTATTCCCCCCTCCCCTCCCCGAGCTCGCTAGACTCCTATCTGGGCCCTGAAGTGGAGAACGAGGAGCTAACGAGGATGGGGGTCGGGCTCTTCAAAAAGCTCGTGCGCGGCCTGCGCGAGGTGCAGGAGGTCAACGAGGCGCTGCAGCGCGACTACGTGCGGCTCGCGAACGAGGTGAGGGCCAACCCGACCGGCGAGATGATGTCCCCCTCCCGGTTGCTGGACGAGATCGACGAGGGCCTCTCGGTAGCGCAGAGAAACTCGGGGCGGATTCGCGAGCTCCTCCGCTCGCGGCAATCTGGGGGGCGGGGATGCGAGGTCGGGGTAGATAAAAACAACACCATTTGCCGAGCCGACCGGGACTCGCCTCCTGACCCCCTCTGCTCGCGAATCTTGTTTCCTTTCTTTTCTTCCGCATCTGGTTTCTCCATATTATTCATTCCTTTGACCTGTAATAACTTTGAATATTTTTAGATTTCAATGCTTGGTACCTGAATAATACTATATAGCCCTTTATGTTTAGTTCGGCATGTGATGAGGCACATTGGAAGTCGACGAGCTGGGGTTGGCGAGCTGGGATAGGCTAGCTGGGCTGATTGGACAGCTCGGCCTCAGGCTTCTTTTTCTATAAATAGCCCCCTCACCAACCCCGTACCACCACCTTTACTGCATACTTTTTCTTTCTTTCTCGCGGTTTCTCTTTTCGTACTCGCGTTCTAACCCTTCTGCGAGCATGGACAAGACTAACCCCGATGCCGACGGCCGCTCCAAATGCGCTCAACACTTCGCCGATTACTGTTTCTTTGAGGGGAACACGAGCGAGGCTGAGCTCGCCAAATTCATCAACGACTATGTTCCGCCTGGCTTCGAGGCATGCCGGTCGAGGGAAGGGGAGGCGATCAACACCTTCTACTCCGACGAGCTCGCCTTTCCCATCTCGCATTTCGAGGTGGGGTTGCACCTACCCCTCTGGCCGGAAGTCCGCCAGATTTTGAAGTACTATGGCGCGGTGCCCGCGCAGCTCAACTCGAACGCCATTGCCATGATGGTGGCCTTCGCGTGCTTCCTCCGCCGGGAGCGGATAGAGTTCAACCTGACCGTCTTCAGGAAACTCTTCTCCTACAAGGCGATCCCGGATGACGTCGCCTACTTCGGGGGCTTGCTCATCAAAGTTCGCGAGATCGCGAACAAGCACCATAACTGGATGACCAAGATCGCCTTCATCAAGGGCGATCTCGGCAACATCCCTTACTCCACTCAGCAAAAGGGCGAGGACGTCTACCGCCCCCTACCGTGTCCGGCAATGACGTCGAGCTCCACAAATTCTTCCTCCACAAAGATTTCGAGGTCGCCTTCCTGCGAAGGGGCCTCGACTCGCTCCGCCCCGTTCTTCCCGACGAAGGTATTCTTCTCTTTCCTATTGCCCAGCTCACCAAAACTTGATAGAATTTTTCTAAGTCTTTTCATGCAGGAGAACGACTGATTCCCGCGAACCCGCCATTCACGGACTCGGGGTTACATCCAGACCCACTTGCTCGCGAGAGGGTGGCCGCGGCGGCTTGCCGAGATGAGGCGGCTTCCTCCAAACCCTCGTCCAGCAAGAGACGACTTGAGCCTGCGGGATCGAGCCCGCCACGTCGCCAACAACAGCCAAAGAAAATGAGGAGGACAATGGTGGTTCCTCGGGCGAGACATCAACAATAACAACAAAACCACAAATACATGAGCTTGCCCGTGGTCATCCCAGACGCGTCGCCGGAGAGCCCGCTAAAGGAGATCACGAGCAAGGGGCAGAGGGGTGGCGAGACCTCTGCTCCCCCTGCTGTGAAGAAGGCGGCCCGCGAGCCCGCCGCGCAGATGGACCATTCCCTCTTCGGCTTTCGGGGGAGGTCGAAGGACTCGGCGGGCAAACCCATGGTCCAGTGGGACGAACTGGCCCCCCGACTCTCTATCTCCACCCTCCACCCCTCCTGGGCTGACCGCGAGCTCTCCACCGGTCACGCCTACACGCTCGGCTTCGGCCTCTATGGCCGCGAGGACGCCGAGGCCTTCAAGGGCATGGCCCTGCGACAGCTCGACCATGAAGGCATGCAGGCCCACATGCGGGCCATGGAGCTTCATCACATGATGGTCCGCCGGAGCTTCAACCTCAGCAACCATCTCCAGAAAGCCGAGCAGGCACACGACGTCGCCAAGGACAAGGCCGTCGACCTGGCGAGGCAACGCGACATCGTTGCGAACCTCTCAGCGACGTCGGCCTCGCCGAAGATCCTCGGGCTCTTGTACGTGAAGGTGGGCTCGAGGTCGCCCGAGGGGAAGAAGATCTCCGCTTGGCGACGGACCTCGCGATGGAGGCCCGTGTTCTCCTCCTTCAGCGTCGCATTCTCTCCCTCGAGCCTGGCGAGCTGGGCGCGCAACTGCTCGTTCTCCTCCTCCAGCCCGGCGATGCGAGCCTGCAACTCCCCAGCAGCCTTGGCATTCTGAAGAAAAAAGCACATTAGTAACAACGCAAAAAATTCTAAGTAAAAGGGGAGGAAGCAGCCCGATGCTTACCAGCCCGCCGACGGCTTGGGCGAGTAGGTTCTCGGCGATGCCGAGTTGCCTCGCCAGGTCGACGGCCTTGTCCTTGGCGACGTCGCGTGCCTGCTCGACTTTCTGGAGATGGTTGCTGAGGTTGAAGCTCCGGCGGACCATCATGTGATGAAGCTCCATGGCCCGCATGTGGGCCTGCATGCCTTCATGGCCGAGCTGCCGCAGGGCCATGCCCTTGAAGGCCTCGACGTCCTCGCGGCCATAGAGGCCGAAGCCGAGCGTGTAGGCGTGACCGGTGGAGAGCTCGCGGTCAGCCCAGGAGGGGTGGAGGGTGGAGATAGAGACTCGGTGGGCCAGCTCGTCCCACTGGACCATGGGTTCGCCCGCCGAGTCCTTCCACCTCCCCCGAAAGCCGAAGAGGGGATGGTCCTTCTGCGCGGCGGGCTCGCGGGCCGCCTTCTTCACAGCAGGGGGAGCAGAGGTCTCGCCACCCCTCTGCCCCTTGCTCGTGATCTCCTTCAGCGGGCTCTCCGGCGACGCGTCTGGGATGACCTCGGGCGAGCTCATGTATTTGGGGCTTTGTTGTTGTTGTTGATGTCTCGCCCGAGGAACCACCATTGCCCTCCTCATTTTCTTTGGTTGTTGTTGGCGACGTGGCGGGCTCGATCCCGCAGGCTCAAGTCGCCTCTTGCTGGACGAGGGTTTTGAGGAAGCCGCCTCATCTCGGCAAGCCGCCGCCGCCGCCCTCTCGCGAGCAAGAGGGTCTGGATGTAACCCCGAGTCCGCGAATGGCGGGTTCGCGGGGATCAGTCGTTCTCCTGTATGAAAAGACTTAGAAAAATTCTATCAAGTTTTGGCGAGCTGAGTAATAGGAAAGAGAAGAATACCTTCGCCGGGAACAATGGGGCGGAGCGAGTCGAGGCCCCTTCGCAGGAAGGCGACATCGAAATCTCTGTGGAGGAAGAATTTGTGGAGCTAGGCGTCGTTGCCGGACACGGTAGGGGGCGGTCGACGTCCTCTCCCTTTTGCTGAGGGGAGTAAGGGATGTTGCCGAGATCGCCCTTGATGAAGGCGATCTTGGTCATCCAGTTATGGTGCTTGTTCGCGATCTCGCGAACTTTGATGAGCGAGCCCCCGAAGTAGGCGACGCCATCCGAGGTCGCCTTGTAGGAGAAGAGTTTCCTGAAGACGGTCAGGTTGAACTCTATCCGCTCCCGGCGGAGGAAGCACGCGAACGCCACCATTATGACGATGATTTTCGAGTTGAGCTGCGCGGGCACCGCGCCATAGTACTTCAAAATCTAGCGGACTTCCGGCCAGAGGGGTAGGCGCAACCCCACCTCAAAATGCGAGATGGGGAAGGCGAGCTCGTCGGAGTAGAAGGTGTTGATCGCCTCCCCTTCCCTCGGCCGGCGCGTCTCGAAGCCAGACGTAACATATTCGCTGATGAATTCGACGAGCTCAGCCTCGCTCGTGTTCCCCTCAAATAAATAGTAATCCGCAAAGTGTTGAGCGCATTTGGAGCGACCGTCGACATCAGGGTTAGTCTTACCCATGCTCGCGGAAGGGTTAGAACGCGAGTACGAAAAGAGAAAGCGCGAGAAAGAAAGAGAAAGTATGCAGTAAAGGCGGTGGTACGGGGTTGGTGAGGGGGCTATTTATAGAAAAAGAAGCCTGAGGCCGAGCTGTCCAATCAGCCCAGCTCACCAACCCCAGCTCGCCAACCCCAGCTCGCCGACTTCCAATGTGCCTCATTACATGTCGAACTAAACATAAAGAGATATATAGTATTATTCGGGTACCAAACATTGAAATCTAAAAATATCCAAAGTTATTACAGGCTAAAGGAATAAATATTATGGAGAAACCAGATGCGGAAGAAAAGAAAGAAAACAAGATTCGCGAGCAGAGGGGGTCAGGAGGAGAGTCCCGGTCGGCTCGACAAATGGAGCCGTTTTTATCTACCCCGGCCTCGCATCCCCCGCCCCGCAGATTGCCGCGAGCGGAGGAACTCGCGAATCCGCCCCGAGTTTCTCTGCGCTACCGAGAGGCACTCGTCGATCTCGTCCAGCAGCCGGGAGGGGGACATCATCTCGCCGTCCGAGTTGCCCCTCACCTCGTCCGCGAGCCGCACGTAGTCGCGCTGCAGCGCCTCGTTGACCTCATGCACCTCGCGCAGGCCGCGCACGAGCTTCTTGAAGAGCCCGACCCCCTCCTCGTTAGGTCCTCGTTCTCCACTTCAGGGCCTAGATAGGAGTCTAGCGAGCTCGGGGAGGGGAGGGGGGAATAGCGGGCTGTCCGCGAAGATTCTTCGGCCGCGGATTGGCTGGGAAGAGCTGTGAAGATAGAAGCATCAGTATGGGTGGGGCGAGTGTCCCGGAAAACCACAGGACAAGAACCAGAGGCCAGCTTACCTGACGAGCTCGGCACCTCCAAGAAAGTGCGAGGAATGACCATTCTCAGATTCTTACCACGTCCTGGGCAGCGTGTTCCTGGCGAAAGGAGGTTGAAGCCCGAAACGGGGATGGCTTCGGTACTTGCCCCCACGGTCCCGGCAGGCCGCTGAGGGGAAGGGCCGCGAACTGGCGAGTTCGGCCTCTGCGAATCCAGCCCCAGGGTCCCGAAGGGGGGTGATGGGTCCCGGGGGCGATTCTCTAGAGTTCTAAACTGCGAGTCGCCGAGGGCGTTCTGGACTCGCGACATGGAGTCTTCAGCGCCATTCCGCTGGCTGTCCGGGTCGTCGCAGAGGTCAACGACGTTTTTGCCCTTCTCACGGGCAGACAGGTTGGAGGAGTCGGTCCCGTGCTCCAGGGTCGTCCTCAGGTCATCGAATATGGGCTCGACCGCTTGGGGAAACAGTTTCGCCCTCTTGGCGGGATTGGGCTCGGCAGAGCCGCTCTGCAGGACAACAAGCGGAACCGCGATCAGGTTTGCGACGCGAGCAGAAGAAGCCTCGCGAACTCGGGCAAGCCTCTCTTGGATCTCCTTAGGGATCAGCATCACGACGGAGTTGGAGCAAAGGGAATGACAAGAGTCAGCCAGGTATGCAGTCGTATATATATAGCCACAGGTGGACCCCACCCGAAGCAGAGATTGTGTACAACCCCGTATCCGGCGAGTGGGGTCGCCAGGAACCAAGGGGGGCCAGAGCTCGGCAGCCCCCAGCTCGCCTAGGCGAGTCCAGCTAGTCGCGCGCGAGTAGGCCCAGCCAGGCCCGCACTCGCCGAGCTCGGCGTTCGTCGAACGGAGCTCGGCGTTCTGCGAACTGAGCTCGGCGTTCGTCGAACGAAGCCCGGAGTTCGTCGACCCCTGAGCCTTTCGTCGATTCCCAGGCCGCTCGCCGAGTCCTGACGGCTGGGCGAGCTCGCAACTCGCGAGCAGAGCGGTCCGGGCCCGTACTCGCCGCCCTTGCCGAGTAGAGGTTGCTGAGGGCTACTTGACCGTTGTTCTGTAAGGTATTTTTACCATTTTGCCCCCGTTGGCCTGCCCATTGCCTGCTAAAACAGTGAAGTTACGCTGTTGGCAGACCTAGTTGGGCTACACATAGCTGTTCACATAGCTGTTCAAAACAGCGGAGGTTGGCTATTTGCATGCCGTTTTCAGAAATCTATAAATAGGACCCAAGGGGCACCTCAGAAAGCACGCTTCTTATGCTTACTTGTTCTCTGATCTATCATCGCTTTCTGAGGTAGCCTTAGCTCGGTCTTTGGCTAAGGAGGGGAAGCGCTCTAAGATCTTCCGGGTGTGTGGTGGGTCCACGCCGAGCCCTTGAGTCAGTTTTCCTTTGTCATTTTGCTTGCAGGAGAGAAGTAGGTGCGCGATCACCCCTTCTCCAAAGGTGAACTCCACGAGAGGCCGAGTTTTCGGTTTCAATAGGTGCGACATCCACTTCATCTAAAGAACATAGTGAAGCCTCTGGACGATCCTACCACTTTGCTGGATGAAGTCTCCTTGTGAGACTCAGCGATGACTACAATACTATCAACCTTACAAGGTAATTAATTTTATGTAACATCTGTAATTTATTTGCAAAATGATCTTTATTTTAGGATTCGAGCTCAAATAAAATTCCTATGCGTTGTCGTCTGATCAAGATAATTAATTTTCATTTTACGATTACTCTACATGAAATAATAATAAAATATTGTGTATTATATTTTCAGTTTCATTCAAATTTTTGAAAGGGTGCATCTGACTAATTTAGATGGTTTTAATTGATAGTAACAAGCTAATTTAGGAGGTTTTAGCAAACTTCTGAGATCATCATAGATGACGTCAATGCGCCAATAGTTCTAGCTCCTATTGGCATGACAACTGAAATTTCCAGGGCAGTAACCCTAGCCCTATTGGAGTTCAAGAATGCACTACCTACAGCGGTTCTGGTCCCAGCTTCTTGCACTTGCTGCTGTGGAGATCGGGATGGATCGTTATCTGAGGAACTTTAGAGATCTCCGCCCCCTCCAACTTTAGTAGAGAAGAAAGTCCTATGGAGACTGCTAACTGATTGATTAAGACTCGGGACTTGCTAAACGTGATGCAGTGTCTGGAGAACAAGAAAGTACCTATAACAACTTTCCTTCTTGAGGGCGAAGCTAATTTGTGGTGGACTAGACACTTAGTTAATGACCATGCTGGTAAGAATATAAGTTCAAATTTCCTTCTTTTAAAATTCAATTTCCTTTTTGATATAATGATAATGCGATCTCTCCCTATGTAAGGTCGTTATATGGATATATTCACTTGGAATGAATTCTCCAAAAACTTACAAACTGGTTTGTTCCTCCTTCGGAGCGTTGGAGCCTTCGGGAGAAGTACCTCAGGCTGAATCAAGGGGATAAGATAATGATGGAGATCAACGACTTTTATGCCATCGGATAAACGATCAGAGACAGTGATTGCGATCTGCTCAATTTTTCACAATTGTATGTATTTTTTTTATGTTTGGATTTATATTGTGGGAGTTATGTTAAAATATCCATCAGACGATCATGTCTGTTGGGGCCGTCAACCTCCTTCTCCCTTCCCCTACATTCAACCACCTCGTCAAGCCCCAAGCAGCCCTTTTGCCGCCTTTCGCCACTTCTCCGGCGACCGTCGTCCCTTCCCAACAAAGCCGCCGACTTCCTCCTCCCTTCTCCTGCATTCAGCCATCTCCCCAAGCCCAGCCGCCCCAGCCGCCCCCAACCACTCCTCTTTCTTCTTCCTGCCCCTCTCCCTCTCGCGGAACCACCATCTAGCCATCCCCATCCCCATTCCATCGCTCCTTCTCCATTTCCACGACAATGCCCCTCCATATATCCACTCCAACATTTTCCTAACACCAAATCTACATTTTCCCCGCCTCCAACAACCCTCCCAGTCCACCAAACAACCACCGTCTCTCTCTGAAATCCTCCACACAAGTATTCTCATTTCCGGACAGCCATCACCTCCACCGACATCTATTACTTGGTGAGGTTTTATTTTCTAGTGTTCATTTCTTCGCATTGTATGGATAACTTGTATTATTAGTAATACTTCGCTTGAATTGATTTGATTTCCGTGTCTCTTTATTGACATGCAAAAATTATTTACTTCGCATTTTAATTTTAGCGCTACATTTTCCCCGCCTCCAACAACCCTCCCAGTCCACCAAACAACCACCGTCTTTCTCTGAAATCCTCCACACAAGTATTCTCATTTCCGGACAGCCATCACCTCCACCGACATCTATTACTTGGTGAGGTTTTATTTTCTAGTGTTCATTTCTTCGCATTGTATGGATAACTTGTATTATTAGTAATACTTCGCTTGAATTGATTTGATTTCCGTGTCTCTTTATTGACGTGCATAAATTATTTACTTCGCATTTTAATTTTAGCGCACTCTCAATTAACTTGTAATTGTTGCCTACTTACTTTCATTATAATATTTGTAATCAATTGTGACGCTTGCACAAGTTTTTAAAATTAATTTGTTTAATTAATTGTGCGTTGAAAAATACTTATATGATTGAGTCATCGCTTGTGCATCACATTAGGTTTATCCTTCGTTAGTTTATTGGATTATGTGCTTGTGTTCATTTGCATATTCATCTTTGGGTTCATCTTCGGCCCATTACATTCATCGTGTGTTCATGTGTATTGCATTTAGAGTTAAGGTATCTGATACGTTCCTGGGAAATTCCGGAGAGGAATCCGACAAGGGGGAGGGCCGGAGGTGGAGAGCGAGAGCAAGGAGGAGAGAACGAGAGGAAAGGTTAGGGAGCAACCCTAATTCTTATACATCCAAAAAACAACCCAAAAGAGTACAACTCCACCCCTTAAAGTGCGGGGTGTGACAAAATAAGAAATACAATATAATGGGAAAGAAGTAAATGCACACAACCAAATAGGAAATAAATAAAACGTCAGGCTGACACCGCGTCTTCGGTCTCTCCTCATGTAGACCGACCAGTCGTCTTCCTCCGCGTGTGGACACGCCATGATGTCTCCTCGGCGTGTGCGTGTCCCGTGGTCATGCGCAATCGTAACAATACCGCCGTCTGGAAAACATGCCTTGCCCTCAAAGCAGTGGTCAGAGCGGTGTCGGCAGTAGTGATCCCGGGACAACCTCGTGGCTTTGGTCTCCAGATGGTACGATCTAGCAATTGGGACCTCCTACGTGTCAGGGTCCCTCTGAAGGTGGCAGCAGCAACCAAGTAGCTTGGCTGGGTAGTTCGGCGCCAACTGCCATTTTCTTCCGGACCAGCGAAAACTGGGCTGGTGACGATCCTGCTGGAGGCTGGGTGACGTCGGCGAGTGCAGTAGAAAGCTCTTGGTGGCCCGTCAGAGAAGGAGAATGCACCACGGACGGGCCCGAGAGGGCCCACAACCCCGCGGAGAAGCTGACGTCCAAGGGCCGCTGGATCATGCAGAGGGAAATTAGAGAGCGTAGGAGGGCAGAGTCATCGTTGAGGCGACCTAGCTGTCCCTCGTGTAGGAATTGCATGGACATAGTCTCTCAATTGATGCATACCTCGCCAAGCGTGCGGAGCCAAGCCACTCCTAGAATGACGCCGAGGCCGCCTAAGTCGAATGTTTAGAAGTCCGCGATCACGGAATAGTGTCCCATAGAGAGCTAGACGGCAGTGCAACGGCCCTGAGCCGTTCGGTGGCGCCCATCGCCCATACGAACTGCAACATCCGGGGAGGGAGCCTAGGGAAGACGGAGCTGCTGTACTCGGTGTTCTGAGATGAGGTTGTGGCTGGCGCCACTATCCACCATGATGATGATCAGGCGATCCTCTAGTGTACCCGAAAGCTGCATGGTCTGCTGGCTGGAGAACTCGCCCGTTGAGGCGCCAGATAGCTTCAACCAGTGAAATGTAGCTGCGGTGGGGTCAAGAAGGGTATCCTCCGGTGAGAGCTCCAGGGCCTCAAAGTCAGCCAAGGTAACCTCAGTGCCGACGTCGCCGATGATTGCGCAGAACTCCTTGACCGCGCGGACGTGGATAGGAGAATATGGCTGACGGCAGCGAAAACACAACCCCTTGCGATGGAGGTCGTCCAACTCGCGGTTGGAGAATCACTGAGGAGGGTCCGGTCGGCCTGGTAGAGCGGCTGGAGGAAGCCGAGGAGCTGGTGTCTTTGGAGTAACAGTTGGCCACAGTCGTCCCCCCAGCGGAGGTCCGCCTGACGACGGCGGTGGCCGAGGAGACAAATCCGCCTCCACGAGGCGGGCCATGTCGAGGGCTTCAGAAACCGTCCGGGGGTGGTGGGTGCGGAGCCGGGAGCGGATGTTGGGCAAGAGGCCCTGCATGAAGAAGCCGAGATAATGATCTGACAGTAAGCCCGGAACATGGGTGACGAGGGCCACAAACTCATTGATGTAATCATCCAATGCACCGATTTGGTGGACCCCACACAACTGTTCGATGGAGGATCCGGAATAGCGGTTGTCATAGCGGCGAATCATCTCCTGTTTGATCTCCGACCAAAAGATCGTCGGGTTGGACTGTCGGAGCCACCGAGCCCAATGAAGGGAGGAGCTGCCGAGTCCCACGATGGTAGTTGAAACCTTATCCTGCTTGGGAGTATGGTGGAGGTCGAAGTACTGCTCCGTCCTGGCAATCCACCCAATCAAGTCCACCCCGACAAATGTGGGTAGGTCCAAAGCAGGGCGGGACGACCTGGAAGAAGCGGGACCGCGGAGTCCCCAATGTACGCAAGGGGTGCCGCTCCGAAGATGGGCGCGCCGGCGGCCGGGCACGTGGATCCGTTGGCGGAGGAGGCTGCAGAGGGCTGCAGGGCATCGAACTTGCCGTGAAGGGCGAGAAGGGAGGCATGCATGGCGGCGACAAGTTGTTCCTGAGCCTCGACGCGACGACTAAGTGCGTCGGAGGCGGAATCCAGAGCGAGGTCGCCGGAGGAGCGAGTGGTGGGCGCCATGGGGCTGGGGACGACGATTGGGATGGGCGAATGTGACCGAAAAGGCGAAAAATCCGGCCGCGTCTTTGTTGCCGCTGAACGGCGCCGAGCGGCCGATTGCGGAAGGGAAGCAGGCTGCGGAAAGCCGGGAGTAACTATGCGGCACAGTCGGCGGCCTGGTGGGTACGGGCTGTGGAAGCGGAAACGCCTGCGAAACCACGGCTGGGGCGGAGGGATCCGACAACACTGGGTCGCGCGAGTTACGTTGGGCGCAGAAAGAGCGGGGCGTCGCGAGATGCAAGAAGCGCCAGTGTCGCGGGGTGTTGCGGGATCACGCGGGATGGTGCGGGAGGCAAGGGATGCGCAGGCGCGGGATATCGCGGTCGTGAGAAACGCGGGACGCGATGTCGGGGGTCGGCAGGGATGCACGTGTGGGATGGCAGTGACAGGACACCGACGGGCTTCGGCGGGCGGGATGGCAAGGTTGGTCCAAATTGATACGTTCCCAGAAAATCCCAAAGAGGAATCCGGCAAGGGGAAGGGCCGGAGGTGGAGAGCGAGAGGAAGGAGGAGAGAACAAGAGGAAAGATTAGGGAGCAACCCTAATTCTCATACATCAAAAACATAACCCAAAAGAGTACAACTCCACCCCTTATAAGTGCGGGGTGTGACAAAATAAGAAATACAACGTAAAGGGAAAGAAGTAAATGCGTACAACCAAATAGGAAATAACCAAATCGGAAATAAATAAAACATCAGGCTGGCGCCGCGTCTTTAGTCTCTCATCCTGCAGATGGAACCGTCGTCTTCGTCCGCGTGCGGACCCTTCACAGTGTCTCCTCGACATTTGCTTGTCCCGTTGGCATGCGCAATCGTAACAATATCATAAGTCCGAATCCTATAGATTCATCCCGCATCAGACAGTCACAGCTAGGGGTGAATATTAGAAATCGAAACAGCAAAAAACTGCAACACCGCACCGAACGGCTTGGTTGTGGTGCGGTTTTGGTTATTGAAAAATCACACTGTTTGCGGTGCAGTTTGGTTTTTGTCTTGACAAAACCGAGCAAACCGCACCACAAATATTATGGGTTGCGGTGCACTGGTGCACCCTTTAAAAAATGTTTAAGATTATAATTTAAGTGCTTTGAGAAAGCATTGCAGCCAGGTTTTTTTTTAGTATGTCAGATACTTCATAAGCATATTCTTTTTTAGTTTCTCATGGGGTTTTAAATGTTTCGTTGATGCATGCTTTTTCACTGTGTTTGGTGAAAAACATGAGTATGTATGTTAATTCATACTGTTTTACCCCTGAATTGTTCTACTTGCCTTGTATGTGATTATATTAATGAAATGGACCTGCTTCTTCACTGAATTCAGGTAGTTCATTTCCAATATGTTTTGGTAACGGTTAAAAAAATGAGACCGCACTGCTAAAATCGACTCTAAATCGCATCAATGCCAAACCACACTATATGGTTTTGTTCGATCCAAAACCGATCCCTTTCGGTGCGGTTGCGGTTTGGGCTAAAACCACACCAGCTTCACCCCTGGTCACATCTTATGAATGTGAATTCACTCATATATCTCGCTATGCGGGCATACTGCAAGGAGATGAAGATGATAAATGTCACCACTTTACCGATGGTCTTTGTGACTCGCTGAGACAACCGTTGTTGGCTATGGTCAATAATGACTATAAAGTTTGGTCTATATTGCAAGAAAGTTATATGCAGATCAATTAAAGGTGCAAAGATGCAATAGCTTCCGTAGTTAGCGAGCCCAAGATGCACCCAACACCTCAGAATAGAAACTATTAAGGTAAGACATGGGGCAAGAAGTAGAAGCTGTGCGAGAAGAGAAAAAATAGTTTGGAGCCAAGATCAAAGATTTTCCTTTTTGTCGTAAGTGCAACTGCCGCCATGAGGGTGAATGCTTGGTTGCTGCAGGTGTGTTCTACAAGTGCCAGCAGCCTGGACATATAACTCGCTACTGTCAGTTTCATTCAAATATTCAGGCAACAATATTTTAAGTTTTGTAATCACCTTACATTTAATCAACGCCTTTCATAGTCTGATTTTCATGATTGCAACCTTTTCCATAGCCGAAGTTCGAGTTCGGTAGTCCAAGTAGGACTGACAAGGGAAAGGCATGGATGAATTCAAATGTAATGTGAAGACACAAAAATTCTCGGGCTTCCCAATGATTTCAGAAAGTGAACAGAGACAACCCGAGAAAGAGGTCTGGTGCAACCGAGAGCGTACGGACTTGGCAAGCAGGAGGCCTAGGAGTAGAAGGATGTAGTTACTTGTTGATTATGTCGTAGATAGTTTTATTCTTCCATCATAGTAACACTACATCACCCATGTTGTATTCATGCATGTAGGTATACTTATGATTCAAAATATACCCTCCAAGATTCTCTTTGACACACGTGCTTTGCACTCATTCATAGTAAAATCCTTTGCGCGTAGGCTGGACTTAGAGATCCTTTTAGTGTCAACACCACTAGAGGTCATGATGCCTAATGGTTCCTATTGGAAAAGCCCATGTAAAAGGCCCATTTAATGACCCACTTTATTTATTTTCTTTCTCCTCCTTCTTTAGTCCCACATCATGTATAGGATTTATTATTCTCTCTTCTCTCCTATATATTTGTATTCTTTCCTTGTATTTAGATACTTGAATAATATACAAGCTTTGAGCACTATCAACATGGTATCAGAGGCAGGTTCCTTCTAGCTGCGACCTGCCTTTTTTTCTGTCCGCCCGGTCTCCTGCGGACTGCCCTTCTGCATCCGCCTCTCTGCGGACTGCCCTTCTGCATCCGCCTCTCTGCGGACTGCCCCTCTGCATCTGTCCGCTCGGCTACCCTGCGGACTGCCTTCCTGCCCGCTCCGGTCTCGTGCGGACTGCCCTTCTGCTTCCGCCTCTCTTCTCTCCCTCCGTGGTTCCACCCTACTCAAGCTTCTTATATCCATCTTCTGCTCTGACTCGTGGGGCCCACCTCTCCTATCCGCTCCGGACGATCCTTCCTGTCCGCTGCACTCTCTGTTTGTGTCCGCTCGAGCCTCTTTGCTCGCGGACTGCTCCCTCTAGCCCGCTCTATTTCTGTCCGCTCCAGCTTCTGTGCTCGCGGACTCCCTATCCGCAGTCTCTTGCGGACTGCTCCTGTCCGCAGCGGGCTCTCCTTGTGTCCGTTGTGCGCTCTTCTCTTGCCACGTGGCTTCTTCCTCGCGATCTCTTCTTCAGTCCGCCACGGTGTTTTTCAGCGACCTGCCCCAGTCCGCTGCGATCTGCTCCACACTGCTGCGACCTCTGCCGCGTGTACAACCCCGTATTCGCGAAGAGCGGACCCGAAATAAGTCAAACCCGTTTTTAAGCTTTTTGGAGATTTTGAACTCTCGGTGGCCAATTTTGGCTCTGGCTTGGAACATACTATTAGGGGGAGGAAGAATTGGCTTCCCCCAATGGCCCCTCTGTTGGGAGGGCGGGTGCGGCAAGCTGGCTAGCACCCGCCCCGGCCGGTTGAGTCTGTGGTAGGGGCAGGCGAGGCGGCCGCAGCCTGGCGCTCGCCCGAGCGGCCTGCTCGCGGGCGAGGCGGCCGCGGCCTGGCGCTCGCCCGAGCAGCCTGCTCGCGGGCGAGGCGGCCGCGGCCTGGCGCTCGCCCGAGCGGCCTGCTCGCGGGCGAGGCGGCCGCGGCGTGGCGCTCGCCCGAGCGGCCTGCCCGCGGCGAGGCGGCCGCGGCCTGGCGCTCGCCCGAGCGGCCTGCTCGCGGGCGAGGCGGCCGCGGCGTGGCGCTCGCCCGAGCGGCCTGCTCGCGGCGAGGCGGCCGCGGCCTGGCGCTCGCCCGAGCGGCCTGCTCGCGGGCGAGGCGGCCGCGGCGTGGCGCTCGCCCGAGCGGCCTGCTCGCGGCGAGGCGGCCGCGGCCTGGCGCTCGCCCGAGCGGCCTGCTCGCGGGCGAGGCGGCCGCGGCGTGGCGCTCGCCCGAGCGGCCTGCTCGCGGGCGAGGCGGCCGCGGCGTGGCGCTCGCCCGAGCGGCCTGCTCGCGGCGAGGCGGCCGCGGCCTGGCGCTCGCCCGAGCGGCCTGCTCGCGGCGAGGCGGCCTCGGCCTGGCGCTCGCCCGAGCGGTCTGCTCGCGGGCGAGACGGCCAGCAGCCTGTCTCGCCCGAGCGGCCTGCTCGCGGCCTGGCGCTCGCCCGGGCGGCCTGCTCGCGGCCTGACCGGCGGCCTGGGGCCGTCTCGGGTGTTTGGGGGCGGGGTGTTGGCGGCGTGCTTTTACCGCTGTGCCCTTGGAGGCATTTTACCGCTCTGCCCCCGGCGTGGGCGTTTCCTATTGGCCCAAGGCTTTTTGGGCGTAGGGGTATTTTGGTCATTTTTACCCCCAGGACTTGGAAAAACTATAAATAGACCCCCTTGGGTGCCTTGGAGAGGGATCTGCTTTCTTAGTTTTCTCCTCCCCTAGCTTCTTCTTGGTAGAGTTGAGAGAGCTCTCCAAGGCATCCTAGCTCGAGCATTGGCTAGGGAGGGGAAGTGCTCAGGTAGCCTTCCGGGTGTGAGGTGGGACCTCCGCGCTAGAGCCGAGGGTCTGTTCCTAGTTTCTTGATCCTTCGGTCCGTGACGTTCTCTCGAGTGTAGTAGGTGTGAGGTCACCCCTTCCCCGAGGGACGAACTCCACGAGAGACCAGGTTTCTGGTTTCAACATTTTGGTGCGGTGAGCGTGGAGAGTGACCAGCACAGAAGATCTCAGGAGAGTGTCATGACGGGAGGTCAAGGAGGTAGTGAT
Source organism: Platanthera guangdongensis (assembly GCA_039583875.1). Classification (NCBI taxonomy): domain Eukaryota; kingdom Viridiplantae; phylum Streptophyta; class Magnoliopsida; order Asparagales; family Orchidaceae; genus Platanthera; species Platanthera guangdongensis. The sequence goes on from CM077152.1 coordinate 8,769,648, forward strand.
GATCTCGGCGAGCTCCCCACCCCAGGACCCTTTGTGGGGAGGCAAGAGTTCATGGCCTCCATCCAAGGTATCATGGAGATGCTGCGAAGCATTGCTCCTCAGGGTGGCAGCTCCACCCCGACCCCCCAAGAGCTAGCTCCCCCCTCGACGAGTCGACTCCCAGGGGTCTGGGCGAGATGACCCCAGCGGGGGGAGAAGGAAGTGCACCAGGAAGAAGGCCAGGGAAGGAGAGGATGGGCGATGGGGTCGAGCGAGACCTCACCGGCCGGGAGCTGTTCTCCAGCCCGGCGAGTGCCAACCTTCAAGGCGAGCAGGTCGCGCGAGTGGAGGTGGCAAGACCACCCCTTAGGGGGTCACCCTTCAGCGAGCTGATCATCTCAGCTCCCGTTCCCGAGGGGTTCAGAGAGCCAGACATGGCTTACTATACGGGGAAGGATGACCCCGTCCAGCATCTGCAGTGGTTCGAGGATGCCGTCTCCATCAGACCGATGACGGATGCCTTCAAGTGTCGCCTCTTCGCGATCACTCTGAAGGAGAAGGCAAGGGACTGGTTCCATCAACTCCCTCCGAGGTCAATCTACGGGTTCGAGGACTTGAGCCGAAGCTTCCAGCTCCGCTTCTCCACCTCCAAGAAGTGGAAGAGGAGTCCTGAGTCCATCTTCCTGATAAGGCAGGGGGCCGAGGAGTCGCTGGCCCGCTACGTAGACAGGTTCCAAGAGGAGATCTTGGAGGTCCAGGAGATGCCAAGGTATGCTCTCCAGATGGCCTTCACCGTTGGGCTGAAGGAAGGCTTCTTCAAGATGAGCTTGACCCGGAAGGCCCCCCTTTCCTTCGAGGAGCTGATGGAAAGGGCGGCAGAGGAGATAGCCATGGAGGCGGCCAACCCGGTGTTCGTCAAGAGGTTGGAAAAGTTGACGGAGGTGGAGTCAAAGGAGCAGGGTGGCTCAAGGCATCAGGAAGGAAGAAGGAGAGAGGATCACAGAGCTCAGGGGTTCCAAGGACAGGAGGGTCCGGAACCAGGCTGGAGGCAGCAGGGAGGACCTGCCCAAGGTCCAGGAAGAGCTCTCATCCAAGGAGGGGGGAACTACCATGGGGGCCAAGGGAGGTACAACTTCCAGAGGCAAGCCCCAAGGCAACTCTTACCCCCTCCACAACAAGCATTGGCGATAGGAGGGGGAAGAGGTAACAGGAGGGAGCGTCCAGCCCGCCGAAAGAGGGGAGGAGCGCTACCGTACTGCGACTTCCACCAGGTGGAGGGGCACGCCACGGCTACCTGCCCCGAATTCTTGGAAGTGAGGGGGGCGAGAGGCCCTGCCCAGCCACAGCCGCCGGTACGAGTAGAAGAGGTTCTACCCGGAGAAGGGGGTGATGATATATGCGAGGACCGGGTCGACGTGGGAACCCGAGGTAGCATAGGAGTGATCCACGGTGGAGTGGGGGTTGAGGCCACTCGGAAGGCTAGCATCCATGTCATGTACCGGAGAAGCGTCGCCTCAACCTCCCAGACCCCGCCCCCAGAGGAGAAGATCACCTTCTCGGTGAAGGACCTGCCAGATCATGAGGATCCATTCTGTGATGCGCTGGTCATCCAGACAGCCATCGAAGGCTACACTGTCTCCCGGATCCTGGTTGACAACGGGAGCTCCGTCAACGTCGTTTTCAAGAAGGCGTTCGAGGAGATGAAAGTAGAGCCAAGGAGGGTGTTGGCCTCGGATGGACCCCTGTTCGGATTCTCAGGGGAGAGGAAGGAGGTCGAGGGTGGAGTGGGGCTCCAAGTAAAATTGGGAGGAGTCTCGAGGAACTGCCGGTTCGTCATTGTTGACGCTCCAAGTAGCTACAGCGCCATCTTCGGAAGACCCCTCATCAGCGCCTTTCGTTGCGTGCCGTCTTCATTCCACCAATGCCTCAAGTTCAGCTCAGGGGGGATCCAGGTCAGAGTCAAGGGAGACTCAAGGATGGCAAGGCAGTGCTACGTCACGGCCGTCAACACCATCTCTTGGATGGCCAAGGCAGAGGAGATGGAGAAGATCATGGAGAGCCTGAGCAGGATGGAAGTGTCCGGCGAGCAGGAAGCGGATGGCGACCACCGGGCCCAGACCCCCTGAAGAAGCCTCGTCCCGGTAGAGTCCTGTATTCTTCTTATGTTGTATTGAGTCCAGCCCCCGAACAGCTGAGTCGGGGGGATCATGTAACCCATCTATTTTCCCCGTTTGAGGATGTAGGATTTGGTATGGTTTGATTGTGTAGCTTAAGTCCTTTGCTCCGATGACGATTCCGCCGCCAGGCTCCCACTAGCTAGCTGGGTAGGTTGATCTCTCGTGGTAGCCCAAGTCCTTTGCTCCGATGACGATTCCGCCGCCAGGCTCCCACTAGCTGGCTGGGTAGGTTGATCTCTCGTGGTAGCCCAAGTCCTCAGCTCCGATGACGATTCCGCCGCCAGGCTCCCACTAGCTGGCTGGGTAGGTTGATCTCTCGTGGTAGCCCAAGTCCTTAGCTCCGATGATGATTCCGCCGCCAGGCTCCCACTAGCTGGCTGGGTAGGTTGATCTCTCGTGGTAGCCCAAGTCCTTTGCTCCGATGACGATTCCGCCGCCAGGCTCCCACTAGCTGGCTGGGTAGGTTGATCTCTCGTGGTAGCCCAAGTCCCTCAGCTCCGATGACGATTCCGCCGCCAGGCTCCCACTAGCTGGCTGGGCAGGTTGATCTCTCGTGGTAGCCCAAGTCCTTAGCTCCGATGACGATTCCGCCGCCAGGCTCCCACTAGCTGGCTGGGTAGGTTGATCTCTCGTGGTAGCCCAAGTCCTTTGCTCCGATGACGATTCCGCCGCCAGGCTCCCACTAGCTGGCTGGGTAGGTTGATCTCTCGTGGTAGCCCAAGTCCTTTGCTCCGATGACGATTCCGCCGCCAGGCTCCCACTAGCTGGCTGGGTAGGTTGATCTCTCGTGGTAGCCCAAGTCCTCAGCTCCGATGACGATTCCGCCGCCAGGCTCCCACTAGCTGGCTGGGTAGGTTGATCTCTCGTGGTAGCCCAAGTCCTTAGCTCCGATGATGATTCCGCCGCCAGGCTCCCACTAGCTGGCTGGGTAGGTTGATCTCTCGTGGTAGCCCAAGTCCTTTGCTCCGATGACGATTCCGCCGCCAGGCTCCCACTAGCTGGCTGGGTAGGTTGATCTCTCGTGGTAGCCCAAGCCCCTCAGCTCCGATGACGATTCCGCCGCCAGGCTCCCACTAGCTGGCTGGGCAGGTTGATCTCTCGTGGTAGCCCAAGTCCTTAGCTCCGATGACGATTCCGCCGCCAGGCTCCCACTAGCTGGCTGGGTAGGTTGATCTCTCGTGGTAGCCCAAGTCCTTAGCTCCGATGACGATTCCGCCGCCAGGCTCCCACTAGCTGGCTGGGTAGGTTGATCTCTCGTGGTAGCCCAAGTCCTTTGCTCCGATGACGATTCCGCCGCCAGGCTCCCACTAGCTGGCTGGGTAGGTTGATCTCTCGTGGTAGCCCAAGTCCTTAGCTCCGATGATGATTCCGCCGCCAGGCTCCCACTAGCTGGCTGGGTAGGTTGATCTCTCGTGGTAGCCCAAGTCCTTTGCTCCGATGACGATTCCGCCGCCAGGCTCCCACTAGCTGGCTGGGTAGGTTGATCTCTCGTGGTAGCCCAAGTCCCTTAGCTCCGATGACGATTCCGCCGCCAGGCTCCCACTAGCTGGCTGGGCAGGTTGATCTCTCGTGGTAGCCCAAGTCCTTAGCTCCGATGACGATTCCGCCGCCAGGCTCCCACTAGCTGGCTGGGTAGGTTGATCTCTCGTGGTAGCCCAAGTCCTTAGCTCCGATGATGATTCCGCCGCCAGGCTCCCACTAGCTGGCTGGGTAGGTTGATCTCTCGTGGTAGCCCAAGCCCTCAGCTCCGATGACGATTCCGCCGCCAGGCTCCCACTGGCTGGCAGGGTCGGTGGTACCTCTCGTGGAGAGTAAGTCCCTTTGCTCAGAGATGGTCCCGCTGTCAGGCTCCCACTAGCTGGCAGGGTCGGTGGTACCTCTCGTGGAGAGTAAGTGTTTGCACCCCGAGGTCGTCTCGTCACCCAGTCTCCCATTAGCTGGCTTGACAGGTTGACCCCTCGGGGAGGCTAAGTGTTTTCACCCAGAGGAGGTCTCGCCACCCGGGCTCCCATAGCTGGCATGGCAGGTTGACCCCGAGGGGAAGTTACACTCCGCGAATACGTTGGGTTGGATGTTTCTTTCCGAGCTTGTGCCAACCTCGAAAAGAGCGGGGATTGTGTACAACCCCGTATTCGCGAAGAGCGGACCCGAAATAAGTCAAACCCGTTTTTAAGCTTTTTGGAGATTTTGAACTCTCGGTGGCCAATTTTGGCTCTGGCTTGGAACATACTATTAGGGGGAGGAAGAATTGGCTTCCCCCAATGGCCCCTCTGTTGGGAGGGCGGGTGCGGCAAGCTGGCTAGCACCCGCCCCGGCCGGTTGAGTCTGTGGTAGGGGCAGGCGAGGCGGCCGCAGCCTGGCGCTCGCCCGAGCGGCCTGCTCGCGGGCGAGGCGGCCGCGGCCTGGCGCTCGCCCGAGCAGCCTGCTCGCGGGCGAGGCGGCCGCGGCCTGACGCTCGCCCGAGCGGCCTGCTCGCGGGCGAGGCGGCCGCGGCGTGGCGCTCGCCCGAGCGGCCTGCCCGCGGCGAGGCGGCCGCGGCCTGGCGCTCGCCCGAGCGGCCTGCTCGCGGGCGAGGCGGCCGCGGCGTGGCGCTCGCCCGAGCAGCCTGCTCGCGGCGAGGCGGCCGCGGCCTGGCGCTCGCCCGAGCGGCCTGCTCGCGGGCGAGGCGGCCGCGGCGTGGCGCTCGCCCGAGCGGCCTGCTCGCGGCGAGGCGGCCGCGGCCTGGCGCTCGCCCGAGCGGCCTGCTCGCGGGCGAGGCGGCCGCGGCGTGGCGCTCGCCCGAGCGGCCTGCTCGCGGGCGAGGCGGCCGCGGCGTGGCGCTCGCCCGAGCGGCCTGCTCGCGGCGAGGCGGCCGCGGCCTGGCGCTCGCCCGAGCGGTCTGCTCGCGGGCGAGACGGCCAGCAGCCTGTCTCGCCCGAGCGGCCTGCTCGCGGCCTGGCGCTCGCCCGGGCGGCCTGCTCGCGGCCTGACCGGCGGCCTGGGGCCGTCTCGGGTGTTTGGGGGCGGGGTGTTGGCGGCGTGCTTTTACCGCTGTGCCCTTGGAGGCATTTTACCGCTCTGCCCCCCGGCGTGGGCGTTTCCTATTGGCCCAAGGCTTTTTGGGCGTAGGGGTATTTTGGTCATTTTTACCCCCAGGACTTGGAAAAACTATAAATAGACCCCCTTGGGTGCCTTGGAGAGGGATCTGCTTTCTTAGTTTTCTCCTCCCCTAGCTTCTTCTTGGTAGAGTTGAGAGAGCTCTCCAAGGCATCCTAGCTCGAGCATTGGCTAGGGAGGGGAAGTGCTCAGGTAGCCTTCCGGGTGTGAGGTGGGACCTCCGCGCTAGAGCCGAGGGTCTGTTCCTATTTTCTTGATCCTTCGGTCCGTGACGTTCTCTCGAGTGTAGTAGGTGTGAGGTCACCCCTTCCCCGAGGGACGAACTCCACGAGAGACCAGGTTTCTGGTTTCAACACCGCGGACTGCCCCCAGTTCGCAGCGACCTCCTCCAAGCTCTGCTCCAAACCGCTGCGACCTCTGTCGCGGACTGCTCCAGCTCTGCTCTAAACCGCTGAGATCTGCTCCACACCGCTGCGACCTCTTCCAATTCGCCGCGACCTCCTTTCGCGGACTGCTCCTGTTCGCCGCGACCTCACCCAGTTCGCCGCGACCTCACTCAGTTCGCCGCGACCTCCTCCAGTCCGCCGCGACCTCCTTTCACCCGCTGCTTGCCGCGCGGTTTGTTCTCTCCGTGCCCTGCTGTCTGCTCCTCCTCAGTCGCCATGTCCTCCAGCGACTCCACTACCGCTCAACCCCCGGCCGACCACGTGGCTCCTCTCGAACTCCGCGATGAGCTTCGGATTACTACTATTTCCCTCTCTGGCAAGTCCAACTTCATCCCCGGGGTCCACTCCGTCGGCCGGGTCTTACAGGCCAAGGGTCTTGCACGTCACCTTACCCAGGGCTCACCAACTCCTCCTACTGATGATTGTCTCCGAAATGACGGTCGCGTCCAGACCTGGATCCTGAACTCGGTGGAGGGTGAGCCGTACCAGATGATCATGTATCATGAGACCGCCAAAGACATGTGGGATGAACTTCATTCATTGTACTCAGGGAAGGACAACCTTCAGCACCTTTTTGACATCATCACTGATCTTCAAGCCTTGGATGTTGGCAAAGCTCTGGACATGACCTCCTTCGTGGCCCGTGCTAAAACTCTCACGGAGGCCTGGATTCAGCACCAGCCCGCGACTACTGATCTCGCTGCCCAACGCGCCCAGAAGGAGGCTGTTTGTATTGCTCTGATTATGGCTCGCGTCCCGCCACACCTGCACAGTATCCGGGCCCAGGTTCTGGCTTCACCCACTACCCCTTCCTTCTCCGATGTCTGCTCGATGTTACTTCGCGTACCACCTCCACCGGAGGCTCCTGCACCACCCTCGCCGGCCCTTCTTCAGCAGGCCCTTCCTCCTTTACTTCCACAACCCTCTTTTACTCGGGGTGGACGTACGGGCTCCCGTGGGCGGGGCCGTGGTGGCCGCGGACGGCCCAAGTGCATCAACTGCGGCTGGGATGACCATACTGACGCAGTCTGTCACAAGAAACATGGCTACCCTCCTCGCCCGCCTACTACTGCTGTTACCGATAGCTCTCCTCCGACTGGTACGGATCTTGAGGCTCTTCGCCTTCAGCTGCAACAACTCCAGGGCTCCTCAACCCTCCCTCTGCTTCCATTGCCTCCACCTCCCATGCAGGTATTGTCTCCACCTCCACTGCAGGTGCTGCCTGTCTTTCCTCCGGATCTCGCTGGATCCTGGACTCGGGAGCCACCCACCACATCACTTCCATGCGGCCGCCCCAGTTCTCTGCTGCTGCTCATCCCCCGTCTATTACTGTGGCCAATGGTGCGCTTGTCCCGGTCTCCGGCTGCGCTGATCTCTTCCTCCCTCCCTCTCTCTCTCTTCGTTCCGTTCTTTATGTGCCAGCCTCACCTTTCAATTTACTCTCTGTTGGTCGTATTACTACTGATATGAATTGCTTTATCACCTTCACCTCTTCTGGTTTTTTGATACAGGATCGACAGACGCGGATTACCATTGGTAGGGGTCGACTGCAGAACGAGCTCTACCTCCTCGATGTCTCTCCCACATCCCTTTCCTCTGTTTCCTCGTCTGATTGGCATTGTCGGCTTGGGCATGCCCCTCTACCTATCCTCCAGAAGGCGCTTCCAGACCTTTCTCTTCCTGCTTTTAAATGTGATTCTTGTATTATTGGCAAACAGCCTCGCTCTTCTTATCCCGCTCATTGTACTAGGAGCTCTGCTCCGTTTGATTTAATACATTCTGATATTTGGGGACCGTATAAAGTTTCTAGCATTTATGGTTATCGTTATTTTATAACATTTATTGATGATTACTCTCGCACTACCTGGTTGTATCTCCTACATGATCGCTCTGAGCTTCCTCGTGTCTTTCAGGCGTTTGTGTTAGAGACTCGTACACAATTCTCTACCACCATTAAAACTTTCCGCTCTGATAATGCCGGGAATACACTAGCCACGAGTTTGCCACTCTCTGCGCAAACTTCGGTATTGTTCACCAGACCTCTTGTCTCTACACCCCTCAACAAAACGGGGTCGCCGAACGAAAGAACCGCCACTTGCTTGATGTTGCTCGCTCCCTCATGCTTCACATGCACGTTCCAAAAGTATTCTGGAACTTTGCGGTGTCCACTGCATGTTTTCTTATCAACCGTCTCCCCTCTCCGGTTCTCCAGAACGCTACCCCCTTCAGCCTTCTTTTTCCCTCCACACCCGCCTTCCCCCTCACCCCCCTGGGTTTTTGGATGTACATGCTTTGTCCATCACCCGGGCCCCACTCTTGACAAGCTGGATCCCCGTGCGGCCAAACACATTTTCGTCGGCTACTCCCGCACCCAAAAGGGCTATGTTTGCTACTCTCCGCTCACCCGGAAGGTCTCTGTATCGGCTGATGTTACTTTCCGGGAGGATCAACCCTTCTCCCCCCCCCCCCCCCCCCCCCCCCCCCCCACCCCCCCCCCCCCCCCCCCCCCCCCCCCCCCCCCCCCCGCTTTGCCACCACTTCTACCACCACCTCCTACAACACCCTCCCTCCCACGGCCGGTGATCCCCGTCCAGTCACCTCCCACCATCCCTCTGCCTCCTCCCGCCCTTGACCCTCCTCGACCCCCCGTCATTCGGGTCTATACTCGTCGCCCTCTTCCTCTCGTTGCTCCTCTGCAGTCGGCTTCGACCTCGGCTTCTCCGTGTTCTGCTGCTCCGGTGTCGGCCTCTACCGCTCATCCAATGACGGACTATGTTTCTCTCCATCGCCTCTCTCCACCTCTTCAGACCTTGGCTACTTCGCTATCCTCGGTCTCTATTCCTACTTCTGTCCAGGACGCTCTTCAACATCCTGGGTGGCGTGCGGCCATGGAAGACGAGATGACTGCTCTTTGGGCCAACCAGACTTGGACCTTGGTGCCCCTTCCTCCCGGCCAGAAACCTGTTGGGTGCAAATGGGTCTTCGTCATTAAACATGCTCCTGATGGGACCATTGATCGCCTCAAAGCTCGTTTGGTTGCTCGTGGCTTCACCCAGCAACAGGGGCTGGACTATGACGAGACTTTCTCTCCGGTCGCTAAGCTCAACACGGTCCGCATTCTCATTTCTGTTGCTGTCCATCGCCAATGGCCCTTATTTCAACTCGACGTCAAGAACGCTTTCCTGAATGACGACTTTCAGGAAACGGTTTACATGCAACAACCTCCCGGGTTTGAGACCACGGGGGAGTCACGGGTTTGTCATCTTCTCAAATCACTATATGGTCTCAAACAATCCCCTCGGGCATGGTTCGACAAGTTCAGCAAAGCTCTCCGGGAAATTGGCTTCACTCGCAGCTCGGCTGACTTCTCATTGTTTACTCGCCACCAGGCCACTGGTACGGTTCTCCTATTGGTATATGTCGACGACATCATTATTACTGGCAGTGACTTGGACAGCATACAGGCCGTTAAGCTACATCTGAGCTCCGTCTTCCAAACTAAAGATCTGGGACATCTTTGGTACTTCCTCGGCCTGGAAGTGGCCAGACGGTCATATGGGTTGGTTCTCTCTCAGCGCAAATATTGCCTGGATCTTCTTCATGATGCAGGCTACTCTGGCTGCAAACCTATTAACACTCCCATGGATGCAAATCACAAAATATGTGCTCAGGGCTCGGATTCTGATTCGCTTCTACCAAATCCAGAATATTACCGTCGTCTAGTTGGGAAGCTTATCTACCTAACAGTTACAAGACCTGATATATCTTTCGCTGTGGGACTTGTGAGTCGCTATATGCACTCTCCTCGAAGCTCTCATCTCCAGGCTGTGGAACGCATTCTCAGATATCTTAAGACAGCTCATGGCCAAGGACTTGTATACAAAACCTCATCTTCCATTCCTACACTAGTGACATACTCTGATGCCGACTACGCTGGCTCTCTCGACGATCGACGATCTACTAGCGGGTTTTGCACCTATTTTGGAGGACATCTGATTACTTGGCGAAACAAGAAACAAGCAGTGGTTGCTCGATCCTCAGCAGAAGCAGAATATCGGGCAATGACTGCTGTGGTCTCTGAACTCACATGGATTGAGAGTCTCCTTACCGACCTTGGAGTTAAACTACATTCACCAGCTCTCCTCCTATGTGACAGTCAAGCTGTCATACATATTGCTAAAAACCCGGTCTTTCATGAAAGAACGAAGCATATTGAGGTCGATTGTCATTTCATCCGAGAGAAAGTCCACATGAAGAAGATCGAGCTCAAGAATGTTCCGGGTACTGAACAGGTTGCTGACATCCTCACCAAAGCTCTACCTAGTACCCTCTTCTATCAGTGCCTATCCAAGCTTGGCGCATACGACTTGTACGCTCCAGCTTGCGGGGGAGTATTGGAAAAGCCCATGTAAAAGGCCCATTTAATGGCCCACTTTATTTATTTTCTTTCTCCTCCTCCTTTAGTCCCACATCATGTATATGATTTATTCTTCTCTCTTCTCTCCTATATATTTGTATTCTCTCCTTGTATTTAGATACTTGAATAATATACAAGCTTTGGGCACTATCAACAGTTCCCTTATGCAGACTAGGTGTAAATGTAGAGTCCTAGTGTTGTTTGGAGAAGCTGAAATTATTGTAGAAGCGTCTCTCCTTCCTATTGCAGAGTTTGAATTAATTTTATGAATAAACTTGTCAGTAGTAAACACCAAAGTAGACTGCAGAAACAAGGAAATACAATTAGTAAGACTTGTTAGAGTTAGTATTTTACTATTAGTGAGTTTAGTCCCACACCGCCTATCGGTGTTGAGTGTCTTGTTGTAATCCTATATAATGCCCCTTGAGGATGAATAAAACTTGCACCTTCCATTTCCCTTCTCCTTTTCTACATGGTATAAGAGCCAAAGATCTAAGACCTAAAATTTTTTTTCCCCGCTTTCGCATTTTCTCCCCCCCGACCCGTGCTTCCGCTTCCGCTCGCCTGCTAGGGCTCGACGGGAGCTTCTCACCCCCCTGCTCCCGTCTACGGGGTCGGCCCTTGATTCCGGAGACGGGAGCGGAACTTTCTTCCTGTACAGTTCTCCCGACGGCTCTGCCGCTCGCCGACGCGGCTGCCCTGCTCTGCTTCCTGCGCGACATCGCCGACACCGACGCCGACGCCTGGCGATTCTTCTCCAGATGGCATCGCTGCTGTCGTGGTTTGCTCTCTCATCGATGACGACTTCGCCGTCTGCCTTCGATTCCGCCAGCGACATCGACTGCCTCCACCGCCGCTACTGTGATATGCTTCTCCCGGGAGTTTCTCCGTCTGCTTCCGACGGCTCTACTTCTCTGCGCTCCGACACCGACGCCTGCTCCTATGCTCTACTGCTACTTCTTCTTCTCCGGCTTGCTGCTGCAGCCGCTTCTTCTTCTCCGGCCAGCTGCTGCTGCTGCAGCTGCTTTTTCTCCGTCTTCTGCTGCTTCTCCGGCCCGCTCCTGCTGCAGCTTCTTCTTCTCCGACTTCTGTGTGCACCCGCTGCAGCTCTCTTCTTCTCTGGCATGGATGCTGCTCTACCGCTGTTTCTCCGGCCAGCTGCTGCTGCAGCTGCTTCTTCTCCGTCTGCTGCTGCTGCTCTGCGCTGCTTCGTCTCCGGCCCCGTTTAGGGTTTAATTCTGCTATTTTTTTTCCTCTATGTAGTTTTTTTTCTTGTCTTTTAAGTTGTTGTGTTGCATCTTTACGATTTCCGCCTTCTTGCATGTGCTCTACGTGAGGCGGAGTGTACGTCACGGACTCCAGGCGTAGTTTATGCCTTCATGCACGTATTCCACGTGAGGGGGAGTGTTTGTGATAACGGCGACTCGGATGCCTCTTTCCTGACTCCTGCCTTAGTCACACATGGCCCCTAGGTATATCCTATGTCTTCTTGCACGTATTCCACGTGAGTGGGAGTGTTTGTGATAACATCGACTCAGATGCCTCTTTCCCGACTCATGCCTTAGTCACACATGACCCCAGGTCGATCTCGTATGTTGTTTGTGTCTCATTGTTTTCTCTGGATTTGGTAGGGTTGGTGTGGTCTTTCGTGATTGACCTTGTTTTCGCTCCGAGTGTATCCAGCGTTGTCATGGTCGGTTTGCGGACCAACGTCGTGTGGCCTTTGCCCGGTTGATGTATCCCCGGTGACACGCGGTTGGGCCTCGGTGGCTGTTGTTTTGTCTCACGTTACCAACCTTCTTTTACCTTCCATTTTATGTTGTGTTCAAGCTGTAGGCTTCCCCTTCAGCTTGAGGGGGAGTGTTAGAGTTAGTATTTTACTATTAGTGAGTTTAGTCCCACACCGCCTATCGGTGTTGGGTGTCTTGTTGTAATCCTATATAATGCCCCTTGAGGATGAATAAAACTTGCACCTTCCATTTCTCTTCTCCTTTTCTACAAGAATCAACCAGTCCCTCATTATCTTTGAAGGCATGAAGGAGTCTCTACACTAATTATCTCTTCAGTCAAGACTGTCTGAAGTATCAACAAGTGTTGCGCTATTTTTCTAGCGTTGATGCATGCAGAATGGCAACAAAGGATTATTACAAAAGATAGTGAACAATGACGACAAATGATCCATATAGCCGACCCCACTATAGTGGGATACAGGCTTGAGTGTTGTTGATCCATGCAGAAGCCAAAAATAATTTGCAAGAAGTATCAGTAGTTCAGGAATTTTCAGATGTTTTTCTAGACGAGCTACATGTGTCCCTCTTGGCAGAGATGTTGATTTCCAAATTGACTTTATACCTGTATCTGCGCTAGTGGTCAAGGCTCCTTACCACATGGCTCCTTACCACATCGCCTCAAAGTGCACCAATTCTATTTATAAAGAAGAATGATGATTGTTTGAGATTGTGCATAGTTTACCACGAACTGAACAAGCTGACAATTAAGAATAAGTATCACATTTCAAGGATAAATGATTTGTTTGATCAGCTTGAGGGGTCTCGCACATTCTCCATGTTAGATTTGAGATCTGGTTATCATTAGTTGAGAATTCAGAACGAGGATGTTCAGAAGACAGCTTTCAACACCACAAGGTACATACACTATGAGTTTGTATTCATGTTGTTCAGATTGACTAATTCCCCGCCCGACTTTATGGACTTGATGAACAGAGTGTTTCAGGAATTCTTTGATCGATTTGTTATCTTCTTCATTGACGATATTCTGTTTTATTCAAGGAATCAAGAAGAACATAACGAGCATCTCAGGACAGTTTTGAGTACTCTCAGGAAGAATTAGTTGCACACAAAATTTTCTAAGTATGAGTTCCGGCTTTCAAAGATTGCCTTCTTAGGACACGTTATAAGTCAAAGAGGTCTCACCATGGATCCAAAGAAAATAAAAATAATCTGAGATTGTCCAAGACCGAAGGCAGTCATCGAAGTTCGTAGTTTTCTGGCTTTAGCTGGTTATTACAGGAGATTCATTAAAGATTTCTCAAAGATAATTTTACCGATGATTTCACTCACCGGAATGGGAAAAACTTTTAGTTGGACAGTTGATTGCGAGTGTTTTTGAGGAGCTGAAGATCAGATTGATGTCTGCACCAATATTGTGTCTACCTTCAGGTACGGATGACTTTCAAATTTATAGCGATGTTTCGGGTCAAGGCCTGGGCTGCATGCTTATGCAACATGAAAAAGTCATAGCCTTCGCCTCCAGGCAATTAAAATGTCAATAGAATAATCATCTTGTGGATGACTTGGATCTAGTAGATGTCATTGACGCACTGAAGATCTGATGACACTATTTCTATGGAGATTATTTATGTCAAGATAAAGCTTTCTTATGCTTAATGCATATCCTTAAGGAGTTTGTAATTCAAGAGGAAGAACCATGTAAATCACTGGGAAGGGACACATTCTTCACACCAAGTTGATGTAGATGATAAGATTTATAAGCATCTATGAATAAAAGGATTATCATAGATTTAATGGAATAACTTCAAAAATGTCTCATGAAAAATAATTCCCATCAATACGCTTGATCTTGTAATGATGAAGAGTACCATCTTGCTGGTACTTGACAATATTCACTTATAAAAAACCTACAATATGTTTCTATTTAGGAGGTGCATCATGTTACGCCCCCGGACGCATCCCGTCTATTTGGGCGTCAATACACGCGGAGGCGGAACTAATCCAGAGACGACAACGGGGTTGAACCAACTGGTTCAGCCCCCTCTCACTCTAATTGAAGACCGGCGATATGGGGGCCGAACCGGACCGGTTCAACCCCCATATGGGGAGGGGCCGGTCGACCCCTCTCAACCCCGGGTATAAATACCCGGGGTGGCTCTCTTGGTGGGGAGGGTAATAGAATCTCAAGGTATTCTTCTCCTCTAACCCTAATTCTCTAGTTTATCTCCATAGATCTCTTTTTCTCCCTTCTTCTTCCTATCATTTGGTATCAGACACTCTTTTCTCCACCGTGGTAACTACTTGAACGCAAGAGGAAATCGGCCGCTTGGAAACCCTAGAGGAAAATCTGGTGGGATTGACGGATTCGGTGACCGCCATCGAGGAAAACGTGAAAACATCCATGCAAAGGCTAGAAGAACGGATTGACACCGGAATGGAGGAGATCATGGCGTTGTTGACACAAAATCTGAAGGTTAAGGCCGTGTCTGAGGAGGATCCGGGCGGATCTTCCGCTGCACCGGTCAATTCGCACCGGAACGGCGCAAACCGAGGGCAGGCCAGCTCGACAAGGGGCGCAGGGTTCGCAGCGGGGGCCGGATCGAGCCAGAGCGGCGGGATCGCACGGGAGGGGACGACGCAGACGGGATGGGCTCCGGCGGGGTCGGCGCAGGCGGGATCGGCTCCAGCGGGGTCGGCGCGGGCGGGATTGGCCCCGGCGGGTTCGGCGCAGGTGGGTTGGCTCCGGCGGGTTCGGAGCAGCCAGGATTGGCTCCGGCGGGTTTGGTACAAGCCAGTTTCGACACAGGTGGGGGCGGCTCGGGCGGTTTTGGCGCTAAAGGTGGCGGGTGGCCGATTCCCCGATATGGAGGGGGGGAGGGGCTGCTACCTCACCCGACAAGAGGAGGCATGCAGTTGGGTGGTGCTCCAGCGGCGGGACCGTTTTCGTCATGGGTTTTCGGGCATGCCTTTTGAACCCGGGGAACCAAGAAGGCCGGCGGAGTTTGGACAGGAGACGGGGTGGCGTGGACAGGCCGGTCCCCGACCGTACATGCCGCCAAAATTGACGCGGATGAATTTTCCCAAGTTCAGCGGCGAGGATGCCCTAGAGTGGTTGCAGAAGGCGGAACTGTTTTTCAGTTATCAGGAGATTCTCGAGGGACAGTGGGTGTAGTTAGCATCTTTTCACTTGGAGGATGATGCTTTCCAGTCGGTGCAGTGGTTCCTGAGGTGCAAGGACTACGTGCCCTGGACCGACTTTGTGGATGGATTCACCGTTCGTTTTGGGCCACTAGAGTACGAAGATTTTGAGGCGTTCCTACAGAAGCTTTGCCAGAAGGGTACAGTGATGGAGTACCGAACAGAGTTCTAGAAGTTGGCTAACCGAGTACAGTGGGAGGAGAAGACATTACTCAGTTGTTTTGTATCAGGACTCAAGGATTATTTGCGAGATGAGATCCAGTCGTACATGTCCCGCAGCTTGAACCATGCGATCAGTTTAGCTCGGTTACAGGAGGAACGGTACAACAGGCAACGCTCCCGCAGCACAACACGTACTACTACCACTATGACGGTGGCGAGACGAGACTCCCAGGGTCCAAGCAAGCCGGTTGTCACTCGGCTGACTTGGTCAGAACTTCAGGCGCGGAAGGAAAAAGGCTTGTGTTATAACTGCAATGAGAAGTTCGTTCCTGAGCACAAAGGTCAAAAGGTCCAGGTGTTCATGCTATATGAGGATGCAGAGGAGGAGGTGGACATGTCCCCCGAGCCGGACTTGACAGAGGAGTTGGCAGTGACTGGGTTTGGAGTCTCGATACAGGCTATGGAGGGCTGCAACGCCCCTCTCCCTATGCGCATGGCGGGCAAGGTCCGACGTGAACAGGTGACGATTCTGATAGATAGTGGGGGTACCCACAACTTCATCCGTCCCGAGGTGATGCGCCGAGTGGGACACGTGATCAATCGAGGTGCTTCTTTCCAGGTTGTGGTAGCCGATGGGAGCAAGCTGCAGTGTGAGGGGGTGATGAAGCAGGTGGAGCTTAACATACAAGGCTACACTGGTCGTACATATGTTTATCTCCTTCCGATCCGAGGTTCAGATATGGTGCTTGGGGTACATTGGCTGCAACAAGCTATGACGAGTCACCTTTGATTGGGACCACATGACTATGAAATTCTTACAGCATGGAAAGCAGTTTTGTATGAAAGGCCTAAAATCGTCTCCAGTGAAAGAGATCTCTGTCCGGAGCTTACAACGTATTGGGGAAGAGGGCAACATGATGACAGTTCTTTTGGGGGTGCAGTCGGCCGACACGGGGCCATCTGAGGTACCGATCCAGATGCAGTCTCTCCTAGAGCAGTATGCTGACATATTCCAAGAGCCCCACACTCTCCCACCACCGCGCTTTCGGGATCATCAGATCGTCCTCAAAGCGGGGGCGGAGCCTACCAATATCCGGCCATATCGATATCCGCACATTCAGAAGGCCGAGATCAAGCGTAGCATTCGGGAGATGCTGGATGCGGGGATCAACCGCCCCAGTACGAGCTTATTTTCTGCCCCGATCATCTTGGTCAAGAAGAAGGATGGTTCGTGGCGGTTCTGCGTAGATTACCGCGCACTGAACAGTGTCACTGTAAAGGACAAATTTCCTATTCCCTTAATTGAAGAACTATTGGATAAGCTGCATGGCGCACAACGATTCACCAAGCTGGACTTGCGGTCGTGTTACTATCAGATCCTCATGCGGGAGAGCGGCATCCACAAAACAGCTTTCTGGACACACGACGACCACTATGAGTTCTTGGTGATGGCCAATGGGCTGACCGGTGGGTCGTCCACCTTTCAGGCCAACATGAACAAGAATTTTCGTCCTCTTCTTCGTCGTTTTGTGCTGATCTTCTTCGATGACATCCTCATATACAGCCCCAGTTGGGAGGAGCACTTAGCTCATGTTGAAGATGTCTTCTCCATCCTCCGCCAGAACCAGCTCTACGCTAAATAGTCCAAATGCTCCTTCGGTCAGGAGGAGGTGGAATACTTGGGACATTTAGTCTCGGCTCGGGGCGTTAAGGCCGACTCCCGGAAGATTGAGAGTATGCTGTTCTGGCCACGACCCCAGACTGTGCGGGCACTACGGGGCTTCTTAGGCCTTACCGGGTACTACCGTCGTTTTGTGAGGAACTACGGCAAGATCACCAGGCCTCTTACCCAGTTGCTGCAAGACGCTTTCCTCTGGCAAGATGAGGCGGAGGAGGCCTTCCAAGCACTCAAGAAGGCCATGACGACTACACCGGTCTTGGCGCTTCCCGACTTCACGAATGAGTTTGTAGTGGAGACTGATGCGTCAGGAGTGGGGCTCGGTCTTGTATTGATGCAGGAAGGGCGGCCCATAGCCTTCTACAACAAGGCATTGGCTCCAAGGACGCTGGGGTTGTCCACATACAAAAAGGAAATGTTGACAGTCATTCATGCGGTGGCCCTGTGGCTGCCATACCTGTTGGGAAGACATTTCAAGATTCGGACGGACCATCAGATTTTAAAACACTTCTTGGAACATCGGGTCTCTTCTCCTCTCCAACAGTAGTGAGTGACCAAACTTCTAGGGTATGATTACGAGACTGTCTACCGGCACGGGAAGGACAATCGAGTTGCTGATGCTTTGTCCCGTTTACCTGAGGGCGCCCTCGCTCAGATTACTACATCACTGCTTGACTCCATTGACGAGATACAGGATGAGGTACAACGTGATCCCGAGTTGAAACCTATTGTGGAGGCTCTTCGACAGGCACGCGAGACAACTCCGGGCTGCCATCTGCAGAATGGCAGGTTGTTCTATCAAGGCCGCGTGGTCATTCCTTCGAAGTCTGCCTGGAGGGCAGTTATGATGCATGAGTTCCACGCTTCTCCGACGGGTGGTCATGCCGGTGTTCTTCGCACTCTCCAGCGGGCGCGGGCCAATGTTTTCTGGAAGGGGATGCGCCGTGACATCCAATTGTTTGTTCAGCAGCGTGAAACTTGCCAGCGCCAGAAGTATGAAACCACGTCCCCAGCCGGTTTACTCACACCTTTGGAGATTCCTCACCAGATTTGGGATACGGTGTCCATGGACTTCATTGAGGGGTTGCCCAAGTCTCAGGGCAAGTCAGTCATTATGGTGGTGGTCGATAAGTTGTCCAAGTACTGACATTTCATAGCGCTGAGTCATCCTTACACCGGCGAATCTGTCGCCGCTCTTTTTGCCCGCGAGATTGTCCGGGTTCATGGCATACCGCGGGCGATCATTTCGGACCGTGACCCGACGTTCGTCGACAACTTTTGGAAGGAGCTCTTTCGCTTACAAGGGAGCTCTTTACGTTTCAGCATAGCACACCACCCGCAGACAGACGGGCAGACATAGGTACTCAATCGAGGCATAGAAACATATCCCCGTTGCTATGTTATGGACGAGCCGCGCACAGGGACGACTTGGTTCCATTTGGCCGAGTACTGCTACAACACGTCCTACCACTCCGCCAGCAAGATGACTCCGTTCGAGGTCGTGTACAGTCGTCCTCCTCGTACCTTGAGCAGTTATGAGGCCGACAGTACGGCGTTGCCCGCCGTTGACCGCGCACTTCGTGATCGTGATCGCACACTCGATACTTTACGCGAGAATCTCTAGATAGCATAAGACCGCATGAAAGTGCAGGCTGATAAACATCGGAAGGAACATGAGTTCCGGTTGGGGGATGAGGTCTTTCTCAAGCTTCGTCCTTATATGCAGTTGTCTGGGGCCCAACGGTCAAACCAGAAGTTGGAACCGCGTTACTATGGTCCATTTCGGATTGTCCGGCGAGTGGGCCCTGTTGCTTATACGTTGGCGTTGCCCGAAGGATCGCGGGTACATCCGACCTTTCATGTCTCCTTGTTGAAGCAGAAAATCAGCGACCTTGTTCGACCTAGCCCTCTCCTACCCGAGGCTACAAGCACGGGTGAGCTGCGCCCGATACCTGAGGAGATTCTGATGATCAAGTGGAAGCACCGCGGAGGGGAGAACCGTCCAGAGCTACTAGTCAAGTGGAAGAATATGACCGCAGCTCACAACACATGAGTGGATTTGCTGGAGTTCAGGGAGATTTACCCCGACTACCACCTCGGGGACAAGCTGGTTCTTGATGGGGAAGAGAATGTTACGCCCCCGGACGCATCCCATCTATTTGGGCGTCAATACACGCGGAGGCGGAAGGAATCCAGAGGCGACAACGGGGCTGAACCAACCGGTTCAGCCCCCTCTCACTCTAATTGAAGACCGGCGATATGGGGGCCGAACCGGACCGGTTCAGCCCCCATATGGGGAGGGGCCGGCCGGCCCCTCTCAACCCCGGGTATTTACTCTCTTGGTGGGGAGGCAATAGAATCTCAAGGTATTCTTCTCCTCTAACCCTAATTCTCTAGTTTCTCTCCCTAGATCTCTCTTCTCCCTTCTTCTTCCTATCACATCACTTCTCAAGTGTTTTGTAATTTCAAAGTTTCCATTTCAACATCTATAGCATTCTTCTAATTAGGCTCAAATGATTAAGAATAGCTACAATAGAGATAGAAGCTTGATAAGAGAATTAAGAAGGAGAAACTGAGTGGTACCCAACGTAAATTCAATGGGGTACCTAGTAGAAACACTATGACGAAGAGGAAAGAAAAACAAAGGCTCAAGCTTTGGACTTGAAGGAGGGGATGTAGATACTGAATCATAAGCAGTAATCGGCTCTGCCTGCACATTAGATTTTCTTTCTGATAGAATTGTATCTCCTTCCGTCCTCGATCGACTCCACATCTCCTTGTTGACCGTTTTCCTTTTGTCACTGGGAATAGAAACCAGCCTCATGCTTTTAAAAAGTTAAGCATTTTCTACAGAAAATTAACTCATACTCTCTGAAAGTCCAACATTATGTACCTCTTGTTTCATATGAACCAATATAGGGAGCGGCAAGGAAGCAAGATCGGTATATCAGTTGTTCAACATTATCAACCTCCTGCCTCATATCATCAACAATGAGGAAACAGGATCAGTATATGAGTCTCCAACCGCTGGACTTGCCAAAACATTTCCTTTTTCTAAATAAGGGAATATTTTTGAAGAACTCCACATCTTTAGAAAGAAACATCTCATGCATGCGAGGACTAGAATATTTCTAACCTTTTTGATTTGTAGCATATCCAAACAACATGTATGATTGTTGGACTAAGGAGATGTAGAAATAGGAAACACGTCCAAATGCATCATGTGACAACTTGAATACAGGGAATTTGACATAATAACTTGCAACAGGTATTTTCCCCTTAAAGTGTGAAGATTTACAATTAAACATACATTTTGCGTTAATAACTTCATCTCCCATTCCCTTAGGGTCCGTTCGTTTGCACGGAATTGGAATTCGATATTGGAATTGAATATTGATGAATATTGTGGAATTAAATATTGCTGACTAATTCTAATTACAGCGTTCGTCTAATAAAAAATATTGTTGAATATTGTATAATTTATCAATTCTTTTGTTTATTTGTTAAATAAAATTCAATGTAAGAATTTAAAAATATTATGAAGAAATTACTATAAACAAATGTGCGTTATAGCCGCGACATTTTTGCACGGGAGCGATATTTTTGTCCGGGCGCGAGTTTTTTCGCTTGGGCGAGATTTGTTTTTGTCCGGGCGAGATTTTTTTTCGTCCGGGCGAGATTTTTTTTCGTCCGGCCGTGATTTTTTCTTACGAGCTCGATTTTTTCTCACTGGTGCGATTTTTTCACATGGCCGCATTTTTTTAGCCCGGTTGCATTTTTTTGCCCGGTTGCATTTTTTCGCCCAGGCGCAATTTTGTCGCTCGGGCCAGTTTTTGTCGCCTTAATGTGATTTTTTTCGCCCGGGGAAAAATCGCACCTGGGGAAAAATTGATCCCGAGCGAAAAAATCTCGTGCGGCAAAAAAAAAACACGCCCGAGCGAAAAATCGCGCCCCGACGGAAATATCGCGTCCGGGCGGAAAAATCGCGTCCGAGCGAAAAAAAACGAGGTCGGGTGAAAAATTTCGCGGTCCGGCGAAAAAATCGCACCCGGACGAACAAATCGTGCCCTGGAGAAAAATCGCGCTTGGGCGAAAAAATCGCGCCTGGGCGAAAAAATCGCGCCCGGGCGAAAAAAGCGTGGCCGGGCGAAAATTTCGTGCCGTGCAAAAAATTTTCGGCCGGGAAATAAAATAGCGCTCGGGCGAAAAAAGCGCGGCAGGGTGAAAAATTCGCGCCCGGGCGAAAATTGCCCGGTTGGGTGAAAAAATTGTGTTCGTTCCAAAAAATCGTGCCCGGCGAAAAAGCGCGCGCCAATGCGAAATTCGCCGCCCTGACGAAAAATGCGCGCATCGGCGAAAAATTCGCGCTCAGGCAAAAAAATTGCTGTCGGGCGAAAATAGCGCTGGTCGGGCGAAAAAATCGCTCGCGGTTTAAAATCACGTCCGGGCGAAAAAAATTGCGCCCGACCGAAAGATCGCGCCCGGGTGAAAAAATTGCGCCCGGGAGAAAAAATCGCGCCCGGTCAAAAAAATCGTGCTCGGGCGAAAAAATCGCGCCCGGGCGAAAAATCCGCACCGGGCCAAACAATTCGCGCCAAATTCGCCCCAGTGCGAAAAATTCGCGCCCGGGCAAAAATTCGTGTCCGGGCAAAAATTCGTGTCCGGGAAAAAATTCGTGTCCGGGCGAAAAAATCGCGCCCGAGTGAAAAAAACGCCCGCCAGGGCGAAATACGTCGCCCTGACGAAAAATCCGTGCCTCCGCGAAAAACGCGCTCACTGGCGAAAAGCACGCGTTCGTGCGACAACATGCACTCCCTGGCGAAAATCGCGCCCTTAGCTTAAAAATGTGTGTCGATCGAAATTATCCAATTCTTATATAGATTGAAAAAAATTGTCTTTAGTTCAAAATGAATTCCATGAAATTCATTAAAATTCAAATTCCAAGGTCAAGCAAGCAAACGAATGACGTAATTGGAATTAGGCCTTCAATTCCAATTTCAGGAGCTCAATTCCGTGCAATTGAACGGACCCTTGGGGACTTTCATCTCTTGCAACAATGTTCTCACGGTATCCTATATCTATCTCTCTTGCTCTCTCTCTCTATATATATCATCCTTCATTATTACAATATCAATCCGAATAATTATAATGTCGGCATTAAACCGAGTTTCAACGTAATCAGTGAAAGAAATAGATCCATTGATAGATCTAATAGGGGCGTCCACACATTCAAACGCACCAAATCAAAATAGGCAGTGCTTCTAATGGTACTCGAGGGATAGTTGGTTCTACAGTGTTTGTTTGGCTCAAAAGCCTGATATGTAATATTAGCATTACCGCTGATAAATTTGTTAAGAAAGAATAACCTTGATAGTCTTAAACTAGTATGAACAAATCTTTGATGTACACATCCTGTGACTCATATGACTCGTGAACACCACCAATCTTCTTATTGCTCACTGAATCACGGAAGACAATGAGAAACAAACAATGCGATAGAACAAATCAATTATTTAGTTAGATTGCTGACATACAATAAATTATTTGTAAATAAAGGACCTAATATCGCAGAATTAAGCGATAAATCAAAGAAAATCCTTATACAATGACTATCAGAAATAGAAGGCCAATGAACCATCTGCTAATCTCATGTTGCCATAGTGCAATGTCGGAGAAGTGAATGAATACTTGTCATGTGGTCAAAAGCTCTAGAGTCAATATTCAGAAAGATTTAGGTATCATGGATGAACTTGGTTCTATGTCCAATGAGCCAACCACTAGCTACCAACCAAGCTCCAAAGCTTAGCACTTTGTTCCATACCCTTTTGCTCTTTGCTTTTTGAAAATACTGGCTCACAGCTTTCCATATTCTCCTTTTGTGCCAGGAAATTACTTTTACATGATTTTTAGTTTCGTTATACGAGTCAGCATAGTTGAGTTCGAATGAGAGAAGAAGCATAGGCAAAACAAAGCGAAGTATTTTGGACATTCTGAGGGTAATCATACATGAGAGTTCTGTTTTTGAAGATTTTGCCGGTGAAACAAGAAGACACTCGTGTAATACACTCTCCAAAATCTATGCAAAGTCATCATTTTCATGCTCTTTACCAGGAGAGAAGTCATACATAACCTCTGTATGATGAAACACACCTACCCTGTTTGCCAACCACATGTTTTTGTTTCTGGTGTGACCATGAAGAACATTGAATTTGAGACCATGAAGAACATTGTGATTTTAGTTGGATTACTCTGATAAATTATGCACCGTATTAATTTTCTCTGTAACACCTGGAGGGAATACTCTACGGGCACAGCTGGTGTGGAACATTGTGAATTTGTGATTTTAGTAGGATAATTCTGATAAATTATGCGCCGTATTAATTTTCTCTGCAACACCAGGAGGGAAAACTCTACCGGCACAGCTGGTGTGGAGCTGGCACAGGAGGCAAGACAGCAGCAAGGGCCACAAAGACCAGTGGTTGTGAGGAGATTTCATTTTGCTTTTCAGCTGGACTTGGCTCTCATCATTAAATTAGCAGCAGTTGTCTTTTTATTCAGCCAAGACGGATCAAGACACAGCTTCATTCTCCTCATTCTGTTTGCATCCTTCATCTATCTGTGAGACTTTCATTTGGTTGCTTTTTTTTTATTTGCCACATTCTTTTTCACTATCCTTTCGAGAGTAATATAGATAATCTTCTTATTAAGTGGTTTGGGGGAAGGAGGCTAATTTAAGTTACCAAATGCTATAGATATCAGACTGGCGTGCTTACTCCTTTGATGCGATGGATTCGAAGAGGTGGTGCCCCTCCTCAACCGCACCCTGCTATCCATCCAGAGCCACCTCGGCCTGGTAATTGTTTCCATCTCAACCTCCATGGCTGCAATCGTAGGATTCGAAACAATCAACATAACAATCTTTGCAGTGTAGATAGAAACAATGCAACGCCCAGTAGAGCACTCGAATGTGCTATGGGCCTGTTTTCGTTTGGTGCCATTTATTTTCCGCTTCGCGGAATCCGCGGTGTTAAATTCGCGTGTTTTCACAAATTTGGCCCGGGTCACGGCCTCGGTGGCATTTGTGCATTTTGCAGCCTGGCAATAAGCCTTAAATTTGAGATTGATGTTACAATTAAGTATAGACATCAGAACAATCATGAACTGTTAAGATGTGTGGCAAATCTTCCTTGCATAGATTTCTCAGGAAAAATAGAATCGAAGGGAAAATAACTAATTGTTTGGGGATTGTTTTGATCTCTTGCAGAAGGAAATAATCCTCAAGCTGATAACCAGAACCAGGCGGCGCAGAACGTGCAGGCGCCTGCTGCTGCTGTGCACGAGAATCCGCCGGAAGCCGGGAGACGGAACGAGAACCAGCTACTGGCGATTCTGAAGGAGATTCAGATGTTTGTTACTGGGTTTATCACCTCCCTTCTGCCAGGTTTCCATCATCACAATGACTAGATCCTCCCCCCCATCCATGCATATCTCTACACCCAGAACAATCAAAACTTAAAAATAAATCTCTAGGCGGGAAAAAGTCGATGCGGAACATACTTATTTTGCGGTCAACGACGGACTATACAACCCAAGTACAGTAATAATACCATATTGTTACTCTTAAAATTTCGTGCACTTGGGCCGATTACCATGATGCTCATAGAATGTTGATGAGGTGCTCTGTTGCTGCTTCTCTTTATTCTGGCCTTAAACAGGCAAATAATGAATTTTAGATTAATGGCTTCTGGATGCACATCAGATCTGTACAATTGATTGACTCTATGAAGATGATCGCGGATAAATTGAATTTTGTTCTTCTTCATGCTATTGATGGAAATTTAATACACAGAGATTGAGATTGTAACAGTGGCGAATTGTTGTGCTAATCTGACTATTGTTAGAGGGGACGTCTATCATGATGAAGATGACCTCCTTTCAAGATAAGTGTTCATGTGAGTAGTGATCAGGGTCGGCGCGCTTATACACGGAGTTTTCTAGTATCTTTGAGCGACTTACCTCATGTGCAAGAAGTATGCTCGGGAGGACAATTTCCCTTGACTCTATATGATATGAACACATTATTTCTCATGAAAGGTAACGTAGTTCTTGCAAGCTTATCTTCTTCCTTTGTGCTTAAAAGAAGGAAAATACAAAATATTTTGTTTCCTTTTGCATGTCCGTAGCTCTCGTAGTAATGCTTAGAAGCACTTCTTTGGGGACGTGGAATTGGAGGAGAATTTTGTCCGTGCATAATGCAATGGCCCCTATTTACGTAAACCGTTACAATTAATTATTATTTTTTCATTTGATGTATCATCAGAGGCATAAGATAAGGATATTTTGTGTGCATAAAAATAGTCATCATTTTATTAATATACATAAAATAAATTTGAAAACTTTCGTGAGAATAGTTCGGGTCTTTGTTGCTGTCTAGATGCACATCCAAATACTATTTTTCCTCTATATAAAGCTTTTTTTTTTCTGTCTATTATTTATTGTTGACATTGCTTCCTCTTTCATCTATATTAATTAATCTATATTAATTAATTGCAGATGAGGCTTATATTGGAAGGAGAATCATACATCAATTTATTTAATAGTATCTTTTGAAGTTTGTGGGCGTCACACAACATGATCACTAGCACTGCTTGTAACAATTTCATTTTGAACGGGAATTGTCCTAGTTTTCATATTTTTGAGATTAAGGGTCCGTTTGGCATGGTGGTGGCGGTCATGAACATGAGGAACTTCATCCACTTTTATGTTCAAACGGATGATGTTTGTTAGGTGATCCTTAACGAATGACGGTTTAATTCATGCATTTTCGACCGTCACCACCGTGCCAAAGAGAGCCCAACTTTACAATACAATGGTAAAAGTCATATTAAGCTATTTGTTTATACAGCTTGTGACAAATTTGATTCTTGAATCCCTTTCATGTTTGTATCACATTAAAATTCGATCCAATGTATCATAATTGGCTGCCAATAACAAAATGATCTGGATGTGTCGGTAACGTTGAGCTGTCATTAGTCAAATATAGGCTGCCCTTAACAATCCCCATTATTTATGGAACTGTGAAATAGATTCAACAAAATACACAAATTCTAATATTATGCAGGCGGATTAATTATTAATAAGAAGCTAATTAGCTTGTGTGTAGTCATCATTTTTAAGTTTTAAGGTAATGAAAATATTTGATCGTGTATGAGATCAGCATAATATCAAATTACTTAAATCTGTTAAGTACTTTTAGAAATCAGTCTCTAAACATTATTATAAAACAATTAAAACCAGTCCTCTTAACTCTCTTCCATCACAAACAAAATATGAGTGCATCAATTATTTTTAAAACAACACATTTCATAGAAGCATTTCTAGGCTCCTTGTGTGAATCCCGTGCAAGCGCGGCCAAGGCCTCCTGGTAGTCTACTCTTGTTTGAAGGGCCTCGGCGACGGCCTCCTTTCGTTGAAAGCCTAAGAGACCCGATGTTCGTCTTCTGATCTTCCCAGAGATGCGGCAAGAAAAACCCTTCCTACTTCTGACAAGAGGCTCCTCCAAATTCTTAGGAGGTCCATGGAGTTAGAGGATGGGAGCACCGTCGAGGCCCTTCCAAAGGCGCTTTTTCGAGTCCCACACACACAATATATTGCTCGAACTGGTTCTTTATTGATCTCAGATGCACATTTGGGACGGGTCAGGAGGAGAGAAGCCTCAATTTTTTGTTGTTGCAGATATTAAAACAACCCTCTGATTTAGAGGATAAAGGACTCTTAGAACCAACTTGAGTCCTTTGATACGAAGACCAAACACTGATTTTTACTGATCGTTTTATTTGACAGGTAAAGTAAATCCAAGAATCTGTGTGTTTTTTTTAAAAAAATTAAGGTTTTGTTTGGATAACCTTTATTCTAACTCAAATCAGGCCTAAGTTGGGCATCATGAAAATATAGGGGCCTACTTGAGCCTATCAGATCAGGCCCAAGCAGGCCCCCAAATGACCATAACCTAGCAGTTTTAGTTGTTACCAAAGGGCAGCAAAATTGCTGGGCGGCCACCCTCAACATTAATGCTCCGTTTGGGGGGACTTATTTTCACCCGTCAAGCGGTCACAGCCGCATGAACCGGGCCTTAATTATGATCCGGTTCATGCGGTCGTGACCGCTTGACCGGTGAAAATAAGTCCCCCCAAACGGAGCCTAAATTTTGAGCGTGGCTGCCCGACATTAAGTGATGAGCATGACTGCCCAACATTAAGGTTTCGTTTGGAGGGACTTATTTTCACCGGTCAAGCGGTTATGATAGCATGAACCGAATCTTAATTAAGATCCGGTTCATGCGGTTGTAACCGTTGACCGGTGAAAATAAGTCCCCTCAAACGAAGCCTAAACGGAATTAGTGCCTATACCAGACACCACGTCGGGCTATGGCCGAAATATGCAAGAGCCGATGGGCTATCCTGGGCCTGACCCGGGCTCAGACCCAAGACAAAGAACCAAGCTCTGCCCAAATATGCATCTTTATTTTAGGGCGTTTATATTGACAGCCCTTATATGACTATTGGAAGCCCAAAAATAATAGCAGTCCAAAAAATGACTATTGACAGCCCGATGGATATTGACAGCCAAAAAATTAAGCTTTTAAAATATATTTTTAGGAAAAGTGTTCAACATGAAAGTTGTAGATCTTGACGAGATCTAAAACTTTTATGGTGAACATTTTTTCTAAAAATGTCATATACTAGACCTATTTTCAAAAGACGCGGAATCCGGGCGGAACTCGCATAATTCCGTCCGGATTTCGCGCCTTTTTAAAATTGTTCTTTTATATAACATTTTTAGAAAAATTGTTCCCCGTAAATGTCCATCCTTAATACATCCATAATTAATGATAGAAATGATAAATATTAATTAATAAATAGCAGACAGCGGGAGAGAGAGAGAGAGAAAGAGCACTCCTCAGATGTAGAAGGCGAACCAGGCGGCAGCGGCAAGAGCGGCAGCGGAAATGAGTCCGGCGAGCGGCGTTTGGGAGGTGGCGGTGGCCGACGACGAAGAATTGAGAGTAAGGGAATGAGAGGGGGACGTAGGCGGGGAGGGAAGGGGCACGACCTTGATGGCGATCTTCATGCCGGAGAAGCAGAGGCCATTTCCGCAGATGAAGTAGTAATTTCCAGGCCTAGAGAGGGTAATGAAATCCTTTCCGGAGCTCCAGTTTCCTTTCATTCCGTCCATAGTGCAGTTATCGTACCCCGTCCTGTTCACCTCGAACACGTTGTACATGTTCTTCTGGTACCTGAACGCTGCATTTTATTTTATTTTGGAGTTTTTAGGGTTAGGGTTTTTTGATGTTTAGGGTTTAGGGGGAAAAGAAGAGAGGGTTTTGCTTACAGATGAGATCGTCGACGAAGAAGGTTTGGTTGTTCGACCAGTCGGTGTAGTTGATGTTGGAATTCCAGCCTAGGTGGCCGCCGACTATGTGATCGGTGGCACCGCTAAGGGCAGCGCTGGCGGCGAGGAGGAGGAGGAAGATCAGGCGAGGGGTGGTGCAAACTATCTTCGTCTTGTCTTTCTTTCCCATGAATGCCGCCGCCATGGCTGCTGGTGGCAAAATCAGGCGAGTGAGACTGAGAGAGTGACAACAGAACTCACAAAAGGGGGAGATGGGTGGTGAATTGGGAATTTAGGGATTCCCAATTTCGGACGAGGTCTGTTTAAATTACCCAAATACCCTCATGCTCTATTGGGGACCACTAATCTTGAATCATGAGTTTTAATATAAGCTTGAGGTTATTGGGAAGATGGTTCCTCTCTTAGTGCACGGTTTTGACAAAATGCATCTCTCAATTAGAAAAAAAAATTGAATTTCATTAGGGGTTTGGCTTAAATGTATTACAAATGATTAAATATTGTAAAATGCATTTCTTAATTATAAAAAATTTGACAAAATGCATCTCACTATGATTTTGAAAAAATGCACCACAAATTATTAAATATTGCAAAATGCACATATCAATTTAAAAAAAATTTGACAAAATGGGGCTTTAATAAAATGCACTCCAATTTGTTAAATGTTGCAAAATGCACCCCTTAATTAAAAAAAGCATGGCAAAATGCATCCCACCAAGGTGCAAAGTGTCATTCTTTTTCTAGTTGAAGGTGTATTTTACAATATTTAACAATTTGATATATATTTTGTCAAAATCTTATATATTGAAGGTGGAATTTTGTCAATTGCCCAAAAGCATGCAATAAGCTTGAATAATGAATTTTAATCAAAGCATGTGGTATGACAACTGCACACGTTCGAATGCTGCTAACGTTCACTTGTCCCTACATCAGCCAACCTGCAGCAAAGCAATGGCAATCATGGAAGGAACAGGAGCTAGAACAAAAGCCAGTGAGCAGCCATGGATTCAGCACAGCTAACACTCCACAATTCCCTTCCCTCCATCTCTTCTCCTCTATTAATCACATCACCATTAACCCGTAAGCAATCCTCCTCTCAGCTAATGCCTCTCTGTCAACCCGCGCGAAGAAGAACCCATGGCTTGACCCTTTGACGACGGCCCTGTTCCAGACATTGAGTGTGGCTCCCTCTTCACTGACGGCAAGCAGGATGAAGACCCAAGGCCCGCTGATAACACCGACAACCCCTACGGATTCTTAAAGTCCCCCCCAAGGTTATAATATCGAGCTCACGGCGCTGGCATCCAAGGTTCGAGTGGATGTTCGCCGCTGCTGCTGCGTCGTATCAGGAGGAGCCTATAAAAACCTTCTCTTCTTTCCGGCAATTCAACTGATAAAGAACCGTTATCCCGGCGTCCAGCTCGACGTCGTCACTTCCCCGAGAGGGAAGCAAGCTTATGAGATTGACAAAAATGTCAGGTGGGCTGATGCTTATGATCCTGATGATTATTTCCCCGTGCCGGCAGAGTATGTCGACATGCTGGGGCTTCTGAGGGTTCGTGGACAATGCTCATGCACTCATCATGTTTGTGAAATTTCCTGAAAGAACTTCTCATTCTGTTTCGTATTTTGCGTTCGGCCGCAGAATAGGTATTATGATTTGATGGTTTCTACCAAGCTTGCAGGATTTGGGCATGCCGCGTTTTTGTTTATGTCATCGGCCCGTGATAAGGTGAGCTATGTGTGGCCTGATGTTAATGCAGTTGGAGCAGGGCTTCTGCTGAATGAAACATTTACTCCTACTACTTCAAATCTCTCTGAAGGTGGATACAACATGTGAGCATGTTCTTTTTAAACCAGCACCAATATATTTAACATTAGGCTCGGTTTGGCGCACAATTTTTGCTCTGGTGAGTTTGGACAAAATCGTCACCGCCATAGAATGTATGTTTGGCATGACAACGGTTCTGACCGCCATCAAGAGAAGAAAACTTGTTTTGAACAAAAAAGTGAACGTAGTTCGTTTGGTGAGGTTGGACGTCCACAAACGACCATTCATTACCACTGCTCTCACAACTGCTACCTCCGTGCCAAACAGAGCCTAAGGGACATTTATCTGGATTTTTCCTTCAACTTTTCATAATATATGCATACAAAACAATTGAGGGGATGACCATGTAATTATGCAAATTCGCATAATTTTTCCTTAACATTAGTAATGGCAGATTATTACCTGTGCATTGAAATTTGGTCTGATGACAGGTATCATCAGATGATTGTTTGGCTGGGAAGGCCAGTCCAACTCGCAACTTTCCAAGAGAACCGGTGCCTCCATTGCAGGTATCTATTTCGAAGAAAGTTAGGGATTATTTGAGGGAAAGTATAAAAAGGCGGGTGTGGTGAAGGGGAAGTATGTTGTCATACATGGTATTGAATCTGATTCGAAGGCTTCCATGCAATCGAAGGGCGACCCAGATAGCTTGCTTCCCCTCCATTTATGGGCTGAGATAACACGAGAGATGAGGTATGGTTGAAGCATTTTGCTTCATTTCTCTTACATTGCTATCCCATGTCATCACAACCTTACAGTATGTAATTATTAGAAGAGAAATTTCAGTGCAGTTTAGATAGAGAAAAAGGGGTCTCAGAACATGAGTAACTCTGCATGCATCATATATATATAATGTTACGATTCAAACATTTATACTATCCTTAGAGAAAACAATGTGAAAAGAAAAACTGCAGAAAGTAAAAAAAATACGAAGAGCTTTGCATGGTTCGGAATTTACTTTATTCATGGCTGCTGTAGAGTATTCTCAGTCCTTTTGTGATACACAATCAAAATAGATGATTATTTATATATAGATGAACTACACTCATTGTAACATTACAAAAAGACCAGCCCGGTGCACAAAGCATCCCTACGTAGCAAGGGTCCCACCACAAGGGTGAAATGAAGGCAAATCTTATCCTGCATTTTTGCAAGAGGCTGCTTCCAGGACTCGAAACTTGTGGCCTAAAGGTCACACGACAACACCCAACCAGTATGCCAAGGCTCCCCTTTCCATTGTAACGTTACAAAAATATTAAAAAAGGGCATGGGAGAGAACAAGGTGTACTCATCATGAACATTTTTAGTCCTTTTATTATGAAATGTAAACTTATAGGGGAGATTTTTGTAATTTAAAAAGATGAGGGAGTGTGTGAAGTTACTTATGTATTAGTTGTTGGGATGGATAAATAGAAGTCCAAACTATTGAAACAGGGATGTCACTGATCTCTGTCTCAACTTGACGTGAAGAATGTTTTTCTTCATTGTGATCTTCAGCAGGAGGTATACACGCTTCCTCCTCCAAGTCTATCCTCTCCTCCAGGCCTTGTCTGTCGCGTGAGGCGAGCCCTTTATGAGCTCAAGCAGACACCCCATGTATGGTTTGCTCGTTTCAGCTCAACCATTACGACCGCCGGTTTCTAGCCAAGTCCACATGATCCAACTCTGTTTGTGCATTCTTCCTCTCGTGGTCGGACTCTTTTGTTACTTTATGTGGATAATACGATCATTATTGGCGATGATCCTTCTCATATGGCCTTCGTCAAACATCACATTCAGCAGCAGTTTTAGATGACCGACCTTGGACAGCTGAGCTATTTTTTGGGTCTTGAGGTCAGCTCTACAGACAATGGTTTTTAGCTCTCTTAGCAGAGATACGTATCAGATATCCTAGCTCGGGTTGCTCTTACTAACTCTCGCACAGTGGACACCCATGTGGAGTTTCACCTACAGCTATGTCCGGATGATGGTGTTCCACTCTCCGACCTCACTCGCTACCGCCATCTCGTTGGGAGCCTTGTCTACCTCACCATTACTCGGCCCGACATTGCTCATGCAGTTCATGTGTTGAGCCAGTTTGTTTGTACGCCTATCTCCGTGCACTACGGTCACCTGCTGCGGCTCATGCGCTATCTCCTAGTGACGGCTTCTCATGGTCTTTTCTTCTCCAGCAGCAGTTTTCTGCAGATCTGCGCTTACTCGAATGCTACTTGAGCTAGTGATCCCGTTGACCGTCGCTCTGCCACTGGTTTCTGTCTATTCCTGGGTTCTTCTCTTATTGCTTGGAAGTTCAAGAAATAGACTGATGTTTCTCGATCCAGCATTGAGGCAGGGCTTCGGGCCATGACTACCACTGCTTATGACATTATTTGGATTCTTGAGGACCTTGATGTCTTTTCTCCAGATCCAATCTCATTCTACTGTGATAACACTGATGTCATTCAGATTACTCTGATCCCGGTGAAGCACTCACTCTCCAAGCATATCGGGGTTGATGCTTTCTTCTTACATGAGCAATATGACCGTGGTAATCTTGCTCCTTCCGAGCAGCAGATTGCAGATTTGATGACTAAGCTGCAGACGAGGGCCCAACATGCTTGTCTTCTGTCCAAAGTCTCGTTGTATTATCCCCCGTGAGTTTGTGACGTTAGGAAGGGGGGGGGGGGGGGGGTTAGATGTAGTGTACCTCTGTGTAGTAGAGTTATCTTATACTCACCATGGGTGTTGTGACCACCCTCTCATGTGCTTGTATGTATATTACCTTACCTCTTGTGAATAAAGTGTGGATTCGTTATTTTCCTATTACTCGTGAGCTAGTTTTTAAGGTTTCTCAACCTTGTTTGTGTGCTCTGTTCAATGCTATTTACTGCTCTTTTTCTAGGGCCATTACTCCTGTTGAATCTCATCAATTCCATGGAAATGAATATTCATAAAAAACAGTTATTTTATAACTCACTTACCGAAGTACGACCATCTCTTCAAACCATCTATGGGTCGTTAATTTTACCGGATTAGTCTTTTATAATAAGCAGCCTCTTGCAAAAATGCAGGGTAAGGTTTGCGGGGATGCTTTGTGCACTTGGCTGCCCTTCTATCACAAATTAGTCATGTTTTTGGGTAAAAATTTAATTGAAATGTAGATAAAACGGATATCTTTGTTCTCAAACCTGACATATTGATCATTTTTTTCTTAGATTTTATGACTATCCGTAAATTTGACTATAAATTGTAGAAATTGAAAACGTAAGCTTTTCCAAATTTTCTGGTGTCCACATCCTTTAAATGTTAGTGGATTATTTTAATGTAGAATACAATTTGATGATTTCTGGTTTACTTTACCCTTCCATTAATGCAGTTGTAGTTCAAGCTTAATGTGCGAGATGTTCTCATCTTTTGATGAACCATCCCCCTAAACCCAAAAGACATGTAATTTCAAATTTTTTACGTCATGAACCATCCTCTATAGGTGTTGGCAATGACCCGAGAGAAGATCGATATTTCAATATCCCGAAGCAAGTATGTTCTTTTTCTTCTTATAAATAGAATAATGTCATATTTTTCAAAGATATCCACACTTAAAATTTGATTCTGTTCTCATCTCTCATCGGCCTGTATTCAATATTTTATCATTTCTATATAAGCAATGTGAATCAGCATCATATGTGATAATGAGAACCAGGAAACTCCTTTTTATGTGTTAATAGCAACTCCATTTATTATGTGAATAATTTGGGCATCATAGCGGAACTCCATTTTATGAGTGATGTAGGCTCTGTTTGGGGCAATGGTGGTGGTGGTGGGAAAAACTCTATTCCCACTGTCACAACCCTTTTTAGGTTATTTGGATGAGGGTTTTTTCAAATGAACTTTTTCAAGAAAGGTGTTTTGGAGGTTTTTTGAGCAACCGGTCAAACAAGGCTTTTTAAAAACCACTTTCTCTGCTTTCAGCTTTTCCTCTTTTTAAAAACCACGCCCTAATCATTCGCGATCTGCCTTCCTTCTCGCCGTTGCAAATGTTTTCTTCTCTTATTCACGATTCGTCACTCATTCATTATCTTTTCTTCTCACCGCTAACGTTTTGTAACTTGCTTATTTAGGATTTATATAATATTTACTTATCTATGCGATACATGATTAGCATAAAACACTTCTGTATTATTAAAAAAGTAAACAACTATTATTACAAAGTTGTTCTACCTAGCAAAGAAAACGCAAAACACTTTTTTGAAAAACACTTGATGAAGATTTTCCAAACAGTGCACAACTTTTCCAAAACAGCTTTAATGTCACAATTGGTTTCCCACCACAGCTTTTCCACTGCCACCACTATGCCAAACACGGAGCCTCAATAGTGGAATTCATTATATCATTACAAGGATGATCAAAGCTAAAACATATATTCTGGAACGATCAAACTTTTCGTTATTCATGTAAGCAGATATGTTGTCATGATAAAACAATATTTCTTTCCAGGCAAAAACTTATGATACTGAAGGGGAGTACGTTTCATATTGGTTACCAGAGCTACAATCTCTTCCAAGAGAGGCAAGAAATTTCCCTGGAAGCTCATACATCAAACAAATTGTGCCTCTCAAGTTTGACAACACAACCAGCAGGCAGAATCGTTTCAGCAGAGAAAAGCGCAGGCAATAGTAAGCAACCGTTGTCGTACAATTTATATTTGTGTTAATTAATTGCAAATTTGATTTGATTTCATTTTTTAAAAATATTTGATGCATGCCTTCATTTCTGCCTTTATGTATCATTGACTTCATACATTATCATTTTCATCTCATGAGATTTAGCCATTTATCGTATATTATTTACCATGAGGTTTGATGAAATATCAAATAATTCTCTCATGTTATTTTACTCATTCCTATTTATTAGTTTAAAATTAAAATTACTCATTCCTATTTTACTAACTCCTTTGAATAAGTTTAAAATTAAAAGTACACTTAAAGTAGCTTAGTATTGATTTTCCTTGTTAAAGATTAAGGTTCTATTTGTTTCGACGGTTGCGTTTTGGAGCGTTGGGAACAAGAGCGGTGAGAATGGATGGAGGGGGCCGCGATGGCATTGGACGCCAAAAATGGCGTTTTGGAGCGTTGAGAATGAAGAATGGAGGTGATCCTACTCGCAAACATATCTTTTGAGCGACGTGATTGCCTTAGCCTTGCTTTCCCCCACCAGAAATGGAGAAAAACATTGAAACAAATAGAGCCTAAGGCTCCGTTTGTCGCGGCGTTTTTGGTCCACCGATGAGTTTGAACAAAAACACCACCATTATGTACTATGTGGTTGGCATGACAATGGTTGTAACTGCCACCAAGAAAAAAAACTAGTTTTGAACATAGAAGTGGATGAAGTTCCTTGGGTGGGATCGGGCGGTCACGACCGACGACGGCTCATAACCACCGTGTTCATGACCCCCACCACCGTGCCAAACAGAGCCTAAAGTTCTTTATAGATAGTGGAAATAATATTCTTTAAGGGGAAAAATGTTATGCTTGTTGAATGATTAGTTGGTGTTTCAAGTGAAGTTTCAACAAAAACTTATGTGAAAGATGTCTACACTAAAAATGGTAGAACTAATACTATTTGAGAAGGAAAAGTTTCCATGCAAATTACATAATTGCCCAGTGTATCTTGTTGGGTTTGAATGTTGATAATATAGATCACATTTCTTTTGTAAATTAGATGCTATCAAATTCAGATTTGGTAAGGTTTACACTATAAATTATTTGATATAATTACCAGATCCACATTAGTTTTTATTGTTGCTTATATTATGCTAATTTGATCTTATTACAAGCTAACCCTTTTTATTTAGCCTAATGACCTGAATTATGATAGAGGGTGATTTTAAGTTTTAAGGAGCCAAAAAGTAGAGGCCTCGTACATGAGACCTTGTTCCTTTGTCGCCACTTGGTGCTGTTCCAATGACTTGTAAATGAGTCATAATTTCACTAATGTCCAAGTACATCATGTTTTTCCTTATAGATCTGTAGAGAGGTACAAGGCTCGGCTAATTGCTCGTAGTTTTTAGCAGGAGCAAGGGAGAGATTATGACGAGACCTTTGCTCCAGTCGCTCATATGACTACGGTTCAGACTCTTATTGCAGTTGCAGTTGTTCGCCACTGATCTCTGTCTCAGCTTGACGTGAAGAATGTTTTTCTTCATTGTGATCTTCAGCAGGAGGTATACATGCTTCCTCCTCCAAGTCTATCCTCTCCTCCAGGCCTTGTCTGTCGCTTGAGGCGAGCCCTTTATGAGCTCAAGCAGGCACCCCATGTATGGTTTGCTCGTTTCAGCTCAACCATTACGACCGCCGGTTTCTAGCCAAGTCCACATGATCCAACTCTGTTTGTGCATTCTTCCTCTCGTGGTCGGACTCTTTTGTTACTTTATGTGGATAATACGATCATTATTGTCGATGATCCTTCTCATATGGCCTTCGTCAAACATCACATTCAGCAGCAGTTTTAGATGACCGACCTTGGACAGCTGAGCTATTTTTTGGGTCTTGAGGTCAGCTCTACAGACAATGGTTTTTAGCTCTCTTAGCAGAGATACGTATCAGATATCCTAGCTCGGGTTGCTCTTACTAACTCTCGCACAGTGGACACCCCTGTGGAGTTTCACCTACAGCTATGTCCGGATGATGGTGTTCCACTCTCTGACCTCACTCGCTACCGCCATCTCGTTGGGAGCCTTGTCTACCTCACCATTACTCGACCCGACATTGCTCATGCAGTTCATGTGTTGAGCCAGTTTGTTTGTACGCCTATCTCTGTGCACTATGGTCACCTGCTGCGGCTCATGCACTATCTCCTAGTGACGGCTTCTCATGGTCTTTTCTTCTCCAGCAGCAGTTTTCTGCAGCTCTGCGCTTACTCAAATGCTACTTGAGCTAGTGATCCCGTTGACCGTCGCTCTGCCACTGGTTTCTGTCTATTCCTGGGTTCTTCTCTTATTGCGTGGAAGTTCAAGAAATAGACTGATGTTTCTCGATCCAGCACTGAGGCAGGGCTTCGGGCCATGACTACCACCGCTTATGACATTATTTGGTTTCTTGAGGACCTTGATGTCTCTTCTCTAGATCCAACCTCACTCTACTGTAATAACACTGGTGTCATTCAGATTACTCTGATCCCGGTGAAGCACTCACTCTCCAAGCATATCGGGGTTGATGCTTTCTTCTTACATGAGCAATATGACCGTGGTAATCTTGCTCCTTCCTTTGTTCCTTCCGAGCAGCAGATTGCAGATTTGATGACTAAGTTGCAGACGAGGGCCCAACATGCTCGTCTTCTGTCCAAACTCTCGTTGTATGATCCCCCGTGAGTTTGTGGGCGGGGGGGGGGGGGGGGGGGGGGGGGGTTAGATGTAGTGTACCTCTGTGTAGTAGAGTTATCTTATACTCACCATGGGTGTTGTGACCACCCTCTCATGTGCTTGTATGTATATTACCTTACCTCTTGTGAATAAAGTGTGGATTCGTTATTTTCCTATTACTCGTGAGCTAGTTTTTAAGGTTTCTCAACCTTGTTTGTGTGCTCTGTTCAATGCTATTTACTGCTCTTTTTCTAGGGCCATTACTCCTGTTGAATCTCATCAATTCCATGGAAATGAATATTCATAAAAAACAGTTATTTTATAACTCACTTACCGAAGTACGACCATCTCTTCAAACCATCTATGGGTCGTTAATTTTACCGGATTAGTCTTTTATAATAAGCAGCCTCTTGCAAAAAATGCAGGGTAAGGTTTGCGGGGATGCTTTGTGCACTTGGCTGCCCTTCTATCACAAATTAGTCATGTTTTTGGGTAAAAATTTAATTGAAATGTAGATAAAACGGATATCTTTGTTCTCAAACCTGACATATTGATCATTTTTTTCTTAGATTTTATGACTATCCGTAAATTTGACTATAAATTGTAGAAATTGAAAACGTAATAATTTTCTGTCATCCTTTAAATGTTAGTGGATTATTTTAATGTAGAATACAATTTGATGATTTCTGGTTTACTTTACCCTTCCATTAATGCAGTTGTAGTTCAAGCTTAATGTGCGAGATGTTCTCATCTTTTGATGAACCATCCCCCTAAACCCAAAAGACATGTAATTTCAAATTTTTTACGTCATGAACCATCCTCTATAGGTGTTGGCAATGACCCGAGAGAAGATCGATATTTCAATATCCCGAAGCAAGTATGTTCTTTTTCTTCTTATAAATAGAATAATGTCATATTTTTCAAAGATATCCACACTTAAAATTTGATTCTGTTCTCATCTCTCATCGGCCTGTATTCAATATTTTATCATTTCTATATAAGCAATGTGAATCAGCATCATATGTGATAATGAGAACCAGGAAACTCCTTTTTATGTGTTAATAGCAACTCCATTTATTATGTGAATAATTTGGGCATCATAGCGGAACTCCATTTTATGAGTGATGTAGGCTCTGTTTAGGGCAATGGTGGTGGTGGTGGGAAAAGCTCTATTCCCACTGTCACAACCCTTTTTAGGTTATTTGGATGAGGGGTTTTTTCAAATGAACTTTTTCAAGAAAGGTGTTTTGGAGGTTTTTTGAGCAACCGGTCAAACAAGGCTTTTTAAAAACCACTTTCTCTGCTTTCAGCTTTTCCTCTTTTTAAAAACCACGCCCTAATCATTCGCGATCTGCCTTTCTTCCTTCTCGCCGTTGCAAATGTTTTCTTCTCTTATTCACGATTCGTCACTCATTCATTATCTTTTCTTCTCACCGCTAACGTTTTGTAACTTGCTTATTTAGGATTTATATAATATTTACTTATCTATGCGATACATGATTAGCATAAAACACTTCTGTATTATTAAAAAAGTAAACAACTATTATTACAAAGTTGTTCTACCTAGCAAAGAAAACGCAAAACACTTTTTTGAAAAACACTTGATGAAGATTTTCCAAACAGTCCACAATTTTTCCAAAACAGCTCTAATGTCACAATTGGTTTCCCACCACAGCTTTTCCACTGCCACCACTATGCCAAACACGGAGCCTCAATAGTGGATTCATTATATCATTACAAGGATGATCAAAGCTAAAACATATATTCTGGAACGATCAAACTTTTCGTTATTCATGTAAGCAGATATGTTGTCATGATAAACAATATTTCTTTCAGGCAAAAACATATGATCCTGAGGGGAGTACGTTTCATATTGGTTACCAGAGCTACAATCTCTTCCAAGAGAGGCAAGAAATTTCTCTGGAAGCTCATACATCAAACAAATTGTGCCTCTCAAGTTTGACAACACAACCAGCAGGCAGAATCGTTTCAGCAGAGAAAAGCGCAGGCAATAGTAAGCAACCGTTGTCGTACAATTTATATTTGTGTTAATTAATTGCAAATTTGATTTGATTTCATTTTTTAAAAATATTTGATGCATGCCTTCATTTCTGCCTTTATGTATCATTGACTTCATACATTATCATTTTCATCTCATGAGATTTAGCCATTTATCGTATATTATTTACCATGAGGTTTGATGAAATATCAAATAATTCTCTCATGTTATTTTACTCATTCCTATTTATTAGTTTAAAATTAAAATTACTCATTCCTATTTTACTAACTCCTTTGAATAAGTTTAAAATTAAAAGTACACTTAAAGTAGCTTAGTATTGATTTTCCTTGTTAAAGATTAAGTTCTATTTGTTTCGACGGTTGCGTTTTGGAGCGTTGGGAACCAGAGCGGTGAGAATGGATGGAGGGGGCCGCGATGGCATTGGACGCCAAAAATGGCGTTTTGGAGCGTTGAGAATGAAGAATGGAGGTTTACTAAACAGATCTTTTGAGCGGTGACGTTTTCCCCCACCAGAAATGGAGAAAAACATTGAAACAAATAGAGCCTAAGGCTCCGTTTGTCGCGGCGTTTTTGGTCCACCGATGAGTTTGAACAAAAACACCACCATTATGTACTATGTGGTTGGCATGACAATGGTTGTAACTGCCACAAGAAAAAAAACTAGTTTTGAACATAGAAGTGGATGAAGTTCCTTGGGTGGGATCGGGCGGTCAAGACCGACGACGGCTCATAACCACCGTGTTCATGACCCCACCCACCGTGCCAAACAGAGCCTAAAGTTCTTTATAGATAGTGGAAATAATATTCTTTAAAAAAGGGGGAAAATGTTATGCTTGTTGAATGATTAGTTGGTGTTTCAAGTGAAGTTTCAACAAAAACTTATGTGAAAGATGTCTACACTAAAAATGGTAGGACTAATACTATTTGAGAAGGAAAAGTTTCCATGCAAATTACATAATTGCCCAGTGTATCTTGTTGGGTTTGAATGTTGATAATATAGATCACATTTCTTTTGTAAATTAGATGCTATCAAATTCAGATTTGGTAAGGTTTACACTATAAATTATTTGATATAATTACCAGATCAACATTAGTTTTTATTGTTGCTTATATTATGCTAATTTGATCTTATTACAAGCTAACCCTTTTTATTTAGCCTAATGACCTGAATTATGATAGCGGGTGATTTTAAGTTTTAAGGAGCCAAAAAGTAAGGCCTCGTACGGATCCTTTGTCGCCATTGTGCCCAATCTTTAGTCATAATTTCACTAATGTCCAAGTACATCATGTTTTTCCTTATAGATTCATTCCAAGTCTTTATTTGTCTACCCCTCCCCCATTTAACA
The DNA here is from genome assembly GCA_039583875.1 of Platanthera guangdongensis. Classification (NCBI taxonomy): domain Eukaryota; kingdom Viridiplantae; phylum Streptophyta; class Magnoliopsida; order Asparagales; family Orchidaceae; genus Platanthera; species Platanthera guangdongensis. Next base: position 8,810,497 of record CM077152.1, read on the forward strand.
GGCCTAGTGGTTAAACTCTCACAACGCCTAGCATGTGCCTCTGATGGTCTCCTCTGCATGTGTCTGAACCATCTTAATCGAGCTTCTTGCATTTTCTATACAATTAGTGCTACTTTATCACTGATACATTCATTACTAATTTTATCTAGCCTCGTGCGTCCACACATCCACCTAAGCATTCTCATCTACCCAACTCCCATTTTTTTGCACATGCACACAATTCATTGCCACAACACTTGGAACCATAGAGCATCGCTGGCCTAATTGCAGTACAGTAAAATCTGTCTTTAAGTTTTAAGGATACTTTACGATCTCATAAGATCCCAAACACAGCCTCTCCACTTCAACCAATTTGCTTGCAATTTGTATCTTTTCACTTCTCTTAATCTTACACCCAACTTAATGATAGAGTCAACTTACTCATAAATAAGATCAATCAACTAAGATTATGGATCAATTTATAGCAGTCTATTGTGATCACTATTCCTTGATACTCCTTGTGGGCCTATTTTTTTTATTGTCATATCTTTTTTCTCTCTCTCTAGAAACATGCTAAAATGATTTTACATATGATTATGTATGTATGAATGACATGGCATGATGCATGTATGGACCAAGGCTAAGCTAAGGACTGATTATTATAAGGATAAGATAATTGTGAAATTATGTATATGAGCCCTCCTCAATACTTTATAATATATGCACATTAGATTATGGCATATTGTTAACCAAATGATATGGGCATGTAGTTATGTATACATGACTATAATGTCATGATGTATGCTAAGGAGATGATAATTAAGGATTGCTAGATCAATGTATTGCTAGGGATATTCCTTTGTGTATAAGAGTGGCACTTGTTTTTTTTCATGTTATTGAATTATTAACTAAGCTAATCCCACATTAATTATGATTTTTAGGTTATGAAGATGTTATATGCTTTGTCAAGGTGATATGAAGTGTTTGTAGCATACTTTATGTATGATGTTCAATTATAAATGTATTCTCATATGATGTATTTGTAAGTTTCATCCATTAAATATTAGGTTGTATATATGCATTGTATTGATCAATGATAATACTATGGGCCAGTTTGGCATGGTCGTGGCGATCATGAACGCAATGATTATGAATCTGTCGTTTGTGAACGCCTGATCTTATCAAAGTAATTCCATCATTTTTATGTTGAAAATTAGTTTTTTTGGGGGGGAGTCCTAACCACCTGTCTCATGTCAAAGTGATTTTGTCCAGGTGTTTTCGCTTGTCTTCACTGTGCAAAGGACTCTATGGTGATTTATGCATATAATATATCATGTATATGGAATATATTTAGTAGAACCATATATTGATATTAATATAATATATATATATATATTTTATGTATATATTATAATATGTTGGGACGGGCATTGACTTCCACGAAATCCATTAAGTAAATAAACAATTCATGATTACAAAATAAAATAGAGGAAATGGTCCCAAAGCTGCCATCACCAGTAAATATATTTATTAATTCACATTTGTTAGCGCCGTATATGGTTAATAGAATGTCGAGTCCATAGCAAATTTGGGTAGCATAAAATAATTAGGGTTTAGGAAGGAGCATAAAATAATGTTTTCAAGTTCAGAGTCAGCCCAATGAGCTAAATGGTTTTAATTCATAAAAATTTGCAAAATTAACATTTAAGAGTAATGATTAATAGATTCAACTCATAGTTTTTAGAGTTTTTATCTAGTTTATTTATACATAGCTTGAAGGGGGTGGGCGTAGCCCGCCGCCGCGTAAGATAATGTTCGCGTACGGGCACAGGGCGGTAGCCGTGCCTGTTCTCGTGCGCGCGCGAGTGTATATTAAAAGAGAAAACTTGCATTTGATGAAACATTCAAAATTGTCAAACAAAGTTTTATTTTTTTATCTAATGAATTAACACATTATAATTTATTTTTTTAAAATTAAAAATATAATATTAATTTAAGTAATTATATCTTAATTTTGAATTAAAAGTAATGATAAAAATTTATAAAAATAAAAAAAAATTAGTGGAGCTATTGTGATAGACATTAGTCATGCTAGAGATCTTGTCATCTTCATGAAAAGCATTTTAACAACCTTTCTATTTCGGGGTGAGCATGTGCCACTATTAAATAATGCGTATTTTTCTTTGAATATTCATCACTATGACCTGAAATTTACTCTTTGGGATACTCATGCGAAATTTCCAAGCAGTTACTATCATAGCAGGGGCGGAATTAGGATGTTAGCATATGGCACAATAAAACTTAACATATGACACAAATGAAAATTCTCTCAGCATTGCCAATGCAATCAGATGCAAATATCAACTTTAGGTCCTCTCCCTCATCCATTTTTGCTTTCCCCACCCTTCGCTTCATCTCATTGCAGATTCGCAGGTAAATACTCTCGACTGAAGGGTAGAGAAGTGCCTTAGAGCATCTCCAATGGGGATCTCTATTTTAGATCCAACCATTGTACATGTTCTCTAAATTTAGAGAACATAGTTAGAGCAACTACAACATGTTCTCTATATTTAGAGAACATGATGTATTTTTGTTTATTTTAGGTATTTAGGTTTATATAAATTTAGGTTTTTATAATATGTATATATGTATTTTAGATTTATTTATAATTATTTTAAGTTATATAAAGTAATAATATGTATTTTGATTTTATGTGAATTTTATTTAGTTAAATCACATTCTCTGCCTATTTGTTATGATCAAAAATAATTAGAAAGTTTGCAATTTAGTCTCGTTTAGCAGGTCCCGAAAAACAAATTAGGTATTATATGTCAAGATTGGAACAATATTTTAGCAGCTACAACAATATTGTGTAATACAATTTTTTCTTAAAATAATAAATAAATAATAAAATAAAAAAAAATACAAAATTAATAAAAAAAAAATAGGGAGCCGCATGTCCTCTCCCCTACTCTAAATTTAGAGGAGGAAGAGAGGAAATGCCCCTCCTCTCTAAAATCAGCCTCCAATGCCGAAGCATTTGGAGAGCTCCGGCCTGCATTTCTCGACTGAAGGGTTGGAAGTGCCTTAGAGCTGTGAGATGCTTGAACTATGGCAGACGTGAGCGGTGGATTGATGAACAAAGAGCTATAGTTGTTGTGTTTGTGTCATGATTGAGGAGAGAGAGAGAGAGAGTGAGGGACGTCAGCTGTTGTTGCGGATTGATGGACGTGAGCGACGGATTGATAGAGAGAGAGATGGGGCGAGGGAGGGAGAGAGCCAGAGGTACCAGGAGGGGAATAGAGAGAGATTGTGACAAGGACATCTTAGTGATGAAAGGACGCGGCAGCGCCAAGCATTTTTTTTCAAAATCACGCTCGGGCACGTGCCTGGGCGTGTCTCTTCATAGATTCGCCCATGATCATTAGGCATGCATCCGGATGAGGATTAATTTTTTTCATATTAATTAATTAATAATATGTTTATCTTAAGCTGCATTATCAATTGATAGGGGCGTAGCCACTTGTTTATCACGGTCAGAGTACTATCACGGATGATCGTAGAGGCACAGTCTCATGCCTGTCACAGACATGACATGAAACTGTCACGGTTGATCGTAGGGACGGAGCCCCATGCCGGTCACTCATGTGTGTGTAATTAGCAATTGTTCTCATTCATCAAAGATTGAAGTGGGTTCAAGCCTTTTATATTTGATTTAAGCTTGATGAAGCTAAGTTATCAATCTTTAAACTCTAAAAAATGGCAGGGGTCACTTTCACCTCCATTACTTATAACAACAATAACAATAAAACATTATTAAATTAATGACATGAGCAATAGCCTATGGGTTTTACTTATAGTAATAATGACCGTGGTGCACGGGTCCCCTCTGCGTCGTGTGCGACTCGATTATATAGGCCGTCACTTGAACGAGTGCCGATAATTATGGAAAGACCCTGTGTAAATTATGTGTTCTTTTAGATCAGGGGTATTGAAATTGAATGGCTCGGATGTATTCAAAATTTTCCTTTTAATATAGTATAGATAGATAACATAGAAATGAAAAAAGAATACGAAAATGGGCAAAGTGAAACTCGATATTGCCACGACAAGCAAAGGAGCTGAGTTCATAAGAGATGAGGCTCCAGCAAAAAGAGCAAATATCACAAACTCCAACTCAACTTACACCTTTTGAACTAATTAAGGATCAAACAATTACAAGGAAGTAGAGAGAAAGAGAGCTTACAGTGTTATTGACCTCTTCTTAGGAAGACAAAGAGAGAGCCTTTGGAACCCTTCCCAATCTGATTCTATCATCAATGTAGGTGATTTCTAGCTTAACCTCGCTCTCACCGCCATATTTTAAACCCAGCGAACCTATCTTCAGTTCAGGGGGTTCAAATATAACTTGGATCCACTTCTCATCAACTGCTTTCAACTTACCTGGAAGAGGAAGAAGAAGAAGGAAGCTACAGTAAATTAAATGGCACGGATAATTCTATTTACATCACACTAAATCATATTGTATACTAATTATGAAATATATTTGATATTGTATATTAATTATAGGCTAAATTTTATACGTAGGACTTTTTAATATTTTGTTTGATATAAAGTGATAAATGTACATTGTGAAGTGATTATACATAGATCGTAAGACTAACACATAAAAAGGGTAGCCCGGTGCACAAAGCATCCCCGCGCTATGAGGGTCCGGAGAAGGGCCCATCAAAAGGGTGAAATATAGGCATACCTTACCCTGCATTTTGCAAGAGGCTGCCTCCAGGACTCGAACTTGTGAACTCAAGGTCACACGGAAACACCACAATCGATGGGCTAAGGCTCCCCTTCTTCATAGGGCTAGCACATAAAAAACAAAATAATAGGTCCAATCGAGCAAAACATATACACGTCAATACAAATAGGTGATTTAAGCATGTATACTCTGGGAATGGGGGTGGTAAAGTGCATTTGTGCACTTTACCATAAAGTGCACACATTCAAATGGTTGATTGAGATGTGTGCATTGCATTGATCCGCATCTCCATCATTAGATGTGCATTTTATGGTAAAGAGCACAAGTGCACTTTACCACCCCCATTCCCATATAATATAGCATATCCTAAACTGAAATAGCGAACAATATTTTTAGATACAACAGTCAAACCTTTATCCCACTATAGTGGGGTCGGCTTTCGTGTCGGCCGATACAAAAAAAATGGATAATGCTGGTCTATACTTTACTAAAGGGCAACCTATTTTTTCAAGAAAAAATAGTGTTCCCCTCAAAATCTATGTCCGAGGACATTTAAATATTGCATACACATGTATACATATATACAGAGTTGCGAACAAAAGGAAATAAAAACAATTAAGAAAATATAAGAAAATTTTGGTTAAGTTGGTACCTTTCAAGGAAACTTCACCGTCGAGGAGCCCAAGTAAAGAGAAAGAAACTTTATTCAGAACTATATCTGGAGACTCAACAACCTGCACCATCTCTTTTGCATTGAGAAAAAGACGGCCAAATGAACTACGATATCCTCCTCCAGGTGATGTTGGAACCGAACAGTACAGTACATCCCACTCTGTTTAACATGCAATCACAGTACCCTTGTGGAAAATTCAAATTATGGTAATAAAAATAGATATCAAAGATAAAAGTAGGAGTTGAAATTAGGAAAACTTAATAGAGATGAATCAACGTTAATGGTCTGTTGCCAACTGTAGAGAAGTACAAGAGCAATGCCGGAAAAATGAGCTGAATCTTGTATATCCTTCTTCAGTATGTAAATATGGGAGTATAAATATATAGGGAGAGAAGAGAGAGAAGAATCTCAAATCCAAGATACGAGACTAAAACAAATAGGAAGAAAATACATAAATGAGCAAAAACATGAGCCTTTACATTGTCTTTTCTAACACTCCCCCGCAAGCTGTTGAGCGTACAAGTCATAGGAACCATGTACAACCCCGTATTCGCGAAAAGTGGGGGCCAAACAAGGCAACACGTTTTTAAGCTTTTTGAAGATTTTGCACTCCAGGTGACCAATTTGGCCTTGGCTTGGGAACATATTAGTAGGGGGAGGAAAATCTACCTCCCCCTGTGACACTCTTTTGGGGGCGGGTGCGACAAGTTGGCTGGCACCTGCCCCGTCCCGATAGGTGCTTGGCGGCCTGGCGGGGGAGTGTCCATGGACGGGGGTCGGGGTCTCGCCTGCCCCCTTGGTGCCTGGCGGCCTGGCAGGGCGGGAGACCGGCCGGGGGCCGGGGTCTCGCCCTGCCTCCATTCTGCTTGGCGGCCTGGCGGGGCGTGGACGGCCGGGGGCCGGGGTCTCGCCTGCCCCCTTTGTGCTTGGCGGCCTGGCGGGGCGAGACGGCCGGGGGCTGGGGTCTCGCCCTGCCCCTTTGTGCTTGGCGGCTGGCGGGGCGAGACCGGCCGGGGTCTCGCCCTGCCCCCTTGGTGCCTGGCGGCCTGGCGGGGGGACGAGACCGGCCGGGGGCGGGGTCTCGCCCTGCCCCCTTTGTGCTTGGCGGGCCTGGCGGGGCCGAGACCGGCCGGGGGCCGGGGTCTCGCCCTGCCCCCTTTGTGCTTGGTGGCCTGGCGGGGCGAGACCGGCCGGGGGCCGGGGTCTCGCCCTGCCCCCTTTGTGCTTGGAGGCCTGGCGGGGCGAGACTGGCCGGGGGCCGGGGTCTCGCCCTGCCCCCTTGGTGCCTGGAGGGGGCGGGGTCTCGCCCTACCTCCCTTCTGCTTGGCGGCCTGGCGGGGCGAGACCGGCCGGGGGCCGGGGTCTCGCCCCGCCCCCGTGGTGCCTGGCGGCCTGGCGGGGCGAGATCGGCCGGAGGCTGGGGGTCTCCCCCCGCCCCCCCTGCTTTTACCGTTTTGCCCTCGGGGGAGTTACCCCTTTACCCCCCCGGCGTGGCTGTTTTCTATTGGCCCAGGGTATATTGGGCGTAAGGGTATTTCGGTCATTTTGGCTCATGCGATTTGGGAAAACTATAAATAGACCCCCTTGGGTGCCTTTGGGGGAGGACCTTTTCCTTGCTTCCTCCTCCTTAGCTTCTTCTTGGTAGAGTAGAGAGAGCTCCTCCAAGGCACCCTAGCTCGAGCATTGGCTAGGGAGGGGAAATGCTCAGGTAGCCTTCCGGGTGTGAGGTGGGACCTCCGCGCTAGAGCCGAGGGTCTGTTTCTAGTTTCTTGATCTTGGTCCGTGACGTTCCTCCGGGTGTAGTAGGTGTGAGGTCACCATTTCTAGGGACCCCGAACTCCACATAGGTCAATTTTGGCTTCAACATTTTGGTTCGGTGAGGGTGGAGAGTGACCAACACAGAAGATCTCGAGAGAGTGTCATGACTGGAGGCCAGGGAGGTAGTGATGATCTCGGCGAGCTCCCCAGCCCAGGACCCTTTGTGGGAGGCAAGAGTTCATGACCTCTATCCAGGGCATCATGCAGATGCTGCGAAGCATTGCTCCTCACGGGTGGTGGCAGCTCCACCCCGACCCCCCAGGAGCTAGCTCCCCCTCTCGATTAGTCGACTCCCAGGGGTCTAGCAAGATGACCCCAGCGGGGGGAGAAGGAAGTATACCAGGAAGAAGGTCATGGAAGGAGAGGATGGGAGATGGGGTCGAGCGAGACCTCACCGGCCGGGAGTTGTTCTCCAGCCCGGCGAGTGCCAACCTCCTAGGCGAGCAGGTCGCGCGAGTGGAAGTGGCGAGAACCCCTTAGGGGGTCACCCTTCAGCGAGTTAATCATCTCAGCTCCCGTTCCCGAGGGGTTCAGAGAGCCAGACATGGCTTACTATACTGGGAAGGATGACACCGTCCAGCATCTGCAGTGGTTCGAGGATGCCGTCTCCATCAGGCCGATGACGGACGCCTTCAAGTGTCGCCTCTTTGCGATCACGTTGAAGAGAGAAGGCAAGAGACTGGTTCCATCAACTCCCTCCGAGATCGATCTATGGGTTCGAGGACTTGAGCCGGAGCTTTCAGCTTCGCTTCTCCACCTCCAAGCGGAAGCGGAAGAGGAGTCCCGAGTCCATCTTCCTGATAAGGCAAGGGGCCGATGAGTCGCTGGCTCGTTACGTTGACAGGTTCCAAGAGGAGATCTTGGAGGTCCAGGAGATGCCAGGGTATGCTCTCCAGATGGCCTTCACCGTTGGGCTAAAGGATGGGTTCTTCAAGATGAGCCTGACTCGAAAGGCCCCCCCTCTCTTTCGAGGAGTTGATGGAAAGGCGGCTGAGGAGATAGCCATGAAGGCGGCCAACCCGGCGTTTGGCAAGAAGTTGGCAAAGCTGACAGAGATGGAGTCGAAGGAGCAAGATGGCTCGAGACATCAAGAGGGAGAGAGCGGAGAGAGGAGCGGAGAGCTCGGGAAGGTCCAGAGCCAGGTTGGAGGCAGCATGAAGTACATGCCAGGGTCCAGGAAGAGCTCTCATCCAGGGCGGAGGGAACTTTCATGGGGGCCAAGGGAGGTCGACTTCCAGAGGCAAGCCCCAAGACAGCTCCTCCCCCCGCAGCAGCAAGCCTTGGCGATAGGTGGAGGGGGAAGAGGAAACAGGAGAGAACACCCAGCCCGCCGAAGGAGGGGAGGAGCGCTACCGTACTGTGACTTCCACCAGGTGGAGGGGCACGCCACGGCTACCTGCCCCGAGTTTCTGGAAGTGAGGGGGGCGAGAGGCCCTGCCCCAGCCGCAGCCACCGGTGCAGGTTGTGGGGGATCTACCCAGAGAAGGGGGGGATGACGTGTGCGAGGACGGGTCGACGTCGGACCCCGAGGTGGTATAGTTGTGATCCATGGTGGAGTGGGGGTTGAGGCACTCGGAAGGCAAGCCTCCATGTCATGTACCGAAGGAGCGTCGCCTCAACCTCCAGACCCCGCCCCAGGAGGAGAAGATCACCTTCTCGGTGAAGGGACCTGCGGATCATGGGGATCCGTTCTGCGATGCGCTGGTCATCCAGACGGCCATTGAATGCTACACGTCTCCCGAATCTTGGTTGACAACGGAAGCTCCGTCAACGTCGTTTTCAAGAAGGCGTTTGACGAAATGAAGGTAGAGACAAGGAGGGTGTTGCCTCAGACGGACCCCTGTTTGGATTTTCAGGGGAGAGGAAGGAAGTGGAAGGTGGAGTCGGACTCCAGGTAAAGTTGGGAGGGGCTTCAAGGAACTGTCGGTTCGTCATTGTTGACGCTCCAAGCAGGTACAATGCCATCTTCGGAAGGCCCTCATCAACGCCTTCCGTTGCGTGCCATCTTCCGTTGAAAAACAAATAGGAAGAAAATACATAAATGAGCAAAAACATGAGCCTTTACATTGTCTTTTCTAACACTCCCCCGCAAGCTGGAGCGTACAAGTCATAGGAATCCAGCTTGGACAAGAACTGATAAAATAGAATACTTGATAGGGCCTTAGTGAGAATGTCAATCACTTGGTCCGTAGCTGCAACATGTCTCAATTCCAGCTTCTTCATTTGAACTTTTTCCCGAACAAAATAGCAGTCGATTTCAATGTGTTTCGTTCTTTCATGAAAGACAGGGTTCTTAGCTATGTGTATAACAACTTGACTGTCACAGAGTAAGGTAGTTGGTGAGGAAAGTTTTACTCTCATATCACTTAAGAGACTTTCAAGTCATGTAAGCTCGGATACAACAGATGTCATTACCGGTATTTAGCTTCAGCTGAAGATCGAGCAATCACAGCTTATTTCTTACTGCGCCAGGTAACAAGGTGACCTCCAAAGTCGTTAAAAAATCCGTTGGTAGAACGCCGATCATCCAGGGAACCAGCATAATCTTCATCTGAATATGCAACCAATGTTGAAGTAGAAGCAAATGTTTTGTATGACAGCCCTTGACCAGGAGCAGTTTTTAGTTATCTCAGGATGCGTTCGACGACCTGAAGATGAGACATCCGAAAAGAATGCATAAACCGACGGACCACCCCAACAACAAAGAATATGTATGGTCTCGTGACCGTTAGGTAAATCAATTTCTCAACGAGTCATCGATAGTATTTTGTATTTGGAAGAAGATCTGCATCAGAAGCATGTGCACACAACTTATGATTGACATCCATAGGAGTGTTAACCGACTTGCATCCAGAATAACCAGCATCTTGAAGAAGGTCGAGACAGTAGTTTCGTTGAGATAGAATGAGGCCATCGAGACGTCTTGCGATCTTAAGGCCGAGGAAGTATCGAAGGTTCCCCAGATCGTTTGTTTGAAACACGGAACTAAGGTGCTGTTTGACCACTTGTATTCCCTTTGAATCATCTCCGGTGATTAGGATGTCATCAACATACATCAAAAGAAGAACCGTTCCTGTTGTTCGATGTCGAGTGAACAGAGAGAAGTCTGTCGAGCTCTGAGTAAAGCTAACCTCCCAAACAACCTTATTAAACTTATCGAACTTGCCCGAGGAGATTGTTTGAGACCATAAATTGACTTCTTAAGACGACAAACTTGGGACTCTTTCGCGGTCTCAAACTCGGGAGGCTGCTGCATGTAGACTGTCACTTGAAGATCTCCGTTTAAAAATACATTTTTGATATTCAGTTGATATAATGACCACTGACGATGCACAACAAAGGAGAGGAGGACACGAACTGTGTTGAGTTTCGCTGTCGTAGAGAACGTTTCTTCATAGTCAAGGCCCTGTTGTTGAGTGAAGTCACGAGCCACCAGTCGGGCTTTAAGACGGTCAATTGTCCCATCAGGAGTATGCTTGATGACAAAGACCCATTTACAGCCAACAGGGGTCTGTCCTGGAGGAAGAGGGACCAGATCCCACGTGTGATTTGCCCAGAGAGCAGTCATTTCTTCGTTCATGGCCGCTCGCCAGTCCGGATGTTGGAGAGCCTCCTGCACAGAATTAAGGATAGAAATAAAGGATAATGTAGTGACAAAGTCCTGAAGCGTTGGGGACAGACGATGTAAGGATACGTAATTCGCCATGAGTTGGACGATGGAAGTCGACGTTGGATCAGCAGGTAGCAGAGGGTCAGAGGTTGAAGCCGGTTGTATTGGGGCGGCGGAACGAGGAGGGCGACGAGTGTACACACGAAGAAGAGGAGGTTGGTGGTGAACAGGAACTTCAGTGGGAAGTGGTGGTGGTGGAGGATACGTAACTGGAACGACGGGTCAAGGTAATGATGGCGATGTAGTAGGTGGTGAGAAGTAGAAAAAAATGGTTGATCTTCTAGAAATGTAACATCTACCGAAACAGTCACCTTGCGGGGAGCGGGAGAGTAACAAATATACCCTTTTTTAGTACGGGAGTAACCAACGAATATATATTTGTCTGCCTGAGGATTAAACTTATCAGTGGAGGGCCCGAGATGATAAACATAGCAAGTACAACCAAATGAGTGAAGGGTGAGAGGGAATGGTGGTGTAGAAGGAAAGAAGAGACTAAACGGGATCACGTTGTTGAGGACGGAGGAAGGGAGACGGTTGATGAGATAGCATGTCATGGAAACCGCAAAATGTCAATACGCATTGGGAACCTGCATTTAGATCATGAGATAGCGAGCAACATCAAGAAGATGTCTATTTTTGCGCTCAACAATACTGTTTTGTTGAGCAGTATAGACACACGAAGTCTGATGAATAATCTCAAATTCAGAGCAGAGAGTATCAAATTCATGACTATTGTATTCACGAGCATTATCTGTCCGGAGCGTTTTGAGTCTATCGACAAACTGAGTGCGAGTCTCAAGAATGAAAGCATGGAACACACGAGAAAGTTCGGAGCGGTCACGAAGTAGATACAACCAGGTCATTCGAGAATAATCATCAATGAAAGTAATGAAATAACGATAATCAGATACACCTGTTATTTTATAGGGGCCCCAAATATCAGAATGAACTAACATAAAAGGAGCTGAGCTCCGGGTACAATGAGGGGGAAACGAGAAACGATGTTGTTTCCCCAGAATACATGAATCACAGGAAAAAACTTTAAGCGGAACATCAGGAAGTGCCTTCTGGAGAGCCGGAAGCGGAGCATGCCCAAGACGCAGTGAGCCGACTAACAAACAGTAAAGTAAAGGGAGAGTCCGGGACATGTAGAGTCGAGCGAACAGAAATATAAGGATTGGGGGGTATGTCGGCAGAGCCGGAGACAAGAGCGGTGTTGACATTGGCGATGGTGATAAACTTTGGATGCGGAGAATCCAAGTATCGGGGTGGCTTCAGGGATGTGATATGGTGAGTAACACCCGAAACCACTATCCAGCTCGGACTAGTGGAGATGCAAGTGATACCTTCATTAGAGACGGAGACAACAGAGGCAGGCGAGCTGTGGAGCAACACTTGAAGTTGTTGGAGCTGCAGGCGGACTTCATCAAGATCAGCACGAGTGGCCGACGGGCTGAGGGCAGCAACAGAAGCATTTGGACGAGGAGGGAGATCATGTTTGCGGTAGCAGGTGACCTTAGGGGTGCAAGTTGAGTTGAGCCGGCTCGAAAAAAGCTCGACTCGAGCTCGATTACGAGTCGAGCTCGAGCTCATCTAATGTTGTTCATGAGCTCGCGAGCCGGCTCGCGAGCTTTTTATTTATACATTTTAAAAAAAAAATAAAAAAAAAGAAAAAAAAAGAAAATAAAGCTTATGAGCTCAAAAGCTCGCGAGCAGCTCAAGCTCGAGCTCGCGAGCTCGAAACTCGAGCTCGAGCTCGATAAGTTGGCCTTGAGCTCGAGCTCGAGCTGAGAAAAATGAGCTCGTCGAGCTCGAGCTCGAGCTCGAAATGAAAAGCTCGAGCTCGAGCTCGAGCTTGGAAATTTTGCCAAGCTCGACTCGAGCTCGACTTGTTTGCACACCTAGGTGGCCTCAAGATGGTCATCCTTACCACAGAAAGAACATTTAGGCCGCGAATGATCTCCTCGACCGCTCCCTCGAGAGCCTGAACGTCCTCCACGAGCAGGGGGAGGGAGAGGTAGTAACGACATCGAAGAGTGCTGGAGAAGAGCCGGAGAGGGAGATCCGATAGTATCAGGAGGTGGTGAAACCTTTAACAGCATGGAGCACACATCAGAGAATGAGGCAGTAACAGCAGACGAGAGGATCTGAGCTTGAACACTCTGAAGATGAGGCAAGACACGATCCATCATCATGGCAATACCGATTGCTTTCTTTTGAGAGCGCTGGGCAGCGAGATCCGTAGTAGGGGGCTGATGCTGAATCCAGACTTCAACCAACGTCTTGGACCGAGTAATAAAGGAGGTTAAGTCAGCAACACTGTCGGGGTCAAGGCTCTAGAGATCAGTGATGATGTCATAGAGGTGTTGGAGACTGTCCTTATCGGAGTAAAGAGAATGAAGTTCATCCCACATCGCCTTAGTCGTCTCGTGATACATGGTCATGCGGTAAGATTCGCCATCAACGATGTTGAGAAGTCATGTTTGAACACGACCATCGTTACGAAGCCAGTCGTCGGTGGGTGCAGAAGGAACATCCTGGGTTAAATGATGTAGAAATATTTTGGACTGAAGGAATCGACAAACTGAATGCACTCACTCCACAAAGTTCTTCTTCCCAGTGAGGGAAATTGTGGTAATCCTCAATTCGTCAAGGACTTCAGGAACGGGGACAGCCGCCCCAGCTGGAATAGAGGTCGCAGTAGAAGAACCCATGTCAGGCGGTTAAGAAAAGTGGTTAACTGACAAGCGGGTAAGCAGGCAAAGGGAGACAACCCGATCGGAAAGAAGAAGAAGTTGGCAAGAGGAACCCCGACGAACACAGGGAGCAGTCCGAGCGAGAAGCAACAACGAGCAGAGCGGAAACAACGCAGGTCGCGGCGGACAGAAGAGTCATGGCCAGAGAACCAGCGACTAGCAAGCAGCGGCCAGCGACCAGTGACCAACGAACCAGCGAACCAGCGATCAGCGACCAGCGAACAACGAACTAGCGACCAGCGACCAACGACTAACGACCAGCGAGCAGAGGCCAGCGACCAATGAGCAGCGGGCAGTGAGCAACGAGATGCGGAAGGACGTCAGCAAGACGTGTGGCGAGAACAGAAGAAGAGACTACACAAGAAGCCAATCAGGCAGTCCACGTGGAGAAGACAACCACAAAACCGGTGCGACGAGCAAAGGTAGTCTGCACACGCAAGCAAAGAAGTAGCAATGCCCGACAGGCATACAACGGTCACAGTGAGCAGAGAACCCGCAACATGGAACTAGTCTCAAGATCCGGCGGTCTCTTCAAAAGAGGCAGCACTGTGCACAAAGCATCCCCGCACAGCGAGGGTCCGGGGAAGGGTCCCATCACAAGGGTGAAATGTAGGTAAACTTTACCTTGCATTTTTGCAAGAGGTTGCTTCCAGGACTCGAACCCGTGACCTCAAGGTCACATGATGACACCTTAACAGATGCTTGGTCTCTTCAAGAAATGAAAAAAATATTTTTAACATTCTCGACGATATATCGGTCGCGAAATATAGCATGATATATCGGGTTAAACCGATATATCAGGCGATATTTTCAAAAATGACATATTTGCTTAAAATATCGATGTCGTGACGTTTTATTCCCAAAATCTTCATGTCGGCCGACATGTTGGACATGTCGAGCCGACATCTACAACACAGTCTATAGATATAAATATTTCCATAAATGTGATATGGAATTCACTTGAACATCATCAAGAAGGTGCAATACCACTGACATTCTTGGTCAAGAGCCATCCATTACAATAAACTTACAAAATCCAACTTAGGACAAATGCCAGAAATTTCAATATATGTTTCAATAAGATAGCTTGTGTCTCAACATATTCCATAAAAATAAAAATAAAAACTCCAAATGTCTCTGCAGGTGATTCATCTACCAATCGTATTCCTCATGACTCATCCTCATTCTTGTATCAAGGTCCTTTGGTAGAAATGCAAATATGTAATAAGGGCATACTATTACACAAGGCTCTAATGAATCCAATGTCAAGATGGTGGAAAGTGAGGATTCATAAAGCCGACACAAATAGTTGGGATAAGGGTATGATAATGATGATGACAATGACTCTTCCTCGTGCTAGAGCACATATATCGGTCAGCTCTGATGATAGGAAGTCCACATCATGGTATTACATCTTTGTTGAGATGATCAGGACACCCGGAAAAATAAAAAGCAACATGTTGTAGTTGATCTAGTGCCAAGGAGGAATATGGAGCTATGATCTATTCCTCTTTTGAATTTATGTGGGTGAAAATTGTTTCAAAAGAATTTGGTATCTATATTACTAGAACTATGGGTGTATATTATCACAATCAAGTTATGACTGACCTTGTCAGCAATATCTTAATGAATGACTGTTGATGTATATTTCATCTTTATTCGAAATATTATCCCTAAGAAGACAATCACTCATAACAACTCGAACTCAAAACATGGTGTTGATATATTCACCAAAGCTATATGGTTTCGTACTTTTTCTCAAATCATGTAACAAGCTAGAGTCAAGTGGCATATATGCTCCAACATTGGGGGGAATGTTAGTATATGAAATAGGGAAGTCCTATTAGCTAGTATCCGTGGGATTACCTTCACACATATTCTCTTCCTAGCCATTGATTCTTGTACACAGAAATTTTTATCGAATAAACACAAGTTTTCCCTCGATGACCAACAATTTTCGAGTCTTCTAATTCAAATTTCAAAGTTCCATATATTAAATGTAATATTATGTTTAGATGTATACACTAGTTTATTACCTCTCAATCAAGATCCAAGTGCTAGTACTGCATCAATTACTTGTTTGTTACCCTCAAATTTCCAAATCAAGGCAATGGAATTCCATCCAAAATTTTGTCATTACTTTTTTTATGTACAACCAAATGTTAATACCCGAACAAAAGAAATATAAAGTGTTGCATTCACCTACAAAATCAAGTAAAGGGAAAATGACCAAAAATGTTCCTAGACACAGTAAGAAGGTTCTTGCACTATAGATCAGGAAACCATCTAAAAGATCGCTTGGAAGTTTACCTCCGAATATCAAAGGGCATTTGACGGGCTCACCGACACAATAATTTTGCAGCTTTCGTGCGACTTCAGCTACCTCTTTGTGTCCATTTTTTGAAAGCAAAACTCCTCGATCGGTTCCTTTGACCTACGAGAATTGATTATTTATCTCGTTGATCGATAATAATGAGTAGTTTGACATAAATTTTGGGTCTTATTCTAAAGTATATTAGTAGTAATGGAAAGTAAATGGCACCATACTTCAGCAAAATATCATAGACTCAACAACCCCCTCTAAATAGGGCTTCCATCTACCCAACTTCGAGTCGAGCTCACAGCACAGTTGAGTTCGGCTCAAAGTCGTCCTGATGTAATTTGTGCCGACTTGAGATCGACTCAAGCTCGAATATCTTCAATTTTGAGACAGCTTGGAATTGGTGTGAAACCCAAGGCTCGGGAAGTTGAGAGCAAGAAAACCCTTCGCAGTTGAAAATTAAGCAATAAAGGGGAAGCATAATTGAGCGATAATCGAGTGTCAACAAAGGCATCCACAACATTGCAGGGCAAAGAGAAGTCGAGAAATAATCAAAACCATATGACTAACTTAAGATTAATTTAAGAATGACTTACATTAACAGACGGTCATTGACACAATCTTAAATATAATTAGGGTTCGTAGATGCTCAGCTAATGTCAACCAACATAATATATATTATGCTTGCTTTTGAGCAACCTCGATCCAACTTGATGTCGACTTGAAATTACGAGGTTGGTAGCATAAAATTCTTGTTATTAATATATTTGGATTGAAGGAAAAACTGATGTTTTCTTCAAATGTAATTGATAGGAAATTGGTGCTTTCATTCACAATTCCCTGATCAGCTGGAAGAACTTACACAAATGTGCAAAATAAATTATCATCTAATTCCATAATCAGTTTGATTAGCACCACATTTTATTTTCTTCCCTGGAATCCCTTCAATCCCTAAACCTAGTCTCAATCCAGCAACCTGAGAAAAGTAGACAACACTTTCCCACATATTATGATGCAATCCTATCAGCACCGAGCCACTCTGCCATAGATTTATGGTCGGTCTCTCAAGGGGACCCGAACTGCTCCGCAATGGATCCATTGTCGGTCCGTAAGATGGGTTGTTGAGGCTGAAGCTCGATACCCAGACCTCTTAGATAAGTTAGGCTCTCCTGAACATTTATCACCAACTGAGCCGCCTTACGGGGCCGACCATGGATCCACTGCGGAGCGGTTCGGGTCCCCCTGGGAGAGGGGTTGGGGGTGCGCGGGCCACGTCCCAGTATGATTTGTTCTTGGACCAACCATGGATCCATTGCGGAGTAGCTCAGGTCCCCTTTAGGAGAGGAATTGGAGGTGTGCGTGTTGGTGATATTTTGGGTTGACCGGGTCAACACTAGTTTTTATATATATATATTTATGTATGTTTGTTTAATGCGAAGGAGAGAGATGAAGTTTAGGTTAGCTGACATTTAATGTGGAGCCACGTGTCAGTTTCCCATTTGTTATGTTTGCCTATATAAAGGCCCTGGTGTTGGAACCAAGATTCGGCTCCACCTAGAGTTCGGACCTAGGGTGCAGCTCACACCTACTTCTCCCAAGCCGTCCCTTGGTGAGAGACTTGAAATTGGGGAATGACCCTTGACTCTAGCGTGGAGGTCCCACCTCACACCCGGAAGACCTTTGAGATCTCCCCCTCCCTAACCAATGCCGAGCTAGGTGTCTTGGAGGATGAAGGAAGAGGATGAGGATTGGTGAAAAACTGATCCCCCTCCAAGGCACCCCCAAGGGTCTATTTATAGTTTTTTTTGGGAACGACCTGCAAATAACCAACCTCCACTGCTTTTGAAATTACTATCATACCCTGGGCTGGGCGGGAACTTGGTCGGGCGAACGCTAAGCCGGGCGAGCTGGCCTGGCGAGCTGAGCGAGCTAAGCTGGGCGAGCTGGCATGTCGAGCTGAGCGAGCTAAGCCGGGCGAGCTAAGCTGGGTGGGCTGGCTGGGCGAGATGGGTGGGCTGGCCGGGCGAGCTGGCCGGGCGAGCTGGCCAGACGAACGCTAAGCCGTGCGAGCTGGTTTGGTGAGCTGAGCGAGCTAAGCCGGGCGAGCTGGGCGGGCGAGCTGGGCGGGCTGGGCGGGCGAGCTGGGCGGGCTGGGCGGGCGAGCTGGGCGGGCGAGCTGGGCGGAGAGCTGGTCGGGCTGTTCGGGCGAGCTGGACGGGCTGGCCGAGCGAGCTGGGCTGGCTGGCCGGGCGAGCTAGGCGGGCTGGCCGGGATCCTTGAGTCGGCCTCTCGCCGCACCCGCTCCCCTTAAAACAGGTCGGGGGGAGGCAAATATTGCATCCCCCTACTAGTATATTATGAAGATCGACCACAAATTTGCCTCCAAGAGCGCAAAACCCTTAAAAAGCTTAAAATTGTGTAGCAAGTCTTGCGCCTTCCTAGGAACCCCAATCCGCGAATACGGGGTTGTACACCTGGTATAGTTTTTTTGAAAGATGATGGAATAATGAAATTTGTTCCCCTTCCTGAGTGGAGCATTGCAGCGCCTGGTGTTTGTTCGTTTTGGGTTTTTGACTCCGCGTGCATTTGTTGCTTACCTGAAGTAGCCCGTAGGAAAGATTGCGAGCAGCTCGCCTTGAGTACCTCGCCAAGTGAGAGGGAGCCATCTCGCTGGTTGGCTCTTGCCCGGAAGGTCTCGCCGGGAGCCGTCTCGCCATGGTGGTCTCGCCGGTTGCCATCTCGCCGGGGTCGGTCTCGCCGGATTTTTGAAGTGGGTGTTGGGTTGCTTGTACGCGTGTGTGTGCCTACCTACGTTTCCGACAAGTGGTATCAGAGGAGGTTCGACCCCTGGAAGTCGTTCGAATGTGTTAGTAACTAAAGGTGATAGAGATGGGAAGTGCCATGTCGGGGCAAGTTCCCAAGTTGACGAAGACAAATTATGGCAACTGGAGTATCCAGATCAGGGTGTTACTCGCCTTGAAGGAGTTATGGGAGATAGTCGATGACGGCTATGAGGAGCCTACTGCAGAAGCAGAGGCGGCGTTGACTAACACACAAAAGACGACGTCGAGAGAGTCAAAGAAGAGAGACAAGAAGGCTCTGTTCTTGCTATACCAAGGTGTAGATGAGGCGACGTTTGAGAAAATCTCAGACGCGAGAAGTTCGAAGGAGGCATGAGAGATATTGCAACGCTCCATGCAAGGAGTTGACAAGGACAAGAAGGTGAAGCTGTAGTCCCTTCGAGCTAAGTATGAAGTGTTGAAGATGCAGAGTTCTGAGAAGCTTGGGGATTATGTGACACGTCTGCGGACGCTCACAAATGAGATGAAACGCAACGGAGAGACGATAGATGGTGTGAGTCTCATGGAGAAGCTCTTGCGGTCTATGTCAAAGAAGTTCCGTCACGTTGTGGTGGCGATTGAAGAATCAAAGGATCTCACCCAGATGTCCGTGGATAAGCTTGTTGGCTCCCTACAAGCTCATGAGTACCGCATGCTGCAAGACGAAGAAGAGACAAGTAGCTTGGGTAAAGCACTCCAGACTCAGTTGAATTTTGGAGAGAGATCTGGAAGAGGAGGAGGCCAACGAGGCCGAGGCTACCGGGGAAGAGGTAGAGGAAGAAGAGGGGGAAGAGACCAAGGAAGAAATCAAGGCCACCAGAGAGAGGCGGAGCAACCTCAAGGAGGAACCCAAATACAGTGTTACAACTGTAACCGCTTTGGGCATATGAGTTATGACTGCTGGGCTCCGAGGAAGAGAGAAGAGACCACCAACCACTATGCCGAAGCAAGCACCGCTGGTGGTGATCCAATGATGTTCTTGACATACAGAGGAGCTGAAGGAGGAAGGAATGAGGTGTGTTACTTGGACACGGGAGCAAGCAACAACATGTGTGGAGAGAGAGAGTTGTTCACCAACTTTGAGCCAAATGTTGGTGAGGTCAGTTTTGGAGACGCTTCGAAGATCTCGGTGGAAGACAGAGGGGTATTAGTGGTCACCCTAAATGCCAAGAAGGTGCATCTCAACGATGTGTTCTATGTGCCAGCCTTGAAGAGTAACATCTTAAGCCTTGGGTAGCTGGTGGAGAAAGGCTACTGTGTTCAGTTGAAGGATGACTCATTGGTCATTGTAGAAAAGGCCTGAAACTTGTGTATATTGATTGAGTATGTAAATACAAAGAGAGTATACAAATATATAGGAAAGAAAGAGAGGAAATAAATCCTATACAAGATGTGGGACTAAAGAGGAGAGAACAAGAAAAAGGGCCCAAAACATGGGCCTAATACATGGGCTATTCTAACACTCCCCCGCAAGCTGGAGCGTACAAATCGTATGCACCAAGCTTGGACAAGCATTGATAGAAGGATGCTTTGGGAAGAGCCTTTGTGAGGACATCTGCAACTTGTTCTGTCCCTAGAACATGCTTTAAATCGAGCTTCTTCATTTGAACCTTTTCTCGAACGAAGTGGCAATCAACTTCAATGTGCTTCATTCTTTCGTGGAAGACTGGGTTCTTGGCGATATGTACAGCCGCTTGACTATCACAAAGAAGTAGAGCAGGAGAAGGTAATTTAACACCCAGGTCAGTGAGAAGACTTTCAAGCCATGTGAGTTCGGATACAACAGAAGCCATTGCGCGGTATTCTGCCTCAGCCGATGAGCGAGCAACGACCGCTTGTTTCTTGCTTCGCCATGTAACCAAATGTCCCCCAAAGTATGTGCAAAACCACTAGTAGACCGCCGGTCATCAAGAGAGCCCGCATAGTCCGCATCGGAGTATGCCACTAAGGTAGGAGCAGACGAGGAAGTCCGGTACACAAGTCCTTGACCCGGGGCTGTTTTTAAGTACCTCAGAATGCGTTCAACAGCCAGAAGATGAGACTTGCGAGGAGAGTGCATGTATCGACTGACAAGACCAACAGCAAAGGAAATATCTGGTCGGGTAACAGTAAGATAGATCAACTTGCCAACAAGTCGTCGATAATATTCAGGGTTCTGGAGGAGAAGATCTGAGTCAGAAGCCTGAGCACACAACTTGTGGTTCACATCCATGGGGGTATCACATGGCTTACACCCTAAGAGGCCAGCATCATGAAGAAGATCCGTACAGTATTTCCGTTGAGATAGAATGAGGCCGTCCGGTCGCCTGGCAACCTCAAGTCCCAGAAAATATCGCAGAGTCCCCAGGTCCTTTGTCTGAAAGACCGAGTTCAGATGTGCTTTGACTGTATGTATCCCTTGGGAGTCATCTCCTGTGATGATGATGTCATCAACATATACTAATAGAAGGACCGTCCCTGATGGTCGGTGACGAGTGAAGAGCGAGAAATCAGCCGAGCTACGGCTAAAGCCGACAGCGCGAAGTACTTTACTGAATTTCTCAAAGCAGGCCCGTGGAGATTGTTTGAGACCATACAGAGCCTTGCGAAGGCGGCAAACCTGAGACTCCCCGTGGTCTCAAAACCGGGCGGTTGTTGCATGTAGACCGTTTTCTGGAGATCCCCATTTAAGAAAGCATTCTTAACATCAAGCTGAAAGAGAGGCCACCGGCGATGAACAGCGACAGAAAGAAGGACCCGAACGGTATTGAGCTTGGCGACCGGAGAGAAGGTTTCCTCATAGTCGAGCCCCTGTTGTTGAGTGAAGCCGCGAGCGACAAGGCGAGCCTTCAGACGGTCGATCGTCCCATCAGCATCATGTTTGATGACAAAGACCCACTTGCACCCTACCGGTTTGTGACCCGGAGGGAGGGGGACAACGGACCATGTCTGGTTAGCCCAGAGAGCAGACATCTCTTCTTCCATGGCGGCCCGCCAGCCCGGATGGTTAAGCGCCTCCTGTACAGAGTTAGGAACAGAAACCGAAGAAAGAGAAGTAGCAAAGGTGTGCAGAGGTGGAGAGAGGCGATGAAGAGAGACATAAGCCTCCAGAGGATGAGCAGTGGAGGGCGTTACCTGATCAGAGGGACGCGAAGCATCCGTGGTAGAGGTCGGCGGCAGAGGGGCGACGGAACAGGGAGGGCGACGAGAGTAGACCCGGATAACGGGTGGTTTTGGTGGTAGAAGGAGCGGGTGGAGGAGAGAGCGGGGGTGGTGGTGGAGTAGCAGGAATAACGGGACGAGGGATGGACGGCGGGAGAGGAGGCGTTGGTGGAGCAGTAGGGAAAGGAGCAGGAAAGAACGGTTCGGCTTCCCGGAAGGTAACGTCCGCAGAGACAGTGACCTTGCCGGTAGTGGGTGAGTAACAAACATAGCCCTTCTGGGTGTGGGAGTAGCCAACAAAGATGTGTTTCGCCGCCCTGGGGTCCAATTTATCGGTGGAGGGCCCGAGGCAGTGGACATAGCAGGTGCTGCCGAAGATACGGGGCGAGAGAGGGAAAGCCGGAGTGGAGGGAAACAATATGCTGAAGGGGGTCGCATAATTGAGGACAGAGGAAGGGAGACGATTGATGAGAAAGCAGGCAGTGGAGACCGCAAAGTTCCAGTAAGCTTTAGGAACATGCATTTGGATCATGAGGGAGCGGGCAACATCCAATAAATGACGGTTCTTGCGTTCGGCAACCCCATTTTGTTGCGGGGTATACGCACAAGAGGTTTGATGGAGAATCCCGTATTCCGTACATAAGGTGGTAAAGTCGTGGCTGGTGTACTCACGAGCGTTATCAGTACGGAGAGTTTTGAGGGTGGTATGGAATTGTGTCCGGGTCTCGAGGACAAAGGCCCGAAACACCCGGGGAAGCTCGGAGCGGTCGCGAAGTAAGTAGAGCCACGTGGTGCGGGAATGATCATCAATAAAGGTTAGAAAATAACGATAACCACATATACTAGGAATCCGAAATGGACCCCAAATATCCGAATGAACAAGATCAAAAGGAGCCGCACTCCGAGTACAATGCGAAGGAAACGAAGAACGTGGCTGTTTGCCGAGAATACATGAATCACACTGAAAAGACGTAAAAGAAAGATCTGGAAGAGCCCGCTGGAGAACTGACAGAGGGGCATGACCAAGGCGGCGATGCCAGGCAGTGGAGGAGACGGAAGACAGAGCGAGTGGAGAGGCATCGAGAAGGTAGAGCCCATTCCGCAGCTGACCTTTACCAATGGTAGTCCGCGTCCGTCGATCCTGTATAACAAAAGAAGAGAAGTGAATATAACAGAACAATCCAAGTCACTCGTAAGACGCCCAACAGAGAGTAAGTTAAAAGGGGAACTCGGAACATGAAGAGCCGAGCGAAGAACGAGAGATGGGGAAATAGAAAGATCAGCCGAGCCGGAAACAGGAACCAGCGCCCCATTGGCCACGGTGATGGACTTCGGAGAAGGAGAACCCGAGTACTTGGCAGGTCGTTGCGAAGTAATGTGATGAGTAGCGCCAGAGTCCATAATCCAATCCGGGCTGTGGGAGAGACAAGCAGTACCTGTGTGGGAGACAGAGGCGACGGAGGCCGAGGGGGGATTGAGCAGCCCCTGGAGATGTTGTAGCTGAAGGCGGACGGTCTCGAGATCCGGAGGAGCATCAGTAACGGCAGAAGCCGTCGGGCGAGGGGGGTAGCCGAGTTTCTTGTAACAAGCCGCCTCAAGATGGCCATCCCGGCCGCAGAAGGAGCACTTTGGCCGGCCACGGCCGCCACGGCCACGGCCCCGCGAGCCCAACCGTCCCCCCCGAGTAGAAGGAGGAGGAGGAGAGGGTAAGAGCGGAGGGGCATGCTGAAGGAGAGCCGGTGGAGAAGGAGCTGGAGGATCTGGAGGAGGCGAAACCCGGAGAAGCATGGAGCAGACATCCGAAAAAGAGGGCGTAGTAGGAGCGGCCAGGATCTGAGCACGAAGACTGTGAAGATGAGAAGGAAGGCGAGCCATAAGGATGGCAATGCAAGCAGCTTCCTTCTGAGCCCGCTGAGCAGCAAGATCAGTGGTCGGCGGCTGGTGTTGGATCCAGGCTTCAGCAAGCGTTTTAGCCCGGGCGACAAACGAGGTCATATCTGAGGCGCCGCCAGTGTCAAGAGTGAAGAGATCAGTGAGGATGTCAAAAAGATGCTGGAGGCTATCGCGGCCAGAATACAAGGAATGAAGCTCATCCCACATAGCCTTGGCGGTGTCGTGGTACATAGCCATTTGATAGGGCTCACCATCCAAGGAGTTCAGAATCCAAGTCTGAACACGACCGTCATTACGAAGCCAATCATCCGTAGGTGGAGAAGGAGGTGCATGAGTAAGGTGCGGGAGAAGGCCCTTAGCCTGGAGAACCCGCCGAACAGAATGTACCCAAGAGATAAAGTTCTTCTTGCCAGAAAGAGAGATAGTAGTGATTCGGAGCTCGTCACGGAGGTCAACAGAACAGGCCGGGCGATCTGGAGGACAAGCCGGAGGAACAGGGGGCGGGCTGGCCGCTGAGCTGGGAGAAGAACCAGAGGAAGTCATGGAGACAGGCCGCAACCCTTAGACAGGGAAGGAAGAGGGCCGCGGTTAAAGAAATAAACCGGGCGGACTGAGACAAGCCGCACTGGACGGAGACAAGTCGGGCGACCAGGCGACGGGAGAAGATCGCGACCAAAATGCAAGCAGGAAGGAGACAGCTCGCACGGTCAGGCAGATCGTATGCGCCGGACTGAGACAAGGTGTGCCGGACTGGGACAAGTCGCGTCGGACTGAGACAAGTCGCGCGACTAGGAGAGAGGCCGGAGATCGCGACCAAGATGCAGGCGAGAAGACAGCCCGCACGGTCAGGCAGATCTGAGCAGCGGACAGAGAAGGAGGCCGCGGCGAGAAGAGAGGGAGGCCGCGGTGAGAAGAAAGGCCGCGGCGGACAGAGAAGGAGGCCGCGGCGGACAGAAGAGAGACCGCGGCAGACAGAGAATACCAGGCCGCGGCGGACAGAAGAGAGACTGCGGCGGACAGAGGAGAGGTCGCGGCTAGGAGAGAGGCCGCAGCGGACAAGAAGAAAGTGGTCCCACGGAGAGAGGAAATGCTATAAAAGCAGGAGGGGGGGAAGGGGAAAGGTGGATCCACGGAGAGAAAATGAGGGCAGAGGAAGGCGGTCTGAAAGGGCAGGCCGCGAGGAAGTGCGGCTAGAAACGAAACAGGCCGCGAGAAACAAGCCGCGGGAGTGTTTACACAGTGCGGTTAGATAGGGACAAACCGCGAGAGTCGGAACCTGGCTCTGATACCATGTAGAAAAGGCCTGAAACTTGTGTATATTGATTGAGTATGTAAATACAAAGAGAGTATACAAATATATAGGAAAGAAAGAGAGGAAATAAATCCTATACAAGATGTGGGACTAAAGAGGAGAGAACAAGAAAAAGGGCTCAAAACATGGGCCTAATACATGGGCTATTCTAACAGTCATGAAGGATCATCGATGAAGAGAGGTAGTGAAGGTGAAGATGACGACGAATCGTCTCTTTACGCTGAGGATGGATGCCAAAGAGATGGTGTGCCTTGCAAGAACTGAGTAAGAAGAAGAAGCGTGGTTGTGGCATCACAGGATGGGTCATTTGGGCTTCACTGGCTTGAAGCTCTTATCTCATTCCAGGATGGTGGAAGGTTTGTCCATGATCTCACCGCCACAGAAGATCTGTGAGGCGTGCACGAAGGGAAAGCAGAAGCGGCAAACGTTCGAAGGCGGCAAGTCCCGAAGAGCAAGGAGGCAGCTTGAACTAGTTCACTCAGACATCGCTGATCCGTTTGAGACTACCTCAGTTGACGGGAGCAAGTACTATATCACCTTCACGGATGACTACAGTCGGAAGTGTTGGGTGTATTTTTTAAAGGAGAAATCTGAGGCCCTTGACAAGTTCAAGGAGTTCAAGGCGATGACAGAGAAGGAGAGTGGACAACCACTAAAGGTGTTGATGATAGATAGGGGTGGGGAGTACACCTCTAGGCTATTTGATGATTTCTGTAGAGTGTGGGATATCTCATCAGTTGACGGCGGCATATTCACCCCAGCGAAACGGAGTCGCGGAGAGGAAGAATCTGACCATCATGAACATGACGAGAAGTATGTTGAAGGGCAAGAGTTTGCCAAAGATGTTCTGGGCGGAAGCAGTGCAGTGTGTTGTGTACTTGCTTAACAGGTGCCCAACGAAGAGCGTAAAGTTCATGACTCCATTTGAAGCTTGGAGGGGATGGAGGCCGAGTGCTAAACACTTGAGGGTCTTTGGATATGTGACATATGTTCATGTCCCGAACCAGAGGAGGAAGAAACTTGATGACAAGAGTGAGAAGTGCATCTTTGTGGGCTACGCTCCGATGAGCAAGACTTATAAGTTGTACAATCCAGTGACGGAGAAAGCAATAATCTCAAGGGATGTTGCGTTTGAGCAGGATAGCTGCTGGAGCTGGGATGAGAAAGTGAAGAGCATTAAAGTAATGTTCTTCGATGATGATGAAGAGGAAGGTGGTCACGAAGCAGAAGCTGAGGTTGGTGGAGCTGAGTCACCATCACCACCTAGTGGAGAGTCAGGGGGAGCTCATACTCCCTACTCGGGTGGAGCAAGCACAAGTGAAGGCGATTCTAGTGGAGCGAGCACTAGCAGGGGCAAAGCTGATCGTCCTCAACCTAGGATGAGGAGGTTGGAGGAGATCTACGAGGAGACGACACCAACCCTTAATAATTTTTCTTTATATTGTCTCTTAGCAGATTGCGAGCCGCACTCGTATGATGAAGCCGCCCAAGAAAATACGTGGAGGAAGGTGATGGATGAGTAGATAGTGTCCATCAAAAGAAATGATACCTGGAAGCTGGTCGATCCACCAGCTGGCCAAAAACCCCTCGGGGTGAAGTGCGTATATAAAGTGAAGAGCAACAAGAATGAAGATGTGGAGAAGCACAAGGCGAGACTAGTCGTGAAAGGCTACAGGCAAGTCCAAGGAGTGGACTATGATGAAGTTTTTGCACCAGTGACGCAGATTGACACCATCAGGTTGATCATCGCATTGACAGCTCACTATGGGTGGAAGATTTTGCAGATGAATGTTGTGTTCGCTTACCTGAATGACTACTTGGAGGAAGATGTGTACATCAAGCAGCCTCCTGGATATGTTGTGAAAGGCCAAGAGAGGAAGGTGTGTAAATTGGACAAAGCACTATATGGGCTGAAGCAAGGAGCTCGCGCTTGGAATGGAAGGATAGATGTATACCTCCAGAAGCACGGCTACATGAAGTGTCCTCATGAGTATGCTCTCTACATGAAGGTGGAGAAGAATGAGGATATGATGATTATATGTCTATACGTAGACGATATGATATTCACAGGCAACAATCTTACCATGTTCGTGAAATTCAAGAGAACGATGAAGAAGGAGTTTGGGATGACCGATCTGGGAGAGCTCAACTACTTCCTAGCTGTGGAGGTACAACAGAGTAAAGATGGTATTTTCATCTCACAAAAGAGGTATGTAGATGAGATCTTGAAGAAGTTCCGGATGGAGGATAGCAAGGCTATCTCCACTCCCGCTGATCCAGGATTGAAGTTGAGGAAGGATTCAAAGGAGGGAGCAGTCGACTTCACACTATTCAAGAGTTTGGTCAGAATTCTACGCTATCTGACTTTCACCAGACCTGATATCATGTACGCTGTTGGAGTGATAAGCGAGTACATGGAGGAGCCAAAACAGGACCATTTCTTGGCGGCGAAAAGGATCCTGAGATATGCGAATGAGACGAGAGTTCATGGCCTGAAGTACTCTACTGGAGATGAGCTGAAGTTAGCTGGATACTCGGACAGCGACTACGGTGGGGATGTGAATGATCGGAAGAGCACCTCCGGGTATGTCTTCCATGTGGGAACATGTGTGTTCTCATGGAGCTCGAAGAAGCAGGCAACTATTGCTTTGTCCTCATGTGAAGCTGAGTATATTGCAGCGGCGGCATGTATCTGTCAGGCAATTTGGTTGAGGAACCTCTTGCAGGAGTTACATCATCAACAGGAGGGTCCCATGACTATGTATGTTGACAACATGTCTGCAATACAGCTCGCAAAGAATCCAGTGCTGCATGGACACAGCAAACATATTGAGACAAGCTACCACTTCCTTCGTGAGCAGGTGAAGCAGAAGACTGTTGAGGTTGTGTATTGTCCCACGGGAGAGCAAATCACGGAAATCCTCAAAAAGGCCTTGAAGGTGGAGACGTTCCTGAAACTCAAAGGCAAACTCGACATGTACTGTCAAATTTGAGGGGGAGTTTGTTGGTGATATTTTGTGTTGACCGGGTCAACATTGGTTTATATATATATATATTTATGTATGTTTGTTTAATGCGGAGGAGAGAGATGAAGTTTAGGTTAGATGTCATTTAATGTGGAGCCACGTGTCAGTTTCCCATTTGTTATGTTTGTCTATATAAAGACCCTGGTATAGTTCTTTGAAAGATGATGGAATAGTGAAATTTGTTCCCCTTCCTGAGTGGAGCGATGCAGCGCCTGGTGTTTGTTCGTCTTGGGTTTTCGACTCCGCGTGCGTTTGTTGCCTACCTGAAGTAGCCCGTAGGAGAGATTGCGAGCAGCTCGCCTTGAGTACCTCGCCAAGTGAGAGGGAGCCATCTCGCCGGTTGGCCTCTCGCCCGGGAAGTACCCGCACAGGAAGCTCTTGCCCGGAAGGTCTCGCAGGGAGCCGTCTCGCCGTGGTGGTCTCTCCGGTTGCCATCTCGCCGGGGTCGGTCTCGCCGGATTTTTTAAGTGGGTGTCGGGTTGCTTGTACGCGTGTGTGTGCCTACCTACGTTTCTGACAGTGCGGGCAGCGGCCAGTGCGGTCTGTTCTCGGACCGACTATGGATCCACGACGGAGCAGCTTTAGTGCCTATAGGATCCCATCATATTACTACACCTCAACAACTACCAGCCGCCCACGCCATTTCACTTGCAGGGCATATAAATGCAAAATCGTGCACGGACTCCCAAATTAATCAATCAGTCTAATTTTCTATCAGGATGATGCAGAAATTCAATTTAAAAATAACCTAGAAGAAATCGGCAGAACAGAAGAAATATTAGCAGATCGGGATAACTGAAAGCAACCAAAACATGTTTCAGCTAGTACAGAGAGAGGGGTACCTGGAGAGAATGGAGGAGACTAGGTCATCGGGGGCGGCGACGAAGGGCTGGCCGGATAGGGAGGAAGACACGGCGGAGCTTCGTCGGGCGGAAGAAATGGAAGGCCGATTTGAAGTCTTGTTAGGGTTTGGGAGAGTAGGAAACAGTGGGAGAGAGGAAGCCATCTGGAATTTGGGAGAGCTCTGCTCCGAGGATTTTGAAGCTTTAAGATGTCGTCGTCAGCTTTATTATCCGGACAGAACAGAATCGATATTCTCAGAATCTCATTGGACGAAATCTGGGAGGTGGGCCACGTGGCCAACCTCCGGCCTGAATTATCGGGATAATATATCTATACTATTATACAAAGAAAAAGTGAGTTTTGGTGTAACATTGGCACTTCCAAATTTATCCCTACCAATTTGTAAGAATAACATCTCATTTCATTAGCCCATGGGAGAGAGAGAGAGAGGAGAGAGGGAGAGAGAGAGGAGGGTGAGGAGAGTGTGCGGTTAGAGGGAGAGAGATGGAAAGAGAGAGAGATGAATAGAAATAGAGATGAATAGAAATAGAGACGGAGAAAATAAATTTTTTACGTATAAAAATATATATTTTTTCAAAATTAATATTGTAATATTTATTTAGATTTTTTTATGATCATTTTGAGTACTCATATGTATATATTGCGGGCGCAGCCCGAAGCGATCCGTCGGGGGCGGACGAAGCACGCCGTCACTGACCAGGTACTGTCGCGCTTGGTCATAGTGGCAGAGCCCCGTGTCGGGCACTCGTATATATATATATATATATATATATATATATATATATATATATATATATATATATATATATATATATACACACACACATACGAGTGATAGGTACGGACCTCCGACCCGATAACCACGCGCCACAGTACCCGGCCGGCGACAGCGGGCTCCGCCCGCCCCCCGATCTATATGACAACTTTTTATAATTTTGAAAAAAATTTCAGAATCATATTATATATTTATATATTTATATTCATATTATATATTTATATAATATATATTTTTATATTTATGTCGTTTTTTCCGCAGCCCCCGCCTGCCTGCACCCCCCCCCCCCTCTTCAAATGTCGCCGACGGCGGCCTGACCGGCCACCCCCGACGGCTTCGCCAGGCTCCGGCGAACCCGTCGGGGGTTGTCCGGCGACCGGCGGGCAGGTCCACCACCGGCGAGCTGGGCCACCGCTGGCGGTGGCAACTTTTTATTAAATAAAAAAGGAAAAAAACTCGATACCCGTCCCGCACTCCTGCCCCCTCACGGCCTCACCCCCGCCGCCGCCGGAGGAGCCGTCGGCGGCCTGCCCGACGCCCACCGTGGGGTTCGCCGGCCTCCGGCGAACCCGCCGGGCGTTGTCCGACGGCGAGCGGGCAGAGCCACCGCAGGACCTCCGGCGTGAGGGGGTGGGACTGCGGGACGGGTTCGGGATTTCAGAAGCTGTGAACAGTGCTGGTTTTTGGAGATCTGGACATTAGCAGACCCGTTTTTGAGATCCAATGGCCACATGCGATTTTCTGGAGATCGGACGGTCCGGATGCGTTTGATGGTGTACTTCCAAATATGAGTATTGATATATATATATATATATATATATATATATATATATATATATATATATATATATATATATATATATATATATATATATATATATATACACACTAGCATCTTCGAACGGGCTCCGCCCGTTCTCGATGCGTCACTGCGGGCTTCGCCTGCAAACAAGCGGGCTTCGCCCGCTTGACCCCCCGGCGGGCTTCGCCCGCCCCCCGCATCTTCGAACGGGCGGGGCTCCGCCCGTTCTCGATGCGTTGCTGCGGGCTTCGCCCGCTTGGCATTCAGGCGGGCTTCGCCCGCGCCCCCCCCGGTGAGCTTCGCCCCCAGTCAAGTTTTTAATAAAAATTTTAATAAACAATTTAATAGAAAATTTCTATTAAATTTTAATAAATAATTATTATTTTTAAATCAAATTATAATTTAATAAATAATTATATGAAAATGAAAAAAATACCCAAAATCCCCCCCCCCCCCCCTCTCCGCTCCGCCCGTTCTCGATGCGTTGCTGCGGGCTTCGCCCGCTTGACATTCAGGCGGGCTTCGCCCGCCCCCCGGTGAGCTTCGCCCCCAGTCAAGCTTTTTAATAAAAATTTTAATAAACAATTTAATAGAAAATTTCGATTAAATTTTAATAAATAATTATTATTTTTAAATCAAATTATAATTTAATAAATAATTATATGAAAATGAAAAAAATACCCAAAATCCCCCCTCCCCGCTCCGCCCGTTCTCGATGCGTTGCTGCGGGCTTCGCCCGCTTGGCATTCAGGCGGGCTTCGCCCGCCCCCCGGTGAGCTTCGCCCCCAGTCAAGCTTTTAATAAAAAATTAAATAGAAATTTTCAATTAAATTTTAATAGAAAATGTAATAGAAATTTAATAATTTTATAAATTATAAATAAATTTAATAAATTATATAATTAATAAAAATGAAAAAAAAAATCCGCACCCCCCCCCCGCTTCCGCCTGCTCACGCGGCGGAATTCTTGGCCGGCGGTGGAGGAGCCGCCGGCGGCTTGCCCGGCGCCCACCGGCGGGTTCGCCGGCCTCCGGCGAACCTGCCGGGCGTTGTCCGGCGGCAAGAGGGCCGGACATCGATCGCCCTGGACTCATCGGCGTGGAGGGCGGCCGGTGGCCGGCGAGCCTGCAGCCACCGGACGCCCCCTGTAAAAAATGAATTTGCAACAAATGTTTTTTAATAGCGGGTGTTCCTGTAGCCGTAGGATTTAATCTAACAGCTACAGGACCAGCGTAAATTGTGTATATCCGCAATTTCATTGTAATAGAAAAATATATATCCTTATTTTTTGATTTTAATGTGATTCATGATGCTACATTTTAACTATTAGTAGTTATGCGTAGGGGATTTCAAAAAAGGTGGGTAGGTTTGGATTTCTCGTATACATTACGAATTTTGACTATTTACACGTTAAAAATACTGATCGCTTAACGGATGAGGAAACAAATAACTAAAAAAATGATTTTTTTGGACTGAAGAAAGACGATGTTTGGTTTCTCCTTACTGAAATTTCTAGATTCGACCCATATTATGCAAAGAATATTTAAAAATATCTTATATTAAAAGAAGATTTTCTTTTCCATACTAAAATTGGGCAAGCAAGTAAAATGATTAGAGAGTACCGTGGGCGACTTAACCCAATGCATGAGCAGTATAATCAAAGCAATCGAGACACTTGCCACTAATATGGGTGTCGTGGGTCGCATAATGAATGAATTACACACATTTTTCAACAACATAGAATCCATCATAAACTTAGAGGGAGTACAACAACATATCCCTAAACATAAGAACCCTAAAACCTCGACCCACAAACCTTTCACACCCTTATCCTGAACAATGTAACCCCCCTATTGGAATACTGGAGTTAAGTCAAAGGGTTATTTGGATTTGTGTGCGCGCATGTAGAGATTCATGGCATATGAAAACAAATGTCTATGATTTAAATTGCAAATAAGATGATCAGAGACACATATTAGGTGGTGTGAGAGTTTAATCGCTAGACATGTTAAACGGAAGAGAGGTAGACCAATAAAGACTTTGAATGGAACTATAAGGAAAGAATGTATTTAGGCATTAGTGAGATTATGATTAAAGATAGGGCACAATGGCAACAAACGATCGATATAGTCAGCCTCACTATAGTAGAATAAAGGCTCAAGTGTTGCTGTTGTAATCATAATATAATTTCTCAAAGAACTTGAACATTATTTGACGCTTCTTTTTTGCTCCGGTGAGTTCGGATTAAAACACCACCATCATAGAATAGAATACATGTTTGACAAGACAATGGTCATACCTGCCATCAAAAAAAGGAAAACTAGTTTTAAACATACAAGTGGATGGTTCGTAACCACCGCATTCACAACCGCTACCGCCACGCCAAACAGCGCCCGAATGACAGCCTCCTCGTAAACTACTCATATTAGAGAAACCCTTCCAATGACGCACAATTTTGCTTGACAAGGATTTGACGCTATCCGCTGATTACATAAGAATCCGGCTCTAACCACATGCACAGCTAATTGTTCTGAACTCATCAGTGGCCTAACTCGTCCCTTCGTCCCCGTGTCTACAAATCTCCCAATCACTTGTTGCTTCAAACTTTTATCAATGCCTGCATTCTCTTCTTTGCTAATTGAGCATCATTAAGGATTAAGGATGTATACTCTTCAACGAACATGGACAAAATCATATAATCGTGCTTTCAATTATCTTATCTTCGTTAGATATGACTCTAATCGTTCAAAAAACACTTACAATTTTTGGCCGCACAAAGAACAATGTGAAACAAGAACTATTTTATCAGTTTTATTACAAATTAAGCCTGATGGTGCATGTAATTGGTTTCTAGTAAACAAAAATTTCATACTCTCTTTGCTCTCCACAGCTTTGAATTGAATATGAACAAACATTACCCTACACCTCTCTGCTTAGGGCATATAACATATAGGCTTGCTAGCATAAGATTTCTTCATTAGGAACAAAAAAGTGAAATTTGACAAAATTGTATGAAAAAGGGACCATGGAAATAACTGGACTAGTATATATATATATTTTGAAACTAAATAAAAAATAGGATTATATTATACATATCAATGGACAATTTCCTGTTTTTTGTATATCTATGAATGAACTAGGAAGGGTTAGGGTTGGAGAAGGAAACAATAA
The DNA here is from genome assembly GCA_039583875.1 of Platanthera guangdongensis. Classification (NCBI taxonomy): domain Eukaryota; kingdom Viridiplantae; phylum Streptophyta; class Magnoliopsida; order Asparagales; family Orchidaceae; genus Platanthera; species Platanthera guangdongensis. The sequence goes on from CM077152.1 coordinate 8,844,292, forward strand.
CAAATGGATGGGGAGAAATGCGACTATCTAATTTCTAGCTACTTCAGCCATGCTGGATTGGATGAATCGGGAGTCCGGCATTCCCAAAAATTAGAAGAATTCTTCTTCTCTATTTTCGAGGAAGCCGAGATCCATGATTCATAAAGAATGATGAGCCTGCGGATAGCTCAAAAATTTGTGTAATTAGGAAACAAATGCAAAAGAGGCTTTAGGGTTTCGGGGTAAAATTTACGAGCAAATAAATAGCATGTTCTCCTCTCCCCGTTCCATAGGCAAGGCTTTATCTGCTCCACTTTCTGCAAGAAAAGGGGAAAAATGAGCACGGCATTCGGCAAGTAAGATTATTTGTATATTATATTAGCACTCAACAAGGAACTAAATTAGACCTAAGGAGTGTACAAGAGTCTCAATTCGATAGGGCGTGTTTCTGGCCAGAAGTGAACTAAATCTCACATTGAAACTATAGGAAGAAATATTGGGTTATAAGTAATGTGTGAGATGTCTTTTGAAAGAATGAGGTGAAATTCAATTATGAACTCAATACTTCGAGGATGTGTGATCTCCTGAAAATTTTCCGCAAGTAAACTTCGCCCAAATTGTGTTGAGCCAAAACAAGCATAACCTAGCATATTATGGGTTGGATCGTTACATGACAAAATTGAAAGCTTTACTAATGAAGTATCGACATGTGTTCAAGTGATTCAAATTTGAAATATTAGCAGGTGAGGAGGTATTTAATGCAAACATTTCAAGATAATGCTCTTTTTGGAGCACAATGCAACCATGGTGAGAGATGGCAGGAAGCATTAGCAGTTTATTTAGGTAATAACTATATGCAGGCCGCACTGTGGCTATGTGCAGGCAGTGTATTTGAAAATGATTATATGCAGACCAATTTCTGAACGGGTTCATCACTTCCTATCATTTTTTAGTTTGACCTGCATTTATCCTTGGACTGCATATAACCAAAAATGACTTGCATATAACATGACTCTTTATTTAGTGGGACACAATGCTCAAGTTCATGTTAAAGCAAATTTTCTTTTTAATTTGAAGCCAATGGCTGCTAATTTCTACAAATAATTTGTACAAAATAAAGTTCTTTAAAGCAAGCATAACCCTTTTTGAAAAGCAAGAAATTGAGATAACATAATTAGAGCTTGACAAACACAGCTTGAGGGATGCAGAAAATGAGTTTGTGAAGAATACCTTCTCATCACTTGTGACATGATAATGCTCATCAATAGCCTATTGAAAATACAGGACATATTAAGCTCCCGATACAAAAAACCCAATCCAGATGCACCTAAAGATTGCAGTTTTGTGGAAATTGGAGCTTACTGTAATATTCTTCATGAGTTCATAGGTGATATCTTGAGCTTGATATGCTTTTGGATGCCACTTCCCTTCAGACCAATCTACATGAGTGACCGACCAATTCGCTATACCAGTTGGATCGATCATCTAAAAGTCATCCCAAGATCAGTTTCATAGGCAGGCAGATGAAATAAGTACTAAATTAACTTATAGAAGGCCTTGTGAGATTACATAGAACAAAGTTGGCAAATAGTGTTCATCGGCGTAGCAATTACCTCCTTCCATACCTGGCTGAGAGTAAAAAACAGGAACACAAGTCAGTTCATTTACTAGAGATTGAGTTCTTCAGCAGTTGTTGACTACTCTAGTAACTGATTCGGGAAAGAAAGATCATTTCTCCTATAGGTAAGATTGTAAAATTTATGGCTGTAATTTGTTTCCTCTGTGACAGGTTATAATTGGAAGTATTGTTATGAGTATAATTTACTCCCTTATATAGTTATATATACAGACTAGCATCTTTGAACGGATTTCACTCGTTCTCGATGCGGCACTGCGGGCTTAGCCCGCGTGGCAATGACATGTGTCGTGGACATGTGTCGTGGGCGGCAAAAATATCCGAACGGCCACGAAGGGCTTCGTCCCCCCCCCCCCCCCCCCCCCGACAATTATTAAAAAATTTAAAAATTAAAAGTATTTTAAAATTTTAATTATTAGAATTTGTAATAAATTTATTAATTATTAAAACATTTTAATTTAATTAATTAATTATTAAATTATAAAATAGAAAAAAATTTAAAACCTAACTTCACTGATCTCCTGAGTCCAGAAATTCTGATAGCTGAATTCCACACACCCGTGCTTTCACGGATTCACCACGCCGCCGCCGGCCTGACCGGACCCCACTGGGGGGTTCGCCGGCCCCCGGCGAGCTCGTTATCGGTTGTCCGGCGGCGAACGGGCAGGGCCACCGCCGGCTGTGGACCCGCCCGTGAGCCCTAAAACTGGACCGCCGGCGGTGGCCCGGCTTCGCCGACGGACAACGTCGCCGGGGGCCGGCAGGGCCACCGCCGGCGGTGGCTGGAGTTGGTAGATCCTGCCCGCTATTTCGCCGACGTCATTCATCGACAAACGGCCAAATGAGTTTTTTGGTGTGCTTCCAAATATCACTATTGTTTTATATATAAAGATGAGATCGTCGGGGGCCGGCGAAGCGGGCTTCGCCCTCCGGTGGTGCCCGCCCGTCTGCTAATTTACTTTAATTTTATTAATTATTAAAAATTTAATTTACTAATTTTATTAATTATTAAAATTTAAATTTACTTTAATTTCATTTCGTTTAAATATTAATTATTAGAAAATAGAAAGCAAACAAAAATCCCCCCTTCTGCCTGCTACCGAGCTCCTCTCTGCCGCCGCCGGCGGCCTGCCCGGCGCCCACCTAGGGGTTTGCCGGAGGCCGGCGAACCCGCCGGGGGTTGTTCGTAGGCGATAGTGAAGGGCCACTGCCGGCGGTGGCCCTGCCCTATTGCCGCCGGACAACCCCCGGCGGGTTCGCCGGTCTCTGGCGAACCTCCCGGTCAGGCCGCCAGCGTGGTGAGGCATGGCGCGATTTGGCGGAAGTGGAAGATCGGGATTTCTGTGAGTTGACGGAAGTGGGAAAACACTGTTTTGGCTATTTGCAGGCCTGCTGCTGTGAATCCAATGGCTATTCTTTCAACCATTCCCATCCAACGGTCCAGATTAACTTGTTGGTGTGCTTCCAAATATCACTATTGTTTTATATAATAAAGATAGAGAGAGAGAGAGATTTGGGCTCTACATTCTTTCCCAGTCAGCAATCCTTCCTGCTAGATCAATGAGGAATATCCTATTGATTTCATGGTATAATCTGAACTCTAGAAGGTCACTTCAAATGAGATCATTGAGTGGCTCAAAGTCCTGCATCAAATATTTTATTATGTATAGAAATGCAAGATAGATTCCTAAAGCTGAAAGGGTATGCTAGTCTCTGGTAGGAGAATCAGAAGTCCTAGAGAAGATGTGATGGTGAAAGAATTTAAGAGCCAGATCAAAATAAAGCATCTTATGACCAAGTGTTCGGTATCAGAAAAATATGGACAAGAACAGTATCTGAGACTGCTGGATTGAGGGGAAATAGTCATTATGTGGAAGAGTATGTGCCGGGAGTTTGATATCCTGATGTCGAAGTGCCCCCTTCATCAATCATGCCCCCTTCATCAAATTTGAAATCTGATGTCAAGAAGAAATTTAATGAATATCATATCAGTTGTCTTCCTGCTTGTGTAATTGTCTTTACGCATTCCTGTTAATGTGGTGATGATGAATAGTGATCTACTGGTGAATCAGTTGCCTAGAGTAAGAGATTTAGTGTCGCTGGGACCGATATACAAGGCCATGTGAATACAAAGAGAAGGTCTTACCAAAGCTTGAATCTCAGGTCCGTTTGAGGATAAATAAGTTTCAAGTCTTTTGTAAGTTATTTAAAGACCTCTTGGGTCATGAATGAAAGGAAGCACGTACTGAGTTTCTCTTTGTCCTTTAGCATGAGATTGTGGTAGCTCACTCTTCCGAGGACATCCCGCATAGGCAGCCACAGTTCCAGCTTTGTACTCTCTTCCCCACCTTCAATAATCTCTTATCGAGGTTATATGCCTGAGCCCGTAACATAGTTCTTATTTGAATGAGTGGAAATCAATACCATCTTCCCATGTGGCTAACTTGTAGATCATTCAATCGTCCCATTTTGTTTTTACTATTTGGTGCTACTTTGAAATTCAGGTGGTGATTCTACTCTTAAATGAAGATACTTTAATATGCTGTTATCGTGGAAGATTTATGGGAACTCTTTGTTGTTGAATTCTTATGTGCAGGGACAACTTTTATGTGGTTCATCTCTTTTTTTTTTGAACCTTGCATTCGCAATAGAAAGAAAAGAGGAAAGGGACCGCAAAACGGGTCAAAAAATAAGGATGTTCTCCCGGTCATTCTGAACAATCTCAGAGAGAACCGACGGGAAATCCTCAAAACAGGTCCAAAGAAAAGTACAGGAAATAGCATAGCGAGAACAAAAATCCGCAGCCCGATGGCCTCCCGCGGAACATATCGGAACAGGACACGAGGAAGCTCGAAAAGGAATCTCAACACATCAGCGTCCGGGAAGTGAGCATCCCAAAGACGCGAGTCAAAGCAGCGTTGACAATACTTGATCAAGTTGAGGCAGCCCCCCTCAATGATCACCCCTGAAGCATCAAAGCAGTCAACCGTGAGGTAGTCCCGAATGGCCACCAGGCCGCCATCTCTGTTCGGCCCGGATCCCATTGCATAAGCGACCGGCGGCCGCAAAGAGGACCGTACCAGAGGAGTCACTAGCCACAATCCCCACCCCGGCTTGGCAAGAAGGTAGGAGAGCACCGTCGATGTTGATCTTGAGCCAGTCCGGGGGTGGGGGGCACCATAGGGTAGAAGACGGTCGGGAGGGCCGGGTGGTGTCCCAGTTTGCCTGGGTGGGGAAGGCCGCCGATCGAGAAGCGGACTCCAACACCAGCGTCGCAATAATGGTGGTAGCGGCATACTCTTGGAGGTGGATCCTGGCGTTGACGCCTGCCAACACTGATAAACTGCAAAAGCAAGAAGGGTAATCGTGCTGGAGCAGTTGGCCGAGTTGGAGAGGCCATCCACGAGGGCAGTCCAAGAAGATACACGGGGAAGGGTCAGCCCCCCACCACTGCAGCGCCGTCCCAACAGCCTGGAGGCAGCTGCACTCGCCGAGGAGATGGTCTCGCGACTCAGGAGCGATGCAGCCCCAAGGGCAGCAAGTCTCAATCGCCAGCCCGCGATGGGCCAACCAAGTCCGAGTAGGAATAGCATCCAAGGAGAGACGCCACCAGTAGAAACGCTCGCGCGGACACATCCAGAGTTTCTTAAGCCAGCCCGCATCCTGCGACGGAGGTGGGAAGAGGGCCGCGTAAGCGAGCCCAGTCACAGTCCGCCCCGAGAAGCGCGGAAGTAAGGTAGGAGTATCCTGATGCAGATCCGGGTCCACGGTGACCTGTAGGATCAGAGTGATCAGCTCGGCCCCAAAAAAACTGGCGGAGCCGGTCCAACTCCAAACCTTATGATCGTCAAGGAGGTCCGCCACCATAAGGCCCTCTAGCCCACAACAGTCGATGAAAGTGGGCCACCGAGCAATTCCAAATCCAAAAGCCAGGTCTGCCCAAGCACCGAGATAGAAGCCCCATCTGCAATTCGCCAGTGGAGAAGCGGATCCAAGTGCGCCATACCCTCATGAAGGATGCAGAGAACAGGCGAGTCCTCGCGCCGAGGTGTGTCCCTAAGAAGGAGGTCGCTGTACCGAGTCAAACGACAGAGTGAAACACGCTGGACGACGGTTGAAGAAGGTCCCAAGCGTGGCGGGAGCGGAGAGGGCCTCGCCATTTGTCAAGGATGTGTCGACCAAGTCCACCATGAGAGATCGGCAAGCACACGGTAGGCCAATCAACATAATGCATCCCACGGGTACTGCGGTCCTTTTGCCAAAGAAAAAACCGGGCAATCTTGTCAATGAAGAGAGAGATGGAGCGAGGGACATCCACATGCGTGAGCTGGAACTGGGTTGAAGGCAGCAAAGCGGAGGCAATCAAGGTTGCTCGGCCGGCAAGAGACACGTGGCGATTACCCCAAGCCCGAACCTTAGACCGAATACGGATCAAGAGGTCGGAGAAGTCCGGTGCCCGGAGCTTCCGTATGGCGAGCTTAACCCCCAAGTAAAGCATCTCCGTGACACGCTGAAAGCCAAGCGAGCGAGCAATCCAATCGGCCTTCCAGGATAGCGTGGCCTTGCTAAAAACCACTATGGACTTGCTCGAGTTGATGCACTGGCCCGTCCATTTACAATAATCTTCAAGGGTGGACCGGATGGCTCCAAGAGCAGTCGAGGAAGGGGCACCAACGAGGAGGATATCATCGGCGTATAAGAGGTGGGAAATGCGGGGGCCAGCCGGGGACAAGGAGATGCCGATGGAGTGGCCCTGGAGCTGGAGGGCACGGGACAAGAGCTCGGAGCAGAGAATAAAGGCATACGGCGAGAGGGGACAGCCTTGTCGGAACCCGCAGGTGGCCTCGATCCACGAAGTCTGCTTTCCGTTGAGGAGTGCAAATCGTGGATGCATAACGCATTGAAGGACTCAGTTGATGAACCGAGCAGGTAGCCCAAACAGCTGGAGGACTTGTTGCAAGGTGCCCCCAAGCCATTTTATCGTAGGCCTGAGCCATGTCGATCTTGATAGCCATAAAACCCGACCGAACAGTGGACACCTTGAACTTGTGCATTATTTCCTTGGCAAGGAAGCAATGATGTGAGATGGAGCGGCCCGGAACAAAAGCACCTTGTTCAACCAAGGATGGGAGGAGTGGATGTAGGCGGCGGATCAGAACCTTGGCCGCAACCTTATAGATTGTTTGGCACAAGCTAATAGGCCGAAATTTATCCGGTTGAGCAGCATTAGCAACCTTTGGGATAAGCACGACAAGCGTCTCCTTCCACTCGAATTAGTTATTAAAAACCTAACAGAAATGCAACACATATTTCTCATCAAAAACAGTCGAGTCAAACGAATTAGTTATTAATAAAGGTGACAAAATAGTGAATGTAATTACTAAAGAAATTTTTCATAATACTCCAAAACATCAGAATGAATTAAGTGAAATGAAAAGCACTCCGGATATTGACCCGACTAATATAAGATTTCAATGATGTATTCCTAACCCGCATGATTTGCATGAAAATTCACAAAGGAACTTAAAGCTAGAAGCTAATTGTCGAAAAGTTGATATGGATGAATGACCTAATTTGTAATGCCAAAGTGAAGAATCAATAGAAATGCAGAGGGCTGAAGTAGAAACCGACTAATCAAAGATGAAGAGATAATTGTGCTCACGATCTGCTCCAATATTTTTCTACATTGTAATATCCTGAAAATACAGCAGTCGGTAAGAAAGTTACAAAACAATTGTTTTCAATACAAATCTTCCGAAGTCCTAACATATAATAAACTCAACCAAGAAGCTGAAATTTTCGAAGAAGAAATTTAAGATGGGTGTTGGTGAGATTAATAGTGCTTATTCTTTAAGCAGAAACATGCGATCCAACAAATATATGAACATGAAATTCGAAAGTAGGGTGAAGGAAGGCAAAGATAAATGTGTCATTGATTCGAAAGCCACTCATTTTATGATCCATTGGTGAGTTGAGACAAGTCCAATCTAATTGAAAACTTCCCATTTCTTTGGAAAAAAAGATTGTAGAATGTGCTGTAAATATTAGACGTAATAGTAATCTGAGAAGAGGCAAATGTTTGCTTGGTTGAATTAGTTTTATGATAAAATCTTGATTCATAGAAGAAGGGCGGTCCAGACACGTTTCCAGCATGTCTCATAAATGTGGTTCGTAACCTAACAGTTCGAGTAATACTTGATGTTGTCATTGTAACTATTGGAAGAGGGAAAATTGAAATAGAAGTTGTCATTTATTCATCCACGTAGGGGATTTAAATAGGAAATGCATAGACACAATAGCACACATACACAATGTGGGACTAAACCCAAATATACCTAAAACTCTGATAGACCGACATTGACCCGATAATTCCAACACTGCCCCTCAAGCTGAAGGGGGACCCTTCAGCTTGGATACATCAAATAACGGCAATGGAGATAGGCGATGCGGGACAGACATCAGACGAGCCACCGGGGGAAATTCTAAACCGGGGAATCAAGTCGGGGACATAGCCACACACGACGCTGACCCACGCTGACCCACACACGACACAGGACCCACACACGACGTGAACTTGCTGGAAACCGGTTAACCAACATCACCTACACACACAACATGCGAAAGAGAAAGATGTGGAGCAAATCATCAACTGGGCAACCGAGGATAATCCGCCAGGGATAATCCGCACAAAAAATGGTCTCACGCAACACAGTCCCGCACGATACTGTCTCATGCAACACAACCTGCTGAGATTAGAACACCAACATCAGTCGTGTTCCAACACACGACCAATCAAAAGAAATATGGGGAGACGCATACAACTCACAACATAAGCCCAGAGGTCGTGTGGAACGAGGGGGAAAGGTCGGGAAAGATCATCTGAGTCGCCTTTGTCCCAAACACTCCCCCTCAAGTGGAAAACACATGTATATAGGCAAAAAGGACACAATAAACCTAAGCAGCGGGAATATAGAACAATACAACATAAAAAACTGATAAGACATAGAAAACGACACAAAAAACTTCAGCAACGGCAAGAGGGTAGCACCCTTGAAAGGGTAACAACCACTGGAAGCATCGTCTAATCAAGCAGGAAAAGAGATAGCGTTTGGAGACGCGGTTGACGTACAGGATCTGAATCTCCGGAAAACATGCCCCTGTGGAAGCCATCTCCAGTCGGAATAGCAGCACGAAGTAGCAAGTAGATAAGATTTTTGACAAAAACGGCAGCAAAATCTGCGGCGGGATCACTAAGCAGAAACAGCGACGCACGGCCAGCGGAACAAGAAGAGGTTATCTTGACGGGATGAGAGCACTAGCGGCAGAACACGACGCACAGTCAACGACGGGATCGGCGATCACAGAGGGATCACAAGCTGAAGGGGAGAACGACAACGACGGAAGCAGCAGTCGTCGGCGTCGATGGAAGTAGCAGTCGTCGGCGTCGATGGAAGCAGCAGTCGGCGGACACGTCAACGATAGGGCAAAGAACCTCCGTCGTCGTCGAGGGAAGAGACGACCACTCTCGTCAATGGAATTAAACGACGATTCGGGAATAGAGTGGCTCGACGGGGGTGGGGGTGGGGCTAGCAGCACAGGGCGGCGGGGTCGAAAGAGAGAAGCGGAAGCTAAGTGGCCACAGAAAAATAAATTTAAAGTTTTCAGATCATGGCTTTGATATCGTGTTGAAAGAGGAGAAATTGAAATAGAAGTTGTCATTCATTCATCCACATAGAGACTTTAAATAGGAAATACATAGACACAATAACACTCATACATAATGTAGGACTAAACCCAAATATACCTAAAAGACTAAAACTTTAATAGACTGACATTGACCTGATAATTCCATCAGTAACTAATACTCTTGGAAGATGATTTACAACCATAATCCACACTCTGATATGTTGATCCTCGATCATCAAGACTGAGATGATGCAATGGAGGAATTGCTAATTCTGAGGGATGATGAGATGCAAATATGTAGTCATTGCTTTAAATGTCCTCCGACATGTCCGACATGTCTCCCGACATGTCATTTTTAGAGAAAAACGATATGTTTTTTTCAAAATAATAGATTATGTCCTTTGTAAAATATAGTCCGACATGTCCGATTTTTTCCGATATATCAACCGACACGACTTTTAAATATATCACCCGCTATTTTATTTTATGTTATATTTGCAGACAAACATCATATATTTAATCACCTATGAATACTATATTATGTATGTTTAAATCGATTAAACTTATTATTTCAATTTTTTAACGTTTTATTCTTACAATCAATTTTGTATAATTGTTTCACAAATTTTTAATTTCATATTACAAAAAATAGGAAAATATTTAATGCATTTATTAGGTGATTGTTTCATATTTTTAATATAAATTTATAAGTTTGAAAAAACTTATAATAAATCAAGTATTTTTAACTTTTAAATCTTTTAATTTACAATAAACTTATTGTTATCAAAATAAAATTAGTGTATAGTATTAAATATATTTTACAATATATCATTTTGTATTTATTAATATATTTTTTCTTAGATACTACTTAAATTTATTTCATAATATAAATGACTCATTTTTTATCTATTTGTTATATTATTTTTCTATTTTTATAACATATAATTATAGTTAGTATACATTAATAAAAATTTTATTTATAATATATGAAAATCCGATATTTTAGAATATCCCCGACATGTCTCCAACTTCCGACATCCGACATTTAAAAACACAATCCGATATGTTTCCGACATCTGATATTTAAAACATTGTATGTAGCTACGAAGAGCTACTAGGGAGAGATCAAACGAGTATCTCTGTTGTAGATATGGTGAGCTGCTAAGTAATGGTGTTTTCAGCTTCAATAAAAACTACAAAGAGAATCATGAATGCCTATTTCAAATGTGATGGGCTTAAGCAGCTTGCATAAGATAAACTTGATCAGCCGCAGTCAGGATCGCGGAAATAGGTCATGGTTGTGATTGCAGAGAAGAGGACAAACTCGAAGAGAAATTGCATTGAATGGAAATGAGAGCAGCTAATGGCGACGATCGGCAAGGTACAACCATGCAATCAAAGAAGGCATGGACTTGTGACATAGAAGCTGCTAGTTTCTCTCAACCAGAGAAAGAAGAGCACATGGGAGGCAACAGAAACAACATTGCTCTAGTTGATAGTGTTGAAAATGACTGCAGTGTTGAATGGGGCACCAAGCCACAGTTTCAAACCATCTACCGGCCGGCCCTCTATCTGGACTGCAGTCTGCACGCTCCAACCCCTCTCCGCTCTTCTCCTCTGAGTGCACCAGTAAGCGGCGGGTTGTTGAGACCCTCCCGGGATCGAACACCCGACCTACTTTATGAGAGTACTAACACCACCTCTTATACCCATCCGCGCTGCAGAGGGGATGGGTATAAGAGGTGGTATTAGTCCGGATGCGGAGCCGGCCGGTAGACGGTTCGAAACCGTGGCTTGGTGCCCCATTCAACATGCAGTTCTAGACAATGGTGTTGAAGGACACATTAGATGCATTTCTCATAGAGGAAGGCAAGCAGTGATTAGGCTACTTCTCTAATACTCCATGTAAAGAGAGCACAATGAACGATGAAAGAGGATTCAACAACCTCAGAGAGAGGATGATGAGCGGGAAATGAGACGATGGACTCACAAAAAGAGGGGATGAAGAACAATTATGAGTCGGGATGAGAGGAGCGTGAACGGTGATTAAGGATGAAGAGAAATTATGAGTCGGGGTGAGAGGAACGTGAGAAGTGATGGAGGATGAAGAACAATTATCAGTCAGGATGAGAAGAACGTGAGCAGTGGTTGGGCTATTGCTACTCTAATCTCATGTTCAATGTTTTAAATATCGGATGTCGGACACATATCGGATTGTGTTTTAAAATGTCGGATGTCGGAAGTCGGAGACATGTCGGGGATATTTTAAAATATCGGATTTCCATATATTATAATAAAATTTTTATTTAATGTATACTAACTATAATTATATGTTATAAAAATAAAAAAATAATATAACAAATAGATAAAAATGAGTCATTTATATTATGAAATAAATTTAAATAGTATCTAAGAAAAAATATTATTAACAAATACAAAATGATACATTGTAAAATATATTTAATATTATACATTAATTTTATTTTGATAACAATAAGTTTATTGCAAATAAAAAAGATTTAAAAGTTAAAAAACTTGATTTATTATATGTTTTTTCAAACTTATAAATTTATATTAAAAATATGAAACAATCACCTAATAAATGTATTAAATATTTTCCTATTTTTTATAATATGAAATTAAAAATTTGTGAAATAATTATACAAAATTGATTGTAAGAATAAAACGTTAAAAATTGAAATAATAAGTTTAATCAATTTAAACATACATAATATAGTATTCATAGATGATTTAAATATATGATATTTGTTTGCAAATATAACATAAAATAAAATATCGGGTGATATATTTAAAAATCATGTCGGCTGATATATCGGAAAAGATCGGACATGTCGGCCTATATTTTACAAAAGGACATAATCTATTATTTTGAGAAAACATATCGTTTTCCTCTAAAAAATGACATGTCGGGAGACATGTCAGATATATATAAATAGCAAATACATGAGATTTAATGAACCTAGTTCTATACAGAATAGTCTCCATGCTATAAATAGAATATACGCTATTATAGAAAAGCTAGATCCTAAATAAAAATAAAATAAAATTGATCAATCTATTGTAACAATATTCTAACAAATACCTCCGGAAAAGAATTCTTTGCATATACTTAGATATGCCCATATTTATCAAATAAAAAGATCATCAAGGCTTTCTAGCATGGCTACTCAATTTTTTTATTAGCGACTTCATAAATTACGCACATTTTTGTTCTATGCATTTTTTCCTATGCATTTTTTTCAAGATATAAACCAGGACACTTGAAAAGGAGAACTTTTTAAATTACCTTACAATAAAGCTTGAATTTTGTGTAGTAGAGGTAATCTGCCAAGATTAACAAAGCATGCTTCCTCTTCACTGAGAACCACTGCAGCATGAGTAATAATGCATTGTTTTTGAGATAAAAAAAACAAATGGACCTTTTCATATACATCAAAAGAAAGCACTATTTGAGATTACTTCCATAAGAAACCAAAGAAGTATTGCAACTAATGTTCTGTACTTCTTTTCATCAAAAATAATTACGATTAATTAGAGCACTGTGCATTGTGCAAAGAGCAAAAGAGAGAACCACAATCTGTATTGTATCATATCATATCATAAATCTATATAGGGGTCTTGTCTCAGAGTAGATCACCATAATTAGTATATATCTTTCTTGCAGATGCATTTGTACTTCATCTACATTGTGCACATAAATAATTGTTTGTGAATTTTTCTGCAATTTTAAGGGAGACTTGATCAAAGAGGTGTTTTGTCGGCGCAAAGAGGTTGTAGCTTAGAGAGGAGTTGAGAGATGGAAAGGTAAATTTTTGAGTAAGTTAGGAGAGAAAAATCAGTGCACACAATGAAAAATTGCAGTGAAAACTGTTACGAACAGATATCTTCGATGAGTGACGGAAGTGATGCGCGTGAGAGAGAGAACCTCAATGCTCAATGCAATCCGGCAGAAAGAGTGAGCGAAGAACATTGCATTGCATTCATAATAAAGACACATGCGAGAGGTAGAGAGGAGATTCCTTAGGAGAGAGGAGAGAGTTCTAGAGAGAGGCAAAAAGAGAGAGAGAGCCCAATACATTAGCGATCCTCCCAGGATCCCCAAACACGTCTGTCTCTCCTCCTTATAGAGATGGAGGGCATATCAAACACATACATAATACTTGAATTAACATGACCAACCAAATTAATATTAATTAATACTCATTAATTAATATTAATTAATTACAAAATATTATATCTCACCATGAATTCATCATGGCGGCTTCCATATGCGCGCTGCGGTGGTTCTGACAAGGGGGTCTGCTTGGGCGAATGTGTGAGCGTAACAAAAACACAGTTTAAAACAAAGAAATGATTAATAACAATAGAATATTATTAGTGGGAACATTCAATTAGAATATTATTCTGACTGTCATGCATCATGTTGCAGTTGATTTACAAGTCATCATATTATTTATGTTATTCCTATTTAAGGGTAGTTTAGTCTTCTGATTTTTTTCTTGCTCTTGTGTCTATATATATATATATATATATATATATATATATATATATATATATGTGTGTGTGTGTGCGTGTGTATATATATATGTCTCAGGTTTGTTTGTAACCTAATTGGCTTTTGGACGGTTCAACTTGGTATCAGAGGTTTCCAAAACCTAACCGTGTGCTGCTCCTGCTTTCTCCTTCCTTCCTATCGGTCGATTTGCTTCCTTCTGTCGTCAATTCTTGGGTCTCGTCATCCGTTGTTTTGAGCGGCCCGTAGATGCTCGCCTCTGATCATGCGGGTCTCTGACGGGCTCGACGCCACCGTCGATCACTGAGGAGGACGCTCCCGCCGCCCTCCTGTGATGTCACCGCTGCTTTCAATCCCTATGCCAGATCCTCGTCTCCGACCGCCCGCAGATCCCGCCTGTTTCCGGGGATCCTGATCCCACCAGTCCCTCTTGTTGTCGATTCTACTGCTTCCTCCATTTTTGTTGCTTCCGTTTTTCTGTCTCCACAAGCTGTTTAGCATTCTCCGCAAGTTGTTTTTGCTACTTCTGCAGGCTGATTCTTGCTTGTTGGTGGTTCCTCTTGTTGGCCCCTTTGCTTCTGCTACTTGAATTCCAGCGTTCCTCTTTACCGATATGAGTGATTCTTCTGCTTCGCCCCCAGATGTGATACATCCTCAAATGAGTAACTCCTAGCGTCCTCATGGCCCCTCCGGCTCTTTGAAGATAACACAGTCTCTTTGGATGACACGAATTATCTCGAATGGTCTCGCATTACACAACATGTCATTCGCAGCCACCAGATGTTTGCTTACATCGATGGAACGACTAAAGAGCCTCCCAAGGCCGATCCCATATGGAAGAGGTGGGACTCAGACAACTCACTGGTCGTCTCTTGGCTTCTGCATCTGATGTCTCTCAAGGTTTATCAGAGTTATATGTTGGACTTTGCACATGAGATTTGGACCCATGCACGGGAAACATACTCCCAAATTGATAGTTCCACCAAGATTTATGAGCTTACCCGCAGCATTTTGAAGTTGCGGCAAGGATCTATGACGGTGTCATCTTTCTTCTCAGAGTTCGAGGGACTATATCAGAAATTGGACTACTTTGCGCATTTCACCCCTGCAAGTACTGCGGATGTTGTTCAGTTAAAACAACATGAGGACCGCTTTCGTCTCCATGTCTTCTTGATGGGCTTGAACATGGAATCTGATATGGTGCGGGCACATATCCTTCATCGCTCTCCTCTCCCATCTCTTCGAGAGGCATTCAGTATGGTTCTTGGTGACGAAGGCCGCCGGAAGTCTCTCAGTAGTATTGCTCCTCCTGATCGCTATGTCGTGTCTAGTGTCAGTAAAGACCAACTTCTGAGCCCTGGCCCATCTGTGCCTACTTGTGCTTATTGCGGTTGCAGAGGACACACACGGCATGAGTGTTTCTAACTCCATCTGCATCTTGCCCCATCTGGTCGTGGTCGTGGACCTGGGCGTGGGGGCTATAGACAGAGTGGCTCTCGACCTCATGATGTTGCTTACTCAACAAATGTCTACGATGAGACATCGTGTTCCTCTCCCGGACAGCTCACAACCCATGAATAAGATGTTTTGCGTCGCCTGCTTCACTCTCAGTCTGCTACTTCCTCTGGTTCCCCTACTTCTCTTGCGTTACTGTTGCTCTGTCGAGTGCTCATGTGGCTACTGCTTCTTCTTCTGAGTGGGTGATCGACTTTGGGTCCACCCACCATATGACTGACTCGTCTTCAGGTTTTCTTTCTTATGCTCCTCTGTCTGGTTAAGAACAAAGTCATTTCTGTTAACGACAGACTGTCCCCCATTGCGGGAAAAGGCCACATCACATGTTATCTGACCATTTCTTTGTCTCCTATTCTTCATGTCTCCTTATTTCCGCACAATTTACTCTCTATCAACAATATTCCTAAATCTTTTAACTGCTCTGTAACTTTTTTCCTGACACGTGTTTTTCAGGAACTGAGTACGAGGCGGAACATTGGCAGTGGTAGGAACCGTGGCGGCTTGTACTACCTGGACTCCCAGCTTCCCTCACTAACTCTTTCATGTGTTATTGTTACTGCTGATGATGTTCGTTGCTAGCATCTGCGCCTTGAACATCCGTCTCCTATTTACCTTCAAAAATTGTTTCCTGCTTTTTCACCTTTTCTTCAAACCTTTGTTTGTGATATGTCAAAACATGTTCGACATAATTCATCGCATTTATCTTATCCTAGTAACATTCTATTTGTTGTTATACATTCAGATGTTTGGGGGTCTTCCCATGTTTTATCGTTATCTGGGTTTCGGTGATTTGTTACATTTATTGATTGTTTTTCTTACACTACATGGTTTTATCTTTTAAAAAAGAAAAGTGAAGTTTTTCATGCAGACCAATTTGATGGATCCATTTGGGTTTTTCGAAGTGATAATGGGGGTGAGTATGATGATCGTGGGGCGTTCGGTTATTACCTGACTGGTTATGGTATCATCCACCAGACAACTTGTGTCCACACCTCTACCAAAAACGGAGTTGTCGAACAGAAAAAAAACAGCACCTTCTTGAAGTTACTCGTTGTCTCCTCGCCACTATGCACCTTCTTAAGTCCTATTGAGGTGATGCGGTACTCACCGATGCACACCTTATCAACCGGCTTCCTTCCCGTGTTCTCGGCTTTGCCACTCCTCTTGTCCGTCTCTCCACCACGACCGTTGTCCATACCGCTCATCTGACACCCCGTGTCTTCGGGTGTGTCTGTTTTGTGCATATCCATCAACCTCACCGGGACAAGCTTGACCCTCGTGCTCAACGTTGTGTCCTCCTTGCTTACTCCACAACGAAAGGGTATCTGTGTTACCATACCCCCTCCAGGCATATGTTTGTACTATGGATGTTACCTTCAGGGAGGGGGAATTATGCTTTCTACCTTCGACTCACTCTCTTTGTCATGGGGAGAGAAGCAGTGGTAATAATGATGCTCATCCTACTGATGTTCCTCTTCCTCTTCTTCTGTTTGCTCCTCTTTCGGGCCTCATGGCTCCATCATCATCCTCTTTCGGGCCTCATGGCTCCACATTCGTCACCTCTTCTGGGCCCCTTGCCCGATCCTCTGCTCTCTCTTCCGATCTCTCCATTCCCTCATGTATACCACCGTCGTCCCGCGGGTACACAGGTTATTAGAGTTCCACCTCTACCAGTGCCCACTGGCTATTAGAGTTCCACCTCTACCAGTGCCCACTTAAGGCTCAGATTTTGGTGATACTGATCTGCTTGCCTCTCCTGCATTACTGAAAGGTAAAGTTGGTTGTACTCAACACACAATTTCTAATCATGTAGCTTATCACCATCTTATCCTGGCCCATTAGGCCTTTGTTTCTTCTCGCTCCTTGATTGTTATTCCTAAAACGTGGCAGGAAACTTTGGGTATACCGGTATGGACTTAGGCTATGAAAGAGGAAATGTCTGCCATGGACAAGAATCACATATGAGATGTTTCCTCCTTTCCTCCTGGCATGAAATCCATTGGTTCAAGGTGAGTCTTCTCTTTTAAGCAGAACTAAGATGGTGAGGTGGAACGATACAAGACACGACTGGTTGCCCAATGATACACTCAAACTCAGGGAGTTGACTATTAGGAGACCTTTTCTCCTGCGGCAAAGATGGATTCTATTTGGGTGTTGTTATCGTGTGTTGCTTGCATGGACCGTGCCCTTCATCAACTAGATGTGAAGAATGTTTTCCTCTACGGTGAGCTTGATGAGGTGTGCATGAAATTCTCTCCTGGATTTGTGAAGAAAGGAGATGAAGGGCTTGTCTGCCTCCTAAAGAGATCTTTATATGGCCTGAAACAATCACATAGGGCATGACAAATTTCTCATAGCTATGCTTAAATTCGGATACAAGCAAGCACAATCTGACCATACTATGTTTATCCGGAGATGTGATCGGAGGGTTGTGGTCTTTATCGCCTATGTGGATGACATTGTGATCACCAGAAACGACACAGAAGAGAATGCTAATCTTAAGTCTCTTTTATCTGCCGAATTTGATGAGAAATACTTAGGAAGATTACGATACTTCCTGGGTATCGAGGTGGCTAGATCTACTCAGGAAATCTTCATATCCCAACGTAAGTATATATTAGATCACTTAAAGGAGACTGGGATGTTGGGTTGTGTTCCTGCGAACACCCCTATGGAGGAAAATCATAAGATTGTGGAAGATGGTGATGGTGATCGAACTGATGTATCACACTATCAGAGACTGGTTGGGAAACTCATATTTATCTCACACATGTCCTGATATTACATATATGGTTGGAATTCTACGTAGAAATATGCATGCTTCCAGGATTAGACATCAAGAGACAACATATCGTGTATTACGGTATTTGAAGAAAGTCACTGATCGTGACCTCTTATTCTCCAAAAACAACCACTTGAGGATTAAAGTCTATTGATGCTGACTGGGCTAGATGTCGTGATGACCAAAAATTCACAACAGGATACTGTTCATTTGTTGGTGAAAATTTGGTGACTTGGCGTAGTAAGAAGCAGAATGTGGTGGCAAGATCTAGCGCTGAGGTAGAATATTGAGCAATGTCACAAGGCAAGGCATGTATGAGGGTGTATGATTGCGTACTGTATTACAAGATCTTGGTTTCTCTGAGACTACCCCCTTTTCCTTGTTTTGTGAAAATAAAGCAGTCATTAGTATAGCCCATAACCCCGTCCAACATAACATGACAAAACAAGTTGAGGTTGATCGACACTTCATCAAAGATCACCTGAATAAAAAGATAGTGGTTACACCGTGTTACGTGCTTATTTTGGTGGATTTGTTGGTGAGCGGCGGGTGGAGCATACAAGGGATTAAATCCGTAGAAATGACGGAGGAGATGAGAGAAGATGAAAATCCTATAAGGGAGGGGGTGAGAAGTAGGGTTGAGCATATTATTCGAAACTCGAAAGTCGCTCGAAAAGCGTTCGAAAATTGAGCTGAATCGGAATCGGTTAAAATTGATTCGACTCAATTTGAGTCGATTCAATTTGACTCGAATCTGATTTCGAGCCAGCCCTGAATCGCTCGAAATATGATTCGAAACAACTTGAATTAATTTAAAAAATCATGTATTTACCAATATATTCTTATTTTAAGATAAAAAACAAAAAAATTAAACCTAAATAAAAAGAATGAAGACTTTAAGTATTTCATTTTAATTTTGAGCAAACTAGGAATACAACAAAAAATTGCTCAATTTCGAGCCGACCCGATTCGATTTCGAGCCAACTCGATTCGATTTCGAGCCGACTCGGAATCGAGTCATTTCGAGTCGAGACGACTCGACTCGAAATCTATTTCGATTTCGAGTCGATTTCGAGCCGAGTTTGAGTCGAAAATTTCGATTTCGAGCTGAGCCAAAATCGCTCGAACTCGACTAGATATCAGCCATAGTGAGAAGAGAATAACTAGAGAGACAGAAGAACTTGAGAGAGAAGGAAATTTTTTGATTAATTTCTTGCATGATGATTACATGACCCGATGAGTTCCCTTAAATAGGACTCATAATGACAAAATCGTAAATACAGCCATAGATGCGTGAATATAAAAATACTACGACTCGATAATAACAACTCGATACAACACGACTCAACATAATAATAATAATAACAGCACACGATAACTGACGGTGAATCCGTAACACTCTACCCGTCCTTGACATCGAGCTTGTCCCCAAGCTCGAACTCCAGGTGGACGATTGGTTCCTCGGGCAGCTTGATCTCCAGCCAGAACAATGTCTGATCGGGTGTAGCGGCGGTGGCAGTGTCGGTGAGTAACGGCGGCGCCGTCGGAAAGACAAGCGGCGAAGGTAATGACTTCCGCGAGGTCGGTGGAGCGGTGTGGAGCAGCAGCAGTACGGAGGTCGGAGAAGTGACGGCCGGTGGCAGGAATGGATCCGTCAGTGTCAGCAGAGCACGGGCCGACAGAAGAGGCGGCGATGTGCCCGGAGGAGGCGGCAATGTCGGGGCCGGCGGAGGAAGAGCCGGTAGAGGAGGTAGAGATATGGTCGGGGGCGGCGGAGCGGGTGACCGGAGAGGAGGCGACAACGGTAGAAGGACGACCACCGTAGAGAGTGGTTGTACAGCGGTGGCCGGTGGAGAAGACGACGGTGGCAGCGACGACGGCAGCGGCGGTGGCGGCGACGCGTCATGAACAACGAAGGACGGTGGTGGTACCATCATTGGAGGGGGAGGCGACGAGTCCAGCTCCGGTGGTGGTGGTGACAGAAAAACCACCAACGAGTCGCGAGACATGCGGAGGGTGTCGAGCGTGAGGTCGATCTGAGCATCGACGTGGCCGAGTCGAGCCTCCCGATGCACAATATGACGGTCCAGCTTGGCGAGGGTGGCGAGGAGCTCAATGCGATCGGCAGCGCTAAGCGACATAATAGAAAAGTGGGTTTATTAATTAACTACTTAAATAACTCGTTAATAATTATGAGAAGGATTGGGTCCTTTAATTAATCAGGGAGATTAATTAAGTAGGGGAGAGGGGCGGTTGAGATGAGAAATCAAAAAATATATATAAGGAAAGGGATTGAGTGGTGGTGGAATCCAGGGAAAATAAATAAAATAAAATAAAAGAGAGGAGGCATGCAGGAGGGGGTAAGGGTGGATGTTTAGAACAAAGAGAGTGATGGTGGTGACGTGCAAGAGAGGTGTTGAGATAGAATAGTAAATAAAATGTAATAAAAGATAAGAAATGGTGCACATTTTTAGAAGAAGGGATAATAGATAAAAATAAATAAAAGACAGGACGAGAAAGGCGGATTAGAAAAGGTTAATAAAAAAGAGGAGAGAGGACTGGGAGGACAAGGAATTAAATAAATCAAAAGGTGTGCAGACAGTTTCCAGAAGAAAAGTAAAGAAAAAATAAAGAGGGAAAGACCGGTGGGCCCCACGGGAAAAAAATAAAAAAGTGACGGGATGGGGAAAAGAGGCGCGGCAGCGGGATGGGCTCGATGAGAAGGCGTGGAGAATTCCATTTTCAAGGACTGCGCGCCACGATGTCGCAGCAGAAGGGGTCCTTGGGACCTGACAGAGCTCGGATTCGTGCGGGGTTTTTGGAGTTGAACCTTGAATTCATTCCGGGATGGAACTGGGCGGAGACGATCCCGTCGCTTGTTCGAGCGGAAGCACGGCTTGAGTGGTGGCGAAACAGTGGCGGGGTGTTGTTGATGTGAGACGGCGGGGAGAGGCACAGTGGCCTGAGGGGAGGAAGGTGGCGGCGCTGGTGGGCGGAAAATACTACAAGACATATAATACTCTAACTACAACTCGTCTTGGACAACTTGACTCGATACAACAACTTGACTCAAATAATAATAATAAAATAAAATAACTGTTACGGTTAGGATCCATAACAGATAGCCTATACTCACGCAAGAGAACATTAAACTAAGAGGTCCCGCCAATAAAAAAATACAAGAATAAAACTAAACCTAAACACATTTAAGCAAAACAACGATATGTACCCATCCAGCTCTTCAAACTGGACAACACTGTTACACAGTAATGCAGGATTGCCTCTCAGCACCCTCTGCATTCCAACAGCTTCCAGCTTCCTCTTGTACTCCAAAGTGACTTCCAACTGCGATAGGCTTTCAACTACTTGGCACATTCCTGCAATAGTGAGAACTTCTAGAATAGAACAATGGGGTGGGATGGAAGCCAAATTCACAGGCAGTAGCAGGGAAATGACACTTATCTGGAATGCATCAAAGGGCTTTTGACCACATTTAATTAAGGGTATGCAGCATGGGAGGATCGAGGATTGAAGTGACAAGGGAAGAGAAGGCTGCAGTTATGAGCGAAGTTGGACTTGCCAGCAAGGGCTAAGAATGAAGCAGAATGTTATGGGCTTAGCTCGGAGGTGGAGATGGCGATGACAGAGATACTACGGAGTCGTGACCGCGACTGCCTAAGCGGGGCTTGCTCGTTGGAGGAGAGAGCTACCAAGATCTCACATACAAGATGGGAACTAGAACTTTCTCATTGCTTTCTTGATACAATACCCCAAATGTCTTCATATAGGTTTACAACACATAACAAGACAAAAGATAATAATAACACCTAATAACTAAGTCCGGTGCTCGAGACCTCCCCACATAATTATAACATAAACGTACTAGAGATAATCATAACTAGATACGCGGGCACGCAACCCATAACATCTCACCCTTCCTCCAAAAAGAGCTTGTCCTCAAACTTTATATGATGCCCTCGTCGTCAGAGTCCTCAATGTGCAGGTAGAAAAGTCGGTTGCACCTGTGGCCGCAGGTGTACTGCTCGTCGCAATTAAAACATAATCCTTGGGCGCGTCGTTGCAGCATCTCAACCTGAGATAATCGGCGGACTGGTGGGGCCGGAGGACCCTCAATACGACCTTGTGGAACGATGTTGGTGGCAAGTGGGTAGGCCTCCAGTGCTAGCTGGAGGAGACGATCGTGAAGTCCAGCGGTGAAAATGTCGACCTGCATATCCGGAGCAAGAGGGACATGCGCCAAGAGAAGCTGAAATTGTTCTAGGTACTCGTCCACGAACCTCGTTTGTTGTAGTGATGTGAGTTCGCCGAGCGGGTTGTTGCGGATAAGAGGTCCGAAACGCAAGTTGCATAACCGCTTGAAGTCGTCTCATATCAGATTCGACTGGTTGGTGAGAAGTCGAGAAACCCACAAAACAGCGGAGTCGAGCATATAGAAAGATGCTTGATGGATCCGATTTGTTGCCGGAGTTTGTTGGTAGCCGAAAATTGCTCACACTTGGTGAGTCAGCCCAAGGGATCACTTTTCCCATCATAGGTTGGAAATTCCAATCTGGTGTAGCGTGGTACAATCGCAGTGTCGGGGTGTGCGAGGACTGGCGGCGGCTCGTGGACAGTCAGGGGCGGCGGGGCATTGCGGAGAAGTGGTTGTGCCTGATTGTTGCTTGTATGGTCGTGTGTGGGTGCGGTAGACAGATCATCGATGCACTTGGAAAGCACAGTAATGGCCTCCTGATGACGGTCCGCAAGAACAGTTTGCACAGCTTGTTGCGCCATGACGGCTTGTAGCATGGACATAATCTGACTTAGTTGGTCAGACGAGTAGGTCATTGTGCGAGATGAAGAACGAGAAGAGGAGCGGGTGATAGGGTGGTCGGATTGCGCCAAGGCGGATGAGTGAGAGTGGCCACGGGAGCCGCGGTGGCGCCCAGTGATAGCAAAAAAAAACATTCCCAACGCACTGTTGGAGGCTCTGGAATGGAGAGGGGGAATAAATAAAATCGCTGGGGGTGTGGGGGGCAAGGCCGTAATAATGGCCCGAGGCTTTGTTGAAATTTTTTTTAATGACTAATAAATGGCCACAGAAATTGCCGCCCGTTTTTAATCCCGGCCGCCGAACCCGAGCTGTCTGACGCGAAGCAGAAGCAGGAATGAGCGGAAAAGGCGCAGGGAAGCCCTACACCGCAAAACAACCTCCCGCTGATACCAAGTTGTTATAGGCCTAGCTCGGAGGTGGAGATGGCGGAGATACTACGGAGTCGTGACCGCGACTGCCGAAGCGGGGCTTGCTCGTTGGAAGAGAGAGCTACCAAGATCTCACATAAAAGATGGGAACTAGAACTTTCTCATTGTTTTTTTGATACAATACCCCAAATGCCTTTATATAGGCTTACAACACAACAAAATAAAAGATATTAATAACACCTAATAACTAAGCTCGGTGCTCGAGGCCTCCCTACATAATTATAACATAAACGTACTAGAAATAATCATAACTAGATACACGGGCGCGCGGCCCGTAACACAGAACCCATGGAAGATGGTTGGACTAAAATGACTTGATTGGTGGGGGATGGTGAGATTGTTTTGGAGGAGAGGCCTAGGTAATATCGGTAAAATTTGTATGAACAAGAATGAAAGAATAAGGTGATAATTCAGTGAAAAAAACATACAGTTACAATAAGGGTTTCCTATTTTCTATCTAACACGTGGAAAGAAAATATTACGTTGTTATATACCCATGGTGATTGCTGATGATGTCCAAGGTTATGCATCTCTAGGTACTTTTGTACATGTTGGAATCAAGGAGGAAAATATTTGTTAATAAAAACTTGGTAATTATATTCATCCATATATGGCCATTATATAGAAAATACAACGAGACATAACGCTTGACACACGGTGTGGGACTATTACCATTCGGGGTGGAGGGCGCGGCGACGGTGTCGCCCGGCGGCAATGATGTCGCTCGGCAGTAGTGGCGGCTGGCGGCGCGGAAGAGAGGGAGAGGCCGGAAGAGAAGGGAAGGGAGGAGAGGATTAGGGTTAGAGAGAAATAAGAGGGATCAGCCCTCTTCCTTAGATAAGTGATCCAAAGATGCATAAAAGTCCAACCACGCCCCCTCTTATAGTGAGGGGTCCAATACAATAATAAAATTGCTGAAAGTAAAAACTGAAATAAAAATATCATCCGGAGTGGTCCAGGTCCGGTTTGTTTGCGCCGTGAGTCTCAACCTCCGACTCGTGCGTTTCGATCGGAGCTTGCCGCCTTCGCGTGTACACACGCCATGCCGGCTCCTCCGGCTGTAGCTCTGTAACAATACCGCCATCTGGAAAATTGGTCTTGTCCTCAAGGCAGTAGTCCGGAAACTGCCGGCGAAAGTCGTCTCGAAGGAGCCAAGTAGCTTCGTTTGTCGGGCGGTGCCGCCAGGCGACGCGGATCTCTTCCGGGCTAGCGTCCCCCGGTAAGTGATGCCGACGGTCGAGAATGGCCTGGAGGTCCAAGGGCTCGAACCCGGAGTGCTTGAGGTCGGCCGGAATATGGTCCACTACGGGGTGGTCGCCTACCACTCGTCGGAGCTGGGAGACGTGAAAAACCGGGTGGATGCGACTGTCACTGGGTAAGCGAAGCCGGTACGCCACGGCTCCGATGCGACTGATGATCTCGAACGGCCCATAAAAACGTGGTGCCAACTCGGGCACGGCCGCCGTGCGACGGGAAGCTGGCGGTAAGGCTGAAGTTTGAGGAAGACCTTCTCCCCTACTTGGAAAGAGAGATCCTGGCGCCTCTGATTGGCGAAGGAGACCATCTTTGCTTGGGCTCGCCGAAGGTGGTGTTTCAAGATGTCAAGGATGATGTTCCGATCCTGCAGGTGGTCGGCCAGGTTGTCGGCTGGCCATGGGGCATTCCCTAGGGAGGTGGCGGGTCACAGACGGCGGTGGTCGGCCATACATTGTCTCGAATGGGGAGGTGTTCGCCGCATGATGATATGCTGTGTTATACGAGTACTCCGCCCAACACAGCCATTTGGCCCACGTGCCCGGCCGTTCTCCAATGAAGTAGCAAAGATATGCCTCGAGGCACCGGTTGAGAACTTCTGATTGCCCGTCAAACTGCGGGTGATAGGCCGTACTCATACGGAGACGGGTACACCCTGAAGGCGGAAGAGGGATGTCCAAAAACTGCTGAGGACCAAGGGGTCGCGGTCACTGACGATGGAGAGGGGAAACTCATGTAGTCGCACAATCTCTGCGATGAAGACGCCGACCACCGTGGCGGCCGTGTACGGATGGCGCAAGGGAATAAAGTGTGCGTACTTCGACAGACGGTCTACCACCACCAAGATGCAGTCGAACCCGGTCGAGCGAGGGAGACGGGTGATGAAATCCATAGCAATGTCCTCCCAGATTCGTTCCGGAATCGGAAGGGGTTGTAGCATGCCGTTGCGGAACATGGTCTCATGCTTGGCTTTCTGGCGCTTGTAAGTGTGGAACGCCCCCGCGTGACCGCCGGCCGGGGTGGCATGAAACTCGTCGAGTAGCTGGGGTATGCTCGGAGAGGAAGCGGAGAGGACAAGGCGGCCCCGATGGAATAAACGGACTCCCACGAGCGAATAGGGCGGATGATCTTCCGGGTTCGCCAAGAGGGCCGTCTGGATGGCCGCAAGTTGGGGGTCCTGCACGACCTCCAGCTGTAGCGTGGCCGCGTCGTCCCACACCGGCCGAGAGATGGTCGCGAGCTCAACGGCCTACGATTGACAGGAAAGAGCGTCCGCCGCCCGGTTCGCCCGACCGGGGCGGAACTCAATGGTGAAGTCATAACCCAATAACTTAGCCACCAGAACCTGTTGTGTTGGAGTTGCAATTTTTTGTTGCAGTAAGTAGCGGAGACTGTGGTGGTTGGTACGGACCACGAAGGGGCGACCCAAGAGGTAAGACCGCCAGTGTTGGACCGCGAGCACAAGGTCCATGAGTTCATTTTCATAGGTTGAGCGGCTCCGGATTGTTGGCGAGAACGCGCGACTGTAGTAGGCGATGGGCCGCCCGGCTTGCATGAGGACCGCTCTGACGCCGGTGCCGGAGGCGTCACATTCAACGATAAAGGTTTGCTGGAAATCTGGCATAGCCAAAACCGGCCCTTGGACGAGGGCGGATTGGAGCGCGGAGAAAGCCGCCATGGCGGCAGGTGACCATGAGAAAGGGCCTTCCTCCGAGAGCTTGAGCATCTGGGTGAGGGGGCGAGCCATCGCGCCATAGTACTTGATGAACTGTCGATAATAGCAAGTGAGTCCGAGAAATCCGCGGACTTCCCGAAGGGACGCGGGTGTCGGCCTCTGCAGGACCGCCTGGATCTTATCCTCGTCCATGGCCACGCCGGCGGCCGAAATAGTGTGACCCAAGTAGCTCACAGTGGTTGCCCGAATGAGCACTTCTTGCGGTTGAGGACGAACTGGTGTTGCCGGAGCGTCAAGAAGGTGTGTCGCACGTGATCAAGGTGTTCCTGCCAAAAACGACTAAACACCAAGATGTCATCAAAGAAAACGAGCACATGCTTACGGAGAATTGGACGGAAGAACTCATTCATGGTCGCTTGAAAAGTTGTCGGCGCGTTGGTGAGGCCGAACGACATGACTAAGAATTCGAAGAGACCGTCATGCGTCCGGAACTCGATCTTCGACACGTCCTCCGGGCGAACCCGGATCTGATGGTAGCCCGCCCGGAGATCCATCTTCGTGAAGTAGGCGGCGCCGTGTAGCTCGTCCAAGAGCTCCTGAATCACCGGAATGTGGTACCTATTCGGCACTGTGACCTTGTTTACCTCCCTGTAGTTGACACAGAAGCGCCAACTTCCGTCTTTCTTTCGGACTAGCAGCACCGGACTGGAGAAAGGGCTGGCGCTGGGTCTGATGAGGCCGCCCAACATCTCCCGCACGAGGCGTTCGATCTCGTCCTTCTGAGCGTGCCCATAACGGTAAGGACGGACCGATACCGTCGCTGCCCCTGGTTGGAGCACAATCGGGTGATCGGTTGGACGCGCCGGTGGAAGCCCCTGTGGTGTGGCGAAGATGTCCCAGAAATCCTCGAGGAGGGCTTGGAAGTCCACGACCACGGGTGGGGAGGAAGGCTCCGTCAGAACGGGCAGAAGCCAAGCGGAAAACTCCACGTCCGCGACCCGAGTGAGTGTGTGCGCCGAGATTGGTGACCGAAGTAGAGCCGCCTCGCCCTCCAAGCGGCATGTGTGTCCCTTGTGTTGAAACAACATACATGGTCATCGCGGCCCAATTCACGCGGACATCCCCCAAGGTTTGGAGCCATGCCACGCTAAAGATGACGTCGAGGCCGCCCAATTCAAACACACAGAAATCCGTCGTGAGAGTGCAAGAGCC
This sequence comes from Platanthera guangdongensis, assembly GCA_039583875.1. NCBI lineage: Eukaryota > Viridiplantae > Streptophyta > Magnoliopsida > Asparagales > Orchidaceae > Platanthera > Platanthera guangdongensis. The sequence continues at coordinate 8,871,827 of CM077152.1, forward strand.
AACGGACAGAGTGACCCCGGAACACTGTCCTAGGGTCAGTCGGCGGCGGCCATCACTGAGGCAGACCGAGAAGCTAAGTTATCAAAGGCGCAAGGCGCACCGAGGCGCAAAGGGCCCCTGGAGCATAGGCGCAAGGCGTAGGCGCGCGCCTTAGGCACGTGAGGCGCAAAAATAGGGGAAAAAGAAATTCAGCGAATTGGGCATCCAATTCGCTGAAATTGAGCGAATTGGGCGCCCAATTCGTTGAAATTGTGTGAATTGGGCACCTAATTCGCTGAAATTGAGCGAATTCGCTCAATTTCAGCGAATTGGGCGCCCAATTCGCTCAATTTCAGCGAATTGGGCGCCCAAGTGCGTCTAGGGGGTGCCTTTGGTGCGTCTAAGATCATGTTTTTACTCATCAAAAAAAATTTAAAAAATACCTTGAAAGGCCAGGGCGCGCCTGTGAGCTTGTAAGGCGTGCGCCTAGGCGCGCCTGGGGAACATCGCCCGCCTCAGCTGTGCTGAGGCGCGGAGGGCTGCGCCTGGTGCGCCCGGCGCCTCAGGCGCGCCTAAGCGTGCACCTTGACAACTATGCCGAGAAGTCCGGGGACGGAGAGACCGGCAGGACGAGGACGTGCGCTAGACGTGCCGAGATGAAGTTGTGGCTTGCCCCGCTATCTACCATCACGATCACTTGTTGGTCGAGGATCACCCCGGTCATCTTCATTGTCCGGGGCCCGGTAAGGCCGCCCACGGAAAAGAATGGAAGGTCGATCACATTGAGGTCCGCACCCTCGGCCTGTGGGGGTGAGTCGTCATCCTGTATGGCGAGCGCGTCGAAGTCGGTCATAGTGACCTCGGGCTCGTAGTCGATGAAAAGTGCATGAAACTCCTTGACAGCACACACATGCTGGGGAGAGTACGGTTGGCGGCACCGAAAGCATAACCCCTTTCGGCGGAGTTCGTTGTAATCATTATTGGAAATGCGGTGCGGGTTGTAGGTGCGGTCCGGTCGAACGCCCCCCGGAAGCGGGGGCCGATCCCGAGGCACTTGTGGTCGGGGCGCGTGGTGGCCCTGGGGTGGGGTCGGACGAAGTCCAAGGTCCACCTCCACCGCGCGAGCAAGCTCTAATGCCTCTGAGGCAGTGCGAGGGTGATGTGTTCGAATGCGGGAGCGGATGGTAGGGAGCAACCCTTGAAGAAAGAACCCCAAATAGTGGTCGGGTGGGAGGCCCGACACTTGCGTCACCAGAGCAACGAACTCATCGATGTAAGCATCCAAACCCGTCGTCTGTCGGGCACAGCAGAGGCGCTCAATGGCAGAGCCGGTGTAGCGCGGGTCGTAGCGAGTGATCATCTCTTGCTTGAACTCGTGCCAGAAAATGGAGGGCTGGAGTTGGCGAAGCCAACGCGCCCAGTGAAGGGCCGAGTCGCTGTGGCCGACGATTGTCGTGCCGACCCGATCCGCCGCCGGTGTGAGATTGAGATCGAAAATTGTTCTGCTCGTGCGATCCATCCCAAAGGATGCACATCGGAGAAGGAGGGAATATCCAACAGAGGTGTCGCTCGTCCAGTCGTCGTCGTTGGGGGGGGAGGGGGGCGACGCGGGCGGCGCCATCCCTAAGATGGACGCAGCGTCGGCGGTTGAGCCAGATGGAGGAGTGGGGGAGATCGGGGCCTGAAGGGCGTCGAGGCGGCCGAGGATGAGCGACTGGCCGGCGATAAGGGCTTCGACGGACGACTGGAGGGCGTCGAGGCGGTCGATCCAGCCGCGGTTGTCGTCGGTGCCCTCGTGGGCGTCAGTGAGGTGGGTACGGGTTGTGGGCGCCATCGGGGAGAGAGGGTGAGACCCGGCGGCACGTGGGCGGGCGGAGCGGCAGGTCGGACCAAATATTACCGTTTTGGATGGAGGGAGAGGCGACGGTGTCGCCCGGCGGCAATGATGTCGCAATGCGGTAGTGGTGGCTGGCGGCGCGGAAGAGAGGGAGAGGCCGGAACAAAAGGGAAGGGAGGATGAGGGTTAGAGAGAAATAAGAAGGATTAGCCCCCTTCCTTAGATAAGTGATCCAAAGATGCATAAAAGTCCAACCACACCCCTCTTATAGTGAGGGGTCCAATACAATAATAAAATTGCTGAAAGTAAAAACTGAAATAAAAATATCATCCGGAGTGGTCCGGGTCCGGTTCGTTCGCGCCGTGAGTCTCGTCCTCCGACTCGTGCATTTCGACCGGAGCCTGCCACCTTCGCGTGTACACACGCCATGCCGGCTCCTCCGGCTGTAGCTCGGTAACAGGGACTAAACTCACTCACACACTAATAGACTAATAGACCTACATTGACTCGATAAATCCAATGGTACATTTGATATGCATATTTTCGTTTCAATGAAATTACTTTTATTACTATTTAGAACTCTAAAAAAATGAAAGTACCTGTGAACCCTTCCTGAAGCTGTTTTCCACAACTTCAGGGTTCATCTGAGTAGTGTACCTGCCAGTTCCAAGTGGTCCAGGATCTTCAAAACTAAAAAAGCAAGATTTAGGTGAGAAAAGGTAACAGGAAACCTAAGCTTAAATGTGGAGGCCCCAAGAAGCCTGTTATGCTACTGCTTTTTTACCGACGCAAATAATTTCATGAAACAATTTGCACCGAACTTACCAGTCAATAAAGCTAAGGTTTGTATGTATTAGATAACGGTAGACATAATCAAAACTATGCAGCGGAATGCAACTGTGGCACAAAAAGAAGAGGAAGATTAAACATGTGTAGTGAAGCTTGGAATATGATAGAAGCACATCAAAACTAATTTACTTCAGAGTAATCACCTGTCTGAAAGCAACACAAATTGCTGATTATGTGTGTCTTGTAAAGCATTTGCCAAAAGCCTTTTCTCAGCATCAACCATTGAAATTTTGCCCCAAACCACCTGCATATAGTTGGACTGTTTAAAAGATGTTTGTCTTCCAAATTTCTTTCTACAATTAACAAGCCACGCTTCAAATGCAGCTTGGAAAGAAAAGTCACATTTTAGGAGTCGAGACACATATAGGTTTATTTACATAAGAGTCAAATTTAGGATCGAGATTTGAACAATTGAATCAATTGAAATCAAAATCGCGTCCAGAGAGATGTTAGGATATTTTATGTATTATTATTAGTTTACTAATTTTTATTTTAGAATTTTATGTGAACATTATGATCGGATAATTAGGACCGCTCATATTGCTGGCCCAAGGTCATTTTATCTATAAATATATGCATAAGGGTTCATTTGGAGCCATAGAAAGATTGGAGAAAATTTTTGGAGCCACTCGGTCATATATGGAAGGTGATCGCTAGCGGCTTCTTCCTGCTTCTGTGGGCTCATTCCTGCTCTTGTCGACTCAACCCTCTGCTCCCGACGTCGAACCCACCTGGAGACAATCCATCTGATTCTGGTTGACACTCCTGCATGCGTTCTCTGTCGATGCTCCAGTTGGCCTGGTTCCACCGTTCCTCTGCCAGTCTCGACGACTACCCTACTTCCGTCTGACGCTTATACCTGCAAACAACTATGCACGGACTTTTACTCGCTGCTGCTCTCGTCATCGACTAGCCGTTTGATCTTCGTCGACGATCTCCCATCGATCCGTCGATCCCATGGCGTTCCAAATAGTCGGTCGTCATTCTCCTGTGCCGATCTCCCCGCCCGGCGCTTCTTCTGCCAATGATGCATGTTGCTGACCCGGAGCTTCCTCTCCTCTATGGGTTGTTCTCTGTTGTTGTTCTAGAAACTTCATCTGCTGCTCCCGATCCAGACGCTTCCCGTCGCTGCCCATCATGCTTTGACAAATTCCAACGGCAATCTTCCATCCAACTTGATGAGCATCTGATTCCAGCGGCTTCTTCCGCTTCCAAGGGGTTATCCGCTTGATGATACTTTATGATAGTTTTTTTGTCATTTTTTATGTGTCTTTATTTTGTTCTTAGTGCTTGCTTTTTGTTTGTGTCTGACTACATTCACGTGTGTTCCACGTGAGGGGGAGTGTTTGGTGTTGTAATATTAAATGTTTGTAGGATATATATATAGCCATTGGTTGCTCTAATGAGATATCGAGCCTTTTTTGTAACTTGGTATCAGAACGAACTGTCGCAAGCCTCCGAGACCCGTCCCTCTCCAAAAACCTCCCGCGACCTCCAGCGCGTCGTCCCGACTTCTCCGTCCCTCGTGATTTCCCAGCCGCACATTTCCCCCTCCCAGCGGCGCATCTCCCCGACTTCTCAGACGATGTGGCGCGACTTCAGCCCTCGCAGCGTCTCTGGTGGCAGCTAGATCGGACGCAGCGGGTCTTCCGTGCCGCACGACGGAAACTTCCTAGCAGCCAGTTGGTGCCGCCAATCTTTGGGGGGATCCTCCTCCTCCCACTATCGCACGTTGTACATGGAAAGATTTACAGGGAATGATGCGAGGATCAGATCTAGGGCAGGAGGCATTGCCTGACTGATGTGTTGATCGGTGAGGAAGCTGATCCGTGGCGCCGAAGGACGGTACGATGAAGGTCTTCAGGATGTTGGGCTCGGATGAGTTGGCCACTTTGTTGAGGGTGTTGGGTTCATCACACCGACCGATAAAACTGGAACTTACATTGATTTATCTGAAGCTTGATAGACCGACTACCTACCTGAGTTGGTCACGTCGTGTGAAGAAAACCCTCACCGCGAAACAGGTTAGGGGCTTCCCGACAGGGGCATTGAAGAAACCAAAGACTGTAGGAGATGAGTGGGAGTCGACCCATATGATGGTGTTTATGTGGCTTCTCAGATCGGTTGTTTCATCGATTGACGCCACGGTTGATGGCTTTGAGGCGGTCATGGATATTTGGGACAAGCTGAAAAATACATACGATGGCGTGGGGACACTCTGCGGGACTTTCAGGTGAAGGGAAAAATTAATGACACTGTTCAAGGAGAGAAGACGGTGCAGGAGTATGCCTCCGAGTTAGAACGTCTATGAGTGGATTATGACCATGCCTCAGGCGAGATGTGTTGCAGCGACTCGCAGTGTCGGGCTTCCAAGATCATCGTGGATGAGAGGACGATGAAGTTCCTAAAGGGATTAGATGGCAAGTTTGATCAGCGGAGAGCCCTGCTACTATCTGGTGCGAAGATTCCTACGCTTATCGAGACCATCTCTGTCATGATCCAAGAAAATACACGTCTCAAACTTCAGGCAGGGACAAGAGAGCCCTGGTGTTACTGGATAGAGGGAAGAAACCCGACATTGTTATAACTATGGGGAGGTGGGCCATCTGAGGCTTGCCTACCCCAAGCCGCCCGGGAGAGAGATTTGGGTAGTGGATGGGGACGTGGCCGTGGACGTGGTCGGGCTCGTGGTGGTCGAGGAGGCTATCATGCCAATTTGGGCATGACTGACAGTGCGAATGAAGTCGACATTCTCTATACAGAGACGGAGCAGACCATTCTGAGCATGATGGAGGGCATCAAGAGGAAACAAATGGGTGAGGAGAGCATGGATGGAGCTTGGTGAGTAGCTATGTATGCCCACCCAACTGATGGATCTCTAGCTCTTGCATCCATATCTTCCTCCAGGGCATCAGATTGGATTATTGACTCAGGAGCTTCACGTCATGTGACAGGAAATGCAGGCGAGTTTTCCTCCTGCACTCGCCTTAGCTACTACAGATAGCATCCAGACGGCGGATGGTATATTCCGACCAATAGTCGGAAAGGGTACTATTAATTGTTCAGGTTCAGTAAAACTATTCAATGTTTTGCAAGCTTTTTCTTTCCAGTTAGTCTCTTATCCATTAATTTTATAATTATTCAACTGAGATGTATTGCTTCTTTTGATATTCCCAAGGTGACTTTCTAGGAGAAAGGGACGAGGCGGATACTTGAGACTGAGACTTGGCATGGCGGGTTGTGGTATCTGGATTTGGTAGGATTGGGCACAACTCTTGTTTCTGTGGTAGAGAAGACATCAGTTGGAGGACAAAGGGTGAGTGCAGAGGATACGCTGATACTCTATCACAAGCGGTTGGGGCACCCTTTGTTTGACACTATAGCTAGGTAATTTCCTGCTTTTTTTGAAAAAACAAATAAATCTAGATTGGTATGTGATTTAGGCAAGCTTACTAGGAGTTCATATGTAAGTACGGGCTGAAGAATCTCTTCTGTTTTGTTTTAGTTCATTCTGATGTATGGAGACCTTGTGTTGTAAGCTTTTTGAATGATTTAAGTCACTTTACACTTTTATTGATTGTCTCCCGTGTCACTTGATTTTATTTGATGAAAAAAAAGTGTGAGGTATTTACCTGCTTCCGCGATTTTCATAAGCATGTTTAGACATAATATACTGCAGTGATTAAGGTACTAAGGTCGAATAATAGGGCAGACTACACTAATAGGGCAATGAAGGAGTACTTATTAGTCCATGGGATATTGCACCAGACCACATGTGCATACACACCGACACAGAATGGAGTGGCGAAAAAGAAGAACAAACACCTTCTGGAGGTGGCAAGGAGTATGATGCTCAACATGAAGATTCCTCTGAGTCTGTGGGGATATGCGGTGTTGACAGTGACATAGCTGATCAATAGGATGTCATCACAGGTTCTGGGGTGGAAGACTTCATGTCAGCTATTGCAGGGACATAATAGGGGGATCCTTCCTTTGAAAGTATTTAGGTGTGTGTGCTTCGTGAAGGATAACAGGTCAGGTGTTGGTAAGCTTGATGCGAGGGCAGTCAAGTGTATCTTTGTGGGTTACTCTCGTACTCAGAAGGGATATGTGTGATGAATCTCAGTGGAGAAAAGAAGCTTTGTGAGCATGGATGTTCACTTTAGAGAGCTAGAGCAGTACTACCGACAGAAGAGAGCTCTACCCACACCAGATTTGTCAAATACCAAAGATATAAGGCGAGAAAGGGAGATGTTGGTAACAGATCTGGGAGTATGACAAGGAGGATCAACGGAGGAGCAGGAGAGTGATGAGGAGCAGTTGGAGGAGATTGAGAAGGAGAGGCGAGATGTTAGACCAACGACTCGGGGGGGGGGGGGGATACTTACATACAGTAGGAGGGAGAAGCTGCCAACAATATCAGCACTTATGCTCAGTCTAGCTCCTAGTCCCTTGGCTACGTCTGTCCCTACTCCTGGAGCACCTACATCACCGCAAGCCTCGGATAATATCCTTCCCTCTATATCTCCTCCCCCAACTGTCACATTTTGGAGGACCTTGCTTCCTTTGTCTCGTATGATCATATCTCCTCATCTCACGGAGCATTCATTGTATCGTTGGATAGTATTATTTTACTTAACAATTGGCAGGTTGCCAAAGACGATCCGAAGCAGAAGACAACGATAAAGGAGGAGATGAGGGCTCTTGAGAAGACCAAGACTTGGGAATTGCCACAACTGAAAAAATATAAGAAGGTCGTTGGGTGAAAATGAGTGTTCACTGTGAAGTAGAGCCCAGAGGGACAGGTCGAGCATTACAAGGCTCAATTGGTTACCAAGGGGTACAGCAGGACCTATGATATCGATTATGACGAGACATTTGCACTCGTTGCGAAGATGGGCACCGTCAAGACTCTGATCAGCTTGGCGGTGAATGGTGGATGGAGGCTGCACCAACTAGATGTGAAGAATACATTTCTTCATGGAGATTTAGCAGAGGAGGTGTACATGGAGATACTATCAGTGTTTGGCACGGTCAAGACAAAAGGTAAAGTCTGCAGGTTGAAGAAGTCTCTCTATGGGTTAAAGCAGTCACCTCGCGCGTGGTCCGACAGGTTCAGGAAGGCAATAATTGGAATGGGTTATCAGCAGATAAACACAGATCACACCGTGTTTTTCAGGCAGAATGAAGGTCACATCACCATGCTCGCAGTGTATGTGGAAGACATGATCATCACAGGGGATGATGAGCAAGAGATTGTCCGCCTCAAGGTGGCTCTGAGCAAGGAGTTTAAGGTGAAGGATCTGGATCTTCTTTGGTATTTTCTTGGGATTGAGATTGCTTACGAGACAAAGGGGATAGTCTTTTCCTAAAGGAAATATACTTTGGATCTCCGCATAGAAATGGTGATGTTGGGATGCAAACCTGCTGCGACATCAATCGATCAGAAGTGAAAACTGGGTGCTGAGGTCGGGGAACCAGTGGATCGTGAGATGTATCAAAGACTAGTCGAAAGGTTGATTTACTTGAACCACACTCGCACGGAAATCTCTTTTGTTGTGAGCGTAGTAAGCCGCTACATGTATGACCCATGGAAGGTCCATATGGAAGCAGCGTACCAACCTACCAGGTTCTGCGGTACTTGAATGCTCCTGGTAAGGGGCTGACGTTCAGAAGGAGCGGGCACATGAAGATTGAGGGCTACTGCAACTTTGACTGGGTAAGTTGTGCAGATGACAGGAGGTCCACTTCAAGCTATTGTATATGTTTGGGACGCAACCTGGTCTCCTGGAGGAGCAAAAAACAAACAGTAATGGCTAGATCGACAACAAAGGCGGAGTATAGAGTCATGTCATTAGGGGTTGCAGAACTTCTGTGACAGAAAGGGATGTTTGTGGAGCTGAAGTTGGAACAAGAAGATAAGATGAAGTTATGGTGTGACAGTCAATCAGCCATCAATATTACAAATAATCCAGTCCAGCACGATCGAACCAAGCATATAGAGATTGATAGGTTTTTCATAAAGGAAAAGCTTGATAGTGGGTTATTGGAGTTGAGTCACGTCTCGACCAAGGGTCAGGTAGCAGATTGCTTGACCAAGAGACTCAATTCAGAGGATATAATCAGAGGTTGTAACAAGATGGGCTTAGTGAATATCTTTCGCCAATCTTGAGAAAGAGTATTATAATATTAAATGTTTGTAGGCTATATATATAACCATCGGTTGCTCTAATGAGATATCAAGCCTTTTTCATAAATTTTGGGATGACCGCGACTCGCATGATCTTTCGCGACCTTTCTCCTTTGTTCCATATGACATTCAGGCCTATGTCAGATGTTGTTGCGTCTCCCCATTTTTTTTCTTTTGATTGGTCTTGTGTTGGGGATCGATTGTTGTTAGTTGTTCTAGTCTCAGTGGTGTCTCTACTAGACGAAGACGCAGCGTGTAAAAGTTACGATGAGCTTAGTGGCCGGCCGAGACGGGGAGAGGGGCAGATCGGACCAATAAAATCGTTTGGAAAACAATAGATTACACTATAATCGAAAAGCAAGAAGCAAATACACGCCGATGTCTTGGGGACCGGTTCCCCCTAAGAATCTCTCTCCAAGTGAGAGCTTACAAAATATTTGACAAGGTACCTCATGTACTCTCCCTTATATATATGTGACTATGTGAGACACTCTAAGTGCTAGATTACCAAAATGACCCTTGACAGAGATCACATAAAAATGTCATATTGAATAAAAGACAAGGTTAATCGACAATAGACAGAGAAATGGCTCTGAATATTTCATAGTTGGGAGGAGGGTCGTCTATCGTGCATATTTGTATCAATATTGAACATTGTTGATTAGTATTTTGGAGAATATGGGCATTGACAACAAACATTGCTAGTTTTCAAAAGGATGTTCTAGCAAATAAATGATAGTCTAATGACTTAGAGAATAGGCTTTAATACCTTCGCACTGCGAATATCTCGGCCTACGAAAATGGGGCTAACATGTACCGGTGTTTCTCTTGAGGCATGTACATAAATGGAATATTTACCATCATGGCCCTGTCAAAGAGAAGATAAGAAGATAAAAATGAGCATAGCCATAGAAAATGTTATGATAATAACTCAGAAACAAAAAACAGTTTAAACAACCATTTAAGCAACAGACGTTCTATGTATAGAACAGTTGAGAACTAAATTACAAGAAAACAATTAGTAGTAGTTCAATAATCCCTATCAGTTTGTAGCAGTATTTCAACAACCAACTACTAGACATTAATTTTTTTCAAGAGAGAAAGTGTAAAGTCTAATGAACAACTTCACAATGATAAAACTTGGGAACTCAGGGTATAAAATTCTTCTAGCCTCAGGCTATTAGGAGCTTGTAGTCTAACCAAGAAATATATATTTTGTATTTTCATAACAGTACAGGAACATAAACAGACACATCAACTTATAATAAAGCAAACAGACATCAAAGTGATAATGGATATTGAATTCAAATTTGTTGTATATAATTCTAACTATTACTAAAGAGTAAAGTAATATGTAGAAGATGAATTAGAGAGATGAAATATTTTCTTGTATTACAAGTATGAGGATTGTCTTTCTTTTTCTCCCTATCCATTATTTTTCCTGGGATTCCGAAAGAGGATCACTCTAGGTATCTCTTCTGGCTATTTATACTGAGCTGTGAACTCTTTTTTGTAGACAATTCCATCTAGATTGAAGCATGAGGTGGCTTATTTATCATAAGTTGATTTTTGTATTGTAGTCTTTTATCTTCTTTAGCCTAATTGATCTTTTAAAGTCAGGCCCTAAGTCATTATGCTGAGAATTTCTCGTTGCAACATTTTTATGCCAAATTCTTCTTTGTCAAAGTCATTGTTGTGTGTACCGAATGTCGAGTATTTATTCGGTGTTGCTCATGACTGTTCAGATTTTATTCTTTAATAATTATTTAATTATCATTTCATGGAGTCTACATGAGTTTAGTGGTTGGGCTCTACATAAATTGATGAGAAAAACTCAAAACCATTTTAAGGGAATCCAGATTCTTGGAGGGAAATCATGTTTTATGCATATGCTAACTTTTGGTCGACGTTCGCCAACCCAACAATCACCGATCGCCAACCGATCAATCGCCGATCGCCAACTAAGTAATCGTCGATCGCTGACCAAGCAATCGCCGACCGAGCCGTCGCTGACCGAGCCATCATCGATTGCCGACTGATACATCGTGGAACGCCGGCCGTGCTATCGCCAATCGCCAGCCGAGCTTTTGTTGTTCGTCGACCGACTACGGTCAATGTCCGACAGCGGCCGTTCGCCGACCGAGCAATCGCCGGTTGTTGGTCGAGCCATCGTCGATCGCTGGTCGAGCCATTGTCGATCATTGGCCGAGCCATCGTCGATTGCTGGTCGAGCCATCATTGATCGCCGCCGGAACAGTCACTGTTCGCAGGCCGTACCTTCACATGTTTGCGGAAGGAAAAACACTAGACAAACGTGGGCTTTGCCCAAGATCAAGAGATTAAAAAAAATCTAATTTTCAGATCCAAACATCATAAATCATTTAATATGTTTGACTTATAATCAAAGTGAGGCTTCACAGCATGGATTAAAACATCTTCATTTCTAAGGGGCCTTAAATCAAACTGCGGCACTGCCAGAAAACCATTATTCTTAATTCCATTGGAACCTCAAAATTCTGATAACATCAAAAAATAAAGAGAGAAATAAGGCTTATTATGGGTAAAATGGTGAAGCTTGTCAAGGCGTTTAGAAAACACTACAAAATCGTTTCATTGAGAGTAGTAAACAATATTCGACTTTCAATGACCATGGTAAGGTTACTAAGGGAATTATGTACTCAAATTAAATAAAAGGGGTAGGCGTAGGGCCTGATCTCCTAAGATAATTGTCAAGGCGAGGTTCCTTGAACTTATATAGTATCGTTCGTTAAGAATCATTGGACTAAAGATGGGAGGAACGTGGTTTGCTGGTCATTTGTGCCCTACTTTAACTAAGTGATCACTGATCAATGAACGGGTACTGCCACGTTAGCACACTGTGCATGGGACGTCAAAATAATATAAGAGTTGTTTGTATGCATTTGCATATAATTACCACGTACATATCATTCAGCTAAAAATACAAAGAAACCTCAATAACTACAATGAAAATTAGATAGTTAGTATACAATTAACCAAATAAGATACATGAAATGTCACATTTTCAAATTCCACAAGCATATATGAAAGAAAAAACTTATAAAAGCAAATCAGAATATTTTCAGTTTCACCAAACATAATAGTCAAACACACCTCGAAAAACTTCTCCCAGAGCTTCTCAAAAGGCAAAGAACCTGGAGTTAAGAACATGAAAGCAACTTTAGGGATATTCACTTTGACGGTTGGCGCAGACAGAATGTCCCTGAAAACGACTCGAGAGGCAACCTCCTCGTCGCTGAGCACGCAAGAGCTAATTGGAGGAAGCCAATCCTTGAATGGGCTACAGATGCTCGAGGAAAAGAAGTAGCAATTGGAGTAACGAAGAGGCGGATAGACGTAAGCAAAGATTAGCGAGGCACACACAAGAGACACCAATGAAATAATCCACCGCAATCTTCTTGATGTTGGTCTGGGGCGGGAGACTGGCATGCTTTGCTTATCCCAAATGCCCAGCAGGTTTTACTTTAGTGATTTTACCAGTGAGATGAAGTATTCCCTTTGCACCAAAAAGTACACTTCTCATCACACTTTTTTGCCAAATATTAGACAGGATCACTGTCAAACTTGAAGCAAAAAAAATCAAATTATCATTTTCAAATTCAAGCTAAGACTTTGCAATTCATATTTCTGGGAAGAATTATCTAAAGGTAATGAGTAAATAAGAGATAAATGAAAATAATACAAATAAATAGCATTTTTTTGAAACTTTCAGAAAAAAAACTGAAATTATTCATCTGATGTGTTCTCTTCTATACATTTCCACATTGTTTCATATTTGAATTGATGGTAATAAATGAAAACTGAGGAGAAGATAGTACAGTAAAGCTCAAGGTTTTTATTTCACTTGTTTTGATTTTACACATCAGGTTTTTCATCAGTCGGCCTTTTATAGCAAGGCCAGCAAGCGTTCACCTATAGGGTGAGAGGATAAGTATAACTAGTTTTCTATTTATCTAATCCTTATATCTTCAATTATCCAGATATAGAGAAGTCTTCGGTATAGCAGCTGCTTTGATTGCGGATTTCCCCCTTAGGCCAAAGAGTTTCCGACTCCCATTTGGGTGCGGATTTCCACAATACGAGATCCATGGAGAGGCTTGGTAAGTATATCTGCGAGTTGAAACACGGTAGGGCAGTGTTCTACATTGATTTCGCCTTTTTCAATTTGATCCGAATGAAGTGGAATCTTAGATCAATATGTTTGTTTTTTCCCTAAGTAATAGGGTTTTTGGCTAGGAATATAGTTGAAGTATTATCACATAAGATTTTTGTAGGAGCTTTCTCTTCTTTCCTTTTGATTTCTTCAAGGATTCTTCTTAGCCAAATGCATTCGCAGCTTGCTGTACCGAGTGTCGTATACTCAGTTTCCATTGTTGAGTGCTACAGACGTCTGTTTGCAAACACCCCAAGCAATAGGCTTTGATCCTAACAAGAATGCAAAGCCATTGGAGCTCTTTCTATCATATATGTTGGATCCCCAATCAGAATCAGCATATCCATTTAGTTCAGATTTAGATTCTTGCCTGTAAATGAGCCCAACTTTTATGGTGCCTTTGATGTAGCCGAGAAAGTGATGGACTGCTAGTAGATGTGATTTAGTAGGTTTTTGCATGAATCGAGCTACTAGATTTACGGCTTGAGCTATATCAGGTTTGGTCTTAGTTAAATACATCAAAAATCCCACTATAGATCTATATTGACTTGCACTAACATACTTTTCATCATTATCCTTTTTTAGCATTTCACTAATTGTCATGAGAGTCAATGACTGGAGGCAGAAGTCAAATTGGGCTTTCTTTAGTATATCAGTTGCAAACTTTTGATGTGATAAGAATATATCTGAGGGAGATTGATGAACACGAATTCCCAGAAAAAATTTCATCACACCAAAATCTGTCATAGCATAGTCAGTTTGCATTGTCTTACTGAATTCATTAATCATGGTCATTGAACTTCCAGTGATTAGCATGTCATCAACATATAATCCAATAATGACATGATTAGTACCATTCCACTTTAGGTATAGAGATGGTTCATTTGCACATCTTTGAAAGCCTTGATGAAGAAAGTAATTATCAATGTTGACATTCCAATCCCTAGTGGATTGTTTTAAGCCACAGAGTGTTTTATGTAACTTATATACTTTCAAGTTTCAAGCTATTTTCCACTTCTTGAATGTATCCTTTGGGCTGCTCAACATAAAGTTCTTCTTTAACTGTACCATTTAAAAATACCGCTTTAATATCCAGATGATAGACTGGGTAATTTTGTTGGGCATCATGAGCAAGCACTAGTTTAATAGTATATCCATCCGAGCCACAGGAGCAAAGGTATCTGTATAATCCTCTCCAGGCTTTTGTGAATACCCTTCCACCACTAGTCGAGCTTTATGTTTTACAATAGCACCAATTTCAATATATTTGATTTTATATAACCATTTAAGTCCAATGGCAACTTTATTGGGAGATAAGTCTACCAAACTTCATGTTTTATTATTTTGTATTGTCATCCATTCTTCATCCATAGATTTTGCCAAATAGGATCATTTTATGCATCATCATATGTTATGGGAGATGATGTTAGAAGGACCATTTGAGTTTCTTGATAGAAATCTTGCAAACTTCTTGTTTTACTGGTAATGATGAAGGAGAAGCAGAACCTGAAGGTTTTGGTTCTACATGACTTTTTTCAAGATGATTCTCAGTATTGATTTGAAGGGGACTTTAAAAGTGTTCAACCATCATTCTGGGAGGATTGATTTGCTGAACCTCTGACTGCCACTCCCAATTAGCTTCTTCATTAAATATTACATTACGAGAAATCAAAAGCTTGTTAGTTGTTGGATTGTACAATTTGTAAGCCTTGGATTGTTCATTGTAGCCTACAAAAATGCATTTCTCAATCTTACTATCCAACTTTTCTTGGTTTTCAGTTGTTGTTAGATAATAGGCAACACATCCAAAGATTCTTATATGGTTGTACAGATGGTTTCCTTTGTTTTAAGGTGAAATAAGGTGTACTCTTGAGAAGTGACTTAGTTGATACCCTATTAAGTATATACATAGTAGTATATATGGCCTCTGCATAGAATACTTTGGGAAGGTCTTTAGCTTAAAGTAGAGCTCTTGTCATTTCAAGGATGACGCAGTTCCTTCTTTCAAGCACACCATTTTGTTGTGGTGATCTTAGGAAAGTCAATTGTGTATGAATTCCTTGCACTTGACAGTATTTAAAAAAATGGTTGGAGGTGAATTCGTAGTTGTGAAATGTTATTATCAAGTCGTTTAGTCTTTTTATATTTTTCACCCCGGGTTGGGGTAGTTTTGTTTTTCCCTTGTTTTAGGTTTTCTCTTACTCAAGTATATGTATGAGTAAGAGAACGGTGTTTTTCATTAATCACGATATCATTTTCTCTCCACTTGGTATCAGAGCAATCCCGTGCCCTAGCCTCTCGTTCCGCCTTCTCCCGCTCGGATCGAACACGCCGCCGGATCGAACATGCCGCCGCTCCTCTTCCGTCGTGACTCCACCGCCGCTCCCTCTGCACGCAACCATCGCAATGTCGGGCGGCTTTCTTGTCGGCTGCTGAGAGGAACGCCTCCGTCGTTCCTCCATGAAGCAGCCCGCCGCTCCTTCGTGAGAAACGAGTTCTACGTCGCCGTCGTCGTTCCTCCATGAATAAGCATGCTGCTATGTTGTCTTGTGTCGCTGTCCTGTGTTGTCCCGTGTTGTTGTCTTGTGTCGCTGTCTGTGTCCTGCTTTTGTCGCTGCCCTACTGTCCCGTGTCGCTGCCATGTTTTTTTAGATGAGTTGATTTGATGGTTGCTCTTGTGTCGGTATGGGTGAACCTGATTCATCAGTTTCTTCTCCGGGCGCGTTCCTGCCTCTGATGGTTGAGCCTCAGCGGCCCCATGCCCACTCTAGCTCCTTGAAGATTACCACAGTTCCTCTGGATGACACGAATTACCTTGAATGGTCTCGTGCTTCTCAACATGTCATTCGTAGCCAACATATGTTTGGCTATATCGATGGGACGATTACGGAGCCCCCCTGTGTCTGATCCCTCCTGGAAGCGCTGGGATTCTGACAACTCTCTAGTTGTGTTCTGGCTCGTGCATTCGATGTCGCCTAAGGTCTATCGGCGCTATATGCTAATGGACTCAGCTTTCGAGATCTGGACTCGTGTTCGTGAAACATACTCTCAGATTGACAGTTTCATCCATGTTTATGAGCTCACTTGCCGCATTTTGGAGTTGCGTCAAGGTTCGATAACTGTTTCATCATCTTCTCGGAGTTTGAGCGCTTGTATCAAAAATTGGACTACTTTGAACATTTCACTCCAGCGTGTACTGCGGATGTTGTTCTGTTAAAGCAACGAGATGACCGCTTCCGTCTTCATGTCTTCTTGATAGGATTGAATATGGAATTTGATATGGTTCGGACACATGTTCTCCATTGTTCTCCTCTTCCCTCTCTTTGGGAGGCGTTCAGCATGGTTCTGGGTGACGAAGAATGCCACAAATCTCTCAGTGTTATGGCTCCTTCAGATCGTTCTGCCCTGACGAGTGTTGGTCGTGGTCTCATTCCTACTCCTGCATCTTTTGTGCCTATCTGCGATTACAGTGGTCGAAGGGTGCACTCTCGGGAGGCATGTTTCAAACTTCATCCGCATCTGGCACCTTTTGGTCGTGGTCGTGGTCGGGGTCGTGGACCTGGCCGTGGGGGCCATAGACACAGTGGCTACCGTTCTCATGACGCTGCTTACACTACTGATGTCTATGATGAGTCCCAGTCTTCGGTACTCTCAGCCTGATCCGGTCACTGGAAGCTCTACTTCTCTTGTCACCGTTGTTATGCCTAGTGCTCATGCTACGCCACCACCTCACCTTCTGAATGGGTGCTCAACTCTGGTGTCACTCACCACATGACTGGGTCTTTGTCAGGTTTTCTCTCTTATACTCCTTTTGTCTGGTAAGGAGAAAGTTGTTTCTGCTAACGACTCGTTGTCCTCCATTGCCGACAAAGGCAACATCTCTTGTTCTCCATTCATATCCCTTTCCTCCGTTCTTCATGTTCCTTCATTTCCACGCAATTTACTTTACATCAACAATCTTACGAAATGTCTTAACTACTCCGTAACATTCTTTCCTGATTCTTGTGTATTTCAGGAACTGGGTACGAAGCGGAACATTGGCAGTGGTAGGTGCAGTGGCGTCTTGTACTACCTGGACACTCATCCTCTTCCTCAGGCCCTTTCCAGTTCTACTGTTACTGCAGAGGATGTTCGCTGCTAGCATTTGCGTTTAGGACATCCGTCCTCTGTCTACCTGCAAAAATTATTTCCTGTTTTTTTACCTTTTCTTCAGAACTTCTCGTGATATTTGTGATCGGTCTAAACATGTGTGACAGACCTCTTCACATCTTTTTTTTCTAGTAGCACTCCATTTGATGTTATACATTCTGATGTTTGGGGGTAGTCCCCCGTTGTATCGTTAACTGGTTTTCGCTGGTTCGTCACCTTTATTGATTGTTTCTCGCGTACTACATGGGTTTATCTGTTGAAAAAAAGTGATGTTTTTCCTTGTTTTCAAGTCTTTCATAAAATGGTGTAAAATCAATTTAATGTCTCTATCCATGTTCTTCGAAATGATAATGGAGGGAAGTATGATGATCGTGGTTCCTTTGGCGCTTACCTCACCTCTCACGATATCATCCACCAGAAAACTTGTGCTTACACATCTACTCAGAACGGAGTGGCCGAACGAAAAAATCGGCATCTCCTCGAGGTTGCTCGATATCTCCTATTGACGATGCACCTCCCTAAACACTATTTGGGTGATGCGGTGCTTACTGATGCACACCTTATCAACCGTCTTCCTTCTCTTGTCTTCTCCTTTACTACTCCTCTAGCCCTCCTCTTCACCACTGGCGTGGTTCATACTTCCCATTTGTCGTACTGTGTCTTTGGGTGTGTCTGTTACGTGCATGTGCACCAACCTCAACGTGACAAACTTGACACTCGAGCTCAACGTTGTGTCTTCTTGGGCTATTCTTCCACGACCAAAGGATATCGTTGTTATCACCGCACCCCCCTCCCGGCGTATGTTTTGTACCATGGACGTTACCTTCCGTGAGGGGGAGTCCTACTGATTGTCCTCAACTCATGTTTTTCATCAGGGGGGGGAGTAGTACTATAGATGATGTTACTGTTGTCCCTCTGCCTCTTCTCCAGTCCATCTCCTCCACTCCTTTACCTCATTCCACTATGGTACCCATAACTCATATTATCCTGATACCGGACTCCTCTACTATGATTTTTCTTTTTCCCCATGTATACCACCGTCGTTCAGGTACACAGGTCACCACCGCTCCACCTCTACCAGTGTCGACTTCGGACTCAGATTCTAATGACGTTGATCTGCATATTCCTCTTGCTTTGCTAAAAAGGGTAAAGCTACATGCACGCAACATCTGATTTCTAATCATGTGACTTATCATCATCTTACTCAGATTCATCAAACTTTTGTTTCATCCCTTTCTCTAGTTGTTATTCCTAAGACATGGCAGAAAGCATTGGAGATACCTACTTGGACACAGGCTATGCGAGATGAGATGTCTGCATTGGACAAAAATCATATGTGAGATATCCCTGCTCTTCCTTCAGGAAAGAAAGCTATAGGTTCTCGGTGGGTCTTCTCTGTTAAGTAGAACCAAGATGGCAAGGTGCAACGGTACAAAGCGCGTCTTGTCGCCCAAGGATACATCCAGACTCAAGGAGTTGATTATCAGGAGACTTTTGCTCGTGTAGCAAAGATGAACTCTATTCGGATTTTGTTATCATGTGCAGCTTGTCTGGACTGGGAACTTCATCAACTGGACGCGAAAATGTGTTTCTCCATGGTGAGCTTGAGGAGGAGATGTACATGAAATTCCCTCCTGTTTTGTGAAGAAAGAAGATGAAGGACTTGTCTGCCGCCTAAGGAAATAATTATATGGCCTGAAGCAATCTCCTAGGGCCTGGTTTGGAAGATTTTTCACAGCAATGCTCAAGTTTGGCTACAAACAAGCCCAATCTGATCATGTCATGTTTATCCGGATACATGACCAGCATGTTGTGGTTCTCATTGTCTACGTGGATGACATCGTGATTACTGGAAATGATATAGAGGAGATTGTCAACCTCAAGACCCTCATATCTACTGAATTTGAAGTGAAGGACTTGGGAAGATTACGGTATTTCCTGGGTATCGAAGTGGTTAGATCTAAGCGGGGTTTCTTTATATCCCAACGGAAGTACATATTGGATCTCCTAAAGGAAACTGATATGCTTGTTTGTGTTCCTGCGAACACTACTATGGAGGAAAATCACAGGATTGATGAAGATGGTGATGGTGATCATGCGGATGTATCACGTTACCAAAGATTGGTCGGAAAACTTATATATCTATCTCACACACGTCCCGACATTATGTATGCAGTTGGTATTCTTAGCAGATAATGCATTCTCTTAGAATCAGACACCAAGAAGCGACGTATCAAGCTCCTGGTCGCGGCCTCTTATTCTCTAGGAACAACAACTTGGAGATTGAGGTTTTTACTAACGCTGATTAGGCTGGTTGCAAGGATGACAGAAAGCCCATAACTGATACTGCTCCTTTGTTAGTGGTAACCTCATAACGTGGCGGAGCAAGAAGCAGAATGTGGTGGCCATGTCAAGTGCAGAGGCAGAATATCGTGCAATGTCTCAAGACTTATGTGAGGGATTATGGTTGCGTACTGTGTTACAGGATCTGGGTTTCTCTGTGACAGTCCCTTTCTCCTTATTTTGTGACAATAAGGCTGTCATTAATATTGCTCATAACCCGGTCCAACATGACAGGACAAAGCATGTTAAAGTGGATCGGCACTTTATTAAAGATCACTTGGATAAGAAAACAGTTGTTATTCCGTTTGTTCATTCCAGGGATCAGCTGGCCGATGTGTTCACCAAAAGCTTGGGGTGTGATGTGTTTATTGATGATATCCAAAAACTTGGGATGACTGATATCTTTCGTCCGACTTGAGGGGGGAGAGTTGTGAAATGTTATTATCAAGTCGTTTAGTCTTTTTCTATTTTTCACCCCAGGTTGGGGTAGTTTTGTTTTTTCCCTTGTTTTAGGTTTTCCCATACTCAAGTATATGTATGAGTAAGGGACGGGTGTTTTTCATTAATCACAATATCATTTTCTCTACCTCTATCAGTTCTAATTGTCTTGATGTTAAGTCCTAATTGCAATTCAATTTCTTTCTTAAATTGTACAAACTTTTCAAAGGCTTCACTTTTATTAGAGATGTGATAAATCCACATATAATGGGAATGATTGTCTACAAGAAGAAGGTAGTACCTTTTGCCTCCAAAAGAGGATGTAAATGCAGGACCCTATAAATCTCCATGAACAAGTTGTGAGGGCATTTGATATTTCACAAATGTAGTTTTAGGAAAATGAATTGTATGTGATTTGCTATAAACACATTTTACGCAAAAGTGGTTTTGTTGTCCTGAAAATGAAGGTAGTCCTATGATTAAAGCTTTGTTTTGTAGTGAGTAGTGACTGGATTGTTTGTCAATGAAAGTGTCCAAGCCGGTGATGTCAAAGGTTGATAGGTGATGTGCAACTCTGTTGTTGGCAAGAGAGGGCACAATGATTCATCTGAGGCATGCGTAAGATAAACAAATGGTTGTTGGTAAACATAGCTGAGGCAAGATAGACACCTGAAGCTTCATGACTTACGTGAGCACCGGCTTTGTCAAAGATAAGTTTATATCCCTTAGTTATCAATTGACCCGCACTTAACAAATTCTGTGTTAAGGTTGGAACATAATACACATCAAGTATAAGCTTTATACCACCAGTTTGAATTTGAACAGATATGGATCCCTTGCCTTCAATACTCACAGTGATGCCATTCCAGAGAGCAACTTTAGATTTGGGAGTTTCATCTAGCCGTATAAAGTTTGCTTTATTGTTAGTCATGTGGAAAAATCATTTACTATCCAAGTACCATATATCAAGGTCAGTGACTTCATTTGGAGATGAAGAATAAACCATTTTTCTATCGGTTGTTCTTGAATTTCAGAAAGTTTTACTTCTTCATTAGCCTTGTGCTAGTACTTCTTAGCTGAATGGTTGGGAATACGGCATTTTTTGCATCGCCAAAAATAGTCCTTAGAATTGTGGTTAGTTTTTTTTACAAATGATGCAAAACGACTCACTAGTATTTATAGGTTTTGAAATTTGTAGGATCCTTTGCCTTTTTCAATGTTCTAGTATTGTGCTTGCTTGTTGTATGTAGGGGATTTAGTCATAGGATTAACTTTCTTTACAGCATGAGTATTGGCTTTAGTAAACTGCAGCTTTGCCTGTAGAGATTGATCTAAAGGCTGATTTAAATGGATCAGTCTTTGTTCATGAGTCAGTAAGAGAAAGGGTTTTCAAATCCTTAGATTCTTTAATTGTCGTGACAATTGGATAGAAACTTGAAGGAAGGCTGCGTAATAATTTTGGTACAATCTTCTTGTCTTCTATTGTATCACCATGGCTTCGAATTTGATTCATAATATGTAAAGTTCTGGATATCAGATCCTCTACTTTCTCTCCTGGTTTCATAATTAAGTTTTCAAAATCTCTCCAAGCATTTTAAAGTTTTAATTCAATAACCTTCTCATCTCCTTTAAACTGCACACGTAATATATCTCAGGCTGCTTTGGCTGAATCAACACTCATAATGCGTGGGAATATATTTTTTGATGCTCCTTGATATATCGTGCAAATAGCTCGGGCATCTTTTTGTTTTTCTCCAACTATATATTTTAAATCTTCGGGGGTTTCTGGAGTTTCACATGTAACGAGAGGTCACCATTAAAGATATAAATACAGCTCGCATATATATGCTTCAAAAATCATATTTGTCTCCATTAAACACTGAAAAAGAAGTTTGGGAGAGGGAGAAAGTACTTGATGAAGCCATCCTCCTATGATGTTTCTTATATTGAGCCAATAGCTCTGATACCAATGACGGTTAAAAATGAAAACTGGGGAGAAGATAGTACAGTAAAGCTCAAGGTTTTTATTTCACTTGTTTTGATTTTGCACACATATCAGGTTTTACATCAGCGGGCCATTTATAGCATGCCCAGCAAGAGGTCACCTATAGGGTGAGAGGATAAGTATTGTTGCGGGTCACCCGGCCTTTTCCCAGGTCCGAAGAATCGGACCGCCTTAGCTCGGAGTCGAGCAGGGCGTGCAATCAGTTAAAGAGAACTGCACCAATGGACAAGAGACGTTTTTGAATATATCTCAGGCTGCTTTGGCTGAATAAACACTCATAATGCGTGGGAATATATTTTTTGATGCTCCTTGATATATCGTGCAAATAGCTCGGGCATCTTTTTATTTTTCTTCAACTATATATTTTAAATCTTCGGGGGTTTCTGGAGTTTCACATGTAACAAGAGGAGCTGGCCCGTCGGAGACAATTTCCCATAGGCCTAAAGATATAAATACAGCTCGCATATATATGCTTCAAAAATCATATTTGTCTCCATTAAACACTGAAAGAAGTTTGGGAGAGGGAGAAAGTACTTGATGAAGCCATCCTCCTATGATGTTTCTTATATTGAGCCAATAGCTCTGATACCAATGATGGTTAAAAATGAAAACTGGGGAGAAGATAATACAGTAAAGCTCAAGGTTTTTATTTCACACATATCAGGTTTTACATCAGCGGGCCATTTATAGCATGCCCAGCAAGAGGTCACCTATAGGGTGAGAGGATAAGTATTGTTGCGGGTCACCCGGCTTTTTCGCATGTCCGAAGAATCGGATCGCCATAGCTCGGAGTCGAGCAGGGCGTGCAATCAGTTAAAGAGAACTGCATCAATGAACAAGAGACGTTTTTGACGTAGAAAACCCGGAAAAGGTGAAAAACCGGGTGATTGGAACTGTGTCAAGCCAAAATCCACTAGCTTATTGGAGTGTTACAGAGATTGGTTTGATCTCGGAGGCCGACAGACCGCTACTCTGTTACGAGTACAGAAAACAAGGAAAAAATGGCTAAGTCCTCGTAGCCTCGATAGAAGCGCCCCGGCCTTGGGATGGCGTCCAACTCATGGAACCTTGGTGGAAGCGTTCCGGTTGGGAAATCTTCTAAGTCCACGAAACTTCTAGAGGAAGCGCTCTCGTTGATTCGGAGCCTAGATGGGAGCATTCTCGCGGAGGCGGTTGACGTCACTTGAGACGTGAGGAATCTGTAGCGCAAGGAGG
Source organism: Platanthera guangdongensis (assembly GCA_039583875.1). Lineage (NCBI taxonomy): Eukaryota > Viridiplantae > Streptophyta > Magnoliopsida > Asparagales > Orchidaceae > Platanthera > Platanthera guangdongensis. The sequence goes on from CM077152.1 coordinate 8,895,024, forward strand.
AGAGCGGAGTGAATTCCTGAGCGGAGAATCGGCCTAAGTCCACGATCCTGTCGGAAAACCTCAGAGCTCTCTCTTGCCTCCGGAGTTGCTTGGCATGAAATGAAGGTCTGAGGGCCTATTTATAATTTTTTGGAGGGTCATGGTAATAATTGCGTCGGAGAGTTATTTGTGTTGGCGATTGACGTCGCTCCATTTCGATCACGCTGATTGCCAATTTTGCCGAAATGACAGGAATACCCCCCCCCCATCCCCCGGGAAGTTCAGACGGCCCAGGCAAGGTGCCCGGAGGTGGCGGAGGTCGCTGGCGGCGGCAGGGGCCGTCGGCGGGGGCACGGCCGCGCTCAGGGTGCGACACTGCATGGCCGCGCGCAGTGCGCGGCCCCGCATAGCCGCGTGACTGCGCGGCCAAGCGTGGCCAAGCGGGGCCAAGCATGGTCGTGCGGTGTGCGGCCACTAGCCGCACGATGCGCGACCCTACACGGCCGCGCGCAGTGTGCGGCCCTGCATGGCCGTGCGCAGTGCGCGGTCCGTGGACCTGCGCGGTCGCGGGCGAGCTGCGCGCGCGCAGCCTGCTGGGGTCACTTTGGCGCGTGTTGGTCGGGCTTGACTACCTCTGAGGGTGCTTTCGGGACTTTCCGGATGAGCGCGGCTTGTCGCCGGCCCTGCATGGCCGCGCGCAGTGCGCAGCCCGTGGTCCTGTGCGGCGCGCAGCCTGCTGGGGGCACTTTGGCGCGTGTTGGTTGGGCTTGACTCCCTCTGAGGGTGCTTTCGGGATTTTTCGGATGAGCGCGGCTCGTCCGGTTAGTTTAGATTGCCCGCGTGTCCTTGGACTGAACCTCCCTGATTTGACTCGGAAAATTTAGGGGGAACCTAATCAAATGCCCCCAAATTTTTGTGGGTCGTGAACCGCAAAGCGACGAGCCCGAAAATTTCTAAGCTTGATGATTTCATTTCGGGTTTGTGAAGCTAAGATCATTTCAGCATGCGCGCATCACAAGTTACTTTGGCTTGTGGCGTGAAATATCCCCTTGGTTAGGATTTGATATGATTGGTGATGCCTTGGATCCGCTCGTGTCTGCCTCGTGTGTTGAAGGTTTTGCGAGGATGCCTGGATGGCGATGCCTGCGGTTGAGAGCTTACGCGGTTGTTGCGAAAAGTTCGCGTTGACGGCAAATTCTTGTGACGTGGAACGATGTTCTGCCCCCTTATCTCGACGTCGCGGAAGGACCTGCGAGCTTGTCGTTACTAGAAAACGTTGAAGTACATGGTATCTGTTTCCACATTGCAAGTTGGAGTGATTCGGTGTCCATTCCTATCGGGAGCTGGGACTGAGCATCTAGAGGCGGAGGCCGTTGATGGTGTCTGTGTCTTGGGATGTTGCAACGGTGCGAGCTTTCGCGTTTGCAGAACATTAGAAGTCCTGGGCCATGGAATGGAGCGAGGTCGGACAGCTAAGCGGACCATGAGACGATGACTACGAAGGTAGGCTCGTTGTGGCTGCGTGCAGTTGAACTTTATCTTGTGCTTGGTTGGGGCTTCACGTGCCGCGAAGGCTACAGGGCGTTTCGTCCCCTGCGTAGGTGTTGTCTTGAAAGATGGTGCTGGCGACGGGGAAGCAGTTGATTGCATTTGTGTCGTACGCAAGCCTGGCATGGTTGGCTCTGGTATAGCCTTTGCCACTTCCCTTACTCGGACGCGTGAGTTTTTGCGCAACATATTGAGCTTGCTACTTAACCAGGGCGTAGGTCTTGCGTCGTGAAAATCTCGTCGTTGTCATCAGGCGGGGGATCTTAGCGATTGTTTAACCGTTCCCAGTGGCTCTGCTTGTTGCGGCAACTTGGTGTCGTGTCACGCGTTGTGGCGGCTCGAGAGCATTTGGTACTTTTGGGTCCCTTGTTTTTTGGGTGTTACCGTTGGCTATTGTTGTCGAGCGTTAGCAGTTGTCGGGCGTTAGCGGCGAGGGCTTGTTGCTGAAGTGAAAGGATGGAGGACACTTCCCCCTTGCCTTGGTGGTGTGGATGGACGCGGAGGTCCGTTCGCTTTGGGAGGCGGCGACGGATTTTTGTTCGCACGCGCTTCGAGAGGACCCGGAATTTGGCGAAGAGACTTTGCTCGCTTTTGCCCGAGAAGGTCCAGAGTTCGTTCGTGCGGTAGTGGTGAAGAATCCCAGTTCGACCGTTCTTTAGGAGGACCCGAGTTCGTCCGGATGGAGGGGGAGCAACTGAGGAAAGAGAAGAGAGAAGGCTCGACTAATTGTGGAGCTGTTGGACGTCGAGGTTATGCGAGAGCCTGCGGTGGCTGAGTACAAGGTATCTTATGGCTTTGAGATGGAGTGATTCCATACCGCAGAGGGGGCACGTTCTGAGATGATGGCGACGGAGATTGATTTGCTTTTAGATGAAGAGCGCGAAGCTGCGTACTCCTTGGGTTTTGGCAAGGGGTTCCGAGCAGCTCGTAGGCTTCTGGAGCGCGATACCCTGGGCGTGGAGGATGTATGTCTCAGACGACGACCCTGATTACCATCGTGAAGGGATGATCTTTGGGACTTCTTCCCAAGTTCGTTTTGATTTGCCTATTTTTGCGTTGTAGGCGTGCTTTCGCGACATTGCATGTTTTTGCTTTTTTATGATGATGTAGCTCATGCAGAACCTTTCATTTAAGTGGGGACCCGTTTTGTCTTTTGGATCTGCTTGTGTTTTTGGGGCGCGTATTCTTTCTGACAGAGTTGTGTTTTGCTCGAGCGTTGTCTTACTTGCGTTTTTGGGAGAGCCGTGATCGTCGAGGGTTTGGAGGCGACGTTCCCCCGCTTGCTCGTCCCTTGAGCGAGGATGGTGGAGAACCTTTGTTCGATCACACTTTAGGAGACCAGGGTTCATCCAAGAGGAGGTGGCGAAGCACCTTTGTTCGATCACGCTTTGGGAGAACCGGGGTTCGTCCAAAAAGAGGTGGAGAAGAACCTTTGTTCGATCTTGCTTTGGGAGAACCGGGGTTCGTCCAAGGGAGGTGGTGAAAAACCTTTGTTCGATCACGCTTTGGGAGAATTGAGGTGGTGAGGAACCTTTGTTCGATCCCGCTTTAGGAGAACCTGGGTTCATCCAAGAGGAGGTGACGAAGAACTTTTGCTCGATTGCGCTTTGGGAGAACCGGGGTCAATCCGGGTGGAGGTGGCGAACAACCTTTGTTCGTTCGTGCCTCGGGAGGACCGGGGTTCGTCCAAGTGAAGGTGCAGATGAACCTTTGTCAATATCGTCTGGGTGGATCGGGCTCCGTCCGGGTGGAGGAGGCGAATAACCTTTGTTCGTTCATGTCTCAGGAGAACCGGGGTTCGTCCAAGTTGAGGTGTAGATGAACCTTTGTCCATCTTGCCTGGGAGGTCCGGGATCCGTCCGGGTGGAGGTAGAGAAGAACCTTTGTTCGTTCGTGCCTCAGGAGAACCAAGGTTCGTCAAGTAAAGGCGCAAATGAACCTTTGTCCATCTCTCCTGGGAGGACCAGGGTCCGTCCGGGGGGAAGTGGTGAATAACCTTTGTTCGTTTGCGCCTCAGGAGAACCGGGGTTCGTCCAAGTGGAGGTAGACAAGAACCTTTGTTCGTTCGCGCCTCAGGAGGACCGGGATCCGTCCGGGTGGAAGTGGCGAAGAACCTTTGTTCAATCGTGCCTCAGGAGAACCGGGGTTCGTCCAAGTGAAGGTGCAGATGAACCTTTGTCAATCTCTCCTGGGAAGTGTAGATAGACCTTTGTCAATCTCTCCTGGGAGGATCGGGGTTCGTCCGAGGGAAGTGGAAAAAGGCTTTCACCAGTCTCGCCTAGGAGGTACAGAAAGGCTTTTGCTAGTCTCGCCTAGGCGGTGCAGCAAGGTTTTTGCCAGTCTCGCCTTGCGATGATCTGTTTGTCGTGGAAGGAAAATAGAAGTTTTACTGCTGAAAAGAAGATACAAGCGTTGGCGGGTTCATTTTCACGGCTCATTAAAATGGATAAACAGTACATGATGCCGCCCCGAGTTATGTCTTAGGCCTTCACGGTCCAGGTCCCTTTGGGGAATTTGAACACTTTGTTTGGGAGAGACTGAAATCCCCCTTAGGGATGTCCAAACACTCTGTTTATGAGAGGTCGGAATCCCCACTTTGGGAATTCCGAACACTCTGTTCGGGATAGGCCGGAATCCCCACTCAGGATATCTGAACACTCTGTTTGGGAGAGACCGGAATCTCCATTTTGAGATATCTGAACACTCTGTTATTTGGGCACACGATGAGAAACTCGATTCTTATTTCATTGATGCTGAAAAAATGAGGTACAAGTACAGACGTCGGATGTCTTGGACATCTTACAAACAGAGAATAAGTTCTCCATTGGGACGGTCATCCTGGGGATTGCCCGCATGCGGGCTTACTCTAGATTGGTTGATTCGGGGCTCTTGTCTCATAGAGATTTCCCAAGGAGTCCCACTTATTGGGACGGTCGTCCTGGGGATTGCCCACATGCGGGCTTACTCTAGATTGGTTGATTCGGGGCTGTTGTCTCAAAGAAATTTCCCAAGGAGTCCCAAGCGAAGAAACCGTTCAATTTTTGTCTCCAGTCGCGCGCAACTCTCTGTGATATTCCTGCGTCCTTGGTGGAAGTCACAGTATTTGGATTGATCTTCAGATTTGGGAGTGAGAGCCTTTGGCCTCTGAAGAGAGGGATGATCGCGGATGGCGAGTAGTACTTTCGCTCGCGAAGTGTTGAGTGAGCTGGTGTTGCGATCTTGAAATTTGTCAGAGCTTTTGGGAACACCTTCCCACAGACGACGTCAAATTGTTGCGGGTCACACGGCCTTTTCCCCGGTCTGAAGAATCGGATCGTCTTAGCTCAGAGTCAAGTCAAGCGCGTAATCAGTTAAAGAGAACCGCAACAATTGACAATAGACGTTTTTGATGTGGAAAATCCGGAAATGGTGAAAAACAACGTGGCTGGAACTGTGTCGAGCCAAAATTCACTAGCTTCTTGGAGTGTTACAGAGATTAGTTTGATCTCGGAGGGCGATAGACCGCTACTCCGTTACAAATACAGAAAATGAGGAAAAATGGCTAAATTCTCAGAGCCTCGATAGAAACGCTCTGGCCTTGGGATGACGACAAACTCATGGAACCTTGGTGGAAGCGTTCCAACGGGGAAATCTTCTAAGTCCACGGAGCTTCTGGAGAAAGTACTCTCGTCGATGCGAAGCCTAGATGGGTGCGCTCTTGCAGAGGCGGTTGATGTCACTTGAGGCGTGAAGAATCTGTAGCGCAAGGAGCAGAGCGGAGCGAATTCTTGAGCGGAGAATCGGCCCGAGTCCACGATCCCGCCGGAAAAACTCAGAGCTCTCTCTTGCCTCTGAAGTTGCTTGGCTTGAAATGAAGGAGTGGGGTCTTATTTATTGTTTTTTGGAGGGTCATGGTGATAGGAGGAAATTTTTCTTCCCGGAGCAGGGGCTCCGGAAGAAACTCCTCGACTGAAGTGAGCGTCACAGTGGGGGTGGGTGGAGCTAAAGTGCTCGTCGTGAAACTGAGGAGATGTGGACTAACGAAACACCTAACCTCGGGTTCCACTACGTGATATGAAGTGGGAATGTATGCAGGAGCAGCATAATATGTGTGTGTTTTCACCTCCAGGTTGTGAACAGAGGTGCACAACCCACGCAGATTCTGTCGGGCGTCAGCAGTGACGCACTCAACATCTCTCATCAAAGCTTTAATGCGCGCATCTAAATCACTCATCATTTTTTTTCTTTTAACGAAAACAAAAATCTAATCCTAGAATTTGAAAACGACCGGCGCTCGGCTATCCCATGATAGAAGTGAGATATCCCAACAACCACACCAAACCGATGTGATCTAAAACCTAGGGCTGCAGTTTTAAAAGAAATAATTGCATGATCCTTAAAATTAATGTGGCGCGAAGGGTTTCGCGGGCTATTTTAAACCGATAAAACGACCCTAAGCGTCGTTCGCGAACGTAGGACTACCGCTCAAACGTAATAGCATCACGAAACATGATCCACAGGCACGAAATACGAAAGCGGAGATGCACAACAATGGAAAATAACGACAATTGGGGGACGAAATTAACTAGGGCAGACTCTTTAATTGACGATTCATTTAAACATGTAAGCATAAAATTTACTAGTGCTCGCAAGCGATGAGATGAGAGGTGTACCACGGGAAAAAAGGCGGAGACTTCCAAGTCCCCTGAAAGTGTAGGAGGAAGTTGTAGGAGGTTGCAGGGCTCGGGATGTCCTGGAAGAAGATGTAGGAAGATGTAGGAGACTGAACCCGTCGGAGGAAGACAGAGGGGCCGTCGACAGTGCCCTAGGAGGGTTCTGGCGAGCTCGACGGAGACTGGAACGGCTTCAGGCAGCTGCACTGGTGGCGGGAGGGGCTTCCTGGTGTTTTCCGTCCGTGAAGAGGAGGGCTGGAAGGAATGGCGAAGTAGCAGGGATTTCCGTCGGGGAGGAGAGATCTGTGAGGCCACTGGAGTCGATGCAGGAAACCTCAGGAGAAGTCGCAGGCACCAACTGATGTTCCGGCTCGTGCGTCAATCGACGGGGGCAAGGCGTAGCGTCGGACGGGTCGACGGTCCGGCAGAGCTCTGTCGCCACTGATGTTGACGGCTCCGGCGTCAATCGACGGGGGCACCAACTAGTACAGAGCTTGCCCTGTCGTCGCTAGGAGTTGGCGGAATCGGGAATCAATAGGAAGTGTTGGAGGAAAGATGGAACAAAACCTAAACTCGGTTTGTTCAATTTCATTTCCAGCTGAGAGTGAATAGTGGGGAGGGGTTGTTTTTAAAGGGATAGGTTTAGGGTTTAGATATGGGCCTTGGTGGTGGGTTGACTGGATTCTTTCAAGTGGACAAAAGTACGTGATTTTAAAATAGGCCTCACCAGGGGCTGATTTTATAACATAAATATTAAATAAAAATAGTTGATTAAATTAGCTTGCCCTGAGCTAACCTATCCGCTAAATTACCGGACCTATGCATTTAAGGTCTCGTTGGCCGGTCACACCAACGTGCCAAACAAAAATTTCGCGAAAGCGTGCGCAATAATACAAAATTAACACAAGTGCTCATAACACGCGGAATACAACTCTACGCTACAAGACAACCCAACAATGCACGAAAGCATGCGCTACAAAAAATAAGAAAATACGTGCGGTACTAATAATAATAATGACGCGACGCAGGTTGTATCAATTCTCCCAGGGTTGAAAGAGCTCGACCCCGACGAGACTCGATGTAACCTGCAAGTAGAAAATCCATGCGTTGATCAAAGAGATGTTGCATACTGTCTTGCTGATGACATGGCTGCAACCCAGAACCTGCAAATAACTTCTCATCTCAAAAGCTCGCAATCCATTAGTCAAAATTTCATGCTAAATATTTAAATAAACAGTAATTATTAGAGCTTTCAGAGGATGACAGAGGCGGTGTGTGGGGAAAACATGTGGCAGTAGGGGGAACAGGAAGCACAAGCAAGGTAGAAAGTAAAGCAAGAAGCAAGCGTGATCAACCTGTGGAATTATTATTTCATGGCGCATCATACGCTCGCCCGATAGACAACTACGAACGTCTGCGAGACCAGAATCGAATATCGTCCGGATTTCGCCCGTCAATGACCCACTCGAGTCACAAAATTTTAAGAAAATCTAATTTTACCGTTTAAAATTTTCCATAAAAAACCTTTGATGCGGGTGTCCCGATGTGGAGTAAAAAATTTAAGTATGGTCTCGACTCCCTCAATACGAGTAGACATAGATGTTTCAGACCTCGCGCGATAGTGAAGCGATGGTATAACATGCTCGTCTACAACTAAAAAGATGTGATGTGGACTAAAGGCGTGCTCGTCGAATACGAAGTCGATGAAAGGTGGTGCCTCGGGGGTCTCAGGTGAGGGACCACCAAACACAATGTCTGTGGACTCAAGGGTTTGTGACGGTAGTGGGCTAAGAAAGTCAGGACACAAAACGCGTGAGTCTGTGTCACCCAAGATGAGGGTCTCATCACTAACCAACTCCTCTGGGAGAAGAGAAAGCAATGATGTGTCATCCGAGGCGAGTGACATATCACCAGTAAGTCCTCCCTGGAGTGCGGCCTCAGGAAACAACTCGGCGACTTAAGGATGTGAGTCAGTGGGGGAAAGTGGACACACAAAGTCAATCGGGAGGAAGAAATGAGGAGGGAAGAACTCATCTTCCTGGAGAAGGGGCTCGGGAAGAACCTCCTCGATTGAAGGGGGTGCTAAAACGAAGACAGGTGGAGACACGACTTCAGCCGGAGTGAATAAAATAGGAGAGAGTTCTTCTTCCTATGGCAGGGGCTCAAGAAGAACATTCTCGACTGAAGGGAGTGCTGAAGGGGAGACACGCAGAGTCGCGACATCAGTCGGGGTGATAAAGATAGGAGGAAATTTTTTTTCCCGGAGCAGGGGCTCCGGAAGAAACTCCTCGACTGAAGTGAGCGTCACAGTGGGGGTGGGTGGAGCTAAAGTGCTCGTCGTGAAACTGAGGAGATGTGGACTAACGAAACACCTAACCTCGGGTTCCACTACGTGATATGAAGTGGGAAGGTATGCAGGAGCAGCATAATATGTGTGTGCTGTCCCCTCCAGGTTGTGAACGGAGGTGCACAACCCACGCAGATTCTGTTGGGCGTCAGCAGTGACGCAATCAACATCTCTCATCAAAGCTTTAATGCGCGCATCTAAATCACTCATCATTTTTTCTCCTTTAACGAAAAGGAAAATCTAATCCTAGAATTTGAAAACGACCGACACTCGGCTATCCCACGATAGGAGTGAGATATCTCAGCAGCCACACCAAACTGATGTGATCTAAAACGTAGGGCTGCAGTTTTAAAAGAAATAATTGCATGTTCCTTAAAATTAATGTGGCGCGAAGGGTTTCGCGAGCTATTTTAAACCGATAAAACGACCCTAAGCGCCGCTCGCGAACGTAGCACTACCGCACAAACGTAATAGCATCAAGAAACATGATTCCACAGGCACGAAATACGAAAGCGGAGATACACAGCAATGGAAAATAACGACAATTAGGGGACGAAATTAACTATGGCAAGCTCTTTAATTGACTATTCATTTAAACATGTAAACATAAAATTTACTAGTGTTCGCAAGCGAGGAGATGAGAGGTATACCACGGGAAGAAAGGTGGAGACTTCCAAGTCCCTTGAAGGTGTAGGAGGAAGTTGTAGGAGGCTGCAGAGCTCGGGATGTCCTGGAAGAAGCTGTAAGAAGATGTAGGAGACTGAACTTGTCGGAGGAAGACAGAGGGGCCGTCTACAGTGCCCTAGGAGGGTTCTGGCGAGCTCGACGGCGACTGGAACGGCTTCAGGCAGCTGCAATGGTGGCGGGAGGGGCTTCCTGGTGTTTTTCGTCTGTGAAGAGAAGGGCTGGAAGGAACGGCGAAGTAGCAGGGATTTCCGTCGAGGAGGAGAGATCTGTGAGGCCGCTAGAGTCGATGCAGGAAACCTCAGGAGAAGTCGCTGGCACCCACTAATGTTCTGACTCCGGCGTAAATCGACGGGGGCAAGGGGTAGCGCCGGAGGGGTCGACGGTCCGGCAGAGCACTGTCGCGACTGATGTCGACGGCTCCGGCGTCAATCGACCGGGGCACCAACTAGTACAGAGCTTGCCCTGTCGTCGCTAGGAGTTGGCGGAATCGGGAATCAGTAGGAGGCGTTGGAGGAAAAATTGAACAAAACCTAAACTCGGTTTGTTCAATTTCATTTCCCAGCTGAGAGTGAATAGTGGGGAGGGGTTGTTTTTAAAGGGATAGGTTTAGGGTTTAGATATGGACCTTGGTGGTGGGCTGCCTGGATTCTTTCAAGTGGACAAAAGTATGTGATTTTAAAATAGGCCTCACCAGGGGCTGATTTTATAACATAAATATCAAATAAAAATAGTTGATTAAATTAGCTTGCCCTGAGCTAACCTATCCGTTAAATTACAGGACCTATGCATTTAAGGTCTCGTTGGCCGGTCACACCAACGTGTCAAACAAAAATTTTACGAAAGCGTGCGCGATAATACAAAATTAACACAAGCGCTCATAACATGCGCAATATAACTCTACGCTACAAAACAACCCAACAATGCGTGAAAGCAATGTTATCAAGGCGTCGCCTGCCTAGGCGCCCGGGCGCCCACTAGAGCGTTATGCGATGCACGCCTAGCAGCACTTGTGGTAGGCACCCGCCTAGAGGCGCCTAGGCGCCCAGGGCGACGCCTGGACGCCTAGGCGCAAAAACTTTCTCTCGAGTATGTTTGTTTTCTCTCGAGTATGCTTTATTTCTCTCGGATAGCGATTTTTTTTATTTCTCGCGTATGTTTTATTTCTCCCGACGGTAGGGCTGCTTCCCGTCTCCCGCAGGCTCGCTCCGGCTCTTCCTGTCTCCCGCAGGCTCGTGATTGCTCAATCTTAAAATTTTAATTTTTGACTTAAAATTTATGTCTTAAAATTTTAATTTTTCAGTTTCATGGTGGCAAAGACATGAAAGTTTTGCACCAGATCTTTGCAAAATAGTCATACGATTGCTCAGTCTTTGTTGTTAATCATCAGGTTGTGAACGCAATTGGAGCACATTTGAGTTTGTAAGTAATTTTAGTTTTTTAAAAAAAGTTATAATAACTTTAATTATCTCTTGATTTTTAAAAAAAAAAATTATACTCTCTTTATATTCACTCAAAGCGGAGAAATATATTGGAACATCAACGATTGAATGATCTCGTCTACATTCAATATAATCGACGTCTTCAAGCAAGATTTCAAGAGAGAAGAGAAAACTGCAGAAATTTTAATCTTTTGGTTCTTGAAGAGCTTAATTGGAGCAGTGAGTGGATGACTGGCCATCCAGATGATGATTTGGTTCATCCAAATGAAGATCTAACGTGGAGCATGATAGATAGAGAATTTGGAGCATCTACATCATTCCAAAATAAAAATAGATCAAGGAGGATTAGAAGTGATGAGTCATTTGATGAGACAGCATTAGAGATTGAAGAAGAAGTGCATGATGATGATGATATTGAAGACGATTTTGGCATAACTGATCCAGTGGAGGAGGGACATTCAAATGAAGAAGATGATAACTTAATATTTTAAAACTTGATATTGAAGATAAATTTGGCCAAAGTGCCTAACTTATTATTTTGAAAACTTGATATTGAAGACTTCTTACCTGCTACTGTAGCTTTACTTTTTCCTTGGTTTTCAAGCTTTGATAATTTTTCTTAATGATTGTGTACAACCACATATTCGCTGAGTCAGACCAGGAGGCGCAATGGTCACAATTAGGCTAGTCAAAGGAGTTCTCGCCCTAAAAAGATCTCGCCCAAGCTGGCGGGAACGCTCGCGTCAAATCGTCGAACCCAGATCGGCGAGCGCAACCGAATCGTCGAACGGAGATCAACAGGCCAAGATCGTCGAACGCAGCCAACGCGGGAACGCTTGCGCTTGCGCCAAGCTCCAATCTCAAAGGGGTTCTCTCCAGGTGAGAACGCTTGCGCCGACCTCTAGACAGAAGGCTCTCGACTCAGAGCTCGCGCCGAGTGGGGCCCAAGGCCTTGGGTAAAATGTCCTAATTTCCCTCAGGCGAAATTACCCCTATACCCTCAGGATGAACAGCGGGATTTGGCTATTGGCAGCCCAAATAGGGGCATTTCAGTAATCTCATGTCAGGAAGATGCTATAAATAGACCCATAAGGGCTCCTTAGAAAGCAAGCTGTCATTATCTCCCAACTTCCAGTGCTTTCTGAGGAGCTCCTAGCCCAGCTTTTGGCTTTGGAGGGGAAGCTCTCAGAGATCTTCCGGGTGTGAGGTGGGACCTCCCTGCTGAGGCTTTGGGTCAGTCTTAGGTCCTTTGCATCGAGTCGAGGGTTGAGCCTTGAGAGAAGTAGGTGTCGGTTGCGCCCCTGTTTTTGAACTCTCGTTGAGGTCATTTTTGGCTTCAACAGACTGTATGTTTGTTAAATATATATAACATGTGGTTCACTTTGAGCAATGCATGTGATTGAATGTTATTGTGTTTCTGTTTGAATGACGTCATAATGTCATATCATAATTTTATTAGTTCACAAACTAGTAACTAAATCATCTTTTTCTCATCTTATTCTACAGATATGTGATTTTGTGTTACCTTTACCTTCATTTAAATCAACTTACATCATCACTAACAAAGATATAATCACGTGTGTTTTTTCCCACATTCATGTTTTTCAAATGCATATATTTTTTACATTGTTTAAGTATAATTTTGTAATGTCATAGTTGGCTTATTTTTGTGACCACTAACATTGTAGTGCTTGTAGATGCTTTGTATGAAATTTAGAATTTTATTTAGGGTGTTCAATATTTACTGTCGAATGCTTATATTTTGTTGATAATGTAGAAAATTATTGACTATTTGAAGAGTGATTTTAGCTCAGTTACCTCATGTGAGTGAGAGTGAAAATAATCATTTCAATTATTTTGCATGTTGTGGTTTAAAAGGGAGTTACACTTTACTGAGCATGTTAAACGCTTTGGTCGTCTAGGCGACGCCTTGGCGACTCCTAGGCGTCGCCTCGCCTTGGTACACCCTGTAATGCCTTGGTCGCCTTGACAAGCTTGCGTGAAAGCATGCGCTATAAAAAATAAGAAAATACGTACGGTACTAATAATAATAACGACGCAGGTTGCATCAGGCGCTTACCATGCTAGGGCGCTTGAGGGCTCATTGTGTTCCCTGCGCAGATATCACTTCTGAAGGTCAACCCCCGCAAGTCCCGAGCCAGATAATACCTGAAGGCACAGTTCTTTCCAAGGACCCCTTCGCAAACGAATCATCCGGCGTTGGCAGCTCCACGCACCCCGCAATCGCTAATGAACTTCCCAGGCGTTCGCATGAAAACTTTCATACAATGAAGGAGGCCACCGCTCTGACCGATAGAGGACTAACCCGCGAGGAAGTAAGACGTGTGATCAAAAAGGAGTGTGGACGTGGGGGACACCAAAACACAAACGCGTGACGCCCCATCCACCTCATCTCCACGCTAGCTCCATCGGTCCCGGCATATCCCGCTCCGCCCGGGATCGAGTTCCTCAACTTAGAGATATTTGACGGGAAAGTTGATCCTCTAAAGCACATCAGACACTTTGTAAACATCATGCGCATGTACAATGCCCCCAACCTACTCCAATGCCTAGCGTTCCCAACAACTCTGAAAGGAGAGGCTCACACCTGGTTTCGCTCCCTAAAGGAGGGGGAACTTCGCCGAGTTAACCTAGCTTTTTACAGATTAGTTCATCGTCAACCAGCGGATCGTAGAAGTAGAAGAGAATGGTAAAGTAAAAAAGAACACTTCATAAAGGATAAAGTAGAAGAGAATCAAGACTTAAAGATCTAGAGTATTCTTGGGAAAATAAGTAGATATGAAGTGGTTGTAAAACCATGCAAGATGAAGCCCTCAAGTAGAGGAGACACAATAGCTATAGGATCTGAGATTCCTGCAAGAATTTTTTTTACTTTTGTTTATATGCGAACACAAAGTAGAGCATAAGAGAAATTAAAGTTTTTAGAGGGTTAAGAGTAAGCGGGTGGTCTTCATTGGATGGCCTACATTGAAGGAAGAGGCTCTAAGAAAGCCCAAACATACATCTTTTTAAATGCGTTAAACACATGAAATTGACCGCTCTCGCTGACACGATATGAAATTTCCCATGCTCGCTGACTCTTAGCGGGCTTCACCCGCGTTCGAGTGGGTTGCGTCAGCATTCGAGTAGGCTGGGTCGGCATTCGAGCAGGCTGAGCCCGCATTCGAGGACGTTGCGCCCGCATATGAGCAACTCTTAGCAGGCCTTGTTCGTTCTCTGCTACTCACCTACGGCGGGCTACGCCCGTTTGTGGGTTTCCTTGTGTTTGCAAATCCCGCGCTCTGTTCCGCAATAAATGATCGTTGTTAGTTTAGTTGAATTTAGCCGAACGAACACTACTCTAAGAAAGCTAAAGTTGTCGACTTCTACTTGTTCATACTATGCTTCCAAACAATCTTCCTGCATTTGACCACATTGAATTAATCATTGTTTTATTACTGATGACATGACATTTTAGAGAAATGTAGAATGAAATGATGCATGAATTTAACATGTGTGCATACATGAGTGCATAGAAGCGGGCGGCCGCATCCAGGCGGGCAAGCCCGCCTCCGCAAGGGCTTCGCCCGTGCTTGATTCTCTGGGCGGCCTCCGACCGCATAGAAGCGGGTTTTGCCCGTTTCAACGCAATCCACCAGCTCTGCGCCTCACCCGCAACTCGCGGCCCCCAGAAAGCACAATGGTTGTTTGATTTTGCATTCGCGCTTTAGAGGGCCGCGAGTGGCGGGTGCGGCGCAGAGCTGGTGGATTGCGTTGAAACGGACGAAGCCCGCTTCAATGTGGCTAAAGACCGCCTGGAGCATCAAGCATGGGGGAAGCCCGTGTGGAGGCGGGCTTGCCCGCCAGGATGCGGCCGAAGGCCGCCCGAGAGCATAGAGCATGGGCGTAGCCCGTGCGAAGATGCTCGTATATATAAGTGACAGTGCACAGGGGGGACCTCGTTCCCCGCGCGACAGTACCCGGCCCGCGGAGGGGGGCTTTGCCCGCCCCGACCGGCAGCGACATCGGTCGTGAGCGGCAACATTGGTCGTGGGTGGCAAAATTGGTTGTGGATGGCGACATTGGTCGTAGGCAGCGTCATTGATTGGGGGAGGCGTCATTTGTCGAGTGCGGCGACATTCGTCGGGGCGGTGTCATACAAAAACACAATCAATTTACTATAGCTAGCTACAAATTCTGTGCTGCTATGAGAAATCAAAGGGTAACTTCTCATGGTGAAACAACAGTGTACAACCCTGTGTCCGGCGAGCGGGCCCCGCCAGGAAGGTTGAGCAGGCCTGTCCCCGCAACCCGCACCCGAGTGGCAGAACGGGCTGAACGACTGAAGGGCTGGTCCGCTCCCGCCCATCTCAGGCGAGCGAGCTGGCGACCCGCAGCAAGCGAGCCGGACCCGCGATTGGCGACCCGCCGGCCAACCCCCCGTACGCGACCTGGCTGCCGATCCGCCCGGCAGAAGACAGGCAGCTCGCCCCTATCGGCTCGCACTCGCCCAGGGAGGATAGGCGAGCCACGAAGCCAGACCGCGCCCGCCTCCTGCGGGAGAACTGAAGGCGAGCTGACCGCCCGGGGTGCGAATAGCTACTCAGAACAGCGGAGCCTCGCTGTTGGCAGACCAGGTTGGACTGCGCATAGCTGTTCAGAACAGCGGAGTTTGGCTGTTGGCAGACCCAACCAGGGGCCTTTTGGTACTTCCAGGTCAGTCCTTTTGGTTATTGGCAGTTCAGATTCTGAAAATCTATAAATAAGACCCAAGGGGTACCTCAGAGGACACGCTTTCAGTACCTCCTTGCTCTCATTCTCAAGTGTTCTCTGAGGGTACCTTAGCTCGGCTCTTGGCTAAGGAGGGGAAGCGCTCAGAGATCTTCCGGGTTTGTGGTGGGACCTCCCTGCCGAGCCCTTGGGTCTGTTTTCTCTTGTCTCTCTCGTTGTTTTTCTTGCAGGAGCAAAGTAGGCGCGAGACCACCCCTTCCCCAAGGGTAGAACTCCACGTGAGACCGATTTTTCGGTTTCAACAAACAGGTTATGTAAGAAGCAACACATTCCATTACGTTTTATTTCTTCAGCATCATGACATTTAAGTAGAAGTAATAATATATGCAGTTGATTTCTAATAATATTGATAATATTGCACAAAAATACTGGTTGTCAACACATCCTAATGCCAATTGCAATGTAGCCAAATCAGCAATGGTTTCATTTGCAACCTGGATAGAAATCCGGAAGGAAGTTGGTGAATGAAATTAAGTTCAAATCACATTATTTATAAGGTCGGTAACGTAAATTTGCAGGACTGGAAAACAGTTAATGGAAGATTGAAACATAGAAAACCGCAAGCACCTGTTGTGGAATCCGTTGTGTTGAACATTGACAGCATCTCAGTTAATCTGCTACGAACATTGTGGGGTGAAAAGAACAGGAAGTTCTTGAACATTGACAGTGTGGAGTTGAGTATGAACAGTGCGACCCTTTGCAGAACCTGCGAGCAATAGTGCGGTGTGAAAAAACAGAGGAGGCGCTTGCAGAAGCTGCAACCAACATTGTAAACAGAAGAAGTTTCAGATCTGAACCTTACCGGAGTTGCAGATCGTGGCTTAACCAAGCTTGCGGCCTTAGGAGAAGAAATGCTTAAGTGTCAGATCTGAGCTGCGACCAACATTATAAACAGCAAAAGTTTAAGATGTGAAGCTTTGGGGTTTCTGAGATTGCGGCTTCTGGAGAAGAAGTGCGTAAGCGTCAGATCTGAGCTGCGACCAACATTATAAACAGCGGATGTTTGAGATTTGAAGTTGGGGGTGAGTAGATTTTTTTTAAGGAAGCATAGAGTAGATCCTTACCGGAGGCTTGTGCAGAGCCTGCGACCGTGAAATACAGGGTAATGCTCTGATCTGAAGCTTGGGGAAGAAGAAATGAAAGAAGTATAAAAGCTTTCCGGCGCTGCCCTGGGCGTATTCCGATCTTCAGCGGGCGGAAGCTTGAAGCGGGCGGATGCTTGAAGCGGGAGGAAGAATGTTATCGGGAGAGTTTAGGGCTTGCGCGTCGTGGTATTTGAAGAGCAGCGGGTTTCTTTTTAATCGGACGGAAGTATTTTCGGCTTTGGGAATGATCGGACGGCAGTGTTTTCAGGAGGGTGTCTTTTAATATAGTATAGATAAATATCTTTTTTATTATTCAAAACTTGCAAATGAGCTGACATGTATGATGTATCACATGCCAATCTTTTTTGCCACCATCATCAGCGGAATATATGTCAAGATTTATTGTTATTATAATCACCACTAATGCAAATATTAAACAATCTAGAAATTTCGTTACCCAATCGGAATGGATGATTTTGATTCACTAATCTGAATTGCTCCTCAACGGCTCTGTCAGAGTCACGCCGGATGGAGAGAAAACGCATCCTCCTTCTTCGCTTCACGCCGGGATAGGATTCACAAGGAGGAATCTTGTACCTTGCCGAGATCCACCCAAAGAGTTGAGGGCTGGTCAGTTTTGGTTGGGATGAGGGTGGTCGATTTTTGTGGTGAAGAGGGTGGTCGGGTTTGGCTTTTGAAAAGGGGCTGCTCAGGTGGAGAGAGTAGGAGGCTTGAAGGTGTTATTGAAAGGAGAGGAGGGTGGCGGTTTTGGAGGTTGGCCGAGAGAGAGGGGAGGGAGGAAGAGGCCGGCGGTTTGGAGAGGGAGAGAGGAGGCTAGCGAACTTTTGAAAGAGGAGGGGGGAAATTCTAGAAGATGAATTAGGGTTCCAATCTTTTTTATCATTCAACTTAATGAAAAATAACAATAGCATGGCCTTATATAGGCTCACCACAAAGTTAGGCTACATGCAACCCAAATAAAAAAAAAACACTCCAATGTTTAAACATCACATGACGAGATAAAACACTCTCAAATAAATGCAAATAAATATTAATAAATGCAAATTAATATTAATAGGTTGTCTAGCGTCGAAGACAGAGATTATAGTGTCGCTCCACAATATCACCACGGCGTCACAAGTCTTTGACTGGAGACGGAGAAAGATCTTTCGTAAGTATGTCGTCGCCTTCTTCATCATGTTAGGGGTCGCCGTCTCCATCAATCCTCCTCTGCTCGAAAGTACTCATCACTGATGAGTTGGTTTGAAGGTACCGGCGTAGAAGAGCATCATCCAAAAGATCCACCTCTGATTCAAGAAGCCAAGAGTCATCGGAGGCCGAGCGATCACATCATCGAATCAAGTAGCGGCGAACATCACCGCTTGGAGAGGAAAACACTTCATCTTTGATGATCCTGTCTGGCAAAAAGTTGGTCCTAGGAAACCTGGGAAAAGAATTAGGCAATAAAGGAGGAAAGGTTTCTTCATCAACAATCAACGTACCTCCATGGGAGACCGATGGAGAGAGCGATCCAGAAACAAGCTCACCCCCGCCCCAACCCATTAGAAAATGCTGGCCGCCCGGTCTCGCCGCGCGAGCTCGCCGCCAGGGGCGAGAGGGCTGGCCGCCCGGTCTCGCCCCAGGAGGCTAGTCCATGGAGGGTTCGCCCTCCGCCCCCTAGACCCTTGTGGACCCTGCGGTTTTACCATTTTGCCCTCGGGGGGAATTACCTCTTTACCCCCGGGCGTGGCTGTTTTTTATTGGCCCAAGGTATATTGGGCGTAAGGGTATTTCGGTCATTTTGGTACATGGGATTTGGAAAACTATAAATAGACCCCTTGGGTGCCTTGGAGAGAGACTTTTTTGAGCTTCCTCCTCCCTTAGCTTCTTCTTAGTATAGTAGAGAGAGCTCTTCAAGGCACCCTAGCTCGAGCATTGGCTAGGGAGGGGAAGTGCTCAGGTAGCCTTCCGGGTGTGAGGTGAGACCTCCGCGCTAGAGCCGAGGGTCTGTTTCTAGCTTCTTGATCTTTAGTCCGTGACGTTCCTCCGGGTGTAGTAGGTGTGAGGTCACCCCTCTTTTGGGACCCCGAACTCCACAGAGACCAAGTTTTTGGTTTTAACACTTTGGTGCGGTGAGCGTGGAGAGTGGCCAGCACAAAAGATCTCGGGAGAGTGTCATGACTGGAGGTCAGGGAGGTAGTGATGATCTCGGCAAGCTCCCCAGCCCAGGACCCTTTGTTGGGAGGCAACAGTTCATGGCCTCCATCCAAGGCATCATGGAGATGCTGCGAAGCATTGCTCCTCAGGGTGGAAGCTCCACCCCAACCCCCCAGGAGCTAGCTCCTCCCCCTCTCGACGAGTCGACTCCCAGGGGCCTAGGCGAGATGACCCCAGCAGGGGGAGAAGGAAGTGCACCAGGAAGAAGGCCAGGGAAGGAGAGGATGGGAGATGGCGTCGAGCGAGACCTCACCGGCTGGGAGTTATTCTCCAGCCCGGCAAGTGCCACCCTTCCAGGCGAGCAGGTGGCGCGAGTGGACCAGGTGAGACCACCCCTTAGGGGGTCACCCTTCAGTGAGCTAATCATCTCAGCTCCCGTTCCCGAGGGGTTCAGAGAGCCGGACATGGCTTACTACATGGGGAAGGATGACCCCGTCCAGCACCTGCAGTGGTTCGAGGATGCCGTCTCCATCAGGCCAATGACGGATGCCTTCAAGTGGCGCCTCTTTGCGATCACATTGAAGGAGAAGGCAACGGACTGGTTTCATCAACTCCCTCTGAGGTCGATCTATGAGTTCGAGGACTTGAGCCGGAGCTTTCAGCTTCGCTTCTCCACCTCCAAGAAGCGGAAGAGGAGTCCTGAGTCCATCTTCCTAATAAAGCATGGGGCCGAGGAATCGCTGGCCCGTTACGTTGACAGGTTCCAAGAAGAGATCCTGGAGGTCCAGGAGATGCCAGGGTATGCTCTCCAGATGGCTTTCACCGTTGGGCTAAAGGAGGGCTTCTTCAAGATGAGCTTGACCCGGAAGGCCCCCTTTTCCTTCGAGAAGCTGATGGAAAGGGAGGCAGAGGAGATTGCCATGGAGGCAGCCAACCCGGCATTTGTCAAGAGGTTGGAAAAGTTGACGGAGGTGGAGTCAAAGGAGCAGGGTGGCTCAAGGCATCAGGAAGGAAGAAGGAGAGAGGAGCAGAGAGCTCAGGGGTTCCAAGGACAGGAGGGTACGGAACCAGGCTGGAGGCAGCAGGGAGGACCTGCCCAAGGTCCAGAAAGAGCTCTTATCCAAGGAGGGGGGAACTTCCACGGGGGCCAAGGGAGGTTCAACTTCTAGAGGCAGGCCCCAAGGCAGCTCTTGCCCCCGCCGCAGCAAGCATTGGCGATAGGAGGAGGAAGAGGTAACATGAGAGAATGCCCAGCCCGCCGAAAGAGGGGAGAAAGAGCATTGCTGTACTGTGACTTCCACCAGGTGGAGGGGCATGCCACGGCTACCTGCCCCGAGTTCTTGGAAGTGAGGGGGCGAGAGGCCCTGCCCAGCCGCAGCCGCCGGTGCGGGTAGAAGAGGTTCTACCCGGAGAAGGGGGTGATGATATATGCGAGGACCGGGTCGACGTGGGAACCCGAGGCGGTATAGGAGTGATCCACGGTGGAGTGGGGGTTGAGGCCACTCGGAAGGCAAGCCTCCATGTCATGTACCAAATGAGCGTCGCCTCAACCTCCCAGACCCCGCCCCCAGAGAAAAAGATCACCTTCTCGGTGAAGGACCTACCGGATCATGCGGATCCGTTCTGCGATGCGCTGGTCATCCAGACGGCCATCGAAGGCTACACCATCTCCCGGATCCTGGTAGACAACGGAAGCTCCGTCAACATCGTTTTCAAGAAGGCGTTTGACGAGATGGAGGTGGAGCCAAGGAGGGTGTTGGCCTCAGACGGACCCCTGTTCGAATTCTCAGGGGAGAGGAAGGAGGTCGAGGGTGGAGTGGGGCTGCAAGTAAAATTGGGGGGAGTCTCGAGGAACTACCGGTTCGTCATTGTTGACGCTCCAAGCAGCTACAACGCCATCTTCGTAAGACCCCTCATCAGCGCCTTCCGTTGCGTGCCGTCTTCGTTCCACCAGTGCCTCAAGTTCAACCCAGGGGGAATGCATGTCAGAGTCAAGGGAGACTCCAGGATGGCAAGGCAGTGCTACATCACGGTCGTCAACACCATCTCTTGGTTGGCCAAGGTAGAGGAGATGGAGAAGGTCATGCAGAGCCTGAGTAGGATGGAAGTGTCCGGCGAGAAGGAAGCGGATGACGACCACTGGGCCCAGACCCCCTGAGGAAGCCTCGCCAAGGCAGAGTCATGTATGTATCTTATCTTGTAATGAGTCCAACCCCCGACCAACTGAATTGGGGGGATCATGTAACCCATCTATTTTCTCCGTTTAAGGATGTAGGATTTGGTAAGGTTTGATTGTGTAGCCCAAGTCCTTTGCTCCGATGATGATTCCGCGACCAGGCTCCCACTAGCTGGCAGGATAGGTTGATCTCTCGTGGTAGCTCAAGTCCCTTTGCTCCGATGATGATTCCGCGGCTAGGCTCCCACTAGCTGGCAGGGCAGGTTGATCTCTCGTGGTAGCCCAAGTCCTTTGCTCCGATGATGATTCCGCGGCCAGGTTCCCACTTACTGGCAGGGCAGGTTGATCTCTCGTGGTAGCCCAAGTCCTTTGCTCCGATGATGATTCCGCGGCCAGACTCCCACTAGCTGGCAGGGCAGGTTGATCTCTCGTAGTAACCCAAGTCCTTTGCTCCGATGATGATTCCGCGACCAGACTCCCACTAGCTGGCAGGGCAGGTTGATCTCTCGTAGTAGCCCAAGTTCTTTGCTCCGATGATGATTCCGCGGTCAGGCTCCCACTAGCTGGCAGGGCAGGTTGATCTCTCATGGTAGCCCAAGTCCTTTGCTCCGATGATGATTCCGCGGCCAGGCTCCCACTAGCTGGCACGACAGGTTGAACTCTCGTGGTATCTCAAGTTCCTTTGCTCCGATGATGACTCCGCGGTCAGACTCCCACTAGCTGGCAGGGCAGGTTGATCTCTCGTGGTAGCCCAAGTCCCTTTGCTCCGATGATGATTCCGCGGCCAGGCTCCCACTAGCTGGCAGGGCAGGTTGATCTCTCGTGGTAGCCCAAGTCCCTTTGCTCCGATGATGACCTCGAGGCCGTCTCGTCACCCAGACTCCCACTAGCTGGCTTGACAGGTTGACCCCTCGGGGAGGCTAAGTGTTTTCATCCCGAGACCGTCTCGTCACCCAGGCTCCCATTAGCTGGCTTGACAGGTTGACCCCTCAGGGAGACTAAGTGTTTTCACCCCGAGGCCATCTCGTCACCCATGCTCCCATTAGCTGGCTTGACAGGTTGACCCCTCGGGTAGGCTAAGTGTTTTCACTCAGAGGAGGTCTCGCCACCCAGACTCCCATAGCTGGCATGGCAGGTTGACCCCGCAGGGAAGTTACACTCCGCGAATACGTCGGGTTGGATGTTTCTTTCCGAGCTTGTGTCAACCTCGAAAAGAGCGGGGATTGTGTACAACCCCGTATTCGCGAAGAATGGGCCTCAAACAAGGCAATCGCGTTTTTAAGCTTTTTGGAGATTTTGCACTCTTGGTGGCCAATTTTGGCTCTGGCTTGGAAACATACTAGTAGGGGGAGGAAGAATCAACATCTTCCCCCGGGCCCTTTAGAGGGGCGGGTGCGGCAAGATGGTCGGCACCCCCCTGACGTGCTAGGTGCGAGGTGGGATGGCGGGACTGGCTGGAGACCAGGATCCCGCCCCCGGCACCCTGGCCTTGGGCAGGGGCGAGACCGGGCGGCCAGCCCTCTCGCCCCAGGCGGCGAGCCAGTGGGGCGAGACCGGACGGTCAGCCCTCTCGCCCCAGGCGGCGAGCCCGCGGGGCGAGACCGGGCGGCCAGCCCTCTCGCCCCAGGCGGCGAGCTCGCGCGGCGAGACCGGGCGGCCAGCCTTCTTGCCCCAGGAGGCTAGTCCATGGAGGGTTCGCCCTCCGCCCCCTAGACCCTTGTGGACCCTGCGGTTTTACCATTTTGCTCTCTGGGGGAATTACCTCTTTACCCCCGGGCGTGACTGTTTTTTATTGGCCCAAGGTATATTGGGCGTAAGGGTATTTCGGTCATTTTGGTCCATGAGATTTGGAAAACTATAAATAGACCCCCTTGGGTGCCTTGGAGAGGGACGTTTTTGAGCTTCCTCCTCCCTTAGCTTCTTCTTGGTAGAGTAGAGAGAGCTCTTCAAGTCACCCTAGCTCGAGCATTGGCTAGGGAGGGGAAGTACTCAGCTAGCCTTCCGGGTGTGAGGTTGGACCTCCGCGCTAGAGCCGAGTGTCTGTTTCTAGCTTCTTGATATTTGGTCCGTGACGTTTCTCCAGTTGTAGTAGGTGTGAGGTCACCCCTCTTTTGGGACCCCGAACTCTACAGAGACCAAGTTTTTTGTTTCAACAAGAGGCTTGGAGGAAACCGAAAATTTCCCAAGTAAAATCTTCGGGGGATGGAGTGTACTCGCCGGAAACTGCCTCGCTTCGCCTTCCTTGGTAGATCCTGAGATCTCAGCTTGCCACTGCCAGCTCGCCCCGGAATTGTCAGGCCCAACCCCTTGCCATCCTTGTGATCTTTCCTTTCAGACTCCAAATACCTGGATCCCGATCTTAAGGGAAACCATGCCCATTGGGGATCTCGGTCCTGCCAGTTAAATGGAAACCTCGCAGCGGGGGCATCTCGATATTTAGCACCGGAGCAAGAATACCTACCTTTGGTCAACCACCGGGCGCTACCACCGGCCCAATCAGCTAGGTGAGAGTCTGACGGCGGGTGTTGAGCATCAACCAGGCTCAGCCCCCCCACCCCACCCCCAGGGTCATAATGACGTTACTTGAGGATCTCGGCCCTGCCAGCTTGGTGGAAGCCTGGCAGCGGTCAGCGGGAGCACCTCGGGACCTAAACCTAGAGTGAGAATACTCTCCTTTGGTCAACCACCGGGCGCTACCACCGGCCCAATCAGCTAGGTGAGAGCCTGATGGCGGGTGTTGAACATCAACCGGGCTCAACCCCCCCCCCCCCCGGGTCATAACGACGTCACTCGAGGATCCCGGCCCTGCCATTTAGGTGGAAGCCTGACAACGGGAGCATCTCGGGACCTAACCCCAGATCGAGAATACTCTCCTTTGGTCAACCACCGGGCGCTACCACCATCCCAATCAGGTAGGTGAGAACCTGACGACAGTTGTTGAGCATCAACCGGGCTTAACCCCTGAGGGTCATAACTACGTCACTCGAGGATCCCGGCCTTTCAAGGTAGGTGGAAGCCTGGCAGCGGGAGCATCTCGGGACCTAACCCCATAGCGAGAATACTTTCCTTTGGTCAACCACCGGGCGCTACCACCGGCCCAATCAAATAGTGAGAGCCTGACGATGGGTGTTGAGCATCAACCAGGTTCAGCCCACAGGGTCATAACGACGTCACTTGAGGATCCCGACCCTACCGGCTAGGTGGAAGCCTTAAAGCGGGAGCATCTCGGGACCTAACCTCATAGCGAGAATACTTTCCTTTGGTTAACCACCGGGCACTACCACCGGCCCAATCAGCTAGGTGAGAGCCTGACGGCGGAGCATCAACCGGGCTCAGCCCCCCAGGGTCATAACGACGTCACTCGAGGATCCTGGCCCTACCAGCTAGGTGGAAGCCTGACAGCGGGAGCATCTTGGGACTTAACCCCAAAGCGAGAACACTTTCCTTTGGCTAACCACTGGGCGCTACCACAGGCCCAATCAGCTAGGTAAGAGCCTAATGGCTGGTGTTGAGAATCTACCGGGCTCTCTTCGGCCATCCGAGTCTCATATTGTTCCTGCCAGGCAAATGATTCATTAGCAAATAGTTAAAACGTGGAAAAGCAATCTCATTATTTTTAGGGGTAGAAACGTTTTAAGTCATCACGACTTCAAGCATGTGTAAGACCCGAAGTCTAATACTAATATGTAATTTAAATTGTGCCGGTTTTGGGCCGTTACAGCATGACTGAGGGGTTCTCCCTCTACATTTTGAAGGTGATATACTCATGACTTCAAGACCTCTCGGATTACATAGGGACCCTCCCAATATGGTTCAACTTGCCAACAGGTGCTGACCTCCCGGCCGCGTCGACCTTCTTTAGGACCAAGTCCCCCTTTGCAAACTGCTTTATCCTGACGTGTTTGTTAAAGTACTTGGTCATCCTTTGTTTCACCTCTTCCTGTCGGATGGCGGATAGATCACGCAACTCTTCCACCATGTCAAGAGAGAGCTGCAGCTCCTCCTCGTTCTCGGCTTGCCACTCTTCCCTTCCTTCTCCTGCCTCGACCACCCAGGTGTTCGGACCTCGAACTCTATGGGATGTACTGCCTCGCAGCCATGAGAGAGCTTGAAGGGAGTCTCCCCTGTGGCTGTATTGGGAGTGGTTCTCAAAGCCCAGAGAACTGAAGGAAGCTGCTCCACCCAGCTATCTTTCAATTTCTCCACTTTCTTCTTGAGTAGGTTGATGATGATCTTGTTTGCCACCTCCACCTGCCCGTTGATCCTGAGATGGTGGACTGAAGCGAACCTGAGATCAATCTCGAGCTGCCCACAAAAACTGATGAACTCGCCGCTGGCAAACTGAGGTCCGTTGTCTGTGACACTGGCCTGGGGCAACCCGTGACAGCAGATGATCTCCCCCCACACGAAGTTCCTAATTACCTGGGAGGTGACCTTGGCCAGCGCTTTCACCTCCAACCACTTGGAAAAATAATCAATCATTAGCAATAGGAACCTCCTCTGCCCACTGGACTGGGGGAAGGCCCCTACCAGATCCATCCCCCAGATGGCGAAGTGTCAAGGCGTTGTGATACTCCTGAAACGCTGAGCTAGTTGGAGTTGAAGGGGGCGAACAACTGGCACTTGTGGAACTTCTTTGAGAATTCAGCGACATCCTGGCTTAGGGTTGGCCAGAAGTACCCGTGTCGAACTATCCTCCCTTCCAGGGTTCTACTTCCCGAGTGGCTTCCGCACTCTCCAGAATGGACCTCTTCCAAGACCCTTTGGACCTCCCTCTCGTCCACGCAATATGCCAACATTCCCGAGAGAGTCTTTCTATATAACTGCCCGTCACGCATAAGATAATATTGAAAGATATGGTACCTAAACACCTAGAGGGGGGGGGGGTGAATAGGTGACCTAAACCTTATTTTAAACTTTGTTGGCAGCACAACAATTATTCCAGCTAACACCAATTACAGAAATCAAACAAGTAATCCACAGCACAGCACAGCACACCACAGCAGACACGCTAATTTATAGTGGTTCCCCAATCTTTGGGTACATCCACTTTCCCCCTTCGCCTATCTAGCAGTGTACTAGATTCGGCCAAACTTCTCCACTAACTCAGAACCAAACTAGGTTCCTACCTCAGGCCCAAAGCCTTACACTCAGCCAAAAGGCCTACACTCAGCCACCCAGGCCTACACTCAGCCAATTAAGGCCTACACTCAGAGTTCTTCAACTCCTACACTCAGGCAACCAAGCCCTACCCTCAGCCTTTATAAAATAGGCTTACAATTCACTCAGATCCAATGGATCCTACAGGTAAAAATAGAATGTACAATAGTTAACTCTACAACTCAGAAAATAGGAGAGGAGTTGAGAGATTCTTGAAGAGTTCTTGGAAGAACTCAGTTAGATTCAAACTGACTTAGCTTCCTTCAAAGCTTCTTGATTTGAACTGAATTAGTTTGAATCTTCTGCAGTTGTTCCTTGACCTCTGCTTCTTGAAATCCAGATGACTCTGAATTCTTCTTCTCAGCCTTAGTTCCAAAGACTGAATACTTGGTTGGAGCTCTCTCTCTCCAACTTCTTAGATCTGCTGATGCACAGCAAGATCTTCTTGTGTTGATTCTCAATATACCACTTTTACAAAGATCTGATCTCTCTCTGTAAAAACTTTTTCAACCACTTCTATATTATCTCAACAATCCTTAATCACTTGATCAATCTTGGTCTGTAAACTATGAGTGCCTATTTATAGGCTTCCTTCATGGTAACCGGCTGGTCCGGTTCATAACAGACTTCTGATATCACTGACAGTTGATGTAGACCGGCTGGATCGGCAGCTGTCTTGTCAGCCAGTCACTTCTTGAAATTCCTCTAACTGTCAGATAGTATCGAGACTTTCTGTACTTAAGTGTCGACACTTATAGGCCAAGTGTCGACACATGTTGTGTAAGTGTCGACACAAGTCTACAAGGTGTCGACACAATTCCTTGTATGTCTCGACACAGTTTCTTCTGCATGTGTCGACACTGAAATTGAGTGTCGACACAAGTACTTGTACTTCTTCTTTAACTGTATTCTTCTAAGTGTCGACACATCTCCTTTGTGTCGACACATCTTCATGTGTAGAAACTGTCAAGTGTCGACACTGCTTCTTGGTGTCGACACAAGTCTTCAATCTTGTTTCTTCAGCTGAGTGTCGACACATTCCTTTAGTGTCGACACTTGTACTTAGAATATTTTGTAACTTTTCTGTTCTTTGCTAAGTGTCGACACAGCTCCTTGTGTCGACACTTTCTTCAAGTGTAGAGTCTTCAACTAAGTGTCGACACATTGTGCTGAGTGTCGACACTTACTTCAAGTGTTGACTCCTCTGGTTGTGTGTCGACACATTGTGCTGAGTGTCGACACTTACTTCAAATACTGAGTCTTTAGCTAAGTGTCGACACATTGTGCTGGGTGTCGACACTTACTTCAAGTGCTGACTCTTCTGCATAGTGTCGACACATTGTGTTGAGTGTCGACACTTTCTTCAAGTGTTGACACTTCCTGGTGTTGACTCAGCTCTTCTAGGTGTCGACACTTCTGCTAAGTCTCGACACAGCTTTTCTGCATTCTTCTTCACTGAGTGTCGACACAGTTCCAAGTGTCGACACTTTCTGACTGGTGTCGACTCTTCTTCCCAGGTGTCGACACAATGACTCCAAGTGTCGACACTGCTTGTCTGGGTGTCGACACAAGCTTTCTCAAGTGTCGACACTTTCCCTCTGGGTGTCGACACATGGACTTAGAATTTTTAGCTTCAGTCCAGTGTATTCCTGACCTGCACAAGTAACTCAAACAAACATCAAATACACTATGATATATATCATTGAGTTAGGTGAGGCTTCTTCAAATCAGGTACATTTGACCAATGTACCCAACAATCTCCCCCTATTTGGAGAAGTCATAACCCTTAGTCAATGATATACATCACTCATAATTAAAAATTATAAAATGAAGTAAAACAGATGTATGACAACAGAGTTAAACTTAAACATGTAATAAAGCACACATGTATACTCATTCAGCATTACAGAACAAACAAGAATTAGACACATTCTACTGAACAATCATGAAATATATATTTATCAAAAATTGTTCATACATTGTTGTTAATACACTTTCAATGATTTACACAAAATGTTTGATTACAACATTCTTCAGTTTTAATCTTAGTCTAATTCTGCTCTGGTTCTTTAATGACTATGCCTTTTCCAGCTTGCACTTTGGCTTTCACAGCAGCAGCAGCAGCAGCAGGCTCAGCTTTAGCAGGCTTCTTCCCTTTGGAGTCCTTCTTCTTCTGTTCTTCAGCCTTGATCTTTTGCCTTTCAAAATAATGATAGGGCTTAGGAAAGTACTTGCTAGGCTCCACAGCTGTAGGAGGTAGCTTTCCTAACTTAGCCTTTCTTCTATATTGGACAATTGCTTCCTGCCTACTCTCATGTTTCCTCCATTCAGCCTCTGAGAACCACTTGTTCCTCTCATGGGCATTGTCCTTGGCTGCTTTCCATGCAGTGAGAATGATGTTCCTAGAAGTAGGGCTCCACTGTTCAAAATCTGGTTTTTGTTCAGCAAGTTCCCTGAACTTCTTCTTTGATAGCCTAGTCTCTTCTTCTTTGTCCAAAGCCTCTTGCATAGCAGCTGTGATAGGTTGAACAACCTTTTCCAGAATAACATTGGGCTTGCCAGCAGTTGGACTATACATTGTGCTTACATCAGCATGAACCATTTCAAAATCTGGAGGTGGATAGATTACATCAGCCACTGCCTGTTGCTCACCTCCAAGATATGTTCCTTGAATACCAGATTCAGCTACATTGTCATCATCACAGAGGGGAGGATAGCCCAGTGTAGCCCTGATGGAATTGGATATCCATTTTGCATGGTCAGAACTGGCTTTGACTAACACCCTCTCCCCCTTTATGACTTCTTGGGCTACATGATCTCTCACATCATCTTTCTGAAACCTGATTTGGCTATCCAAATACCTTATGCCCTCTTTAAAGAAAGGTCTTAGCTTGGTAAGCTGTTCAGAAATGACCTTTTGTGAGTCCTTGATGGCAGTCTTGACAGCAGTTAGTTCAGCTTGAAAGAGTTTATCAAAATCAGCTTTGGCAGCAGCAGAGGAGGTTGATGGTTCAGTAGACTTATTCTTTATTTCAGTGACTATTGCATTGTGAGATGCAGTCAAATTATCATTCATCCTCAATTGATTTTCCAACACATATCCTTGCTTTAGTGCAATATCTTCTACCTTCTCTTTTATGGTTTCTTGATGTTTAGCCAGATAGACCCCTGCATGAGCACCCTTTGTAAAACAATCAGTCATCTCCTTTTTATTAAGGTTCATTTCAAACCTTATTGACTTGATTTCCTGTCCCAGATCAGATTGTAGTGCCTTGTGCCCTTCATCAACATAAGTTTCTAAAGCTTTCCTTTGTTCATCCATCTTGATTTGCAGTGCAAGCAGTAGAGCACTGTAATCAGTGGATGGAGCTTGTTGAACTAAAGAGTGTTGAGCAACTGTTTGTAGAGCCTTCTTATAGCTCTGACTCCTTCTCTTGAATACAAAGAATTTCTTCTTCTTAGCTTGCTCAGCTTCATCATCCTCAGACTCTGATGTACTGTCTATATCCACCCTATCCTTAGGGCTGGATGGTTTTTCAGTGTGCACATCTTGTGCCTTCTCAGTATCTAGCCTTATAGGCTCTTCTTGAATATCCAAGTTCTCCCCCTCAGCAGCAGCATTCTTCTCTGTATCAGCAGCATTCTTTTCCATATCAAAATCATCTTGATCTAAATTCAGAAATAGATCTTCCATTGTGTATTCTGCTGGAGACTGTGCAGGAGATGTTCTGGTTTCATCAGCTACAACAGATGTGTCTTGGAGAACAACATCTGGTTCTTGAGTTGCTGGCTGATTTTGCTGATGGTCATCAGACAAATCAGAATTTATTATAGAAAAATTCAAAGTATTAAGGTCAACAAGTACCTCTTGAATGAGGAGGGTGACTTGCTCACTCTCCAGTGTAGATGGTTCTGCTACACCTGGAAGCTCCCCCTGGATGTCAGCTGGCTCCTGAGGAGCAGGGGACTTTTCTGCAGCCTTATCCATTGGACTATCAGGAGTGAAGACCACATGTTCTTCACTGCCTGAGCTGCTGGAGGACTCTTGAGGCACAGCAGCAGTCTTCCTCTTCTTCCTGGGAGGAGAGTCTTTCTTAGAAGCTTGTTTTTCAGGGGTGGTCAATTCCTTTGACACCAGCACCCTTTCCCATCTAGAGAATATCCTTGAGTCCATTCTCCTCATGTGATTGATTTTTGTTCCTGCAGCAGAGCTCATTACCTCTGGAATTGATCCAGCCAGGTAGAGACTTAGTATCCTGCCCAGATTGGGCTTCTTCAGACATTCCTTCACTTTATCAAATACAATCATAGACCAGTCTGTCTTAAGATTGAAGATGATTCTGGTCATGATACTGAACATAGAGGCTGACACCCTGTCATGCCCTCCTGGTTTGCTTAGAATAACCTTGCCTACAACTTCAGACAGGAATTTGCCTTGATTGTTCATCCCCTTCCTGTTGAAAACTGATCTTATTTTCATCTTAGGATCAAGACCGCACCAGTCCAAAGCATCTTTGGTCTTTGATGTTGTGACTTCCTCTTCTTCCTGAACTTTAGGTAGCTGAAGTACCTTTCGCAGACTTTTGGGTGATACTTTGACCTTGGTGCCATGCACCCTTGACTTAATTCTGTAGCCTGAGTCATCTACAGACGCTCCAGTAAGAAATTCAAGCACCTCTTTCTTCCATATCTTGGTTGGTTCTGAAACCAAGAACTCCAATCCTGAATTGCTGACTAGGGTTATTACTGATTTGATTTCACGATCTCCGTCGTCGAATGCACCTCGCACGAGCTCATAGCCTTCGTTTACGTTCTCTTCCAGCTTGGGAGCCATTAGGGTTTTGAGAATTAGTCTTTGGAGAAGAGAAATGTCGACACAGGAGTTTAGTCTCGAAACTCTGAAAGCGTGTCGACAAACACAAACAGAACTCTATTTATACCTGTTGAGTTTTGAAGATGAACAGGCGGGATAGTGAGCTAAACATGTGTCGACACTGACATTAAGTGTCGACACTGACTTATAATGTCTCGACACTCATGTGTCGACATAAATTTAGTCAACAGATTTTATGTGTCGACACTTGGTTAAGTGTCGACACCACACTACTCGACATGTAGTCGAGACTTTACTTAGAAAAATTCTGAGTAAAACTTAAGTGTCGACACTACATTGGATGTGTCGACACCTACTCGACATGTGTCGACACTAACATTCTGAAGTGTCGACACTAACTTCCTAGATGTGTCGACACCATTTTCCTGAAGTGTCGACACTTACTATTCTGTGTCGACATAGACTTGTCTATGTGTCGACACCTTTTTACTTAGCCAATTTTTGTTCTGTATACTTAATCTAAGTTTATCATACCTAGTTCAATTTTGAACCTATTAAACTTAGCTTCATCTAAGGGCTTAGTGAACATATCAGCTATCTGATTATCAGTTCTAACATATTCAAGTGCTATATCATTTCTTTCTACATGCTCCCTAAGAAAGTGATATTTAATCTCAATATGTTTAGTTCTACTATGTGATACAGGGTTGTTAGCTATTGAAATAGCACTAGTAGAATCACAATAAAGTGGAGTTCTACTTACCTGACATCCATAGTCTTCTAGCTGATGTTGAATCCACAGAAGTTGAGCACAGCAACTTCCTGCAGCTACATATTCTGACTCAGCTGTGGAGATGGCCACACTGGTTTGCTTCTTACTACTCCATGAAATGAGTCTTCCACCTAGGAATTGACAGGATCCAGTTGTGCTCTTTCTATCTTCTTTGCATCCTGCAAAGTCTGCATCTGAATAGCCTGTTAGATCAAAATCTCCATTCCTAGGGTACCAGAGGCCTAGATAAGGTGTGCCCTTTAGATATCTCAAGATTCTCTTGACTGCAGTCAAGTGAGACTCTTTGGGGCATGCTTGATACCTGGCACAAACACATGTAGCATACATAATGTCAGGCCTACTTGCAGTCAAGTATAGAAGAGAGCCAACTATCCCTCTATACAAGGTTTCATCTACAGGTTTCCCTGCATCATCCTTGCTTAGAGACATACTTGACCCCATAGGAGTCTTCATGGTACTGGATGAATCCATACCATATTTCCTTATGAGTTCCAGGGTGAACTTTGACTGACATATGGACAAGCCACTTTCAGTCTGTTTAACTTGGAGACCCAAGAAAAACTTCAGCTCTCCCATACTACTCATCTCAAATTGACTTTGCATAAGCTTTGCAAACTTTTTGCAAAGGCTACTTTCAGTAGACCCAAATATAATGTCATCTACATATATTTGGACAAGTATTACTTTGCCTCTAGATTCCCTAAGGAATAGAGTCTTATCTATTTTCCCCCTTGTGAACTTGTTCTCAATGAGGAAACTAGATAGGGTTTCATACCAAGCTCTAGGAGCTTGCTTTAACCCATACAATGCTTTCCTAAGTCTATAGACATAATGTGGAAGAGTAGAATCAACAAAACCTGAAGGCTGCTCCACATATACTTCTTCTTTTAAATTACCATTAAGGAATGCTGACTTCACATCCATTTGGTATACTTTGAATCCTTGGTAGGTTGCATAGGCCATGAACATCCTTATGGCTTCCAGTCTGGCTACTGGAGCAAAGGTTTGATCAAAATCAATACCTTCTTCTTGCCTATATCCTTTTGCAACCAGTCTTGCCTTATTCTTAATGATGACACCTTGTTCATCTAACTTGTTCCTGTAGATCCACTTTGTTCCTATCACATTGTGATCTTTAGGCTTAGGAACCAGATCCCAAACCTTACACCTTTTGAACTGATTAAGCTCCTCCTGCATTGCTTCAGTCCACTGTGGATCTTGTATAGCTTCTTCAAATTTCTTTGGTTCTATTTGAGACAGAAAACTTGAATATACTACAGCATTCTGATTTCTGCTTCTAGTCTGAACACCTTGTCTTGGATCTCCAATGATCAGCTCTACTGGATGATCCCTTAGATGCCTGTTGGCTTGAGGCATCCTTACTTCTGGTTGAACTTCTTCAGCATCTTCATCAAGCTGAGTTCCTTGTACTTCTACAGCTCCTGGTACATGTAGTTCTCCCCCTGGACATAAGCCATCTTCTTCTACTTGCTGTCTTGCAGCAGGTACATATTCTATGGTTAGCTTGTCCATCTTCTTAGTAAGACCTGTGGGGCTGCACACACTACTAGACAACTCATTGTTAATTAGTTGTGACTCATCAAAAACTACATGCACAGATTCCTCTACAACTTGTGTAGTCAAGTTGTAGACTCTATAAGCCTTACTATTATTGCTGTACCCAACAAACACTCCCTCTTGGGACTTGGCAGCAAACTTAGTTAAGTAAGACTTCCCATTGTTAAGTATGAAGCATTTACAACCAAAGATCCTAAAATAGGACAGATTTGGTTTCCTGCCTTTCACTACTTCATAGGGGGTCTTGTTTAACCTTTTAGTGATGGTAGCCCTATTTATCACATGGCATGCAGTGTTTACTGCTTCAGCCCAGAAATATTCTGGCAGTGATGAATCACTTAATAGGGTTCTACCAGCCTCTATCAAGGTCCTATTTTTCCTTTCAGCAATGCCATTTTGCTGAGGTGTTCTAGGTGAAGAGAATTCTTGAAATATCCCATAGTCTTCACACAGCTTTGTCATGCTTTCAGACTGAAACTCAGTACCATGGTCACTTCTAATTTTGACCACTGTACAGTTCAATTCATTCTGAATTTGCTTAACAAAACTATAGAAGACACTAGGTGTTTCAGATTTCTGCTTTAAGAAGAACACCCAGGAAAACCTTGAGTAGTCATCAACAACTACAAAAGTGTAGACCTTCCTACCTAAGCTGTGAACTGGCATTGGACCAAATAGATCCATATGCAAGAGGTATAAACACCTCACAGCATCTTTGTTGTCTAAGCTTCTAAAGGTGGATTTAGTCTGCTTGCCCTTTTGACAAGCTGAGCAAATGCCATCTTTGACACACTTAACTTGAGGACCATTCCTCACTAACTCTTTACTAAAGAGTTTCCCAATGGTCTTGTAATTAAGATGAGCAAGCCTCTTGTGCCATTTGACACATTGAGAGACTGTCTCATCAGCTACAAGACAGACTGGAGAACAATTGTTCTCAACCATAATGTCTAAGCAGTAGACATTTCTCTTTCTATATCCAGTCAAAATGATCTCTTGATCACTTGACCTCTTGATATGACAACCATTTTGAACAAATGAGATGTCATACCCTACATCACTTAATTGACTTATACTAATGAGGTTGTGTTTCAAACCTTTAACATAAGCCACTTGAGTAATGGTAACAAGGTTAGAAGAAATGTTACCAAACCCTTTGATGATTCCTTTTTCAGAACCACCAAAGGTCACCTTTGGACCATTTTTGATTGGGATATAGTCCTTCAGTAGTCCCCTAGTTCCAGTCATGTGTCTGGAACAACCACTATCCAAGTACCATGTAGGGGTATGGTCACTTGGATTCACCTGCAAAACAAATTAATGAACCTTAGAACCCAAAGTAAACTTGGGTCCTTGGTGATTGTTAGTTTGCAATTTGACATAGCTACCTGCTGGCTTTCCAACAGGTAACTTGTTACTCAACTTGGCACTGGCATTGTGCCAACAATCCAAGGCAAAGTGGCCAACCTTGCCACAACACCAGCATTCAAACTTGTTGTACCTTTGCTTAGGTACAACCTTTGCTGTCTTGACCACAGCAGCCTTGTTGAATGTTGGGGCTTTGCCCTTGGACTTGGACTGATCCTGAACAGTCCTCACAGGCTTAACAAAACCCAATCCAGCCTTTCCTTTATGATGAACAAATTCATCAATCAAGGGTAGCACTGATTTAGGTTTTGAAAACCTAGCAACTAGCTCTTTCTCCTTCTGGAGATTGATCTCCAGCAACTTAATTTGATCATTTTTAAATGTAATAGTACCCATCTGAATCACAGTAATGTGTTTCAGCCTGGCTACTTCATTCAGTTTTTGATCATACTCCTTCTCAAAATCTGTTGCAGCTGCCTTGAGATCAGCAATCTCCTTTGCCTGACTTTTGGCTAGGATCTTGCTTTTCTTATAGGCTTGCAACAGTACTTGGTATTCATCTAAGAGCTGATGAATATCTCCCTCAGATTCAGAATCACTTCCATCACTTGATGAAGATGATTCTGACTCTGAACTAGAACTGGAATCAGAACTTGGAGTTGGACTTTGTACCTGACTAGGTCCTGGCTGCTCCAGGATTTTGGTACTTTCAGTCAATGCCATTAGTCCTTGGCACTGAACCTCTTCTTGTTCATAGATTGATTCCATGATATGCATAAACTCTTCTTCTTCTTCAGCAAATAGCCCTATATAGGCTTCAGCATCTGTCTCAGTGTCTGAAGAAGAAATATCTGAAAGAGTCTTCTCATTCTTTGCAACAAAGGACTTCTCCTTCTTTCCTTTGAAGTGAGTCTTCTTTTTGCCACTGGATTCTTTCCTTCTTTCAGGACAATCTGCAATTACATGACCCTGTCTGTTGCAGCAGTAACACACAATCTTAGACCCAGTTGCCTTGCTAGTCTTTGTCCTTTGCTTGTCCTTCTTTGAAGGCTTCTTCTCCTGATACTGAACTTCTTTCCCTTTGAAAAAGAAGGTCTGGACTTCCACTGTTTCTTCTTCAGGAATTTCTGAAAATGTCTGGTAAATGCAGCAAAGTCTTCATCACTTTCACTGCTTGTAGATTTAGTGCTAACAGACTCATCAGAATCTGATTCAACTACCTCTGGAGGAGGAGTTGATGACTTAGTCCTGTTCTTTCTAGGTACTTCTGACTTAAAGGCAACAGTCCTTTCCCTGTGTTCAGTCCTTGTTGACTTTTCCTCCTCTTTTCTTACTGACAATTGCATCTCATAAGATAACAACTTGCCAAACAGTGTGGGAGGAGGAATTTCTCCCAACTTTGCCATTTCTCTGATGGCACAGATCTTAGTGTCCCAATCTTTGGTTAGGGACCTCAAGAACTTATCATTCAATTCATAGTTTGTGAACTCCCTTCCATAGGACATGAGTTCATTAACAATTCTGTAGAACTTTTTGTAGCATTCAGTGATGCTATCTCCTCTTCCTTGCCTAAAGCTCTCATATTCTTGATTAAGCAAGGATTTCCTATCTTGTCTTACTTCTTCAGAACCTTCCATGTAGACAATGAGGGTATCCCACATTTCTTTTGCTGTTTTACAGTGAATAAGGTTCTGGAAGGTGGCATCATCAATTGCACTAACTATGATGTTCTGTGCCCTTTTGTCCATTGTAGCTAGGACAATCTCATCCTTGGTCATCTCAGAAAAATCCTTTGGAGTTCTCTGTGTAGCATCCAAGACTGAAATCTTCATGGGCACATAAGGCCCTTCCTTGACTGTGATGTAGATCCTAGGGTCAGAGGCCTCCATGAACAGCCTTACCCTTTCTTTCCAGATTCCAAATATCTCTTTTCTGCATATGGGCAGTTTCATTGAACCCAATTCCTTGTGATTCTCTGAAGATCCCATGTTTCTTGATTTTCTTGAAACTGTTTCCTGACTTATACTGAATCTGCCAAACTGGATCTCCTCAGACAGTTAGTCCTTTTTGAGTAACCTCCCTCTGATACCACTTGAAAGATATGGTACCTAAACACCTAGAGGGGGGGGGGGTGAATAGGTGACCTAAACCTTATTTTAAACTTTGTTGGCAGCACAACAATTATTCCAGCTAACACCAATTACAGAAATCAAACAAGTAATCCACAGCACAGCACAGCACACCACAGCAGACACACTAATTTATAGTGGTTCCCCAATCTTTGGGTACATCCACTTTCCCCCTTCGCCTATCTAGCAGTGTACTAGATTCGGCCAAACTTCTCCACTAACTCAGAACCAAACTAGGTTCCTACCTCAGGCCCAAAGCCTTACACTCAGCCAAAAGGCCTACACTCAGCCACCCAGGCCTACACTCAGCCAATTAAGGCCTACACTCAGAGTTCTTCAACTCCTACACTCAGGCAACCAAGCCCTACCCTCAACCTTTATAAAATAGGCTTACAATTCACTCAGATCCAATGGATCCTACAGGTAAAAATAGAATGTACAATAGTTAACTCTACAACTCAGAAAATAGGAGAGGAGTTGAGAGATTCTTGAAGAGTTCTTGGAAGAACTCAGTTAGATCAAACTGACTTAGCTTCCTTCAAAGCTTCTTGATTTGAACTGAATTAGTTTGAATCTTCTGCAGTTGTTCCTTGACCTCTGCTTCTTGAAATCCAGATGACTCTGAATTCTTCTTCTCAGCCTTAGTTCCAAAGACTGAATACTTGGTTGGAGCTCTCTCTCTCCAACTTTTTAGATCTGCTGATGCACAACAAGATCTTCTTGTGTTGATTCTCAATATACCACTTTTACAAAGATCTGATCTCTCTCTGTAAAAACTTTTTCAACCACTTCTATATTATCTCAACAATCCTTAATCACTTGATCAATCTTGGTCTGTAAACTATGAGTGCCTATTTATAGGCTTCCTTCATGGTAACCGGCTGGTCCGGTTCATAACAGACTTCTGATATCACTGACAGTTGATGTAGACCGGCTGGATCGGCAGCTGTCTTGTCAGCCAGTCACTTCTTGAAATTCCTCTAACTGTCAGATAGTATCGAGACTTTCTGTACTTAAGTGTCGACACTTATAGGCCAAGTGTCGACACATGTTGTGTAAGTGTCGACACAAGTCTACAAGGTGTCGACACAATTCCTTGTATGTCTCGACACAGTTTCTTCTGCATGTGTCGACACTGAAATTGAGTGTCGACACAAGTACTTGTACTTCTTCTTTAACTGTATTCTTCTAAGTGTCGACACATCTCCTTTGTGTCGACACATCTTCATGTGTAGAAACTGTCAAGTGTCGACACTGCTTCTTGGTGTCGACACAAGTCTTCAATCTTGTTTCTTCAGCTGAGTGTCGACACATTCCTTTAGTGTCGACACTTG
This sequence comes from Platanthera guangdongensis, assembly GCA_039583875.1. Taxonomy (NCBI): domain Eukaryota; kingdom Viridiplantae; phylum Streptophyta; class Magnoliopsida; order Asparagales; family Orchidaceae; genus Platanthera; species Platanthera guangdongensis. The sequence continues at coordinate 8,933,081 of CM077152.1, forward strand.
TACTTAGAATATTTTGTAACTTTTCTGTTCTTTGCTAAGTGTCGACACAGCTCCTTGTGTCGACACTTTCTTCAAGTGTAGAGTCTTCAACTAAGTGTCGACACATTGTGCTGAGTGTCGACACTTACTTCAAGTGTTGACTCCTCTGGTTGTGTGTCGACACATTGTGCTGAGTGTCGACACTTACTTCAAATACTGAGTCTTTAGCTAAGTGTCGACACATTGTGCTGGGTGTCGACACTTACTTCAAGTGCTGACTCTTCTGCATAGTGTCGACACATTGTGTTGAGTGTCGACACTTTCTTCAAGTGTTGACACTTCCTGGTGTTGACTCAGCTCTTCTAGGTGTCGACACTTCTGCTAAGTCTCGACACAGCTTTTCTGCATTCTTCTTCACTGAGTGTCGACACAGTTCCAAGTGTCGACACTTTCTGACTGGTGTCGACTCTTCTTCCCAGGTGTCGACACAATGACTCCAAGTATCGACACTGCTTGTCTGGGTGTCGACACAAGCTTTCTCAAGTGTCGACACTTTCCCTCTGGGTGTCGACACATGGACTTAGAATTTTTAGCTTCAGTCCAGTGTATTCCTGACCTGCACAAGTAACTCAAACAAACATCAAATACACTATGATATATATCATTGAGTTAGGTGAGGCTTCTTCAAATCAGGTACATTTGACCAATGTACCCAACAAATATGCCGACTTGTGCTTGAACCTCTTCTTATCCATCCCCTCTGGGAACGCCCCTGTCGATAAAAAAGTTGCAAAGGGATCCATCCACGAGGGGTGCTGGTCCACCTCCATCAGCTCTCTCTCTTCAATGGACGGGCGGAACAGGTCAGTGATGGTACCCCCCACTCGAGGACCATGCTTGGCCAATTGATCCACCTGCTCGTTCTCCTCTCGTGGCACATGTCGGATGGAGAAGGACTGGAACATGTCGATGACCCCCCTGCACCTTTACCAAGTATAATTGGAGAGTTAGCTCCCGTGCCACAAACTCCTCATTGATCTGAGAAGCCACTACCATGGAGTCAGTGAAGACCTCCACATCATGCACTCCCAGCTCCCGGGCCAGGCGCAATCCTGCTATCACCGCATCGTACTCAGCTTGATTGTTGGTGATGGAAAAGTACACCATCGTCGTTTGTTCTATCCTTGTTCCTTGGGGGCTCTCCAAGATCACCCTTACCCCCAAAGAATGCCTTCCCGAGGCGCCATCCACCATCACCTTGTTGGGTACTAGGCGAGTGAGCTCTTCCTCCGCCACCTCGACCACATAATCCACAAGGGAGTCGACCATTGCTTGGGCCTTGATCAAGAAGCGGGGGACGAAAAAATATCGAAATTACTCATCTCCACCGACCACTTTGCCAATCTCCCCGAATGCTCTACCCCCTCAAAGATGTTGCGGAGGGGGTGGTTCATTACCACCCGGATGGAGTGCGCCTTGAAGAAGGGTTGAAGCCTCCGAGCTGAGATGACCAGAGCGAAGGCCAACTTCTCCAAGATGGGATAACGAAGCTGCTTCTTCCCTTCTTCCTGAACCAGGACGGAGCTTAAGGCATCTGCTCTGACCCCAAGATACAGAGACAAGTCTTCCCCTTGCTTCAGCCCATAGAGCATAGGGGCCTGAGTCAATTGCCTCTTTAGGGTCAGGAAGGCCTCTTCGCACTCTTGGGACCACTCAAACCTCTGCCCCCCTCCCCCTCAAAGCTTCAAAGAAATGGGAGCACTTCTCTCCCGTCCGAGAGAGGAACCTGCTAAGTCCGGTCAACTTCCCGTCAACCGCTGAACTTCCTTGGCATTCCGCGGAGGCCCCAACTCCATGATTTCCCTGACCTTGTCAGGACTGGGCTCCACCCTTACGGGGGTGAGGAGATGACCCAAGAACTTCCCCCTGCTCGCTCTGAAGACACACTTCAAGGGATTCAACCTCATCTTATATTTGCGCAAGGTGTCGAAGGTCTCCTCCAGGTCCCGGAGGTGGGAGTCCACCTCCTGGCTTTTGATCATGTGGTCATCTACATACACCTTAAGGTTCCTTCCCTTTTGCTCTCGGAAGACTTGGTCCATCATTTCTGGAACATTGCCCTTACATTCTTCAGCCCATAAGGCATCATCCTATAGTAGTAACACCACCCCCAATGATGAAGGTGACATCTTTTACATCGGGAGGGTGCATCCTGATTTGATGATAACCTGAAAATGCATCCAAAAACTCATTATAGGAAAACCGACGACTGAGTCAACCAGCTCGTCGATTCGAGGCAAAGGGTAACAATCCTTAGGACATAATTTATTTAGCAAAGAAAAATCAACACACATTCTCCACCGGCCGTCTCCTTTTTAACCATTATAACATTGGATACTCAGTCGGGGTATTGGATTTCAGATACAAAGTCGGCCTTCAGGAACTTGGTCACCTCCTCCCTGATGGGCTCGACCAACTTGTCCGCAACAGACCTCTTCTTTTGATGGATAGGGCGGGCTTCCGGATCCAGGTTGAGACGGTGGCAGGCAATATCCGCATCGATCCCTGGCATCTCTATCGCGCTCCATGCGAAGATGTCTACGTTCTTCTGGATGCAGGCCAGCATCCTGCCCTAGTCCTCCGAGGTCAGCCCCCTGCTGATTCGTACCTTCTCCACCCTGCCTCCCTAGGTGAGAACTTCCATCTCCACCACCTTTTCCGCAGCCTCCAAATGGGACTGCTCCTCCCACTCACCGGCATCCCCTTCTCCCGGGACTGGGACCTCCTCCTCTTCAGCTATCTCCAAGGCCATCACCTCGGCCAACTCTTCCAGAACTTCCACCACCTCCGCCTAGGTGTGAACTTCTCCCCCCGCTTCCATCTCCTCGGCCTCCCCTCTAGCCTCTTGCTCCGTCGTCTTAATCCTCCGCTCCATCTCCTCGGCTCCCTCCTGCCAAGAAATGGAGTTCACTGCAGTGACATTGCACTCCCTCGCTACCTTGGGGTCTCCCCGGACCCAGACCTAGATCCCCTCGGCGTTGAACTTCAAACATTGATGGAGTGATGAGGGGACGCAACGAAAGGTGCTGATGAGGGGCCGCCCGAAGATGGCGTTGTAACTGTTGGGGGCATCCACAATGACGAACCTGCATTTCCTGGACTGCCCCCCCCCCCCCAGAGTGGCATGCAACCTCACTCCTCCTTCAACCTCCTTCCTTTCCCCGAAGAATCCGAACAAAGGCCCATCCGAAGCAAGCACCCTCTTAGTCTCCACCTTCATCGCGCCAACCGTCTTCTTGAAGACGATGTTGACCGAGCTCCCGTTGTCAATGAGGATCTGAGAGACGGTAAAACCTTTTACCGCGGTCTGAATGATCAACGCATCACAAAAAGGATCCTCATGATCAGATATGTCTTTCCTTGAGAAGGTAATCATCTCATCCGGGGTGGGGTCTGGGATATGGAGGCAACGCTCCGACGATACATGGTATGAAGGCTCGCCTTGCGAGCAGCCTCGACCCCCACCCCCCATGGATCACTCTGATCCCGCCCCGAGCTCCAACATCAGCCCGGTCCTCACACCTGTCCTCCTTGGCCCGAGGCAGGACTTTCTTAATACGTACCCCCTGGCGGCCCTGCTGCTGCTGCTGCTCCCTATTTCCCCTCATCTCGAGGAACTCCGGGCACGTGGCTGTAGCATGCCGCTCCTCTTGATGAAAGTCACAGTAGGGAAACTCCACACTGACCTCCTGTCTCCTCCTCTGCTGACCTCTTCTCCTTTGTATGGCTACCGCCATGGCCTGATACTGATCGGAGAGAGGAGTCCTCTGGCCCTGTCTCCAGCCTGGAGGGTGGAATTGACCTTGGCCCCCCTGACGGTTGTCCCCTCTATGGAAACCTCTCCGCTGGCCCTGGTCCTACCACTTCTGCTGCCTCCAGTTGAGCCGATTGTTCGGCTCCTAGATCCCCCACCTTGGTTGTTGTTGTTGATGTTGCCTCTACCGGGGTTCGTCTCTCCTCACCTCCTAACCTCGGCCACCTCCTGGCCCCTTCTCTTCTTCTGTGGCCCACCGGGCCAACTTCTTCACGAACTCGGGGTTCGACGCCTCCCCGTCGACTTCCCTCGTTGCCCTCTCCATCAGCTCCTCGTAGGAGAGGGTGGCACCCTCTTCAGCTCCATCCTGAAAAAGCCCTGTTGCAGCCCCAGAGTGAAGGTCATCATCACGGTGTGCCCTGACATCTCTTGGACATGGGTGACCTCCTCCTGGAACCGGCCCACATAATTCTACAGGGTCTCGTTCACCCCCTGCTTGATGTGGAACAGGGACTCAGACTCCTTCCTCTTCTTGGAGGTGGTAAACCTCAACATGAACCCCCGACGTAGGTACTCAAAGCAGTAGATGGAGTTGGCCGGTAGCTGGTGGAAGCACTCCCTCGCCTTCTCCTTGAGGGTGATGGCGAAGAGTCTGCACTTAAAGGCATCCAACATCTGCCTTATCGAAATCACATCCTCGAACCACTGGATGTGCTGGACTGGGTCATCTTTCCCGGTGTAGTAGGGGATCTATGGCTCCTTGAACCCCTCCGGAACTGGGGAAAAAGAAACCAACTCGCTGAAGGGGTTGCCTCCTCCTACTGGGCGAGCCGGAGGGTCTTATGCCCCCATCTCGCCGAACCGGACTCCACTCGCCGAGCCGGGGAACAACACTCGACCGGGGAGATCTCGCTCCCTCCTCTCTTCTGCAACCTCCTTACCAGCTCGCTGAGTCGGGGCATCCTCGCCCAGGGTTGGGGCGGCAGCGACTAGGACAGCTAGTGTCGAGCACTCGACACGCACGCTCAGTACGAACCTGACGAGGCCAAGCACCTCCTACCTGACTGAGCTCCTCAAACATCCCAACGGTGGCGAGAGGGGTATGGGTGGCGAGTCGACCCTATCCGAGCCTTGCCCTTCTCCTCCAGTTATCAAGTCTGCTGAAGATTTTCGGTGCTGACCACACTCCATGCTAAACGCACCAAAATGTTGAAAATAAAAACTCGGTCTCTGTGGAGTTCACCTTTGGGGAAGGGGTGATCGCACACTTACTTCTCTCTCACAAGCCAAACAACTAAGGGATCATGATCAGAACAGGGGACAGACTAAAGGCTCCGACACGGAGGTCCCACCACATACCCGGAAGATCTTAGAGCGCTTCCCCTCCTTAGTCAAGTGTCGAGCTAAGGATACCTCAGAAAGCGCCAGAAGACCAGAGCACAAGTAAGCATCCATTCTGAGGTACCATCTTGGGTCTATTTATAGATTTTTGAAAACGACATGCAAATAACCAACCTCCATTGTTCCAAACAACTATGTGCAGTCTAGGTTGGCCTGCCAACAACGTAACTCCACTGTTCTAAAAGGCTAGGGGCAGGCCAACGAGGGTGGGATGGTAAAAGCACATCATAAGAAACTGGGCGAGTGGCCCTCTAAAACCTCCACTCGCCTGGGCGCTAAGTGCTTGGTGGAGCTGGCACTCGCCACCTTCTCAAGGCCCTGGGCAAGTGCGGGCCAAGAATGCCCCACTCGCCTAAATGTGTGAGTACCGGGTAAGCCAGACATTCGCCTCCCCGACACCCCACTATGGGTCCAACCTTACTCGTCGCCTAGGGACAGGAGGAGCTGAGAACACAAGCTCCACTCGACGCCGAGGCACAAAAGGCGTTGAGTGTCTGTGCTTAACTCAACGCCAGGAAGCAGAAGGCGTTGAGTGACTGAGCTTCACTCAATGTCAGGGAGCAGAAGGTGTTGAGAGCCTGGGTCAGCGAGTGTCTGATGAGGCTGGCATTCGCTACCCCACCCCAGGTCCCTGGGCAAATGCGGGCAAGACTAGCCCCACTCGCCAAATGCTTGTCGAGAGCCTGAGGCGGGTGCGAGCATGCTGCTCCACTCGTCGCTCTCCCGACTCGCCTGGGACTTGGACTGCTGACTCCTGTCGCCCACTACTCGCCGGATATGAGATTGTACATTTCAGTTTTTTAATCAGTAAACAACAGACGGTGTAGATTAAGAATTTAGGCTATTGGGCTCTATTGAACGATCAAGATGCAATCAAAACTACATCTTTATAATATAGTATATATATATATATATACCACCTGTCTTCTTGGAGCGGAGGTCATTTAGGTAGAATGACTTTTTGGTCTCTATCGCTCGGTGGTTAGGACATTCTTTTCATGTCGAAGATAAAGGTTCAATTCCCGCAAGGGATAGGTACTCATGTCCGGCCGCTTTAGTTAGTATTCATTGCAGAATGATCGATCGTGCTATCTGGCTGAAATAGTTGTCCTTTCTTCTCTCCCAACAAGTACATTCGATCAAGAAACCAAATTTGTTTTTCATTGGTTCCTCCTCGACTTTCTTCTCCTTCTCATAATTAGCCTATCATTATATATATATAATTATATATGATTAGCCTATAATTTTTATGGTTTTTTCTTTAATTCTACATTTCTACCTCTATTTTTTCCTCCCCAACTGTACCTTTTATTACTATTAATAATATCATATAATAAATAATGTAAATAATTTTATAATATTATACTAAAACAAAATATTAAAATACAATTTAAATATGTTATATTAAATAAATTTCAGCATTATATGCAATTAATATAGGCAATTGTTAACCGCAACCCGTTATTGACTAGTCGCACCCCAAAATCTCATGACTTTTCGCGCCTTTTCAAAATACGTCTGACACATGCAATTTTAGAAAAAGTCCTCATCACGAAAATTGTATATCTCGTCGAGATCTACAACTTTCGTGTTGATCACTTTTCCTAAAAATGCATGTACAAGACGTACTTTGGAAATATGCCCAAGTTTTGCGCCTTTCAGAAATACGCCTTGTACATGCAATTTCAGAAAAAGTGTTCAACACGAAAGTTGTAGATCTCATCGAGATCTACAACTTTCCTGTTGAACACTTTTCTTGAAATTGCATGTACAAGGACGTATTTCGAAAAGGCGCAAAAAATTAGGAGATTTTGGGATGCGACTACTAATAACGGGTTGCGATTAACAATCACCTTAATATATTATAGCGATGGCCCGCACACATTTTTAGCGCGCACGCTAAAAATGTGTAGCTAGAAATGATTTTGCATAATAATGCATAGAGCAGTTTTCAGGAACCATTCAAGTTAAATCTGTTCACTCCAAGCAAACTTAGGCTCCGTTTGGGGGACTTACTTTCACCGGCCAAGCGGTTACGACCGCCAGAACCAGACCTTAATTAAGGTCTGGTTCAGGCGGTCGTAACCGCTTGACCGGTGAAAATAAGTGCCCCCAAACGAAGCCTTAGAGCCCTACTACCGTCCCCGGTCATCATACAAAGGCCTCGTTTGGAGTGGTGGTGGGGTCGTAAATACATGGATTAAATTATCATTCGTTAAGGACCACCGCAACCTTCATCCGTTTAAACATAAAAATGGATGAAGTTCCTTAGGCGAGCGTTAATGAATGACAGTTTAACCCGCATGTTCATGGCCGCCACCACCGTGCCAAACGGAGCCAAAGTCAATCTGACGCCAACTCACTTCTAATTAGCGAGTGACATAAGATAGCTTATACATTTTGAACGCGAGTGACACACGGGCCGTGCGAACATTTCAAAAACGTTCTGCGAAAGCATAACAAATGCCAGAAAGACATAAGATAGCAGATGCATTGAGAAGACGAGTCATGCACAAGTGGTGCAAACATTTCAAAAACATGAAAGACATGAGCTAGCTCGTGCATTGAGAAGTCAAGACATAAACGGGTCGTGCGAACATTTCAAAAAAGTAGTGAAAGTGACCACGCCATAACAAAGGCAAGAAAGACATAAGATATAGCTCATGCAATTATTTAGAAGACGAGTCATACACGAGTCGTGCGAACATTTCAAAAATATACTGCTAAAGTGACCACATCATAACCAAAGTAAGAAAGACATAAGATAGCTCCCGCATTTAGAAGGCGAGCCATACATGAGTTGTGCGAACATTTCAAATATGTACTCCGAAAGTGACAGCATCATAACAAAAGCGAGAAAAACATAAGATAGCTCATGCATTTAGACGGCCAGTCATGCACGAGTCGTGCGGACATTTCAAAAATGTACTGCGAAAGTGATCACATCATAACAAAAGCGAGAGAGACATAAGATAGCTCATGCATTTAGAAGGAGAGTCATACATGGGTCGTGCGAACATTTGCGGAAGTGATCACATCATGATCTTCCGAAGAGACTTGTTGGTCAAACATTTTATAACGGTTCACAACGAGCTCCCCTGCTGGCATAATTAGTGTATGAGCTTGCGACTCCCATGAGCATTGGTGGCTTCAACCATGGTTAAGTTTCTCAACAACAGGAGACTCCCACAATATTTTTACGTGATTGAGTATGCTCTTGATGCAGAATGCTTATAATGTTGGGAAAGCTTCGGTTTTGAAGGGCAGTGATGGTCTATGAGAACAACCCTCGCGTGAGGAAGACATCTGTTAAAAAACGTGGGAGTTTTGATTTAGTTTCACATCAGATGAGCGATAAATATATGGACATGGATATATCGAGTGATGCGATTAAATGAAAATTGGGTTTGATTGATGTATACCAAATGCAATGAAATGAAATGATTTTTCAAATATACAAGACAGTATCAAGTTATTGTAATAAGCAGTTCAAAAGGTAATGAATTGCAGGCTTACAAAAATGGTGAATTGAAGGAGAATATTACCTGATGCAGAACACCAAAAGACAAAATACATCTTCTTCTTTAGCTATGAAGAAAAGGGAGCCAGTCACCTGCATGTGAAGAATCAGTAATTAATTAATAGCAAGTAAATGAAAACTATTGAGTGATACAGGGCTAAACTGAAAGGTGATTAGTCACTTGCCTCTGGTACAGACACTTGATATCTTCGTGCAGAAGAGAACTTTCCAGAAAGATATCGTCAATATCCGCATGACTAACCTCGTGGAGGTCAATATCATCCAGGCCTCCATGCCCGTTCCACTCAAACCACAGCTTCGAAATGAGCTCCTTCTTGAAGGACATGCTATGATGTTCCTGCTCGGGCGAATCGGCAGCGACCAGCCTGTAGGCGTAAACTTTTTTCCGCTGGCCGGGGCGAAAGGCACGGCCGATGGCCTGACGAGTGACGGAAGGATTCAGATGGACGTCCATGACCAGAATCCGAGACGCACCGACCAAAGAAATGCCCTCGCCACAGGCCTTTATTGAGCCAAGAAGAATTTTAGCATCTGCAGAGTTGTTGAATTGCTCCATGGACCGTTCCCTATCTTCTGTGTTTGAATCGCCAGAAATCATGAAAACCTCTTTCCCCAGTCTCCAACCCCTCTTCTGAATGACCAACCTTTCCAGGAATTTCAGAGGAAGAATGTACTGGCTGAACACGAGGAGCTTCTCTCCGGCGGACTCGCACAAAGAAAGAACCCCGAGAAAAAACTTGGTCTTCACTCCATCTCGGACATTTAACGATTCTATCAAAGAGTCAACTTTGTCGTTACTCAGGGAGCCGGCTTTGTCTCCGTCGACGCTCTCGGCGACTTCCTTGAGGCAAGGATGCAAGTAGACAGCACTCCCGACGGAGTTTCCCTTGAATATATCGAGCTTGCGGAGCCGACTGGTGATGCTCTTTTGCTTACCAGTTAGCTTCAAGAATACAGTCAAGTCAACCAAGCCAGGGAGTTCATCTAAGAAATCGCCTTTGTAGTAGTGAAGAACATTGTGAGTCATTTCCCTGAGGTCCTGGATCACTAAATTTTTCCTCGTAAAATTATCATCATTCTGAAGGGTTTCGTGGACGAGATCGCAGAAAGCAGATTCCTTCCCACTCATGGTTGGCCGTCTGGTATTAGCTGGAATCACAACGCTGCTAAGGACGCGTTTCATGACGTTACGGGATGACTCCTCCTTCATGAATTTCGGTCGGACGAGTTTGAGAATGTTGAAGACTTCTTTAACATGGTTCTGGAAAAGCGTGCCCGAGAGTACCACCTTCCGAAGCGTTTTTATCCTTGCCAGCGCGTGGACAATAGCCGTGTTGTTGTTTCTGGGGGTATGACCTTCATCTAGAATCAGAAGTCCCGGAACCATCAAAAGTTTATCCCGACACAAAGTATCGATCTTATCCATTGATGTGCTGCTGACGATATTGGTGAACTGTTTATAGCCTAGAAACAAAACTCCTCTACTTTGCTCCCAGTTCTTCAAAATATCGAGCTGTTGTGATCGATGATCAGCCTTAGAGGTGTAGAAATCAAACAAGGGTATGTCTTCCAGCTGCCACTGCTTGAACTCTCTCTTCCAGGTGCCAAGAATACCCTTGGGAAGGACTACTAGTGGTCTTTTGTCAGGTTTCTGAGTGATAAAGCTCTGCATAAAGCTTATGAGCATAAATGTTTTCCCAGATCCCGGGGCATGAGCCAGGATGCATCCGCCAGGTTTTTCAGCCAAAAGATTTTGTACGAGAAACCTGAAGCCCTCAATTTGATGAGGCTTCATCAGCTTCTTATGCCTCGGATCGATGCAAAGGTCGATAGCAGTATCCTCTTCGGCATGAGTCGGGTGAGTCCCGTCAACGACTTCACCCATATCCTCATACTTGCGGGTTCCAGACATATAATGCCTTGGGTCACGGGTGTTCTGATTGTAATTCAGCAGGAGTCATAATAACAACAGTAAAAGGCAGAACAAATATAAATTCTTGATTAAAAAAAGAATAATTAAGAGATGCAAAACAACACTTAAGCCTTTGTCTCACTATAATGGGGTCCGCTATATGGATCCTTTATCGCCATTGTGCCCTATCTTTTGTCATAATCTCACTAATGCCTAAGTACATCATGCCTTTTCTTATAGTTTCATTTCAAGTCTTTATTGGTCTACCCTTCCCTTGTTTAACATGCTTAGTGACTACACTCTCACAACGCCTAACAGGTGCCTCTAATGGTCTCCTTTGTACGTGTCCAAACCATCTTAGTCGAGCTTAGCTCTAGATAGCCCCTTCCGAGGAAAATCTTGCAAGACCCCACCTCTCGAGAATTGGACACTATCGAGGGGTGTCTTATGCCCAGAACAGACGTCTAGCGGTAGTACCAACACTCGGGCTAGCATCCACCACAAGACGTCTATCCTGTCGGCAATTACCAAATATCATAGGACAACCCATCAATAAATTAAAAGAAGTCCATGATTCACAATAATATTCATCCAACTTAATAACAAAGTCATCCGTCCTTCTTGCACTGCTAAATTTAAGCTCTGTATACTCCGTCTTTGTCCTGCTCAACCTAAAACCCTTCCTTTCTAAAGTGTCTCGCCAAGATTCAAATTTTGTGTTTACACCCTCGCGCGTCTCATCGACCAAAACGATATCATTCGCAAACAATAAAGACTAAGGTATTGCTTGTTGGATATGTCTGGTGAGCTCATCTAAGAAATGTTAAAGAGATAAGGGCTTAAAGTTGAAACTTGAAGTAAGCCAACTGTGATAGGGAATTCATGTGTTAATCCTTCAGATGTCATCACCCTTGTCACTGAATTTGTATACATATCTTTGATTATGTCAATGTATGATACATTTACATCTTTCTTTTCTAACTCACCATAAGATCTCTCTTGGAACTCATCATAAGCCTTCTCAAGATCGATAAACAGCATATGCATCTATTATAATTATAATAATTAATTAAAGAAAAAAAATTTAAGAGATTATTTTAATAATATTAATAGGCAAATACTAGTTTAAAATATTACAATAACACTCCAGCCTTTATCCCACTATAGTGGGTCGGCTATATGGATCCTTTGTCGTCATTGTGCCCTATCTTTTGTCATAATCTCACTAATGTCTAAGTACATCAAGTCTTTCCTTACAGTTTCATTCCAAGTCTTTATTGCTCTACCCCTCCCTCGTTTAACATGCCTAGTGACTAGACTCTCACAACGCCTAACAGGTGCCTTTAATGGTCTCCATTGTACGTGTCCAAATCATCTTAGACAAGCTTCTCGCATCTTCTCTGCAATTGGTGCTACTCTTGTCTTATCTCTGCAATTGGTGCTACTCTTGTCTTATCTTTGATACTTTCATTCCTAATTTTATCCAATTTTGTGTGTCCACACATCCACCTAAGTATTCTCATCTCCGCAACTCTCATTTTTGGCTCATGTGCACAATTCACCGCCCAACACTCAAAACCACAGAGCATCGCGGGTCAAATTGCAGTACGGTAAAACTTGCCCTTAAGTTTTAGTGGTACTTTACGATCACATAAGATCCTTGACGCGCCTCTCCACTTAAACCAACCCGCTTGGATTCTGTGTCACATCTTTATCAATACCTCCGTCTTTTTGAACTATCGATCCAAGATATTTAAAACACTCACTACGAGAAATATCTTGATCACCCAATTTAATAACGAAGTCATCTGCCCTTCTTGTACTGCTAAATTTAAGCTCCATATACTCCGTCTTTGCCATGCTCAACCTAAAATCCTAGTTTTCTAAAATATTATAATAAAACTAATTTTTTAAAATAATGTTTTATAATGGCTACTGAAGGTGCGCTTTCTTTTAAATAAAAAACATTCAACCCCTGATAGACAATGGAGGGGCAAGAATGCCAATTGGTGATATAAAGTAATGAATCAGTAAATTTTACCGAATAAATTATCTACTTATGTTATTCATACATCAATAGCAGCACAGGTGGTACCAAACCAGTCAGATTTCTTCATTAACAGCACCATCACCCATTCGAATTGTAACGAGCCCAATGAACATTCCCGTATTTCAAACCCAAACACTGTTACAAAGGTGGACTCGGACGATGAGGAGGGAGCCTTGGGTGTTTGCGTGTTTACTCAAGGAGGACAGCACCTAGAGACAAGAAGACAGGCAGCATTGGCTTCATATCACTTTTTTCTATTTTCAATATGTCTATACCAATTTATGTACTTTCCGGGTTATTTATGGACTTGCAGAGGGTTTTAATACCCAACCATTGCCTATTGTATCCTGGATCTTCGATGAATGAAGTTTTGAGAGCCTAAGATTGGGAAAGAGAGCGTCCCTTGGATTTTATGTTCCACCTGCCTTCTCCTCTTTCCAACCAGACAAACGACACTGACCTGCAAAATCACTTCTACATGCCCGAACATCCATACGCAAGCGCTAGAGCCGTCCTAGTGTTCCTGATGTAGGGTAGGTTGTGGAGTGAACTCCTAAAACATTTGCTAGTGACGTGGGGAATGGACTCACCTAACCAATGACTATATGCGAGATGAAATTAATCAGGCGTTAAATTAATTTTAGCAACAAATCAACATATGAATCAATGCATTTATTTTGAGCAAGAGAGACGATTTCTATTCAGCAATTTAGGCAATAGCGTTCCTCCGCACGGAGGGCTAATTTAAGCGCGCGGCGTATGAAGCGTCCTGCAATGCAAGAGATTCACAGGCGAAAATAACGTGCTATAATTCCGTCGAACACAAGATCCACAACGTGCACAACATATATTAAACCATCAACAATAAAATCCACATAAACAAGTACAAAGCGCTGAATTAAAATTCGGGCTGCAGGAAATATGTAGATCTGAAATTTCGGAGGCTTGGATGGACTTCCGGGTGGTGTGGAGACGAGATCGGGCAAGGGGAAAGGTGGATCCACGTGGGGGAATGAGAGGGGCTGCTGTTTGGGGGGGGGGGGGGGGGGAAAGGGGCGGTTTTGGTCGGCTGGGCTGGATCCAGTTGGGTCAGCCCAGATCTGGGCGGCTGGATGCTGGCGGGTTGCTGGGGGGGCAGCGGTGTGGGCCGGAGGGGCCTTTGCGGGGGGCTGCTGGTGGGGGAAGAGGAGGGGTGGCGGTAGGAGGTTGTGGGGCCGGCGGCGTGGGGCTTGCAAGGGGGAAAGAGGGAGGAGCGGTGGGCTGTCTGGGGGGTTTAGGGTGGCCGGCGGTTAGGAGTGCTAAGGGAAGGGGCTGGCGGCTAGATCCGGCAAGGAAGAGGGCGGGGCTGCTTGGTAGAGGAAGAATGACACGAGAAAAGAAGGAATCTTACCCAAGGAGTCGGCACCAAGGGGCTCCACGGCGTCGGCACCGCGGAATGACCACCGGAAGCGAGGAAGATGATCTTCTCCTAACTTCAGCAATAATATTCCTGCAGCCCTAACACATATTTATAGGAGAATGGAATTAGGGCAACCGGAATCGACGGCTATGATTGGCCGGCGGTTCCAATCCCATAAGTACATGAAATAAAATCCAAAATATAAAATGTCATATATGAAACTGAGTCGAAACGACGAGCCGGACACATCCGCGGTGGCGGATCGCCGGTCCGATCAAGCCCGTCGACGCGAATATACGAAGGTGGGGCCCGCCTTGCGCCGAGATGCGCCCGATGGTCCCCCATCAACTCCCCCCGACTGAAAAGCTTTCATCTCCGATGAATGGAGACGATCGTACTGTAGTCGAAGTCCGGGAGCGAGTTGATCAAGCTCAGCAGCAGCAATCCAAGTATCGTCGGAAGAAGAACGTCCAAACCAGCGAACCAAGTAGCGGCACACGGGTCCGTCAGTGGAAGGGACGAACTCATGTGCAATGATCTCTGTAATCTGCTCGACCCTCAGCTCTCGGGAGAAGTGGTCCGGTGATGGTGGTGGTGCCACAGGTGAAGCCACAGGTGGTGAACTCCGGGGGAAGTGGGAGTCAAGGGGAGGCTGGGTGGTGGGAGAACGGGGTGGTGGTAGAGGCTCAGGAGGGCCGCCAAGGTAGGGATCGGGGTACTCGTGGGGTGGAAAGTAAGGTGTCAGGTCCTCAATATTGAACACAGGGTGGATACCCATGCTCGCAGGAATGTCCAGCTCGTAAGCATTCAACCCGATCCGCCTCAAAACAGTGTAGGGCCCAATTCGCCTGGCGCTCAGTTTCTTAGCAGGCCCCTGAGGGAGCCGCTCCGCACGAACTCGCACCATCACCTGTTCGCCAACCAGAAAATGTTTCTCCCGCCTATGTCTGTCTGCTAGTTCTTTATAATGTTCGTTGCTTAAATTGATTTTACGCCTGATAGACTCATGCAACTCATGCAAGTGACGTGTGAAGGACTCAGCAGACTCACTAGGACGTGACTCAGTCGGGACTGGTAGAAGATCAATAGGCTTCCTAGGGTCATAACCTGACACTACCTGAAACGGGCTCAGACCAGTCGACCTATTGATGGAACTATTGTATGCAAACTCCGCTATAGAGAGCACCGAGTCCCAACTAGAGGCGTGCTCTCCAACTAGACATCTCAGCAGGCTACCTAAACTTCTATTCACTACCTCGGTTTGACCGTCCGTCTGAGGGTGGTATGCGGATGAGAACTTAAGAGTAGTTCCTGTTTTCCGCCACAACGTCTTCCAAAAATAACTAACGAACCGCACGTCCCGATCGGACACGATGGACTTTGGGAGACCGTGTAGCCTAAAGACCTCGCTCATAAATAAGGTCGCGACGCGGGGAGCATCTGCGGTCTTGCTACATGCAATAAAGTGCGCCATCTTAGAGAACCGGTCGACCACAACAAAGATAGAATCGTGTTTCCGCAGGGTGCGCGGAAGTCCCAGCACGAAGTCCATACTAATGTCCTCCCAAGGACGGTGGGGAACGGGTAAAGGAGTGTATAGACTTGTGTTCTGCTTTGTTCCCTTGGCCGTTTGGCACACACGGCAGTGTCGAACGATACGAGCTACATCTCTCTTCAGACTCGGCCAATAGAAACGATCTTCTACTATAGCAATCGACTTATCTCGCCCAAAATGGCCGGCGGCACCCCCGGCGTGTAGTTCCCAAACTAAATAGTCACGATATGAGGTATTGGGCACACACAAGCGGGAGCCCCGGAACAAGTACCTATCAATGATCCGAAACCCCTCAACAGGATCTGGAAGGTCCCTCGATAATGCGGTGTAGGTCTCAGCAAAATCTGGACAAGTGGGGTAGTCCAAAATCACCCTCTCGAACCCATCCACCTGGGCCCTAAATGTGTGAAGTGGAGAGACTCGACGACTGAGTGCGTCGGCGGGTTTGTTCTCAACACCGGCGCGATGTTTGAGAACGTAGTGGAAATCCTGTAAATACTCTACCCACTTCGCATGGCGATGACTCAGCTTCCTCTGGGAGTCGAGGTAGCGTAGGGTCTGGTGATCCGAATATAGCACAAACTCACGGGGAAGGAGGTAGTGTCTCCAATACCGCAAAGACTGGACAATAGCATAAAATTCTCGATCGTAATTCGAGTATTTTTGCTTGGCTTCATTCAGTTTCTCACTAAAGTAAGAAACCGGGTGTCCCTCTTGACTTAACACTCCTCCAATACCCACACCCGATGCATCGCACGCGACCTCGAAGGCCCTACTAAAATCGGGGAGTTGCAGAACGGGGGCGGACGTCAGCTTGTCCTTAATTTCTTCAAATGCTCGAGTGGCCGCGGCGGTCCACTGGAAATCTCCCTTACGCAGGCAGCTAGTAAAGGGGGCCATGATCGAGCTAAAACCCCTAACAAATCTCCTATAAAAGGTAGCCAGTCCATGAAAGCTACGAGCCTCATGAATGGTCGAAGGTACGGGCCACTCACGGATGGACTGGACCTTCTCAGGGTCAACTGACACGCCTGAGGAGGAGATAATAAATCCCAAGAAGTGGACGGACTCCGATAGGAAGGAGCACTTCTTCAGATTGATAAACAGCTTCTCCTTTCGGAGAATATCGAATAGGAGTCTCAAGTGCTCAAGGTGATCAGGTTCAGTGTGGCTATAGATCAAAATGTCGTCAAAGTAAACGACTAGGAACTTGCCCATATAGGGCCGCAGAACCTGGGTCATGACTCGCATAAACGTGCTCGGGGCGTTCGAGAGCCCAAATGGCATGACCAACCACTCATACAGACCGTCTTTCGTCTTGAACGCCGTCTTCCACTCGTCTCCCTCGCGGACCCTAATCTGGTGGTACCCGCTTCGGAGATCGATCTTCGAGAAGATCTGAGCTCCGGACATCGTGTCTAATAGGTCATCTAGACGAGGGATCGGGAAACGATACTTCACAGTAATCTTGTTGATAGCTCTACTATCAATGCACATGCGCCAACTGCCGTCCTTCTTAGGGGTAAGAAGGGCGGGGACGGCACATGGACTCAAGCTCTCGCGGATAAACTGCTTCCGAAGAAGCTCATCAACCTGCCTCTTGAGCTCAGTATGCTCAACGGGATTCATGCGATAATGTGGCAGATTGGGGAGCGAGGCCCCCGGGACTAAGTCTATAGCGTGCTGGATGTCCCGCAGAGGGGGTAACTCATCAGGGAGCTCCTCGGGCATAATGTCCGCAAACTCATCTAGTAACGGTCGCACGGCAGGGGAAACCTCAGGTGTAGGGCAATCAGAAGCCATAGTGGCTGCCACTACATACATGATACCAGCATCAGTGCTATCTCTCAGAAACTCACTACGCCTCAGGATATGCACGGGTCTCGAAGCAATCGTGCTAGTGGACGGCTCGACCCGGCCCTTAGGCCTCTCTCTGGGCTGGGTGGGGGATAAGGTGATCTTCCGCCCCTTATCATAGAAGACACACGTGTTCGATCGACCGAAGCACGTGACATCGCGATCAAATAACCAAGGGCGGCCCAGCAGGACGTGGGCGACATTCATAGGGATGACATCGCACCAAACTCGGTCCTCAAAAGATGCTATGGTGATCGGAACGAGACAGCGCTGGGTAACCTGGATAGCTGTCTTATCAACCCAGATGACACGATAAGGATGTGGGTGAGGCTCCGCCTTCACCTGCATACGGTCTAGACCCTTCTGGGCCACGATGTTCACGCAACTCCCGCTATCAATAGCCAACTTGCAGGGGCCGCCTGCACTCGGGAAATACGTGTAGAAAATGGTGGTGCGGCGCCAATCCTCATCAGCTCGTGGGGTATGCAGAAAGCGCCTGACCACTCCCACCTCTAACGATCGCTCAGCGTCGCTCTCCCAGCCCTCCTCAACGGTGGCAGTGACCTCCTCAGTAATCTCCACATCACCCTCTAAATCGGGCTCCTCATCCTCAATCAACAGACTACGTGTGGGGCAGTGGGCCGCCACGTGTCCTCTACCTCCGCACCTAAAACACTGTATACCCCCAGGCCTCTGGCCCTCGGTAGCGACAGCCTTCCCCTTCAAGTCAGTAGTGACTCGGGGGGATGAGGTGGCTGCCGCAGTCTGGGCGGGAGCGGGCTTCCTAAACGTTGACGAATCCGTCCGGGAAGGAAACTGCTTCGTACTAGGGGCACGAAGGTCTGCTCATACTCTAGAGCGAGCTGGAATATTTGATCTACAGTCTCCAAGCGATGGGGAATCAGCTCTCTCCGGAGATCCGAGCGGAGGCCAGCCTTGAATCGAGAGGCGGTGGCAATAGGTTCCTCCGAAATATCGCTCCTAACAACTAGCTCGTCGAATCGAGCCATATATTCAGCCACCGTAAGCGTTCCCTGACGCAAGTTCTGTAATTGCTCGAATAACTGATCCCGGTAGGACGCAGGGAGGTACTTCTCGCTCAGCCTCTGCTTCATCTCTCCCCATCTGGTGATAGGGTAATAACCGTCACGCTCTAAGGATCTCTCGACACTAATCCAATATACCTTGGCCTGGCCGACTAACTTCATCTTGGCGAGCCGGACACAACGCTCATCACTCATGTCGTACCAATCAAAATAATGGTTCATGTCCAGGAGCCAATCACTAAAGGCCTTTGGATCCAGGCGACCATCGAATGTCGGGGCATCGAGGCGAATCCTACGGGTGATGTCAAAACCGCGATCACCTCTCCGCGGGTCAGGATACTCATCAGGATCGTCGTCCCGGTCATAGTCGTGCCGAGCGGGCGGGGGCCCGCGCTCGCGTCGACCCGCGGGTAATACTCGTCTCGACGATGGTCACGGCGATCGTGTGGAGGGACATGGTCCCTCAGGCCAGGATGACGTGGCATGCGGTAATCTTCCCGCGGAGGCGGGGGTCGGCCACGTGCTGGCTCAGGATTCCGCCACGCAGGCGGGGTGGGGACTCTCACGGGGACCTCACGGTGGTAGCGGTCTGCCGGTGGCGGATCATCTCTGACTCGCTGCCCGCGACGGGGAGACTCTCCCGGGTCACCCGCGATCTCATCGTCATGAAGGGAGGGGGTATCTCTAGCGTGCTCTATCAGATCTAGACGACGAGTCACCGCGGCGATATCGTGGCGCACATTCTCGAACTGGGTACCCATTGCGTCAAAGCGTTCTAGAATAAGACGCTGGAAGTCGGTGGTAGCGGTACTCGAATTCGATCCCGCTGCCCGGTCGTTGGTGACTGGTGGATCTACCATGCTTCTAAATGTCCTACCACTACGGAGCATGCACAATGGCCCAACCTTGGGCTCTGATACCAACTGATGTAGAGTAGGTTGTGGAGTGAACTCCTAAAACATTTGCTAGTGACGTGGGGAATGGACTCACCTAACCAATGACTATATGCGAGATGAAATTAATCAGGCGTTAAATTAATTTAAGCAACAAATCAACATATGAATCAATGCATTCATTTTGAGCAAGAGAGACGATTTCTATTCAGCAATTTAGGCAATAGCGTTCCTCCGCACGGAGGGCTAATTTAAGCGCGCGGCGAATGAAGCGTCCTGCAATGCAAGAGATTCACAGGCGAAAATAACGTGCTATAATTCCGTCGAACACAAGATCCACAACGTGCACAACATATATTAAACCATCAACAATAAAATCCACATAAACAAGTACAAAGCGCTGAATTAAAATTCGGGCTGCAGGAAATATGTAGATCTGAAATTTCGGAGGCTTGGATGGACTTTCGGGTGGTGTGGAGACGAGATCGGGCAAGGGGAAAGGTGGATCCACGTGGGGGAATGAGAGGGGCTGCTGTTTGGGGGGGGGGGGGGAAGGGGCGGTTTTGGTCGGCTGGGCTGGATCCAGTGGGGTCAGCCCAGATCTGGGCGGCTGGATGCTGGCGGGTTGCTGGGGGGGGCAGCGGTGTGGGCCGGAGGGGCCTTTGCGGGGGGCTGCTGGTGGGGGAAGAGGAGGGGTGGCGGTAGGAGGTTGTGGGGCCGGCGGCGTGGGGCTTGCAAGGGGGAAAGAGGGAGGAGCGGTGGGCTGTCTGGGGGGTTTAGGGTGGCCGGCGGTAGGAGTGCTAAGGGAAGGGGCTGGCGGCTAGATCCGGCAAGGAAGAGGGCGGGGCTGCTTGGTAGAGGAAGAATGACACGAGAAAAGAAGGAATCTTACCCAAGGAGTCGGCACCAAGGGGCTCCACGGCGTCGGCACCGCGGAATGACCACCGGAAGCGAGGAAGATGATCTTCTCCTAACTTCAGCAATAATATTCCTGCAGCCCTAACACATATATTTATAGGAGAATGAAATTAGGGCAACCGGAATCGACGGCTATGATTGGCCGGCGGTTCCAATCCCATAAGTACATGAAATAAAATCCAAAATATAAAATGTCATATATGAAACTGAGTCGAAACGACGAGCCGGACACATCCGCGGTGGCGGATCGCCGGTCCGATCAAGCCCGTCGACGCGAATATACGAAGGTGGGGCCCGCCTTGCGCCGAGATGCGCCCGATGGTCCCCCATCAGTTCCCCTCCAAAGATCAAGCCAATGACTCCCTCCGACCCATCCAACTTCCACGTTACATGTCTCCCACATATAGCACAAATCAATCCAACCATATATCTATCTATCTATATAGAGAGAATGGAATATTGTGTTATGGTCCTAACTCGGTGGTGGCCGGAGGTGGAGATGATGATGGTGGATGATACCGTGGAGCCGGAACCGCAGTTGCCTAGGCGGGGTTGCTCGTTGGAGGAGAGAGCCACCAATATCTCACAAGAAGGGACAAGGAAACTAGAACTTCTTTTCATATCCACCAACATACAATATTCATGCCTTTATATACGCTACAACATATAAGAAGACAAAACACTAATGATGATACCTAATACTAGACTCGGGGCTCGAGACTCCTACATAATGATAACAACTAGACACCTCGATAATAAGAGATAATTATAATAATACGTGACACGTAACATCTCATCCGCCCTTGAAATCGAGCTTTCCCTCAAGCTCAAACTCCATGTGGTGACCGGAGCATCTGACAGCTTGATCTCCCGCCAGAACAATGCATGATATCGCGTAGCGACGACAGTAGCGTCGGTGAGTAGTGGCGGCGCCGTTGGAAAGACGAGCGGCGGAAGTAATGACTTCGGCAAGGTTGGTGGAGCGGTGAGGAGCAAAACTAACAAGTAAGTCGGGGAGGTGACGACCGACAGAAGGAACGGATCTGTAGGCGGTGAGGTGACCGTCGGGGTCGGCGGAGCATGTGCTGACGAAAAGGCGGCCATGATGTCTGACGAAGGTGGCCCAAGGTGGGGTGGCACCACCACAGCAGGTGATGGCGGAAGAGCAATTAACGCTAAGAGCGATGGCACGCCAGCGGACGGCGCGGATGGCGATTGTACAACGAGAGGCGGCGATGGAAGCGACAGGTACACAGGCTGCGACAGAAAGACGGCAGTCGGATTCTTAATGTGGTGGAGGAGTGCTTCGGTATTCTGAAGGAGGGCGTCCATGGAGGTCATGATCTCTCGGAGCATCGATTGGATGGAGGCCGCGCCCGCGACAGTTAGCTTGGTGTTCTCCATAATAACACTTGATGACTTAATTAATTCAATTAAGAGTTAATAAAAGAGAAAAATGAAATTATTAATAATTAATTAATCAAAAATTGATTAATCAATTAAAATAATTGCATTAATGGATTGTGGGGCTCAATAAAAAGTTGTGTCGAGACAAATAAAAACAGTTACGAAATGAGAGGAGTTGCAGGCAACAGAATAAGAAAATAAAGGAGATCTTGATGTGGCGGGCAGAAGAAATTAATAGAAAATGCAGGCCGGGTGGAAGAAATTAATAGGCAGGGGAGGGGGGAAAGATGTGGATGTGACCTTTTTTAAAAAAATAAAATACAGCCCTACTTTGGAAAGGTGCGGGTAGAAAATTTAATAGGGATGGAGTAATGAAAATGATTTAGAAATTAAGTATCAGGAGAGAACTGGTGTGCACTGGGGCTGGACTGTCGACGGCGGGTTGCAGTTTCCGATTGGCGGTGTCGAGCAGGGGAGGCAGTGGAGGGACGGATCAACGGACTTGGAAGGTGCGGGGAGATGAGGTACAGTGGTTGAATCAGCGGAGAAGATGATCCCACAAGGATGGAGTGCAGTGGAAAAAAGGCAAGCAGCGGAAGGACCGAGCCGAGGAAGGAAACCCTCTGATACCAAGTTATTATGGTCCTAACTCGGTGGTGGTCAGAGGTGAAGATGATAATGGTGGATGATACCGTGGAACCGGAACCACGGCTGCCTAGGTGGGGTCGCTCGTTGGAGGAGAGAGCCACCAATATCTCACAACAAGGGACAAGGAAACTAGAACTTCTTTTCATATCCACCAACATACAATACCCATGCCTTTATATAGACTACAACATATAAGAAGACAAAACACTAATGATAACACCTAATACTAGACTCGGGGCTCGAGGCTCCTACATAATGATAACAACTAGACACCTCGATAATAGAGATAATTATAATAATACGCGACACGTAACATATTGTAAACGAGTACAGATTGTGCCTTGCTATGTGCAAGGTTTTTGTACGCTTGTAAGATCCAACTTGAAACGTGAATTGTCTCCAAGATTTGCACCGAGTAGATTGTGCCTAGCTCAAAGCTACATTGTTTGTTTATGCTTTCCTTATAAAAAAAATTATCAACCCTTCCACCATTTAGAAGCTATTCCCTTCCACCATGACACCATCACGCCTTAAGGTTTATAATATTAGGATGGTATATAACATTTGCAATAGGTAATAATCAACATTTTAGTGGTATGTGTAATATAGAAGCTTCACAAAACTAGAAGAAAGGGATAACAGGTTAACAAACCAAGCACACAAATACCTGATACTCAAGTAATTAGTACAGTACAATCTAATAGAATTAGCAAAGAAGAATTGCATAACATCAACATGGTGGGAAAAGATAATTCAAAAAATAAAACAAGAGATTGGCGGGTGAGACCCAGTACCTTTGTCCATTGGAAATCAAAAATATTCTCAATGCCCTTCTGAACTACTCCACAAACTCGGCAGACAATTCCCAAGTCATCCTGCAGGATGAAAGAATGGGAGCATTCCTCTTCCTTCTCAACAGGAACCGGCGGTTCAACGTCCTAGAACATAAATTGGGTGCAACATTAAGTCAATTTGAGAAGGTGGGCCCAAGTAGAAAAGGAACTTGAGTAGAGAAGCCTTCTTTTTTCAAAAACCATGATGATCGTAAAATCATAAACATCAAGCAATACATATTTAAATTTGTATTCCATAAAGAATGTGGTAGAAAAGGAACACCTTTTACACAAAACTATAAACATAAATCTACTTATAAATTCTTCCAAAAAGACAAAACAGACTGGAAAACTTAAAAGTGTTAATTATTTCTTCAAGATTTGGAAATAAAATAACAAAATACAAACTGAAATCACATGCTGATCTATTTACTCGGAAAAGGAATTGCTGTTCTCATCCTCTCTCTCAATCGCTAATAGGTTCATATCTCTTGTCGTCTTGGCCGCTTGGCAGTGTCCTTGTACTTAATTTCACCAATCTCTTTTTAGTCTTCTTCTATTATTTATCATCTGAGGAAAGAAACATAATCTAAAAAAGAACAGTACATGAAAATACAGTAAAAGTGGGAGACAATATGGGAAAGAGCTTTTTTAGTGGAGGGAATGCTAGAATGAGAAAAAAAATTCAAGAGAAATAGTCGAAGTAAAATACTTTAAAAAGGAATTCCATTTAAATAAAGCTTATATAAGACTCGGGTGGACACTGATCTATAAGAAATAGCCACATTACAATCTTTCTCTATTCCTAAGATACAATATTTTTCCATGATGCATATACTATAGGGTTAAGCCAAGAGAAGAATAAGAGCAACAAAATCTTCCGCCACTACAATAGATTAACAGAGCTTAAAAGCTAACATTCCATAGAAGAAATAGACAAGCAAAACTAAAAGTGGGTACAAAGTACATGCAAAATAGTCCCAAACAAGGAAGAAAAAAGGAGCAAAAAGGATGATGATACAAGACTCGCCACCGGCGGATAAAAGGCCAAGCCCAACACTCCTCAAGAAGAAGTAAGCCGAACTGTGCAATTCCACGACATCTCGAGCCTCTTGGGCTTACATTTACTTAAACAAATGTTTTAAAACAAGCGGGAACTTATCCACTTAAAATATAGTAGAAATACAAAAAAAAAAATGGAATAAAATGGTTGAAAAATGATGGCATCAAGTCCAACATTGTTGATCTCACGCACCAGAGAAGTTGGGAGAAACTTCAAAAGTATGTTAATGAGTCATCTTCCAAGTGAATGATAAGGAAGGATCAACCTAATGGTAGAGCATTCAAGCAGCCTAGGGGGTAAAGGCTTACAAGTATTTTCCCTCAAATCCAATTAATCTTCAAACAACATCAGGGCCACTTCCATGAGCTCATCTGAATAAGAAACCCAAACAATATTGGATTCCAAGTTATAGTCCATGGACTTACCCGCAAGTCGCCGATCAAGTTGATCACCTCAATAAGAATATCATTAGCCAAACCAACAGCCCACACATTAACATTGTTTGCAGCATAAGTTCTCAAGCCCACATCATTTACTATGGATCCCATCAAAAATGGACTCAACAACTCACGATCACCAACATTCTGCACTATCTCAGGAATAACTATAAAATCATCTGAAAGTATATGCATATTATTTCCACACTCTACCTCTGAACTGTCAACCATAGAAATGCCTCAACTGTTGACTCATGAGCATTGCTCAGGAGAAGACTCCTTCCATAGCCTACTAATTTTGGACTCATTTGAATCTACTTTCAAACCTTGGAGAGGGAACAGGTGTTTAAAATTTATAATGTACAACCTTCTCTTCATACTATTACGATCGACGCAAGAGGAAATGACACAGTTGTGGGCAACACATCATCTGACACTGCACACTGCATCCTGTTATGACCTCCCAACGGAGAAGACAATTAGTGTAACACCCCTCATCCATCACGAATAATATAACAGTAGGTCCGGCCGGGGCCCCACGTCATATGAAACGGACAGACGGAAGAGTTACTAAATGAAACTAAAAACCCTTAACATTTTGAAAACGCATCCTAACACAGAGTTGCATTCTAGCGGAAGAATAATATGAGTTAAATAAAAACCGCGCCCAAAGGCGAATGTCCACTAACCACAATAGAAATGAAATACAACGACCACAGATTTGGCCTTAAGTCCTTACATCAATAATGTTTAACCAAATAAAATGGTTTGCAAACATCGGCACGTAAGCCGGCAACACATGAAAAACAACTAAACAAACAATTGGGCCTTCGAGGGCCAGCTCAGCAAGAAGGGCTTCATGTTGAAATTTCACAAGATGATCAGTAGATAGCTCTGATACCAAGTAAAACTTTCAGAGCTATCAAGCTGACAACTTGATCAAGCGGAAAGCGGGAACCAGGCGCAGGAACACTCCAACCATAAACTAAGCTAAGTAAATCAGAGACAACAGAGAGCAACCACAAATCTTGTATTATCAACTATCTTCATTACAAGGCAAGACATACATGGCGAGACATGATTTCGCCAAGTACAAAGGAGAAGCAAACAAGCAACAAGTAATTTCAAGCCAGGCGGACTGCTTCAGAGACCGTTGAGTCCGCCGAGTCCGGTGAGACCGCCAAGCCACTGCTGCACCACTGATCTACGGAGACCGCGAAGTCCGCGGACAACCCGTTATTCTGCTGAACGACTGCTCTGCAAGCCGCCGTCGAACTGAAAGAACAGACCGCCTAGACCGCCGAGACCGGCAGACAGGTTATTGAACTGGAATTGCTGAAGGAGAGAAGACTGGTTGGCCGCAAATGCGACCTGCTGTAAACCCGCTGATTGTTAACCGCAAGCTCCACTGATTTCTGACCGCAGTCAGGACCAAACTTCTGACTTCTCAGTGCTAGCCGCACAACCTGCAAACAACAACCAGTTAAACCTTCTCAATCCGCGCGGACAAGAAAACCAAGGTCGCAGCAATTAACCCACACTCAACTTACTGGTCATTCAGTTACTGTTGATGTGACGGGGGTCCTATTTATGGGCACGGAGAGTAGTGTGGTCACCGCCCTAGTGGATATAGTCACCATCCCAGCCCGCAGCTAGCACCAAGCAGTCCGCCAAGTCCGCAAGGACAAGGCCGGACACCAACCAATCCGCCAGACACCAAGGCAGAAAGCCAGTCCGCAACCAGGCGGACACTGAACCAGTCCGCACGTTGTAGCGGACACAACACCAGCCCGCACAGCCCGCGAACTGCGCAGCAGCCCGCAACACAAGTCCACGACCAACAGACACAAACCGCCCGGTCAACCAGCGGACATTGCGGACTCTGCAATCAACCTGGACTTGTCACAGATTGTGACCAAGTCCAGCAACCAACCAAAACTTGGCGCGAGCTCGGCGGACACGAACATCAATCCGCTTAGTCTGCCAGACCTGATCCAGTTCGCCAAGCGCGAACTCCGCGGCTGTCTTCAAACCGCACCAACAGAGATCAAGGGCACGGGCCAATGCCGATCTCGCGATCTCCAAACGCAGTCCGCCACAAGCGGACTCCACGAACTCAAAAAGTGTTCGTCACTTCCCCGCAGATATACCACCTATCCGCCCGGTTACTTCAGCAGAACAAGCAGAACAAGCTGGTCGTCATCACCAGGCCGCAACCTCAGACCACCCAGACCGCACCATCAATCAGCCAGACTGTCCGCCCAGGCCGCGCAGGCTGTCTGATCAACCCCCACTTTCACTTCACAATTTTCAACACTCTCCCTTGAAGTGAGAAGTGTGACCAAGTCCAGCAACCCCCGTAACCGTTTAAATGGCACCTTCGGCAACGGCTTCGTGAAGATGTCTGCGATGTTGTCCTCACTCCGCACATGCTCCACCATAAGAGATCCCTCCAACACCTTCTCCCGAATGAAGTGGTGTTCAATCTCTATATGTTTGGTCCGTCTGTGACAAACTGGATTATTCACCAGTTTCAGGGCACTTTCATTATCACTGCACAACAGAGTTAGACCGCGCACTTCTTCATAAACGTCCTCTACTAATCTCCTGAGCCAGATGGATTCCCGAGCAGCCAAGGCCGAAGCCTTGTACTCTGCTTCTGTAGTAGAGACGGATACCGAGTCTTGCTTCTTGCTACACCAAAAGATACTGGCTGATCCACATGTGAAGACATAACCGGATGTTGACTTCCGGTCGTCTGAATCTCCCCCATAATCAGCATCTGAGTATCCTTGAAGAGTAAAACTCGTGTATCTCCTATAAAGGAGACCCATATCAGAAGTGACCTTCACGTACTTCAGGATGTTCCTTGCCGCCATCAGATGAGGCTTCCAGGGTTCCGTCATATACCGACTTACTCGGCCAACTGCATAAGCAATGTCTGGTCTTGTAATCATCAAGTAAATAAGGCTCCCAACGAGATCCCGAAACACCAAAGGATCTGGAAGAATCCTTCTTTCATCCCGCCGAAGCTTGATGTCCGAATCAAAAGGAGTAGAGCTACTCTTCCCCTCCCGCATGTCGAACCACTGAACGATCCGTTCCGCATAGCTCTTCTGGGACACGAGTATGCCGCTCTCTTTCCTTTCCACCTCAAGTCCAAGGAAATGGTGGAGCTCACTCAGATCCTTCATCTCGAACCTAATAGCTAGCTCTGCCCTAAGCCTAGCTACCTCCTCCTTGGAGTTCCCCGTGATGATCATGTCATCCACGTACAATAGCACCAAGACCAGAAGCTCCCCATTCTTCTTTACGAACAAGCTCGAGCCTGAATTTGAAGCAAGATAACTGCAGAACTGGAGGTATTCTGCAATCTTCCCATACCAGGCTCGAGGAGCCTGCTTCAGACCATAGAGGGATTTCCGGAGCTTGCAGACGTAGTCCAGATGTTCTTCAGAAACGTATCCCAGTGGCTGATCCATGAAGATGTCTTTGTCAATCTCCCCGTAAAGAAAGACATTCTTTATGTCTAGCTGCCACATCTTCCAGCCCTGCCAAGCCGCCAAAGCCATCACCACCCGTACTGAAGTCATCTTCGCCACGGGACTGAACGTCTCCTCATAGTCTTCGCGGTACTATTGTGAAAATCTTCGAGCTACAAGGCGAGCCTTATACCGCTCGATGCTTCCATCCGCCTTCTTCTTCAGCTTGTATATCCACTTGCAAGTCACAAGAGTAACGTCATCCACCTTAGGCACAAGGTCACAGGTCTCATTCTTCTTGAGGGCAGCCATCTCCTCATCCATGACATCTTCTCACTCCTTGACTCCAGTGGCTTAATTAAAGCTAGAAGGCTCCCGCTCATCCAGGGGCCTGCGAAGAAACAAGAGACAAAGCTCACCGTGTTTCCTTCGTAATAACGAGCTGGTGGCTTGATGGTCCTCTTCGATCTCCGAAGTCATCTTCGCCACGGGACTGAACGTCTCCTCATAGTCTTCGTCGTACTGTTGTGAAAATCTTCGAGCTACAAGGCGAGCCTTATACCACTCGATGCTTCCATCCGCCTTCTTCTTCAGCTTGTATATCCACTTGCAAGTCACAAGAGTAACGTCATCCACCTTAGGCACAAGGTCTCAGGTCTCATTCTTCTTGAGGGCAGCTATCTCCTCATCCACGACATCTTCTCACTCCTTGACTCCAATGGCTTCATTAAAGCTAGAAGGCTCCCGCTCATCCAGGGGGCCTGCGAAGAAACAAGAGACAAAGCTCACTGTGTTTCCTTCGCAATAACGAGCTGGTGGCTTGATGGTCCTCTTCGATCTCCGAAGAGTCTGCTCCTTGCTCATCACCTCCGCTGCTTCTTCAGAACCAGCTCCATTCCCGGGCACACTTGGAGCGTCGCTCCCCCTGCTTCCTGAACCCGAAGCTTCTACCCTAGAGCTTGAAACACCTGGAGCTCCTGGTGACACAGACAGCTCCACCTGAAGATCTTCAGCAGTCTCCTTCTGCCCTTCATCAACCCTGCTCTCCTGCAGCTCAACAGAGCCACCTCCATACGACGTCAGTTCATCAAAGACAACATCTCTTGATACAACGAACTTTCTTGTCGCAGGATCCATACACTTCCATCCCTTCTTCCCTCGTCATAGCCCACAAAGACAATCTTCCTCGTCTTTGCATCAAGCTTGGTCCTCTGAGCATCCGGGACATGTACATAGCAGATTGATCCAAACACCCGAAGGTGTTCCACACTCGGCTTCTCCTTGAACATCATTTCAACGGGAGACTTCATGTTGATCGGACTCAGAGACATCCGATTGATGACATAAGTTGCGCAGACCATTCCTTCTGCCCAAAAGGACCTGGGAATGCCCTTTGCCTGAAGCCAGCACTTGCAGGTTTCCGTCAGATGACGGATTTTCCTCTCCGCTACTCCATTTTGTTGTGGAGTATGAGCACAAGTGAGCTCTCTCTGGATCCCGTGCTTCCTGCAGAAGTTAGAGAACTTGGATGAAACAAACTCACCTCCGTTGTCAGATCTAAATTTTTTGATCCGCAGGCCAAGCCGGCCCTCCACCAGCTCCTTGAACTCCACAAACAATCGGAAAGTTGTTGACTTCTCCTTCATGAAATACACCCAAGTGTATCTTGAGTAGTCATCAATCAACACGAGCATATACCTGCTCCCTCAAAGACTAGCCGTGACAGTTGGCCTCATCAGATCACCATGGATACACTTCAATGGTGTCTTGCTCCTTGTTTGTGACTTGACAAACGGAAGGCGATGAGCCTACCGTACTGACACCCCGCGCAAACATGGTCATCTCCGTAGGATGACAACTTCGGCAAGCCTTTCACAAGACTTCTCATCGCCATAGCTTTCAGCTTGTCCATCTCAACGCGTCCTAGTCTTTCATGTCAAATAGCAGCACTATCGTTGGCTCTCATCCGATCAACATAAGAGCTTGTTGATAAGACAAACAAGTCTCTTACTCTTCTCCCTATATGAGCAACATCAGTCTTTACCGCTGATACGTTGCGAAGAAACTTTTCTGTTGGGCCAAACAGAACATGATAGCCCGCGTCAACTGCGTTGGTCACCGAGAAGAGATTCTTCATGCCAGGTACGTGATACACACTCCTTAACGTGAGCGGACCCTGAGCACTATCCAAAGAAACAACACCCTCCTTCTCTACAGTATGAACAGAATCATCAGCTATAATAATAGCTTCATTACCTGAGAGCGTTTGCAGCGATGATAACTTCGACTCGTCTCCAGTGAGGTGATGACCACACACCGAGTCAACTATCCAGTCATCTTGGTAGTCGACGGTGGAAAGAGCACGAACACATGTGCTCGTCATGAAAGCTCCTCCCCACCCGGCTTCCTCAGCACTGGAACCAGCTCCCTCCTTATCTGCAACATGCCCAGGCTGCAGCTTGACCTTGCAATTGCGCTTGAAGTAACCCGACTGATTACACCTGTAGCACTTCAACTCCTTTTAGTTCTTCTTAGGAGCAGCGCTCCTCTCTTGCTGGTAGAAAGTTGAAGGCTCATCCTCAGCAACAGTCTTCTTCTTCTTCTCTCATCTCTTCTCCTTCTTCTTATCAGTGAAGAGAGCTTCACTACCTCCTTCAGAGATAGTCACCCCGGCCATCTGCCTAGCCAAGCTCTCATGTGACGCCAACAGATTCTCCAGCTCCAGCAAAGATGGCTGAGTCGCCCATCCTTAGAACAGAAGTCACAAAGGCCACATGTCTGAGGCATGGCTCGGTCACGAACGACTTTCGCACAGCATGCCTAAACCGTACTCGCGCTTCCGGGTGCTAATGCAAATAATAGCGGGGATGTAAACATCGACCCGCCGGAGAGCACCCTTCCCCCACCCGTCGGTGGAGAGGGGCTTCCATGCAAATAGGCTAATTAAGAGCTTCACATGCCCAAGAATAAAAGTCGTTACCCTTGACGCGCGTTTCTGAGGCATGGCTCGATCACGAACGACTTTCGCAGCGGCTGTCCACGCACGGATCCG
Organism: Platanthera guangdongensis; assembly: GCA_039583875.1. Classification (NCBI taxonomy): domain Eukaryota; kingdom Viridiplantae; phylum Streptophyta; class Magnoliopsida; order Asparagales; family Orchidaceae; genus Platanthera; species Platanthera guangdongensis. The sequence continues at coordinate 8,964,368 of CM077152.1, forward strand.
GCTTGCACACGCCGATTCGAGCTCCAACACGAGTTGACCTAATTCTACCGCCACCGATCGGCCATCTCCAGCAAGTGCAAGAACCAACCCTAACCCTCTTGGTCGACCAAGAGGAGAGGGAGGTCGGTCACGGCCTTAACCCTAGCCTGCGGCGGCCGAGATAGGAAATCTGAGAGGGGTGGTCGGATTTTGCCCTAGACGGCGGCAGGGACAGGGAAAGGGGAAGGGATCGGGTCCCCCCCCCCCTTACTGGCGGCGGCCGGGACAAGGAAAGGCGGCTCGGCCCTTTCCAGCTGCGACGGGAGAGGAGGGAGAGGAGTTGGAGGATCGGGCTCTGCTACTTCCAACGGTGACGGGAGCGGTGCTCGGGCTCGGGTCCGCCTTCAGACGGTGACGGGAGAGAAGGAGGGGGGCTTGTCAGCGGCGACCTCTGTCGCGCGTGAGAGAGAAGATCGAGAGAGAGAGAGAGAAAGCGGGATTGGGAGAGGGGGGGAATGAGGCTGAGAGAGGGGGGAGGGTTAGGTTTAGATTTTTATATTAAAACCCTAGCCCAAGGTGTTAACCGCACACCAAACCCATATAACCTTGCGACGCGATTTCGGGGCATTACAATCAGAACCTGCTTATATACTTTCACCTCATCATCCTAGATGAGGTAATAATATTGTGCATATTGGTCTGCGGAGCCCGCTAGGAAGGATACGAGAGACTGGGTTGCATGAGGTAAGAAGTAGCATGGTTGGAAGAAAAATAAAATGGAGGGATTGAGGAGCATTTAGGGGATAATTTGAATTTGATGGGTAAAATGGTACAAATCAAAAAGGAATGGGCCGTGTCAAAGATCGTGAAGCAGTCAGAATATGGGAACGAAAAAAAATAATCTGGGAGCTTTTAGGTAAGCATAATGAGGAAATTCCGGGCACAGATGGTGGAGCAGATCATGTGGATCCAGGTGAGGATTGTGTCCGACCGTAAGTTGTGTGCATGGCTCATGTAGCAGCGACTTGGCAATGCTGTTGAAGGGGGACTGGGCATCGTCCTAGTGCAATGAGGGTACAATGTGTAGAGACGGTTGAAGAAGAAGGGCAGGGTAGGTGATTGTCTGACATGGAATGGTGAGAAGTCATGGGTTGTGGGATTGTAGTCGATGTTTCACTCATGGGGCTCTTGAATGAGAAGCACTAGCTTCAATGCACTGCTTGATTGTGGAGAACAGGGACCATGCAAGACAAAAGTCTAGTCAGCAGTGAGGGTGGGGTGTCAAATAGGGTTAATCGTTCAACATGCGTAACTAGAGTTCAGCGGAGTGGGAGAAGCGGCCAGGATTAAAGCAAAGGTGTTTATGTAGGGAACGTGTAATTTGAAATCACTAGAACCACGGATTAGGGAGCTCATGTGAAAGAAAATGCAGAATGTGCACTGTTGATTTCGTGATTGATGATGGTGGAAAGTGACAGGTAGAGTGGGTATAGGGAATGGAAATGGGGACGAAAGTGTTTTGGCTGGTATCAGAGGATGCTAAGAAAGAGTCAACCGTGAACCTTCCACATCATAGCTAGGATGTCGACGAGGGCGATGTTCATGTGGTCAAAACTGGAGTGCATGGAGGTGATAATTGTGGTCATTGTGATGAAGGGAGGGGGCAGGATTCCAGTGGCCGATGAAGAAGGTGGGCGGTGAACATGTTGGACTAAGTGACATGAACATGAACTGAAGATTGCATTAGAATTTGGAAAATTGATACAAATTCACAAGACATGTTTGTGCCAATGCTCTTAAGGGCTAGTTCGTAAGAGTCCATCTCTAAATGAGAGATACAACAGAAGTCTTCCAAGACAGCATAAGATTCTATTACACTGCCATATATTGGGAGAGAACATCACTCTTAATTAAATTACCAAAATATCACTAAACATAAATCACATAAAGAAGCAATAATAATTAGAAGTACAATATTAATAAATAGTAAGCTTGGAGAGACGACTCTGAATTTTCTCTCCCCTAAGAGTGTATAAGTATCAATCTACAATGAAAGTAATTTTTTAGTTAAGATAATTAATGAAAATCTATAGAGAACAAATAAAAGATCATATGATTTTCATAATGATCAAAAACCATGAAATTTGATTTGGTGCACAATAGAGAAAATTGTGTCAAAGATAAGTTGATGTTATAAAAGATATTTATCATGGAACAC